>JARYHS010008074.1:43865719-44280179 GCA_031002005.1 Vandiemenella viatica | reverse complement strand
TGTGCCCTGCAGTAATATTCGGAGACAAATCTAGCAGCCCTCCTTTGCACCCCATACTACATCATTTTCAAGCAACAGTCTGACCAAAGTTTGTAGCTGAATTCCCTCAACTTTCTGGTAAATTCTCATCACCCTCTCCAGCAAATGAAGGAGTTTGAAACCATTTCTTGCAGCTGCCCAATATGTCCCGCCCAGTTGATTTTGTTATCAAGTGTTATGTCAAGATATTTACACCAAGTATTTATCAAGCAATTTCATACCCTCCCTATACTCATAATCAACCTTAGTTTTTTTTTTTATCTGTGAACCTATTATGTAACACTAGATCATCTTTAAAAAAAAAGGAAGGGTCATCGGAAGTCCCAATTGAGTTATTTAGAAAACTAAATAACATAGGATAGTTTAGCCATAAATAGACTTTTATGATATTTTGTCAAAAAAAAGGTTTTTAGCCGATATTTAGAACAGTATTAACTAATGTCGTTCAATTTTTAACGACTTAACTGATTTTCCAGAAGACGAAACCCTATTGGCTTAATGTTGCAATATTAATAAATTTTATCAGCACTTACAGCGAGGTTACTGCCACAGATAAGTAAGAATTGACCCTTTACTTTCAAAATCAATATACTCCCCACTACAGTAAAAAATGTGAAACGTTTGGAAAAATTTAATACTTGTCCATAATATATTTAAACGTTTCCAGGCTTACTCGTTAATATTTGTTTTACATCTGACTCTTTTTTCCTCCTCTGTTTATTTTTACATTTGTAATGAAGGATATCGCAAAATGCAAAACATCCAGCATGAGTTCAAACCCCACCATAAGTTAAAATGACAGTACTGATTTTGGGTTTTGCAACTGAAACGTAACGCTAAAGACTCAGGTTATACAGTATAAATCACATACAATAGCCAATACCTAACTACCGAAGGTTTTCAGAGAAGTCCCATAACCTAACAGTTTTACATTGTTCGACTATCAACATAGAATGTGATGGGTGAGCGGAAACATTCGGAAATGATATGAGGCAGTATTAGATTTCGAATATTCACTCAAGGAGAATGCCAGGATATTTGTTCTTACCGAGTTATGTATTCTGCATACCTCATATGTATTTCGATTACACGAGTTGATGTAGTAACACCAGTTTGATATTTTTCTGTTAATCTCACCACAATTCCCATAGTTTTTATCGTTTACCACCCACGTAACGTTACACAATGAGTCCGCGAAGAATCTGTAAGGATGGCAACTACATTCGATTCATCGCTGTATGCAGTTTTTTGGAAGAACTGTCATTCACGGTCCGATATCTTACTCTTGTCACAGAAACCTGACTGTAATAAATCGATAAAGTTCGGCGATACATCTGAAAAGATTAAGAAATATAAAATTTTCTCACATCTGTCTTTCTCGTCAAATGGTCCCTTCCTAAATCGGTATACACTTCAACAGGAAAATGTTTAAAAGTATGACCATGTTAGACTTAAAGTGGACAACACCAAAGTACCAGGATGTTACCCTTGACAGAATATTATCCTTCAGTACACATCTAACGAAAATGACCGAAAAGTTAAAAACAAACAATGTCATTAAAAAATTATGTGGTACCTCTGGGGGTGCATCGGCATCCACTCTCCGCTCCTCTGCTCTGGGTCTTGTCTTCTCGGCCGCCGAGTACTGTGCCCCGGTCTGGCTAAATAGCCCCCACGTGAAGAAAGTGGACACTCAACCTAATGCGAATAATTGCAGGCATGATCAAGACAACTGCCACAAAATGGCTCTCGATATTTAGCCACACACCAACACCTAACCTGTGACGGATAAATGCTCTTAGACGCGAGTACAAGAGGCAAATGAACAACAGACTTGCCGATCCATCAAGATTTTGAGGATGTCAACATCGACAGTATTTTCTCTATGAAATCGGCAAGGAATGCAACACGCGAAGATTTCAGCATCACCAAAGCTAGGATCCAGTAGCATAACAGCATACCTTATATTACAAAAAGCCACCAGAATTCGACTATCACGTAAAATTTGGTTCACACTCAACAGGATCAGAACTCGGCATGGCAGATGCGCACATTCCCTGCACAAGTGGGGCAAGCAATCATCCCCCTTATGCGAATGCGGAGATATTCAGACTACTGGTCATATTGTTGAAAAATGTACAATAAGGTCTTGCAATGGTGATCCAGTGGACTTCCTGCTGGCAACTCAGGTATCGATAGACGATATTAATAAACTAGATTTTTGTCTGTAATATTGTTAAGTTATAATATGTATATTTTATTCCAGTGTATCTTAAATAAATAAATAAAGTGGACAGAAACATGTTAAACAAGGCTAAAGAGATGCCGGTAATGCAGTACATAGAACATGTTGACTAAGATAGTGCATGCATGTAAAAACCAATAAGGATAATAAATCGTCGTCGGCCATACTCGTTTCCGAGTTTATGTTGCTCTCTTGCGTGTTTATTTGTGTGTGCGTTGGTGGCTGGTCAGGCCGATTCTTGCATAGAACAGTCATCCGCACACACTGCACCCAAATGTGGGTGGCTGGCGCGGTAGGGTTTGTCGGGCTTTCCGCCTTAATCGGGATTCAGCTGCCAGACTTCGCTGTTCCTCTTCGAAACGTGCCACTGCTGCGGAGGTAGTTTTGCGCCACAGAACGCGGTCTTTTGTGAGGCTGTCCCAGGTGTTAAGGTCTATATTAGTTTTCTTCAAGGTCTTCTTGAACTGGTCTTTGTAGCGTTTCTTAAGGGCACCGCGAGGTCTGCTGCCAGTGCTGAGCTCACCGTATAAAAGTTGGCGAGGGAGTCTACTGTTGCTCACACGCTGAACGTGTCCAACCCATCTAAGTTGGTGGCTGATGATGAGGGCTTCAATGCTATACATTTGAGCTCTTTCCAAGACTCTAATGTTGGACACATAGTCGTCCCATTTAATGTTCATTATAGAGCGAAGTTTTAGCTGGTGAAATCGCTCCATTTACTTAATATCTCGTCGATAGAGTGTCCATGTCTCACACCCATACAGCAACGTGGAGACAACTACAGCTTGGTAGACCATCAGCTTGGTGGTTAAATTAAGATCTTTGTTTAGAAACACTCGCCGAGTAAGTCGCCCAAAGGCTAAGTGTGCTGTTCGAATTCTGTTTTCTACATCCTTCTCTGCTGTGCACTGTGTAGAGAGAATGCTTCCAATGTAGGAGAAGCTATCTACTTGCTTAAGGGCTGTGCCGGAGATGGTAACATCAAAGTCTGGGAGTGTAGCTCCAGGGGCAGGTTGCGCTAGCACTTTAGTTTTTCGGGTGTTGATGGTCAGGCCAAAACGGTCATATGCGTCCTTGAAGTAGTTTACGGACTGTTGTATCTGCTGAGGAGTATGTGCTGGAGAGGTGTTGTCATCTGCATACTGCAGTTCTGTTACCTGGGTGAGGAAAGTTAATCTTGATGAGCGGAGTCTTGCTGGATTGAATAGTCCTCCGTCAAACCGGTATCTGATCTCCACGCCTGTGTTGGGGGTAGATGATGTTTCGTAGAGCATTGCTGCCAAATATAGGGCAAAAAGTGTTGGTGCAAGTACACAACCTTGTTTCAGACCATTTGTGATAGGGAACTTTTCAGTGGCGTCGTTCTGATAAAGGACTTGACCGACCATACCATCATGGAGTGCTCTAATCAATCCCAGAAAATGTTTAGGGCATCCAAATCGTCTTAATACCATCCACATTGCAGGTCTAGGCACAGTATCAAAAGCTTTCTCTAGATCATAGAATACCAGAAAGAGAGGTTTTTGTTGTTCTCTGCACTTCTCTTGAAGTTGTCTAGCACAGAAGATCATGTCTATGGTGCCCCTCGAGGCACGGAATCCACATTGAGATTCTGGAAGTACTCTCTGTGACATAATTTTGAGGCGGTTCAGCAGGATCCTAGCAAACGTCTTTCCTGCTATAGATAAAAGAGAGATACCACGATAATTGTTGCAGATACTTCGATCCCCTTTTTTGAAGATGGTGACTATGTTAGCATCCTTCATGTCCTGAGGCACCTCCCGAGTTTCCCACATGAGAAAAATGAGTTGGAAAATCCTGGTTTTCAAGGGTAACCCCCCACTTCGAATCAGTTCTAAAGGAATACTGTCTGGTCCAGGAGCTCTGCCTGGATTCAGGCTATTCAGTGCTTTGCAAAACACCTGGAAAGTTGGCGGGACTGACATCCAAGGTTGTGGAGGGTGCTGCGGCATATTCCTAAGGATAATAAATAAACTCAAAATAACCAGTGATGTTACAATAATGATACATTAATATTTTTGTGTCCTGGTGGCCCAGTTGTTAGGGCATCTGACTGGAGATCGAAAAGTCCCCGGTTCGAATCCCTGTCTCGGTGGGGATTTTCATAGACCCTTATCCCAACCTTCACCTCTGGCACAGCTCACTGTGTAATGTCAAGTAAGCCAGAACGCTTCCGTGGTTCGGATTGCACGTTAAACTGTAGGCCCCCTTTAGGACTAACAGCTCCAGTTGTAACATTTATGTGTACACATCCACAGCAAAATCAAGGCTTAACGTGGTCCTATTTGGCTCAAACGAACATATACAGGGTGTTACAAAAAGGTAAGGCCAAACTTTCAGGAAACATTCCTCACACACAAACAAAGAAAATATGTTATGTGGACATGTGTCCGGAAACTCTTACTTTCCATGTAAAAGCTCATTTTATTACTTCTCTTCAAATCACATTAAACATGGAATGGAAACACACAGCAACAGAACGTACCAGCGTAACTTTAAACACTTTGTTACAGGAAATGTTCAAAATGTCCTCCGTTAGCGAGGATACATGCATCCACCCTCCGTCGCATGGAATCCCTGATGCGCTGATGCAGCCCTGGAGAATGGCGTATTGTATCACAGCCGTCCACAATATGAGCTCTAACATGGAAAGTAAACGTTTCCGGACACATGTCCAAATAACGTATTTTCTTTGTTTGTGTGTGAGGAATGTTTCCTGAAAGTTTGGCCGTACCTTTTTGTAACACCCTGTATACGTCAAACTCTTATCATAATTCGATACTTTGTAATAGAAACTAACTTTCACAGTTCCTGTTTATGGAGAAACTTGGATTTAAATTAGCCGACTGCTGGTGAATTGGCCAATTCTTTAAGTTTACTGTGCTGGGATTCAACTTTCACTGGGTTAGCATACGTTATTACAGCTGTTTGTCTAACCAGCGTACACAAAGGCAGAACATGTTGCAACTTGGTTGAGTCAGTGTTGCTTGTGGTCACTTAGACTAATTAACATCTCGAACAAGACGTAAGAAGAAACTTACTGTTACCTCCAGGAACAAACAAGAAAAGTCGTGCCACATACAGTCTGTCTATACAGGCATGAAATGTCACACAACTACAAGGAAAATGACGCTCGTTTAATTCTTAACAGTAACCAAATTATAAATTTTTATCCTAATTAGATCTAAGGTTTGGAAACTTCTAGGAAGTGAGGAGTTGTGTATATGTCGGTGTAAACATTAGTGATACACTACATAATCTGTGACTCTGTAAACAACTATTAAAACGTTCAACGAAGTACAGGAACACAACGCCAGATATTCTATTCATATAGTGAGAAAAGCAGATCTAATATTTCTCAACTTTTTCTGTCTACAGATTAATTGTAGACCAGTTTCATCATACGATAATACAATACCGTCTTTCATCAAGGAATTTGTGAAAAGAAAGTTGGCCTATAGAAACGGAATTTAAGAAATATGATTTAGTTCGAAAACCGTTGTGTGAAGTTGAACTATTGTATTAAATGAGATTAAACGGCCAATTAAATGAAGTTAAATTACTTCAAAGATTTGGTTCCTAATATTGGTGGGATAGTGTTAGGTTACAGAGAAATACATCAATTGTTTTCAGCCTTATGAAGCAGTTAAAATTGAGTTTACAGTTATATTGATAGTTGGTTGTAAATGAGGGCAGAGAATTGTACTCTCGGAAAGCCCCAGGAGTTCCAAGTGACGCGTATAGAAGCTCGAGATAAAGAAGATAATAGAAATAAAAGATAAATTTGCATGTGGTATAAGTGTTCAAGGAGGAAAAAAATCAGTATGCTATGATTTGCTGATGACACTGTCTTGATAGCAGAAGAGGCTGAGGATATTTAGAAGTTACTGAATGGCATGAACAAAATACCGAAGGAAGATTTTGGATTAAATATAAACCAAAGCAATACAAAAGTGGTGAAATGTAGCAAAAATGATAGCAGTAGGATTAAATATAAAAATAGTGTCGGGTGAAGTAAATTAATCCTGCTACTTAGGAATCTCGTACCACTTCGTCCTACCCTCTCTCCAATGTTTTTTTTTTATACACACTAACAGTTTTTATCCGTTTGTAATCCAACTTTGCATACGTATACTTTAAACAAAGAGAAAAATACTCTGCACGCAGCCACTCTCCCTCTTTACTAACCCCCTTAATTTTCCCAGGGTTCTTTATAAAAACCCACAGTTTTTATCCGCACATGTATACCTTAAAAAAAGAGAAAAATAATGTCTACAATTCGTATACAAACGCTCTCCCCCTTTACCTCTCCCCCTTAATTTTATGTCCTTTATACACACCCACAGTTTTTATCCGATTACCATGGAACTTTGCAAATGTATATTTTCTAACAAAGAGGAACATACTTTCCACATTTGGTTTACAAAATCACAACCATCTCCAGCTTAATATCTCCCCCCCCCTTTAATGTTATCAATGATCTTTATACAATCCCACAGCTTTTTCCGAATTTGATGAAACTTTGCACACATAAATTGGAAATAGAAAAATAATGTCTACATTTGGTTTACAAAAATCCTACCCCTCGGTTCCCTTAATTTTTTCCAATACACACCCACAGTTTTTATCCAAATTTGATGGAACTTTCCACATTTTTATTTTAAAACAAACAGAAAAATAATGTCTGCGTTTGGTTTATAAAAACTCAACCACCTCCTCCTTTACCTCATTTAGTTTCTGTAAATGTTCGTTATTCAAACCCACAGCCTTAATCCGATTTCGATGGAACTTTGCACACGTATACTTTAAAGCAAAAAGGGAAATACTGTCTACTTTTGATTTACCCACTCTCCACCATCATTCTTCTTAAGCAAAATTTACACTTTAATCTATTTTTTTACCCTAATATCTCAAAAAGAGTGGGGAAATCGGCCAAAATGGATAGAAATATTCTGAGGCCACAACATTTCCTGCTTAACCCCATTGGACCTATTCCAATGGAACAATTGTTGACCAAGAAATGTGAACTTTAAATTTATAAATTGTTTTGAAATTTGTATGCCGGTACACAAATCTATAGTTTTTATCAGTTCTCGAAATAAATTTGTGCAAATACGCTTTAAAACAAGTGGAAAAATGATGTTTACATTTCGTTTTCAAAACTGCAACAGCTCTCCCCCTTCACCCGTCTGAATACAAATTTACGCACAACTTTTTAATTTTTTTTATATATCTCCAAAACGGTATGGAAATCTGTCATATTGGATGACGATAGAGAAGATTACTACAATCCGATCAAAATGAATAAAACATCACAACTTTCAGATCCAGATCACGAGCTATGATTATTATTATCATTCATCTTGTACACAACCGAGGTAAATAAAGTTTTTTTGTCAGAAAATTCATGCACAGTTAGCAGTCTTGTGTAGTTCGCGAACGAACTAGTTCGGAAGAGCGCTCCCACAGGCGACCTACGCGAACTAGTTCCCAGATCCCTCGCTCCTTACCTCGTTAGTTCGTTAGATCCTTTTCCGAAGACCGACTTGCAATATCGAGTGAGCAAGAGCGCGGCGCTTCTCATTGCTCAGTTCAGTTCGGTTAGTGGAGTGCGCCTCCTGCCATATCTCGCATATCCCTTCCAAACCATTACCTTCCCGGATAGGTGCAATGCACCCTCCACCACACACTTTTAGTGAATCGAGGAGTAATAGCAATAGTAATAGTATTATCCATGGTTTATAGAGGCAAGACTGTCAAGTATTGGCGCGACGTGGCGAATGTAGTTTTATCTATACTAATATTATAAATACGAAAGTAACTCTGTCTGTCTGTTTGTTACGTTTCTTGGGCTAAACGGCTACTCCAATCGTGATGGAATTTGACAAGGACATGCTATTTGAGATTAGAATGGATGTGGGATACCATATTCTGTATAGATAAGAACATATTGTCATTAAATTATGAAAAATATCTGAACTGTGAAAGACAAACGCATGATATCTATATGTCTTTGTAATGCGTACAGGGCCGGCGTTAGGGGGGGGGGGGGTTAAGCAGGGCAAAAGTACCAGGGGCCCGGGCCACCAAAGGGGGACCCGCTGGCCTGGGTGCCTAAATAAATAGAAATCAAACACAAATTGTAGAATCTGCACCAATAATTTTAAACATTTTTGTATTAAAATTTTCTGAGTTATCCAAAAAACCAAAGTGCAAAGTAAAAATAGATTCGTGGGGGGGGGGGGGGGCGCCTAAGATCACTTACCCGGGGCCCGAGAATCGTAGCACCGGCCCTGAATGCGTAACATTAGAGAGCAATGGCAGCGTAGCACAGTGGTAACGTACTTACTTAAGAAAACTCCCGTGTGGCTTCGGGTTCAAACATCACTGTGAGCAAAAATTTTTACGAATTGTTTTTCATAGTTTGAGCCAAGCCTAGGATTTTTCCGATATGAATAAATGAAACAGGCTCCACGGTAGAATGGTAGCGTTCCCGTCATATTATCTTAGGTAACTTTCAGCTTTGTGTATCCAACTCTAGCAATCAAATTCTAAATCCACGCGTACGAAGTCGCGGGTAACAGCTAGTATGTTTTATAATAATAATACACTGCTAACAGGTATCTACCTTATATTTTCAATGTAAAATGATTATCAAAATATTACGTGACTTCTACAGTGAGATGATGTGAAATAGTGTAATGTATATCAGTTTGATTATAGGATTAACATGTTTTGGTTTAGGTTATTTATTACGATGTCATCAAAAAGGAAACATAGTTCCCTGTGGTTACATTTCACTAAAGACACAGATAAAAAAAAAAACAACAACTGTTCAACATTAATAACTATTGGAGGAGGCTCAAACTGAAATTTAATACGGAGTATGAAAACAAATCACGACCAATCACATTAACAATTAAAAGACAACCACCGACAACCACAACTACAATAACAAACAAAAGAGAGCGTGCAGTAGAGATAGCAAAGCGAGCGAACGATATGTCTTTCTGGAATTCGAGATGGAAGCGACCTAGTTCGCTAAGGGGCTGTGAACTACTGTAAACTGAACGTTCCCAGTCCCGAACTATGCGAGGTCAAAGATGTCCCTTGACAGAGACTCGAGTTGTATATATGGATAAATGTGCAAAAATTTGCAGCGTTGTTGGAAAGACTTGATTTTTTGTTCGAAGGTAATTTTGACTCGTCGAAGTGAACAGTTGCTTATTACTTTACTTTATCGCCTGAAAGGATTCGACCAGCTTTGCAGAGGAGATTTAATGTTAACATGATGAGCTGAGAATGTCGTCTGGGTTGCATTTGATTAGGTACGTAGCTTATAAACAAGACAAGTCTAGCTGAACGTAACTAAGATGATGCAAAATTGTATAAAATTTGCAAATCCTAGCTAACAATTCTGCATATAGAAAAATTAGCAAATTTATCAATATATCAAACTTGCCGTAGAATAAACAAAACATTGGAATAGTTCCCACTCAAGAATGGTGGAAAATATTAAAATTACTTCCACAATTTGCGATGTTTGTATTTTTTTTTTTTTTTTTTTTTTTTTTTTTTTTTTTTTGTACAGCTATATAAGTATAAAGAAAATGACCATTTACAAACTTCTGCTTGATACGAATGAATTTTTATGAATATTTAAAGCACTATTGCAGAACTGTGAGTCCAAATAATAGTTTCAGAACCACAATTTAATAACTCTGGATACATCTATAGAACCCGGTAAAATCTAAAACAATGGCATTCTTATTTGACGAGCTGATATTACACAATATGTTTCTAGTATTGGCATCAAGTTTAAAAGTAAACGAGCTAACATGATTCAGACTATAACTTGTGTTAATTTTTATTATTCATACCTCGCGGTAAATTAGCCACACATATTTTTTTAGATTTCGAAATAGTAGTAGGTATTCTTTAAAATTATTTCTAAAAAGCGTTTTGGAATTGAAAATGAAGAATACACAAAAGGTAGCCTCCATGGGAAACTTTTTAAAACGTAAACAAATCTATTATTTCACTTATTGTTTTTCACAAAAGATATATCAGACACAATGTGAAGAAAATATTCTACACAGAATATTCTTCAATGCCTAACTTAAATACAGGAAACGGTACAAATATAATTAGCATTCTCAATCATTACAACACTAGTGTAAACATGTTTTGTGTATGGTTGTAAGTCTAGAATATTTCTAAAAAAAAAGCAGCTAAGAACATGCACAAAACATAAAAAATCAAATAAAACGCAAAATGTAATAAATAGTTGTTCTGAGTTATGGGTTATAAGTTTGATAAATAGATTAAAGAAAAACAGGTATTAAAGCAATGACCCAGCTATAGAACACGCACGCAACCTAAAAAAAAAAACGTAATAAAAAAAAATAACCCACGTCTTTTACCTTAACCTCAAGTGTGATGTCCAATGTATATACCTAAATACCTAAAGATGATCGAGCAGCATGACTGTAGTAATTGAAAAAAGGCAACAACGGGAAGATTTTCAATGAATCCTAAAGTGATACAATCTTATTCCACATGTTTTTCAGCTGTAAAGTTTTACCATATGTTTTGAACTAAATTGATGTATTTAATTTAAAATGAAATGCTGCGAAATTCAATCTAATTAATGTAGTCTGGCGATTATTAGCTTTTAAATAACGCTCGTAACCTCTATTTTGTAGTAACATCTTTGGCCGTTGTTAGTCCATGCGCGTGACGTCGGAGGAGCCCAGTCAGTAGCTATCTTGTTGATCGCGGACGGAATGAGCCAGTGAAATTATACACTGAAGAGCCAAAGAAACTGGTACACATGCCTAATATCGTGTAGGGCCCCCGCGAGCACGCTGAAGTGCCGCAACACCACGTGGCATGGACTCGACTAATGTCTGAAGTAGTGCTGGAGGGAAGTGACCCCATGCATCTTGCAGAGCTGTCCATAAATCTGTAAGAGTATGAGGGGGTGGAGATCTCTTCTGAACTGCACGTTGCAAGGCATCCCAGATATGCTCAATAATGATCATGTCTGGTCAGTTTGGTGGCCAGCGGAGGTGTGTAAACTCAGAAGAGTGTTCCTGGAGTTACTCTGTAGCAATTCTGGATGTGTGAGGTGTCGCATTGTCCTGCTGAAATTGCCCAAGTCCGTTGAATGCACAATGACAATGAATGGATGCAGGAGATCAGCCAGGATGAGTAAGAACGTGTCACTTGTCGTATCTAGACGTATCAGGGGCCCCATGTCACTCCATTACAGAGCCTCCACAGCTTGAACAGATATGCAGATATGCAGGGTCCATGAATTTATGAGGTTGTCTCTATACTCGTACACGTCCATCCGCTCGATACAATTGGAAACGAGACTCGTCAGACCAGGCAACATGTTTCTAATCATCAACAGTCGAATTTCGGTCTTGACGGGTCCAGGCGAGGCGTAGAGCTTCGTGTCGTATATTCAGCAAGGGTACACGAGTGGACCTTCGGCTACGAAATTCCATATCGATGATGTTTCATTGAATGGTTCGCACGCTGACAATTGTTGATGGCCCAGCATTGAAACCCATAGCAATTTGCGGAAGGATTGCACTTCTGTCACGTTGAACGATTCTCTTCAGTCGTCGTTGGTCCCGTTCTTGCAAGATCTTTTTCCGGCCGCAACGATGTCGGAGATTTGATATTTACCGGATTCCCGATATTCACGGTGCACTCGTGAAATGGTCGTACGGGAAAATCCCCACCTCATCGCTACCTCTGAGATGCTGTGTCCCATCTCTCGTGCGTCGACTACAACACCACGTTCAAACTCACTTAAATCGTGATAACCTGCCATTGTAACAGCAGTAACCGATCTAACGCCTGCACCAGACACCTGTTGTCGTATATATGAGTTGCCGACCGCAGCACCGTACTCTGAGTGTTTATGTATCTGTGTGTTTGCATACGTATGCCTATATCAGTTTCTATGGTTCTTAAGTGTATGTTAGATGCTCCTGCTTCAAATATTGTCTAAGACCTAAACTTCAGCTTGGAGCTCAGGTCACTGGATATTTTTCCTTACTTCGGTCTTTTTTCTACGTAACTAACGTTACCTAATTTGACTAACATTTGTGTGTGAACGCTATTCCACGGTCGCATTAACGTTTTGAACGCGGACGGCATTTGGAAGGTTGGCAGGATTCAGTCGAGGCAGACGAGGACTTGCTTTTCAAGGAGAACAACAGAAGCGAGCGCACTTCAATGCGTATACGAACGCCGTGGTGTGATCAACGAGAACTTGTACACCAAAGGATCGTAACGTCTATAAGGGGCATAGGGCTAGTATTAAATTCTATATTAGTTAACTTATTAATATATAAGGAAATTAACGGCTTATTAAATAATATCAATGTTCTACGTCAAATTCCCCGTTCGCCACTGTTTCCTGCTTTTAAGATACAGTTCTAGGCGGTTTGCTGGCTCCGAAGTAGTGCTGGCTGTTCTACTAACCTTGGTACTAGTATGGCCTTGGGATTGCGAGTTCTCGGTTAAGTCCTTTGTTTTTCTAGTAACTTATGTTTCTTTGAGTCACAGTTGGTGAAAATTTATTTATTTACTTACTTACGGCTTTACGCCTCGTCGAAATCGAGGTCATTAGAGGCGGGATGGGACTGGGGACAAGGAACGGGAAGGAATTCGGCCATGGCCTTTTGAAGGAAGCATCTCGGCATTCATCTGGTCTGATTTGGGTAAACCATGGAAAACTCAATTCTGGATGCCCGGATGGGGATTCGAACCGGCGTCCTCCCGAATGCGAGGCCAGAGCGTTAACCGTTCACCCACCACGTTCGGTATCTGTATTCGGTATGGGCAACAGCAAGTCACCTCCTACGTTGCTTTCAGGTCATATCGGATGCCATCAAGCACACCAAGTTGAATAATTTGCAAAATTTAGTGTAACTCTTTGTAAATAAATTACCAGTCGCAGTCTCAGTTAGTCATTGTCGATAGAAAGAGGTCGGCAGTAAGTTTTACTTTTAAGCGAACAACTTCTCTTGCGAAGATTCGTCATGTAAGATAGCAGAGGTTGTTCATCACAGATGTGAAATGAGAGACTATCGGGGCATGAATATTGCTAGGTTGCACAGTGCAGTACATATGATAATCAGTTATACGTTTAACAAGCAACGATTGCGGCATAAAGTGGGCATTTTGTTATGGATGGAAATAACCGAGAATGGTTTTGACGTCTCTAGTAATCAAATACCGTTCGACATTGGACAGTACTTCTAAACGATCGCAATCAATCCATTATACTTACAGGTACTTGTAAAACGATACATGTTATCACTTTTAGTAAGCGAACTTTCTCGGTAATGATAGCAAGCAGCCTCTTGAGTTGGCATATCCAACATTTACTTGCGAAAGTTAACTCGCGAATCAACATATTAAGAAAGGTGGCCAGCAAAGGAACGTCCATAAACTACTTAGCTCGGGTTAGGGGAGGGGGAGGTGTTGGGTAGAAATCTAAGCTAGTCTACGTGGGACCGGGGGCGGGGGGGGGGGGGGTAGGCGATTTCGGAGCCAAGCCACGTAGCTTTTCATTCAAATTATTTGTCACGGTAAATTAAGGTACAGAACACACAGCATGTGAATATTTATTTCCGTCATTTAATTATCTTCGTATGTAATTTACGGTAGTATGACTTGAGAAAATGTCTTTTGAAATCAACAGGGAAAAAAGCTACGTGCCACTTAGAGTGGGGGGGGGGGGGGGGGAGGAATTGCAGAGGCAAAAGCCACGTCGGGCTAGGTGGAAAAGGGGGAGGGGTGTTCACAGGAAGCCAAAATGGGGCTACGTAGCTTATGCTCCCCAAGAGATAGGATTTCCACCATAGAATATTTCTGCTAGGTAGATCGCTCCGTCCTGTGTTATAGTATAGCTTAGATGGTCTAGATTAACATTAGCAATGATTCACTTCGTGATCCTGGAGAACTTCAATAACGGTACCGTAATGGCTATATCGGAGCAACGTTTCCCATTCCTATAAAATCTTTTCTCCCTGAGGAAGGGTTGTTACCTTTAACCCAAAACTTATTTAATCAAAAAAATTGTTAAAGAACAATAGCACAGATTTTCACTCATTTAAAGAGAGCATAAGGAATATGGAACAGTTAGTCGAATTCAACAATCATTACAATGTCGTTCTTCTTAGCACTTGATCATTTTACAGAGAATGAAGAAACAGAATCGATTCATATACAGGGTGTTACAAAAAAGGTACGGCCAAACTTTCAGGAAACATTCCTCACACGCAAACAAAGAAAATATGTTATGTGGACATGTGTCCGGAAACGCTTACTTTCCATGTTAGAGCCCATATTGTGGACGGCTGTGATACAATACGCCATTCTCCAGGGCTGCATCAGCGTATCAGGGATTCCATGCGACGGAGGGTGGATGCATGTATCCTCACTAACGGAGGACATTTTGAACATTTCCTGTAGCAAAGTGTTTGAAGTCACGCTGGTAAGTTCTGTTGCTGTGTGTTTCCATTCCATGTTTAATGTGATTTGAAGAGAAGTAATAAAATGAGCCCTAACATGGAAAGTAAGCGTTTCCGGACACATGTCTACATAACATATTTTCTTTGTTTGTGTGTGAGGAATGTTTCCTGAAAGTTTGGCCATACCTTTTTGTAACACCCTGTATAGCTGGAGGAATACCAGAAATAAGAAAGTAGCTAAAAGAAACGAAACTTCTGACATCATATTTAGGTTTTTTCCTTCGCCGGGATAATAAATGTTATTCGAAAATGATAATAATAAAGACGGTAAACGCATTACGCCACACTCCTAGATATGTGCTAGTGTTTTTGTATCGTTATCCTTACAAGATAAAAATAAATCGTTTGAAACTATTTGTGTAGGCCTATTTATGAATCATTTTTTCGCCTTGACTACTACATTATTTGGATTTATTCATAGTTAAATATAGAGCGCTAATCCTTATTACTGGGTGGGCTGTGCGAAAGTTTCACGAATGATTTGCGAAGAAATAGCGAGGTTGGTGGTGTATAGCAGGATGAAAGAAAACAGGCTAATTTGTAGCAATTGTATATTTTTTAACTGAAATAGGTATGTAGCAAACCACAGCGTGTTACGAAACAAATAGAAATAATGTAATGTTTTCCCAACAGAAACAAAAATATCCGAAAAACTCCTTGTTCTAGAAAACATACTCTGTTTGTTTTTTTTTTTGTTTTTTTATTTATTTCATTGGCATTCCGTTAGAGACCATACAGCCAATCTACATTTTTACAAAGCTTCTTACATCCATTTGCGTGACTTATCTATTTACACATTTCCTTATCTATATTAGGTAAAACTTATTACAATCTTGTTGAATGTATATGCTATTTACAATATTCAAATTTCAATTGCCTTCTTAAGTACCGTAATCTAAAAAACGTTGCTAGACAATACATCAACTAGACTTAGTAATCGGCGGTTCTGTATATCCATTATTTTCTATTGATTAGTCTAAATCGCCGTATTTCTTTGACAAATCATCTGTAGAGGGTTGATCTATCTGGTGTTGGCCTCAATCGGTAGATTGGTGAGGATACTGTTAATTTTGCCAAGCTAGTTGTTGTGCTTGCGCGGAAGTGGGGTTGTGCTGTGGTTTGGGCTTTAGGTTTGAAGTATAGTCATTTCCAGTTTAGAATTCTATCCCTCCATCTTTTAAGTATCTGGCGAGGATGCTAAGTATTACTTTGTTGTTGCTGGAAAGTAGGAGGGTTACGTTTGTCGGAAAGGGGAAGCCGTTCTTGGCAAGATCTTTCATCATTTGGTCCTGGAGTTGTTGGTATTTATTGCATGAAAAAAATATGTGATTGATGTCTGTTTACCAATGTCTCTGTGATACGTGGTGCTGCTATCTAGCGGTAATGTGATTACTCCTGATCGACGCCAGCGACGCCTAGCAGCCTGACTCTGAACTATTGCATACCCGTGACCTTGATCGTTTATAATTTTGCCATTTACTGGTTGAATTTCGAGAAATTCCTTTCTTAATTAATGCTGTTAATCTTTAAAATGGTTCCTCATTTATCGATTTTGGTTGTGTATGAACGAGAAAGACGGCTCTTATAAAAAAAAGAAACCTTTTAGAAATCTATACTTCTATACTAATATTATAAATGCGAAAGTAACTCTGTCTGTCTGTTTGTTACGTTCTTACGCTAAACGGCTAATCCGATCGTTATGAAATTTGACAAGGAGATGCTATTTGACATTAGGATGGTCATAGTATATTATTTTATGTATAGATAATAACATATTGTCATAAAATTGTGAAAACTATCTGAAGTGTGAAAGACAAACGCATAATATGTATAAGTCTCTGTAAGGCGTAGCGACTGAGAGCAGTGGTAGCGCGGTGGCACGGCTTTGGGTTCAAACCCCACTGGGAGCAAAAACTTTTCATAGTTTGAGTCAAGCCTGGGATTTTGTAGTAAGGATACCATGTTCTGGGAAATTGTGGGTGGTAGAATAGTGCCCTAAGCGTTTACTTAATGCAGGGTATACTAGTTCCACATGCAGTTTTTGTGTGATCTAAACAAATAATATTATATATGCGAAAGTAAGTCTCCGTCTTTTTTTTTACGTTTTTACGACTATATGTGTATACCGATGACAAGGAAATACTTTGTATCTTTAGGAAGGAAATAGGATACTTTTTTCCGATATGAATAACAGTTTTAGTCATGAGACAGGTTCGACGGTAAAATGGTATATCTATAGCTTTCCCGTCATATTATGCCTACATATCTAAGGTAACTTTCAGCTTTGTATATCTTAGTCTAGCAATCAAATTATAAGTTTACACGTACGAAGTCGCGGGTAACAGCTAGTAGTATAGATGATTAGTTTTTAATTAATTTCAATAAAAATGAAAAATCTGAACGAATGCAGGGTGTTTCAAAAAGAATATACGTATTTCGAATGCATATATTTATTAAACTGTAAGACATACGAATATGAAACTTTACACACATATTTACGAACCTCTTAAGTTCAGATTACAGATGTTCAATTTGTCCTCCATCAGCCACACGAACAATATCACATCAATACTCAAATTCCTCCAACACTCGGGCAAGCATGTCCTTCGTCACTGATGTTACGGCAGTACGGATCCGGTTCCTCAAGTCCTCAAGGTTCTGTGGGAGTGGTGGTACATAAACGTTGTCTTTAATGAAACCCCACAAGAAGAAGTCACAGGGTGTCAAATCCGGTGACCGTGGAGCCCAGCTGATGCATGCTAAGTCGCCAGCTCCTTGACGACCAATCCAACGGTTCGGTAGAGTTTCATTCAGATATTCACGCACTTGGCGACTCCAGTGAAGGGGTGCCTCGTCTTGTTGAAAAATGAAGTTATCTTGCAGCCTCGGAAACAAGCAGTTTTCTGACATAGCGAGATACTGCTGACCGTTAACCGTGTTTCCATCAAAGAAGAATGGGCCGTAAACAGATGATCGGGATATCGCACAAAACACATTGACTTTAGACGAATTTCGTACATGTTCAATGACTGCATGTGGGTTCTGTAGACCCCAAATTTGAACATTGTGTTTATTTACCTGACCACTAACATGGAAAGTCGCTTCATCACTGAAAACGATGCGTTGTGCGAAAGTGTTATCATTGTCAATAGCATCATTAATCTCGTTACAAAATGCCACCCGTTTCCGTTTGTCATCAGGACGCAGAGCTTGTAACAACTGTAACTTGTACGGCTTCATAACCAACCGACGTCTCAAAAACACGCCAAATTGTTGTTGTAGGTAGTTGTAACTCCCGACTGGCACGACGAGTTGATTTTGAAGGACTACGTTGGAAAGCAGTTTTAATTCGTGCAACATGTGCCTCAGAAACACGAGTGCGGCCAGGACTCTTTCCTTTACATACACATCCGGTATCTACAAACTGTCGATACCATCTACGAATGTTCCACCCATTCGGAGGATGCATTTGGTACCTCAACCTGAAACGTCTTTGCACTGTAATCACGGAATTGCACTTCGCAAACTCGATAACACAAAATGATTTCTGCTGTGGAGTAGCCATTTTAAATATATGACGGTTACCAAGAATAACACAAGACGACTGACAACTAACGGCTATTAAATAAACTAGACTATGTATTCGTTTCTCCAATAGCCGAGCCGGGGCGCAGCGATCGATAGTTTGGACAAAAGAATACTTTGTAATACATATATTCTTTTTGAAACACCCTGTATAGTTGATGCGACGACGAGCTGGGAGAGTATTTTGGCGAGGAAATAGAGGATTTCGGCCATTTTTGAAGGAACCGTCCAGGCATTCATCTTGTAGAATCGGGAAACCGGGTAAAAAAAGAAATATGTACGACCGGACCAGAAACTGGCTCTGACTAATCCACGGTCAGGCTTCAATGCTCACTCAGCAGGCTAGGTTTACGAAGGAAACTGGTAACAGGCCGTGTCTGGATTCTGAGGCGGGCGACCTTTCTGCAGCGGTAGCACAACAAGCGGGTGACACCCGCCAGTGCTTGCTGACTCCGCACCGCGCTCACCTTGGCACCAACCCGGAACACCAGGTTCCCCGAATATGAAGGAGGAGAAACGGGAAACGGAAATGTCTGAAGGCCGCTCAGCAAGGCAAAACATGAATGTGGCTGGGGAGAAAAGTAGACTCGACAGTTCGCGTGGTTTTGGAAGATTCAATTAAAAATTCCGACATAAGCGAAAAAGTAAATAGGAAAGTGAGTAAACTAGAGTTCGTCATTACGAATTCCAGACAGCCTATATTCATTGCAGTTTCTTAGAAATAACTACCGAGCATGATGGATGAGTGCAGGGTCGGATCCAGGGGGGGGGGGGGCTAGGGGGCTCAAGCCCCCCCCCAAACGTATCTAGGTCCATCCCTGACATTGTAGTTTTGAGATTTTTTTTTTTAGCTCTACGGATTTGAGGCCCAAGGAGGCTATAAATACTACCTATTTTACGACTCAAGCCCCCCCCCCTCCCCCAAAAAAACAAAAATCCACTGAACGCAAGCCCTCTGAACCAAAATTCACTCAAGCCAAGCCCCCCCCCCCCCAAACCAAAGTCCACTCAAGCCTCCCCCAAAACAAAATCCTGGATCCGCCCGTGGATGAGTGGTTAACGCTCTGGCCTCGCTTTCCATAGGACGGCGGTTCGAATCCCCGTCCGGGCATCCAGATTCGGGTTTCCCATGATATCCCCAAATTAGTCCAGTCGAATCCCGGGATGCTTCCTTCAAAAGGCCATAGCCGAATTCCTCCCCGTTCCTTGTACCCAGTCCTTTTCCGCCTCTAAATACGCCCGACGTCGACGAGGCGTAAAGTCATAATTAAAGAAGGATAAAAATAGAAATCACTCTATTCGGAATGTTTGTTCAGTGTAAGACATGGCAGAATTCTTTCCGGTTCCTTATGTAGTATTCTGATACAAATGAAAACGCGGACAATACCAGTAACGAAAAAACTGATGTTACGAGGGTGACGTACGTAAGATACTTCAAAAATGGTTAGAGTTACAAGTGCACCGATAACGAGGAGATTCTAAGCAAAAACACGAAAGAAAAATTTTCAGGACTATACGAGCTATACCCACCAGTATGGCTCAATGCGGTGAGGTGCCGGGAGGTACAATGGGGCCGGGCACGAGCCCTGATCACCGTCCTGACTGCTGTGGTCATCTAGTCGAATGCTGAGGTGGTCCCCAATCTTCGTCTCATAAACTACACATTTCACAAACTAAAAATACCCTTTTCACACGGTTACCCATTTCACAGACACATGGCTACATTTCACTTCCCACTAGTACTCCATATTTGACGATACCAACGATGAGTAAAATTCATCGAAGGCAGCTCTCCCCAAAATGTTGGGAAATATGGTGAAGAAGAATAACTATACGAGATTACGTACTGGGAAAAAAAATATCTTTTTACATAGGAACTTTATAAAAGAAAAATTCTGACTGTAAAGAGGAACAGGAAATCATTAAGATTGTGAAGAAATATCAAGATATGAAGGTGAGTGTAGAGAATTGAAGAAATAAAGACATAAGCAGATATCTGTCTATATGAGCAAAGTCTACCTTAAACGGTCTAATTTTTTTAATAAAATGTATCTAACACCAAACGTTTTGTAAACGTAACATGACTTCATCAATACTAGGATTGCTCTGACAGTTATCATGTTAGCTGAACTATTTTCCTGCGCCTGGCATCATTCGTGTCGGCTAGATGGCCTATTCGCTGAAGACAGTATCCAGCCACAGCTAAAATGAAAGATTTCACCTTTTTACCTTGGCAAGTATCATTTTTTTGTTTCAGCAAATTTTCTTCAGGAGATATGACAGTCTATCGCATCCCGAAAAAAACATCTATCTTTCAAACCCTCTCTATTGAGAATATCTCTATTGACTTGTTTTACCATTTTTCCTAGGTCTTTCCCTATTTCGTCTTTCCATCAGTTGACACTCCAATACTTATTTGGGATAACTCTACTCCTATGGTGTACGATTAACATGTTGATACCACCTAAGCTGGTGGATCTCTATTTCCTCAAGCGCCGTTCAATGAATATTCATACTTTTTCCGCGTCATCATTTTCCAGGTGTTCTAACCTGGATACCCTGCATTTATTGCTATGAAGTCCATTTCTACAACCTTCAGCCTCAGTCGAACCCTTTCTCTGATTTCCGAAATTTTAGATCTGTACAGCAGTACACGAACTATTGTGCAAAATATTATTTTATCTGGCCCACTAGTTACTCTTGCGATCCACACTAAGGTGTTTAGTTTCTGTGTTACTTGTGCAAGTTTTGCAGAGGAACACTTCATGGGACTATGGCTTGATGATTCTGGATGGTGTAGCTGCTTACACCTTGTTGTGCTTGGAGTTAAACTGCTGGTACACTGTGGGCCATCTAACCGATGTAAATCTACAACAGGGGTCCCCAAAGTGGTCGATATTGACCCCTTTGGGTCGATATCAATTTTCCAGGGGGCGATTAATATTAAAGAGAATTAATTAAACTGTCTAGGGAAAAATAGGAATGTTTCTATAAAAATCAGGTTTATAAATAAAATTAAAGTTCATCCTCTCAATTCCCATCCGTTTGCGAAGTTATGTGAAGTAAATGATGAAACTTTCAACCAATTACTTTTGCACACTGAGGTAAGGTGGTTGTCGAGAGGTTTGTGGACGCTCGTCTGAAGAGTTTCTTAGGAAGGTGGATGCATCCCTGTATGAAAGTGCGAGAACCATCTTTTCTATTTGGCAGACCTTTATTCGAAATTTATTCCTTCTACCCATAATTTTCTTATTATTTTTTGAGACTACAATAACAATGGAAAATATCTCCTTTTCCTGTTAATTTTATTGGCTGGATTTTGCAACATACGGAAACTGTACATTTTTTCGTTGTGTTGTTATGCAGGTCTTCTTATTGTATTGTATTACAAATGTCAAAAATGATTTAAAGTTTTTTTTTAAAAAAAAAACTTAATCTGGTGGTCGATAAGGAGTTTAATATACTATGATGGGTCGACGGGATAAAAACTTTGGGGACCCCTGGTCTACAATGACCCTGCTCAATCTCACGCTATTGTCCATAGCAGCAGCCCTGACAGGGACGGGTTTATCGTAATCGACGCACTGACGGTGCACTTTTGACGCAGTGGCTCATGAAAACCCCGTGCTTGCACCACTTCCGAGATGGAGTTATTCATTCATCAAGCTAGAGGCTGTTGATCGAATGAACTAGATCATTCGTGTTACCCATACGGCTTTCAGCTGTTATTGATACTGTAATCATCACTCTTTGTATTGTCTACTCTTCGCTGACATCATTTCATTTCCATTTACAGCGTAGCCAACGAAGCAAGTTTTCCATAGTGTCAGGTGTCTTTAATTTAATTGGAATTCACGGCAATTTCCATTAAAAGAAAATTTACAGTATGAGATGGCATGGTTGAGGTGCTTCAATAGTAAGGTTGACTTGAAGTAGTGAAAGGCCCAGTGACTACTACACACATGACCATACAAAACATGCGGTCACGCATTTACACTTAATACGTACAAGTACCTGTGTGACCGATCTTCGCTCGTCATCTTCCAAGATTTTGCGTCAAGTTTGATTAAAGTTAATCGTTACGTTTTTCTTGAAGGCTCTCCAGGCATCTTGAACTGTGCAGTTCCTTGCTCTAACCATCATCAGTAGGCTTACTGGTACCTCAAACTTCTACGAGATGAGGTTAGAGCCGCTTTCGAGATACAAAATACAAGAATTAATAGTTTTTTGTTGTTGTTTTTTGCTGTTGTTGTCTTTTGTTGTTGTTGTTTTGTTGTTGTTGTTGTTTTTTGTGTAGAATCGTGTTGCTAAATTTAAAAGCAAAACTTTATCAACATACGAAATTTAATCGAAATTACTAGAGCTATTTCCGAGATCGTCCAGTTTACTACCTTATAAATTGCTTTCAAAGAAAAATGCTATTATTATGTTAAACAGAAATCTTAATGCTAAGCAGGGATTAATTAATGGTGCACAATTAGTGGTAATTCACTTAAACGAGTACATTATCAATTCAATTCAATAAAACAATGCTCATACCTAGCATTAACTTCGCTACTTTTGATCAAACCATGCCTTTCCAAATAACAAGAAAACAATTCCCAATAAAAGAAATCTTCGCTACAACCTTTAATAAAGCACAAGGTCGGGCGCTTCAAAGCGCAGGATTATATTTACCAGAACTTGTTTATTTCGCATGGACACATGTAGGTGACTTTTTCACCAGTTCGTAGAGTCAGTAAAACTTATGTTTCTGTTAAAGACAATCACGGTCGAAAAGTAAACGATGATGACATTGTAACTGCTAATATTATTTTCAAAGAAGTTTTGTAAAGTAGAGAAATTTTAAAAAATCATATCTGACAAAGCCAATATCTATTTTTTAAGCATCTGCTTTTTAAATGTTTAACAGTTAAACATATAGTATTTAACGATAACGACTTTTTATAATAAAAGTTATATTTATTACTAATCTTCAAAATAAAATACCTTTCTACAGTGAATATACTTGAATTTACTCATTTCCACATCATTATATTAACATTCGATGACTGAACACGAAATTATCGCACGGGTCAGCTAATAAACAAAAAGTTTTCGTTTGAAGATATAAGAGTTCCTTGCTCTAACCAAAGAGAAACTAACATCAGTAGGTTTATTGGTACCTGAAACTTCTACGAGATGGTGTTAGAGCCGTTTCCTAGATACCAAATACAAGAATTGTTCGTTTTTTTTGTTGTTGTAAAAACGCGTTTTTGCTGGAAAAAAACCTACTTAGATAAACTTGAAAAGCAAATCGTTAGAGCCGTTTCCAAGATACTGCTCGTTTAATGATAAACCTCGCTTTTTCTGGTGATGCCTTGTAAATGTTTCTTGCATTAAGCTTTCGGTTGGCACTCTACAGCGTTCTTCATAATTGCGGCATGGGATACATATTTCGCAATAAAGCAAGCCAAGCATCGTGGAGAGTTAGTCGCTGTACTTATTCAAATTATTACTATTGTTTACATTTTCCAATTCTTCTTTCACCATCGGTCTCCCCTTCATAGCAGCCTTGGGTCATCAAGTTTAATAGCGTGTCCGGTGTTGAACGCGTGGGGAACAGTCACTATTATTGTGCTTCTGGCGTTTCGCTACAATGCGACCCTTCCCACCGATATAAACATCACCACAACTCCAAAGGATTTCATATGCAGTTGAAATTACAAGGAACACCACCAATTTGAAAATCAAATGAAATAATCGTATCGTATTGTTGGCCGGGAGATCTCGAAGGATTGTCCGGCTGCCAGCTAACAGGGTTTTCGATTCGCCGCGCAATTCGCCTCTTGTCGTAGCTAACTAGCATAACCTAGTAATCCTACCGGGTATAGGGGGACCTACAGCTTAATGTGGAATTCGAACCACGAAAGCGTACTTTACGTAATACTGCAAGATGTGCTAGAGGTGAAAGACGAGTTAACGTCTATTTGAAAATCCCAGGCGAGACAAGGATTCAAGCCGGGAATTTTTCCATCTAAAGTCAGAATCCTCCACCACTGAGCCACCAAACCGCTCGGAAGATTTCAAAGATGACAGCGGACTGACATGCTTTGCTGTGAACTTATACAACGCAGAAACTATGGAGTATGCTGCAAAATGACAGCCGAAAGCGTAATGCAAAAAACAAATACGAGGCAACGCCCAGGAAACAAATCTGGCGGTGGAAGACTGAAACTTCACGCTTTGTGAAGGGATTGGCGAGAGCATCGTCTTAACTGTGAATTGTGGTTTACAGAGAAACTACCTGCAAATGCCCCAGTCAACACCTTGACATCTAACAAGCGCCCGGCGGCAACGTCGAAACAGCGTCGTGCTTAGCGCATTAACAGTAAAAACAAGACGCGCAGTTGTAGGAAGACGAAACCATTCATTTATTTACAGTAGACTTCATTCCTTACATTGGATCCTGAAACCAAATTATTTTAAATACGCGAGTATTTGACAGCAGGTTAGTGTCATTCCTAAACTAGCTGGTACCCAAGACTTCGTTAGTGTTTGTAAAGAATTTGGATTGACAGCTACCGACATCTAACCACCATAGTGCACGATGGGAGACTCGATGCTATTACCACACACAAACGCCAGTCATCTGCGCTATGTAGTTCAGGCAGCAAAGTAAAATATACAGACACACATGTCTTTGGTCGAAATACTAAAATATCCTTGATCGACCAATTTCAACCACCATTTCTACCACACTCCCACAGTTACCGAAATTCGGCCAACTTTGTGATCGACGGGTGACTCTGTGCTACTACCCCACACAACCACCAGTGATCTGCTCTAGATAGTTTTGGCTGAAAAGTGATACACCATGACACATACGTTTTGATAGAAATATGAAAGTGCCGCAGGTCGACCACTTTCAACCCCCATATCTCCCACACCCCCATAGCTACCGACATCTAACCACAATAGTACACGATAGGAGACGCGATACCACTACCACACACAAACACCATTGGTCTATGCTATGGAGTTGTGGCAGCAGAGTGACATAAACGGAGACACATATCTTTGAACGAAATATGAAAATGTCCTGCATTGACCACTTTTAACCATCACATCTCCCACATCCCCAGATCTATCGACATTAGGCCAACGTTGTGCACGACAGGAAATTCCATGCTACTTCCACATATAAAGACCAGTGATCTGTGCTAGGTAGTGGTGACTGAAAAGTGAAATATATGAAAACACACGTCTGTTTATATATATATATATATATAAATATAAAGATTTCTCCTTCAACCTAACGGAACATATTTGACTCTCTCTTACGTATTTTCGAAGTAGTTACCAAATAGAATCCACTTGCGCCAGACCGGCTTAGTTTTTAAGACAGATGGGTGTCCTATTTAAAGCTATGCATGAACATTGCTTTTGTTTCAATTGTCGTTTTCAAATCTGGTTGACTTACTTACAGCCAGCCAGACGTTTTTTCTAGAATCGTAAGTTTTTTATCTCTTTGGTGAATGTTTTATTGTTTTAGTCGATTTTATTGTCTGCATTGATGACCCCTTGCAGTCGGCAACACAGTAAATATTTACCTTTTGAATTAGCCACATTGTCATTTCAGTATTTGTCAGGGCGCTAATGACACCGATGCCAACGTGCCACAAAGCTAAAAAAAAAAAAAAAAAAAAAAAAAAAAAAAAAAAAAAAAAACCACATTCGTCAATGTCTTAAGCCAATAGAGCATGCGACACCACGATAAGTAGAGTTATTCTTTCTGCTCATTAGGATGGAAACTGAATACAGTATGACGGAGCTGCTTTTCCTAATGAGAAATTCTCAGAACTTTAACACTTTCGAGAACTGTGAGCCAGCCTCGGAATAAGATTCAGCTGGAGGAAGTACACTGATTTACGTTTCCAAAACTAGGGGTGGCAGGGTTAGGAATAGGATCCCAAAAATACTAACCACCTGTAAATCGGAGAAAGAGGATTTTATAGAAGGCCAATCCATGAAACGCAGTAGCTTCAGACAGCGTCGGTGAACTAATATAAAAAACTTTATCTGTTGCGTATTATTCTCAAGCTTTCAGAATTTGAGATTGTGTATCAAATTGAATTCACTAAGATAGGTACTTTGAATAAACTTAAAAATATCTTATATAATATTTATTATCCTGATCACAGTAGTCTGTATCAAATTATACATATGATTTTTGATCCTGGAGTGATTTCGGGAAACCATTAGAAACAAAAATCCGGATAGCCGGACATGTATTGGAACCTGTGTCGCGCCGGTTGCCATACCAGAAGCAAGAACCATTCCTTTCTTCACATTTGGAAAGAGGGTTTGGTAGGAAGCGGCCAATAGCTGTCTTTATTGAGATAATAATACTAACATATTTCAGTTCCAGTTTAGCTACTGATGATAGCGTCTGAATTTTATATTCTTGCTCTATCCATTTCTCAATTGTCACGAAACTAAAAAAAAAATTAAATTAACTGTAGTGCAATGGCGACTCTCGTGCTTCCCACTTGCACACTGAGCGCGGACCGACCAGACCCCTTGCTACCTTGACGTAGGAGACGTGCGGGCCTGCCTAGGTACTCAGGCGTGAAAGCAGGGTCAAGGTTAAGGATTGCAATCCCGCAGTGTTTTCAATCCCGCGGGATCCGCGCGGGATTTGCGCCAATCCCGCGGGATCCCGCGGGATCCGTGCGGGATTGGTACAAAAAGTTTTTTAACGCATATATTTTAAACATAGTTACTTAAAACGTTAATAAATTAAATAATAACTAAATTAATAAATAATTTTTAATATTAAATGATAAAAATTAACAGTTAACAATATTTTTATTGGCAAAATAACATTAAAACTTTTCAGCGTGTCTTAAGTGTATTTCGAGGTTTTACATTTTTGTTTTTAATCTAAACCAATTTTTAAATAAATAATAAAAATGGAAAATATTGAGTCTTAGGTAATATTATGTGCCTTACAATATGTACCTCACATAAGTTTAAAAAAATGGTTTGCTTAATCGCCAAGTTACCAGAGTTTTTTTTTTTTAAATTCTAAATAAACGTTCCGTAACACCGAGAAAAACATTCCATTTCACAAAGTGAAATGAATATACTCTGTAAAGTGTAGACTTGGCTCAGAACCAGATCTCATAACTTTTTGTCACTCCACAAGCACGAGACTTGGCCTTTTTTTTTGCGTGATTCATTATTATATCTCCTGATTCCTTTATTGATATTACAGTTGATTCAATGTTATTAAAAGAAACTACTCACCAACACGTAAACTGTCAAGTATTTAAGATTTACTTATGTGGCGTAACGTCGTTTTTAGAGTGGAAATTATTATTTTTTTTTAGTAAGAAAGGAGACTTTCTCAGCGAATGATTGCAGTGAAGTCCTCATGGGTTGTATCTCCGGATTTCATTGCAAACACACGAAATTACACACGTGAGGAAGACAGCGGAGGCAGCCGTCGAAGTATGGTGTTCCTACAACACAATTGGCTTGTGTCCACTAAGAATAAATCGGACGCATAGCAGTTTTTAATGACTAATCGTGCTAAGGAGATAACAAAAAACTAAACTATTTATTATAAAAGATAAAGATTACTATTATTTTTTGAAAATAAATTCGGCAAAATCAGGCATTCACTCACGTGAACGCGAACGCCAATGAGAAAGCATTACGTCACACCTCGCGAGACGCCAAAGTTGTTATTGACATTTTCGTGCAACAGAACAGGTTACTTGGTAAATTATTCGTTTGTAGGAACTTCTGTCACGTTAATACAGTTATTCTCAGTTATACGCCGAAAGACAAGTTTAATTCGCTATGTAACCAGGTTTTAGCAAAGCAACAGTAGCACTTCCCAGATTTTTCGCATCAAACATCGACTTTTGCTCATCGGAATTCCGCAATGTTAAAACTTCGATGTAAGTATACACAAGTGTCAATTATACCATATAAACTTTATTAGCATTATTTCAGTTTTGTGAACAAGACATATGTTTTATAAATTAATTGATACTGGTATGAGGTTACATTTGCGAAGTATAAGCAAGTGTTAAATAGCTAAACCAAAAGGAAGACCTGAGCGAAATACTACACCCATTCCTAATGACATATTATTTCATAAAACGTTATATGTAACATTGCAGCCTAACATTACCTTTCAGTTACGGTATCTCGAGAACTATGAGAGATATTAAAAAAATTATATTCTTTATTTTCGATTTGTTTCATCGAGCTGCATAAGAATCTATCATCAGATTGTGGCACCATGGTAATGATAGTGCTGCCAGAGTGTGTTTATTAAATTAAACGTAACACTAAAGAAAGATTTTATATCATAAAACCAAAACAACCTCATCTCATACCTTATTATGTTATCTATACTCGAAAAGTAGTGGTTCTGAAAAATTCATCAGTTTTGCTTTAGATTTAGAAATATATTGTGCACAAACACTTACATCAAAATGATCTTCACAATAATAGATACTTGAATCTGCAGATAACCTAAGAGCACCCTCCCTCTTTGCAAGTTTTAACCACTTTTTACGTATTTGTTCATTGTTTGGAACATATATAAATAACTTGTTTGAAGTTTTTATTGTTGTACTATTACAATGGGACACTGCACAGTACTTATAAAACGAGGAATTCATGTTTAACTAAAGAACACTTGTCACCTGCCATATACATACAAGACTGCTTCGTATACGTTCGCGAGGTGTGACGTAATTCAAGACGCCTTGACAGTATTGAGCGTTTTCGCGGTAAATTTAAATTGGTTTTTTTAAATGCAAAATACATAATGTAAATGTTCGATTTTTAAAATAATAGTGCGTTTTTTGAGAAATAGAGATACTAAGGTAAAGTATTAACCTATTTTTCAAATTTAGTCAACTAGCGAATTCGTCGATACACCCGTGAAAGTTTCATTATACCTTTAGTCGAAATAATAACAAGGAGAAGAGGGATTAAACGAAAGCCTGAGCGGCACATGTAAGCAGGTGGCTTTCGTCAAAGAAACGCATTGAGGCAGTGGCCAAAACAACAATAAGTCAATGGATATACAATTTCCTTTTGATAGCTGTTAAATAAATAAGTACGCGATCGTTAAAATTACGATAACATTAGTTTCATATCAACGAATAATAAAATTTTCAGCCGCAAATTAGGAAATTGTCACAATTACTTTATCTGCAAATACAGAAAATGGGAATAATGAAACCGTGAATAAACAGCTGTAACCTTGTAGTTCAGATAACGTGTGCGACACTTAAAAAATAATAATATAGTTAGAAAATCGTACTAAATACGCACCATAACTCAAATTAAAGAAATGTGTACTCGAAACAAACGTAAGTTTTGATGAATACGTAAAAGTGTATTTATTTACTTACGAATGACGAACGTTGACAAAAACAAACGCTTGTTCACATGAGTCAAATGCCAACTGGAAGGGCAAACAGTGCAAAATATCCAACAGAGACCGAGTGTGGCAGCGAGTCACGCAGACTGACATGCGTTTCCGCCGGATTTTGCGGATTGCGGATCCGCTTAATTTTGTGCGGGATCCGCCAGACTGTCTAATGATGCGGGATCCCGCGGGATTGCGGGATCCCGCTTTGCTGGATTGCAATCCCTAGTCAAGGTACTACAACCATTGCTATCTGGCCGGAGAGAGATGAGGGATCTCATTACGCCCAATCGTTACAGCTGTGGAGGCTATTCCTCTGACAGACTGCATCAAAGAAGATATAAGCGTTCCTATTAAAAACTTGCTATACGAAAAAAGGAGAGTTGCCATGCAACCCACTGGCCCATGAACCAAAGAGAGCTGCTTCGAACATCAAGCGGGTGTATCTTCGTACCACGACGCGTCTAATACAATTGAGCTGTATATTCCAACATCACAGTGTGTTTAATTGATGCTAAGCGATTTCTTAGATATAGCTTCCTGTTCTTTCATCTGCACACATGGTCTAGACGGTCGTAATAAATGCCACAGTGGACATTGTAATGAGAATAAACATGAAATGTTTATAGGAAACAAATACGAATAGCTCCGTTGCCAGCACAAGCACGATACAATAAGAAGAGATTATGTATTTTGAAAAAAAAACCGATAAGTACGTTTTTTGTCTCTTGGAAATTGGTCAGCCAGTTATCGGGTCCCCTGCCGAATTCGTTGAATCAAATTGAAATTAATTGCGGTGAAGCGCATGGTTTTGTGGCCTTAGACATCCAATAAACCCTTTTTTGTTATTTATTATTATATACTTTGAATGTAAAATTTCTCCAACCAAATATTTTTGCGTTTACGAATACTTCCCTTGGTAATTTGTTTCAATCCCTGACATTCTTACCCACAAAATTTTCCCAGTCCCTTTTGCATTAAATCGAGTGCCAGCTTATGGTCATGGCTATCTTTTCCTTTTCGTGCATTATTCCTAATTATTCGTCCAAGATCCATCGCCAATATACGCCTTGTACACTACCAGCACTCTCTTCACACTCCTCCTGTCCTCCAATGACTCCCAATCCAGCTTCTTTATCATATCATTTACTAAGTGGGTCCTGCGTGTAATTTAAGTAAACAAATCTAGCTGCTCTCCTTTAAACACCTTGATACCTAAAATGTGGATCCAAAACTACACCACCATATTCAAGCAATGGTCTGACGAAAGTTTTGTAGTCCAGTTTCTCCACTTATCAGGTACATCTTTGCATCATCGTCTCCAGTAAATGAAGAATTTTGTAGCATTTTCCTACCACCTTATTATCAAATATTATGTCACGATATTTACACTTCAAGCCTTCAATAAGTAATTCTGTCCCCCATCATATCATAAACAACCTTAATTTTTTACCTGTGTACCTAATAAGCTGACTCTTTGTAAGGAACAAAGTCAGTATACCAGGGTGGAGTATAGGTTTCGTCACCTTAACTGAATCTTGACTTGTCGAAAGTTCTTCAAAGTTTACTTTAAATAATTGAAATGACCATGTATCTGCAAGGATATTTCAACTGTAAAGCCTATTGGTCGCCACAAAGCTTATTTAAACCATAAGCTGAGGAAAGGTTATTGTTCACTTCGAAAGTATGTAAAAAACCAATTAATGAAAATTTTTAAGTTTATTTCACAGTCACATTTGAAAAATAGCATTTACAGTCGAATTGGCAATCGAACTAAACGTCTACAAAAATCACAAGTCATGAAGAGGAAGAGTACCCGACTAACCCTTATAGAAACTTTATAAGTCCATAGTCAACTGTCGAGAAAAATCAACATGGCCGTGAGGCGTCCATAGCGTGGTTCAACTGTTTCCGGAAATCATCCTGGTTTAACCGACACACACAAAACACACTAGCGCATATTTACTACGCAAAAGGTTCCCGGATAAAGACGAAATCGAAAGCGTCAAGACCAAATTGGAAGGCAGCCAGACGGCCTGAGTCGTTACCTTTAAATACCCTCAGCCGCATAGTCTAAAAAGATGTAATTATAAATTGTGTTCAAAATTTAACAGTGTGTAGCCTGGCTCTTAAGGTTTATACACTCCTGGAAATTGAAATAAGAACACATTGACGCCGGTGTGTAAGACCCACCATACTTGCTCCGGACACTACGAGAGGGCTGTACAAGCAATGATCAAACGCACGGCACAGCGGACACACCAGGAACAGCAGTGTTGGCCGTCGAAGGGCGCTAGCTGCGCAGCGGTTGGGCACCGCCGCAGTCAGTGTCAGCCAGTTTGCCGTGGCATACGGAGCTCCATCTCAGTCTTTAACACTGGTAGCATGCCGCGATAGCGTGTACGTGAACCGTATGTGCAGTTGACGGACTTTGAGCGAGGGCGTATAGTGGGCATGCGGGAGGCCGAGTGGACGTACCGCCTAATTGCTCAACATGTGGGGCGCGAGGTCTCCACAGTACATCGATGTTGTCGCCAGTGGTTGGCGGAAGGTGCACGTGCCCGTCGACCTGGGTCCGGACAGCAGCGACGCACGGACGCACGCCAGACCGTCGCATCCTACGCAGTGCCGTAGGGGACCGCACCGCCACTTCCCGGCAAATTAGGGACACTGTTGCTCCTGGGGTATCAGAGAGGACCATTCGCAACCGTCTCCCGCGCACCGTTAGGTCGTCTTCCGCTCACGCCCCAACATCGTGAAGCCCGCCTCCAGTGGTGTCGCGACAGGCGTGTATGGAGGGACGAATGGAGACGTGTCGTCTTCAGTGATGAGAGTTGCTTCTGCCTTGGTGCCAATGATGGTCGTATGCGTGTTTGGCGCCGTGCAGGTGAGCGCCACAATCAGGACTGCATACGACCGAGGCACACAGGGCCAACACCCGGCATCATGGTGTGGGGAGCGATCTCCTACACTGGCCGTACTACTCTGGTGATCGTCGAGGGGACACTGAACAGTGCACGGTACATTCAAACCGTCATCGAACCCATCGTTCTACCATTCCTAGACCGGCAAGAGAACATGCTGTTCCAACAGGACAATGCACGTCCACATGTATCCAGTGCCACTCAACGTGCTCTAGAAGGTGTAAGTCAACTACCCTGGCCAGCGAGATCTCCGGATCTATCCCCCATTGAGCATGTTTGGGACTGGATGAAACGTCGTCTCACGCGGTCTGCACGTCCAGCACGAACGCTGGTCCAGCTGAGGCGCCAGGTGAAAATGGCTTGGCATGCCGTTGCACAGGACTACATCCAGCACCTCTACGATCGTCTCCATGGGAGAATTGCAGCCTGCATTGCTGCGAAAGGAGGATATACACGGTACTAGTGCCGACATTGTGCATGCTCTGTTGCCTGTGTCTATGTGCCTATGGTTCTGTCTGTGTGATCATGTGTTGTATCTGACCCCAGGAATGTGTATATAAAGTTTCCCATTCCTGGGACAATGAATTCACGGTGTTCTTATTTCAATTTCCAGGAGTGTAAAAAGTATTATGACTATAATTCTAAAATAATTCGCTTTCTTGTAAATTAATGAATTGTGTGAGCACGTTGGTAATTGGTTTCCGAAAAACAGTTGGTGAAGCCATTAAATGTATCCTAATTTGAGCAACTTTTGGACGTCTCTGCTCGATTACAAATTATCGTGATAAAGTTAGTGTCATTGTGTTCAGTGCTTGCTCCTGATTTCAAAGGTATAAATTTTATTATTATCGGTAGTGTATTATCAAAGTTATCTTTTTACCAAAAATTGGGTTTGAAACTATCAAGACGCCATAACGGAAAAACCTGTTTCTTTTTAATAATTATTCAAGTGTTGTTTATACCGAAAAAGTGATGTTAGCTGAATTTTCTTCGACTTTTATTATGTATTTTGACAGTGATTTTGTTTACTGAAGTGTTCTGGTTTAATCTCAATTTAATTTCGAAATTACCACGTTTTTGTTTACGACAATTACTTGAAAATTAATTTAATATTCGTTCTACTGCATTGAATGTTTTGAAATTTTAATATATTATACTAGATTTTTCGTTCTTTCAGGAAATTTACTTTTTATTTCGAGAAATTATCGAAAACGTATGGTTATTAAATGTTGAAAGTGCAAGTGTATCTATCGAAGTGTTTAAAATTTTATTTAACCTATTTACACGGCCTGAAACTACGGAATTTTAGTGAATTTAACTTTCTTTCTGATTATTATTATTATTTTAAAATTACTTTACTGCACCAAAAAGTGTTGAGAATTAGTGATATTATCACGTAACAAAAATCGACTGTTTATAAATTGGATAATATTGGATAACCCTATTCCAGGTTAGTTTAAAAGTGATTTATTCTTATAAATTGTTTATTTAAGGCCTATATTGTGTGTTGAGTGACTTTACTGTTTTTAAATCGGCTTATTTACTGAGTGAGGTTGCAGTATCGGCTTCTGCATGAAACGTGTCTCTCGTATCCTGTAATTACGAAATGAAGAATTTTAAGTTTACTGGCAAGCTTACTCCCTCCCTTATGCTCTATAGCGAAAAAAACTAGAATTTACCCAAATTCTAAGGTGCTTACATCTTCTTAGCATTTATCTTCATTCCATATAGATCAAACTGATCAGACATTCTATACAGGTTTCCCTGCAGCTGTTCACAGTTTTCTCCCATTTTCTGACTGTAAAACATAAGCACAATCACTCATTAGAATGATGAATAGCAATGGTCTCAGTACACTACCTTGCAGCACTTCCATATTCACTTTCCTACTTTGGTTCTGCATTTCCCACTCTATCCCTTTGCTTTCTGCCTTCTAGCCATTCTCCTACCTAACAAGTCACTTTTTCATCCACTCCAATGGTTTTCATCTAATTTTTAATCATTTTATGGTTCACTCAGTCAATTGGCTTATAAAGATCTAGTGCAACACTATCAACTTTTCGTCCCTTGTCAAATTCATCCGGAATAATATTGCATGTAACCCACCATCCGAGATTGACACGAATATCCCTGCCTGAAGCCATGTTTGTGATTTCAAACCAGTTTCTTTTGTCGCAGACACCTGTGATATAGTTCCATATGAATATCTTTGCACCTATCACTAATTTCAAAATAATCAGCCTGTAATTTTCAACCCTATTTGTCGCTCCCCATTTTTGAACCGGTAAGACTATCGCTCTTTTCCAGTCCTCGGGCAAACAGAAAGACCCCATTCTAAATAATATTTTAGGGTAAGGTACAATATCATATCCCTCTATCTTTAATACATCTAGAGTGATATTATCTACACCGGCCCCTTTGCACTTTCTTAGGTCTTCATAATTTCCTGAGGATGTAAGATATATCAAATTTTGTAGTTTCCTCATTTCTACTTATGCGCAGACGTTCCTCTAATTCGCTTCCTCCCATCCGAAGATGATAGTCACTAATAATCTCATTAAATCAGTCACTTAATATTACTGTCATTTTAAAATCTTCAGTAACTATTTTTACCAATCTTATCTGCCATTGTCTGAATACCTTCCCTTCCCCTTAGTTATCAAACATAACCATTAAAATTTATAGATGCATCGTTCAATTGTACCCTGCATCAATAATATTCCTCATAAACCCATCTTTAGCTTTCCTCTTTGCTACTATTAATTCCTAGGTTGTGTGAGAAGGAATCCCCGTTCCCCATTGTTTGGATTGATACTCGATATTTGTTCTAGTGCTGCCAGGCCGTACAAATTTAACTGTAGACCTACGAATCTTTTCAAAAAATTAGGAAATTTAACTACGGTTTTTTGCCTCTTTTTATTACTTGTTGTGCTTTCCTTATATTCGTATACTTGTTAAACTCGCAGCATATAGTGATACTAAGTCATTGTCAGTAATTATTAATAATTTCCTTGCAACCGTTGACGTAAACCAACGATTGAAAACAAATAAAGTTCCTATTTTGTATGATAATAGATTTAAATTCAAACTTAAGAGACCGTAATACGGAACTATCGGCGCAGTCTTCATTCATAGTGTGTACTTTGCTCACAATTTAAAATTGCAATCTCAAAAGCTTTTGCATGCAATACAACCAGTAAAAGAAAATGTAACTATTTCTGAAGTTATGGATCTAGAGGGGACTGAAGAAGAAACAGAAAATTCCGACTCCGACCGAACTAGTGTTGGTAGTACTGATACGAGTGAATGTGGTACCGACATAGAGAATGAATAAAAAATTATGTTACCTATACAGATACATTTATGAATCATTATGTAAGATATTATATGATTTAGTAAGGTTTAAAACACACATTAAAATGTAAGTTCCATAAATAAAACTATAATTTATCAAATATATTAGTTTTCTGAAAAAAAAAAACAAATTTAGAAAAAAAAAACAAGGGTGCTAGGTTTTTTTTTCACAAATCTGAAAAAAAAAAACATGTTTTTTTTTTCAGTTTGCAACACTAGGCAGGACACATTGGATTACAAAACTTTAGTCAGACCATTGCTTGAATATGGTGGTGAAGTATGGAACCCACATTTTGGGTATCAAATACAGGAGTTCGAGAGGGTATACAGAAGGGCTGCTAGATTTGTCTATGGAAATTACCGTAGAACACAACCAGTAACCGATATGATAAATGAGCTGGAATGGGATTTATTAGAAGACAGGAGGAGGGTGAAGAGGGTCATGGAAGTGTACAAGGCGTATATTGGTGATGAGGCATGGAAAGATATTGGTGGAAGAATTAGGAGCAGTGTATGACCATGACCACAAGCAGAAGGGTGTGGAAAGCTTTTCTTTCGTAGGTAAGGGTGTCAGGGATTAGAATAAGTTGCTAAGAGAAATGATGAATAATTTACCAAAACTCTAAAAGAATTTAAAGTTGTAATTTGTAGAGGGCGAAAGAGAGTTGGGGAAAGGGGGAAAATGGTTGTGTAGGGAAATTGCGACTGCAGCAAGCGCTCCATCGTAATTAAATTAAATACACCTGTCACAAAGACTGGTTCAGGCATGACATCCTGAACAAAACAGAATATTACATTTTATCTGGCAACGCAGTTACATTACAGCATGAAAAATTAAAGTTTCCTTTCGTTAGCGACATATTACTGAAAAATACTCGTAGTTCCACATTTTTTCAGCCAAAATGTTACGAAAATCAGAATTAATGCCTGTATTATGGCAGTTAATTTCATAGCGGTTGCGTATTTATTAAACTGTGTAAATAATTTCTAATATCTCTGCTCGCCACTATTTGGCTGCAAGAATATCGTTGTTGAATTGCCATTTATAAATAGTTTGATAAAAAAGTAAACTCTCATTTAACAGCTAACACGTTTATCAAATACTAAGGGTATTAAATGTATGATGCTAGTAGGAATTTATTCTGGAAAATCTTATAAGAAAAAACGAATAAGAATCATTTTTAATTATATCTTTCATTATATGAATACGTTACTCTGATTAGATTATCAGAGTATTTGGTTAAGATTTTATGTAAATAAATGCATTTTACTTTAGATGACGGAGACTATAATTTCGAAAATGGATTACAGTACTCTTACTTATTTGACTGATACATTTCGCGATTACGTACGTTATTCTGAGATTTTAATAAACCTCATTGCTTCTTATCGTCTGCCAAATAATACTTAGGTTATGGTTTAACCTAGTTCTTGTAACTGATACTGATAAAATAGCGTAAATATTTAATATCCATTCTCTTACATGAATTTCTTCATCTAGTTGTAGTAAATAAACAAAAAGCAACTTGAAGGAACGAATGTAATATGGTGGCTGTTGATTGGCGAGTGAAGGCTGGCACGTGACCGTTCTCTATCCAATAGCTATAGACGACCTGCGCAGTCTCCAGATTAGCATTTTACATAAGAGGCTTTCTGTCGAGCCTTTTTTTTTTTTAAGGAACGTATAAAAATCAAAAGAACGGAATTATACGAACAAAGCCACAGAAAGTCCCAGGTCGTTAAACACTAACAGCTAAAATCCAGAAGGGCAAGTATCCAGCGGGATTGTTAAAACTCTTATTAATATCTATTTTTCTTGGTCCTCTTCAGACATACACCTCGTACTTGAACGAAGATACGCAGTGAGAGAAACATTTTGTTTCAAAACTGAAATGATGAACCATAGCACAGCAAACTTTGATTGTTGATTAAACCCGCCTATATCCTGTAATTACAAGACTCGATATAGGTCTATTGCTTTTTTTTACAGATTGCTTTACGCCTCGTCGACGTCGAGTTCATTAGAGGTGGGAAATGAGAGGACAAGGGACGGAAAGGAATTTGCCATGGCCTTTCGAAGTAAGCATCCCGGCATTCGCCTGAAATGATTTGGGGAAACCATGGAAAAAGCAAATCTGGATGCCCGGACGGGGATTAGAACCCGGGTCCTCCCGAATGCGAGGCCAGAGCGTTACCGGTCACCCACCGCGCTCCGTGGATGGTTGCACTGCAGTTGCGATTGCTTCCATGTTCACTGTGTCAAAAACTAAACGCATTCTGCTGATTCATTTGGTTTCAACAGTAAAGGAAACTAATGACGGGAAGTACCATACTGTCATATGCTAACGGTATATGTCCTGTGTGTACTATTGTATGTTATTTTAAGAAACTTGTGATTCGTCTGAGGTGGATGCAGGGTACTATTATACTATGATTACGAAAACCATTCAGAAATCATTGTCGCAATTTGACTCCACATCAGTATACCTCACCAAGCCGGCTGATTCAATCGGTTGCGATTCCTTCATACCCTGTTCAGTTCCTGCCAATTTGTCGGGATGTAAGATGCAGATGTATAACTTTTGAAATGTCCAGTGCTTCTTCGACAACGGACGTACTAAAAGAATCACCAGCGAGAGGTGACTTTAAGCGTTACGTAATGATGGTCGATAACCGCTCTGGAAATATTTCATGATCGAGAGTATCGACTGGTGCTTAAGTTACGAGGTCGCAGGGAAGACAAAGGCCTAGCCACTCTACCAGACACCAAATCCAGACAGCTAGAAAATTACATCACAACGTACACCTACCCCATCTACACTGTTACTTCGTTGTTCACAATATGTGGATAAGGATCCATCGATAAATTGCTTCACACGTTAAGAGGGAGGGAGGAGGTTGATAATGTGTGACAAGGGAGAGGTGGGCGAGTCATAACCTTCGTGACGTCACATGTATAATTTGTATCACTTTTTGGCTCGTGGCGGCCACGCAAATACACGCTCGCTGTACCTACGGTGTCGCACGTCAGCCGCCTTTGACATACGCCGAAAGGCCACACCGCCTTTGAGGCTTTGACAAAATATGACTTCCGCATACTTATTCAAACGATCGTGTAGCATCTGTGGTCCATGTTTTTCATCATACAAAGCCACTAACCAACACAAGATTCGTCTTCAAAAGACTGCAGCTAGTCGTGACAGGGAAGTTCTATGCCAGTTACAAATAATATAAAGGAATTGGTTAAAAGTCCATGGACACAAGATGATTAAATTTTGTATTGTTTATTCGATTAGTTATTTTTTTTCAATTTTCTAAAACATTTTATTCAATGTTGATTTTATGAAAAAATATTTTAAATAGAAATATGTAAATAATTTTGGAAGTGCTGTTTTAATTCAATAATTTCTAAATTTAAAATTTAAAATATGTTACGGGAGGAAGGTTCACACAAATGTGACCACCTGTAACGCCGCGTTCCCACGATCTCTTGTAACGAAGGCGAGACGGGACGGGACCTTATTAGCCGAGAGAAGGGACGAGCGCGCGCCGCAGGTTTGCCCTAGCTTACCTCGCCGCCACCTCCCCACCACGTTGCCTAGTGTCGTTTGGCACAGAGCACTTTACAGCAACAGAAGGGATGCGCACCGCTGCTGCAAACCGATGGCAACAGCGCTCCACTACACACGCCTGTGATGTTTCCCGACTCAGAGTGGGTAGCTGCGTCTCATCTCCGCTAGCAGAGGCGGCCCTGTTCCCATGTCGTGTGGTTGAGTATTCGTCCCGTCCCGTCCCGTCTCGCCTTCGTTGCAAGGGATCGTGGGAACGAGGCTTAACAGGGACGGAAGGGGAGGGGGGAGAATAAAAAATATCATGAAATTCGTGTGACCTAATTTATGAATGGCCTATAAGAGGAAGTTCCAAACATTGTTTTTTTAAATTATATATGTTTATGTTTCTCCTTTTACAGCTACAATGGTCTAAGTATAGACACCTGCAGCCCTTGATGATGTACCTACTGTAAATAAAAAATGGGGGACGAACGGTGCACCATATTCAGAAGGACAGCGTTTATCCTCAGGGCGGAATGTCTTCTGCCTGCTCTACGTGTAATTTCTATGTGTATTTCTGTTCGTGAAATGTGTAGTTTACGAGGCGGTGTTTGGGGACTGTCTCAACATTCATCAGAGTCAGTGTATCTCAACCTGTGGTCCGCGAAAATGAGATTTGTGTTTCGCATGCAGAATGTTTATAATTTAATTCTAACTGAATTGAATAAATTAGTAAAAATTGTTCACATAAAATATGTACTGTACTCGTCCTGTATAAGAATATTCGAACGATCAACACAAATCTGGTATTTGCAGAACATGAGAATATGACTGCATTGTTGCTATAATAATCTAGTCACTAAATAAATTTCTATTAGACATGCTTTGAGGATTAAGTTAACTACCATTCTGTGAGGACGTTATAAGGGACCTTGATTCGTCATGTGAAGACCCTCCTTGGCTCGGATCCCATGTAAAATTGTAAGTCCCCAATACCTCGCAGGATTACCAGGTTATGGTAACCACGACAGAGGCGAAGACGAGGCAAATCGAAACACTGTTACTCGGCGGCCGAACTACCCTTCCGGGTCTCCCGGCCAACAATGCCATACGCCATTTTTTTACGGTACTTGGTTCTAGCAATTGGTAGTTTTGATTAATAATTTTCAAATAGGAAATAAAATTGGGCTCTATAAGCCAGTGGTCAGTAGCATTATTTTTGACATTTTACTGTTCCTCGTATTGAAAAGTGTTGAGAAACGCTGACCTAAAAACTGTGGGAAAGTGCCTAAAAACCGCAAAGTATATCTGGCCGCTCTGATTGCGGTATATGTCTAATAAGAGTATATATTGAGTTGTAAGTCTTCATCAGTTATCTCAGCGTCCATATATATAAAGAAACCAGTCGTTCTTGCGACAGTACAGACTACACAGGATAGGCCAACACTTAATTCAAATTATCCACGCTCGACGCTGGACTCGAACCGGTGACCCCAGCAACTATAGCAGGGGAGGGGAGGGGTGTCTCAATCTGTCACTGAAGTGTCCTTAGAAGTTCACGGTGCCAGAAATCATGACCTCATCAGATGACACTGAAAAGGCTGTCTGATAAACAAGCTTTTACCAGAAATTCTGCATTCCGAAATAAGCTGAAAAAGATGCTTATCAATGCGCATGGTACGTTCTAAATAATCAGACATCCTCCTTTTAGTTGCAAAGATCGCTGATATTCACTTTCTAGAGCTGCTGTGTTGGTGAAGTGTTCCTCTAATGACACATTGTATACTTAGATAAAGAAAACCATTACAAAGCTTTCCAGCATGTTACAATGTATCAGAATCAGATATATTTTTTTCTGGCTTTAGACCTAGTGGACGTCGATGTCACTAGAGGCGGGGAAGGACTGGGGGCAAGGAACTTGAAGGAATTCGGCGATGATCTTTTGAAGGAACCATGCCGACATTGGTCTGGAATTATTTGGGGAAACTATGGTTTGGATGCCCGGACGGGGATTCGAACCCGCGCCCTTCCGAATGCGAGGCCAGAGCGTTAACCGCTCACCCACCACGCTGGGTGAGTTGGCTCTGCTGATACGAGTTGACCTCCATGGCGGTGAAGGCACGTGGCGGCGTCTGTTTGTTGGGCTCTGAGGTCAGTGTTTACAATAGTAGGTCGTTGAGAAGTGCAGAGTGGCTGTTTGCATACACGCTGCTGGTTCCAGCTGATGGACAAGGTTATTAATAGCGCTGCAAGCCGCCAATTTGCAATCACAGATATGGCGAGCAAGCCAATCAAAATGACAGCAACAACGGTACATCAGCCGAAAGAACAAGAACGGTTGCAGTAGATCCTAAAATTAGTTTATGTAGCAAATTAAATTACTACAGACAATCGAAACAAGGGAGATCTCAAAATCAGTTCGTCATAATATAGTACTGGTATGAATTAAAGAAGTCAGGTCTAAAGTATCGAGATAGAAGAATACTCTATAAACTATACAAGAATCAAGTGGCTATAATAAAAGTAGAGCATCACGAGAGACATGCATCAGTTAAAAAGGGTGTGAAACAAGGTTGTAGTCTATCCCCGTTAGTATTCAACTTGTATGTACAAGAAGCAATGAAGAAAGTCAAGGAAAAATTCCCATGTGGCATAAGTTTTCAGGGAGAAAAAATCAGTATGCTACGATTTGCTGATGACATTGTCTTGTTAGCAGAGAGGGCTGAGGATATTGAGAAATTACTGAATGGTATGAAAAAAATACTGAAGGAAGATTTTGGACTGAGTATAAATCAAAGCAAAATAAAAGTGATGAAATGTAGCAGAAATGATACCAATACTAGTAGATTAAATATAAAAATAGGATGGGATGCAATAGGAGAAGTGAGTGAGTTCTGTTACTTGGGAAGCAAAATTACAACCGATGGGCGAAGCAGGAATGATGTTAAAAGCAGAATAGCACTAGCAAAAAGAGCCTTCATGAAAAAGAGAAACGTTTTAGTTTCAAATATTGATCTAGGAATTAGAAAGAACTTTTTAAAACTACGTGTGGAGCACAGCACTTTACGGTAGCGAAACATGGACTTTAGAAATACCGGAAAGAAAGAAAATTGAAGCATTTGAAAAGTGGTGCTACAGAAGAATGCTGAAAATTAGGTGGACAGACAAAGTAAGAAATGAACGAGTTTTGGAAATGATGGGTGAGAAAAGAAGTTTGTGGAAGAAGCTTACAGAAAGAACAGACAGGGTGGTAGGTCATATTTTGAGTAGTGCTTGATTGGTTAAGGTAAGAACTGTAGAGGAAGATAGAGATTAGAATATATGAAGCAGATAATTGAGGACGTGGGTTGTAAGGGGTATGAAGAAATGAAGAGGTTAGCACAGGATAGGAAGGGATGGAGGATTGAATCAAACCAGTCTAAATACTGACGACAGGGAAAAAATAATAATAATAATAAAATGAATTACTGATGAATTACTGATATTTGTTTTATGAAGAACTTTTTCAGGTTAGAAGAATCGTGAAGGAATTAATTTTGTAGAATTCAATTGAGATGCTTGTCAATCACCAAGCGTGATGTGTGAGAGGCCTGGCATTGGGGACGACACGGGTTTAAATCCCATCCAGATTTAGATTTTCCATTGTTTCCCGTAATCATCCCACGCGATGGTTACTTCTAAAGGTCAAGGCCGAACTCCTTTCCGTTCTTTATCCCCATCCTCTCCCGGCTCTAATCACCTCAACGTCGACCATCTGTAAACCCGAAACAAAAAACATTACAACGTTCATTAGATTGGGAATCGAGATGCCCAGCAGAATTTTTATTTATTCATTTAGCCATTTTTCGTAGCCATAATATCATTTAATGCTTATGGTCCACCTCTGACGTATTCAGTATGTTAAATGATTAATCTGATCCTTCTAAATAAACTCAATTTGGCTCGGATTTAAGATAAATAACCAATAGTAAAATTGTGCCGTTTGGGCGGACTATCTCATAAAGAAGCTCTTACTAAATGTGTTTCACGATGTTTCTGAGCCAATAAGAGTCGAGTCTAATAGTCCGCCGTTAGTACCAAGCACATTAAAACATTGCGAGGCGTGCTCATTGTATTCCTTCCCTTATATTTAATGGGACTGTTTGCCTTAAGGAGGGTACACGCCAGCCAACACGAGGCAACGCACATACTGCTCCGAGGTGAGGCGAGCATACCAGTGTGTACGTGTAGCCGAGACCTTTCGCCGAACGACCGAGGCGGTACGAACGCCATCCTACCCAAGTCGGTACTTCAAAGAGAATTGGCTAGTTCACTAAATTTGAAAAATAGGTCAATACTTTACCTTATTATCTATGTTACTTAAAAAACGTATTATTTTTCAAAAAATCGACCATTTACATTACGTATTTTGATTTTTTAAAACAAATTTAAATTTACCTCCAAACCGCTCAAGACTGTCATGGCGTCTTGAATGACGTCACGCCACCCGAAACAAAATAAAACAGGCGTGTATGTATACGGCTGGTGTCAGTTTTCTTTCATTAAAAATGAATTCCTCGTTTTATAAGTACTGTTTAGAGCCCCAGTGTAAAAGTACATCAATAAAAACGCCGAACAAGTTATTTATTTATGTTCCAACAAATACGGAAAAAGTGGTTAAAACTTGCAAGGATGGAGGATTCTCATAGTTTATCTGCAGATTCAAGAATCGATTTTTGTGAACATCATTTGGATGTAAGTGTTTGTGCACAATATATTTCTAAATCTAAAGCAAAACTGATGAATTTTGCAGAACCACCACTTTACAAGTATTGATAACATAATAAGGTATTAGTTGAGGTTGTTTTGGTTTTATGATTTAAAATCTTTCGTTAGTGTTACGTTTAATATAATAAACACAATCTGGCAGCACTATCATTACCGTGGTGTTGCAATCTGATGATAGATTTTTATGCAGCTCGATAAAACAAATCGAAAATAGAGAGTAATCCTTTTGGTTTAGCTATTTAACATTTGCTTATACGTACTTCGCAAATGTAACCTCAAAACCAGTATCAATTAATCTACAAGGCAAATGGTATGTCTAAGCAATAGTTTATTATTTACGACACTGAAATAATGCTATTTAAGCTTATAATATTTGACACTAGTATATAGTACATCGAAGTTTTAACATTGCTGAATTCCGATGAGCAAAAGTCGATGTTTGACGCGAAAAATCTACCAAGTGGTACGGCGTCAATTTGGGGCAAATTGCTACTGTTTGCTTTACTAAATCCTGGTTCCATAGTGAATTACACTTTTCTTTCAGCACATAACTGAGAACAACTGTATTACCGTGACAAAAGTTTCTACAAACGAATAATTTACCGAGTAACCTGTTCTATTCCACGAAAATGTCAACAAACATTTTGGCCTTTCGGATGGCATGACGTAATGCTTTCTCATTGGCGTTCGCGGTCACGTGACTGAATGCCTGATTTTTAAGAATTTATTTTCCCACAATAATAATAATCTTTATCTTTTATAATAAATAATTTTATTTTTTGCTATCCCCTTAGCATGATTAATAATTAAAAACTGATATGCGTCCGATTTATCTTAGTAGACACAAGACTATTCGGGGGTGCGCCGCATGTTATGATCCTCGTCCGGGCATCCAGATTTGGGTTTTCCATGGTTTCCCCAAATCACTCCAGGCAAATGCCGGGATGATTCCTTCAAAAGGCCAGGGCCGAATTCCTTCCCATTCCTTTCCCCCCATCCTTTCCCGTCTCTAAAGACCACCTCGCTGTATTTGCAGTCGTGTGTCTGCCTTCTTCGTTCACGTTGGCAGTCAGTCATCGTTGAAATTAAATAAAACCACTATATTTTAGCTAATTGTTTTGTTTTGTTCTATTTTTAATCATGTGGTGGTACAACGAAAAGGAGTTTCTTTTATTAAACAGTATAAAAACGTCCCATATGTTGGAAGAAGGACGATAGAATTGACCATAATGCGATAAAAAAAAGAGGATGTTTGGCGCGAAATAAGTGACCTTATTGGAGAAGAGACTGGCGTTTTGAAAAAATTAAAAAATGATACATACGAAACAAAACGTTCGTCTTCCCAAAATATTACAACGAATTTCAAATTACAGTGTCTCAGAATGTCTAGCATTCCTCTGGAAACTACAACACTTCCAAAGAGAGTCGGCATTAATCTACAATTGTAAAATATGTATACAGATCTGCATACTTCTGGTATAATTCATGAAATCAGCTGCTGTAATACGTTTAAAACATATTGCAAGCTAATAAATAAATCACCAGTTGCGCATATCTCAGTGTTTTTCAGCGGATTTTCAAAAATTTGTATCATTCTTTGAAATTATCTCCCTAATCGACTCGAATAAAAATATATAATCAGTGACCAGTCCCTTCTTCACCCATCATAGAACTGCCGTTTAAAAATAATTTACCACTAGTGAGCATCCTATTCCAATAAAGTCTAGCTGCCCACCACCGTCATTTATTTCTCTCTTTAACTGAATTAGAAATCACTATGAATGCAGCACTGGCCACTGCTAAATCGCCACCGAGCTCCGTATCCACGCTCTAACTTCACAACACTGCTAACTCGTCAGAATAAACGAATGGACGGATACCTGTGTCGTTCGATGCCTCGGCGACCTGCGTTCGTGCAACCACAGTGTACACTCTTTGGCAAAAAAAAATTGACTGTGGTCGCCTGAGACTAAGTTCATTATTTTGCACTATGTGGCATCACTGGAGAGTTTGTTCCAGGCATTGACTTAAGAAAATGAATAACAGATGGCGCTGAGTTGAATACCCGCAATGAAGCCACATTGTGCGAAATAAGGGACTTAGTCTCAGACGCCCACAGTCAATTTTTTTGCCAAAGAGTGTACATACTTTCCCCCTCGCCTCGGTCCCGTTTGTATGTTTGACTCGTACTGATATATACCCGCCTTAAGGGAGCGTCCATAAATCACGTAGCTCAATTTTGGCCTCCTGTGAACTCCCCCTTCCCCTCACGTAGCTCAACGTGACATTTGTCTCTATCGCCCCCCTCCCCCCCTCCACGTAGCACGTAGCCTTTTTCCCTATTGATTCCAGAAGACTTTTGTACTGTTTTCTCTCGTCAGGCTATCAGGAATAATTAAACGTCAGAAATAAATATTCACAAGCTGTTGTGTGTTCTGTATCTCATTTTAACCGTGACAAGTAATATGAACGAAAAAATACGTGGCCTGGCTCGGAACTCCCCCCCCCCCCTTTCCCCACGTAGCCCAGCGTAGCTTTACAGCCAACTCCTCCCCCCTCCGCCTAGACCGAGGCACGTAGTTTATGCACGCACCCTAAAGAGCCCAACACGTTACGCGTAGCAAGCTGCGTGTTACGTCTCGAGTTTTGTGCGAAATTCAAACTTCTGATTGTAAAATGTCAAAAAGCATGGAAAAAAAATGTTCGGAAAAAGCTAGTAAAGTTTTGAGAACAGGAAGAGAGTTTTTATTTAAATTTAGTTTGTATAATAATTTCATCAAAAAATCTATTACATTACTCCTTCAACATTTTTACTGCCTAATAAAAAACATTTCATAATTAATTCACATGTAGAACTGTGATGAGAGCAGTATTTCTTCAATCTGAATCGTAACGGTTTGTGTTGAAGTACTGAGTGAGTCGACTTCTCACTTGAAAGCCTTCAGATTTGTCAAAATCACCTGTGCCTGCTAGAATAATAAGGTTTTGGGTTGGAAAATCCATCCAAGTTTTGGATTATATCTACTCTGAAGGGATTCTCACTTGGGAACCATCAGACCTGTTCAGAACGGATTTCGATCCCCCGAGTATATGTTGAAGGATAGTAACTCCATATGTCTGTGTTACAATTATTTCTTCAAAATGAGTCCTGGATATCGAGAAATTAACGCGCAAAAACATTTGTGAATATTGTTTAAATACTATAATTTTAGTATTTTGCTTAATTGTTTGACCGTGGCGTATCGGTAGCATGCTTGCTTCCCATTTCGTGAACCCGGGTTCAAATCCCCGTACAGGTAAATATTTTTATTTTTTTTTTATATGCAGTAATCATTGAGCAATGATTTTATTTCATTTACGAATTTTTATTATGTGAAATAACTATTAAAATAAAATTTTACAGAATATACAGTCCCAACTTTTTTTTTTTATATAATGATTGTTTCATTGTTTTTTTTTTTTATGAAACAGGTATATTTCATGTTCTACAAAGGAAATGGAACCTTAACAGAATATCTCTTGGTCGTAGCATTGTAATAATTGCTTATTGTATCTATTGTAAGTAATTATATTACTGTAAGCAATTATATTATTGTAAATAATTGTATTATTGTAAATAATGTTTTAAAAGTTATTTCGCATAATAAAAATTCGTAAATGACTTTTAAATGAAATAAAATCAATGCTCAATGTGTACTGCATATAAAAAAAGAAATAAAAATACTTTCCAGTATGGGGATTTGAACCCGGGTTGACAAAATGAGAAGCAAACGCGCTACCGATGCACCACGCTGAAACTATTAGACAATATGCTAAAATTATAGTATTTAAACAATATTCACAAATGTTTGCGCATTAATTTCTCGATACCTAGGTCTCATTTTGAAGAAATAATTGTAATACAGACATATGGAGTTATTCCCTTCAACATATACTCGGGGGATCGAAATCCGTTGTGAACAGGTCTGATGGTCTCCAAGCAGATAAATACTCATTCCCAAGCAAGTTGTGTAAGCAACAGCACACAGTAACGACCAAGTGATCAGTTTCGGGTTTTAAATTAATAGGAGAATGAGAAAAATTCTGAAAACCATGCACATGGTCGTTCATAATGTGTTTTAGAACAATTCTCACATAAATATGGAGATCATTTTACTTCTTTTTCGATCCATTTTAACACACTGAGACGCTGTCCGTACGTCAACCGAATAGATCAACACACTGTTCTAGGAAAACATTTTTACACTGCGCAATACATTTCGCGCTCTTGCCGACGTGATTTGTGAAAAACTGGTTTCTGCTGCTCTAAATATGCATCGCTAGGAAAACCGGCCTTTGGGCTGGAACAGGCAGCCCTCGGTAACGTGAGGTTATCACGCTAGCCAGTGTGTTTCCGGTATAAATACGACATTCAAGACAGAACAAAACAGCAGAGTTCTTTTTAAGTCGCTAACGTTGACCCTTGCTTGCATTACCGTAAGTGCAGCATACATGTATTAATTTGGTGAGGAAGAGGTGGTAAGTTTTTTTTTTTTTTTTTTTTTTTTTTTTTTTTTTTTAATTCGTGCTCGTTGACGTCGAAGTCATCAGAAGCGAGAAAGGACTGTTGGTAAGGAATGGGAAGAAATTTGGCATGCCTTTTGAAGGAACCATCCCAGCATTCACCTGGACTCATTTCTGAAAAACCAAGAAAAACTGAAAACAGGATGATCTGATGCGGATTAGAACCTGCGCCCTCCAGGATGCGAGGCCCGGGTGTTACCGCTTACCCTTTAGGCTCGGTAGTGGCTGGTAGGGGGAAGGTACTTAATTGCTAAACGCTTTTCCGCACAAGATAATCCTACATACGTCTTCCTACACCTATCAGATGCCCTAAGAACACACTGTTTCATTTAATTATGACCCACACTCATCATTTTCGACTCATCTTTAACATTTCTCTACTCCTTTAGCTATAAATGGTCACAGCAAAAAAACTGATTTCCTGCTAGCCGCTTCTTAATCATTAATGTGCTACTTCCAGATTAGTGCATTATTATTGTAGAAGACAGCGCCAAATTCTACGAAAATCTCTAGGCAGCTGTAGCGTAAGGTGACAAAGAGCTTTCGAAGCAACACGAGGAAAATGAGTAACAGCTTGTTTGACCGAACTAGTCTCTTATCTCTCGAGCGCAGCTATGAAACCCTAACGACTCATAGTAAAAATCTGAATTCGAGTATGGGAGTTTCAGAAATCCTGGCATTAATATTTTTTCCACCTAGCAGTTTCAAGGCCACACAATTTTACTGTCATTGACATATCCTTTACGAAAAAGCCTTCTCCATTACTCATCTCAATAAGCCCTTTCAATATTTACAGGTATTAATACCACAGTGAAACTGTATGCATTTCATTACGACGAAAGAAAGCAATGACTCCAAACCGCTTCACTTTCAGTCACTAACCAATAACGCCAGAGATACATAAAGAGGTCAAGCGATAAACACGAAACATCCGCCCAAATCAAATACATTCATAAACTCAACCGACTGTATGGATGAGTGTTAGAATAATTAAGTACCAGTCAAAGATCAGTACTACTATGTCGCTGAACTTTTCGAGAGCCACTTGAAGGCATCTAAGCTGTAAGTAAAAGTTGGAAAGGAAGAAAATTTAATGCACCCCATAATCACAATTGGGTTGGGTTATCACATTTTTTGTCATAACGCAAATTTGTTATTACTTTTAGATACATTCAATAAATACTCGTTTTTTTAAGCAATCCCACAGCATCTTTAGGGGTCTATATTTAATGAGATCATTCTTTATTTACAAAAATATCGAGTGAATCGAAAATAACTACAAAACAAGCATGTCAAGTGTCAAGTGAGTGACGTTTGACATTTAGTTGTGGTTGCCTTTAGAAACGCTCGGATATTTTAATGCAAAGACCATTGAGTAAAGCATGTCGAAAACTTTTGGTGATATTTTGTTCAGGATGAGTTCGGATACTATTTTTGTATGCAAAAACCCATCCAGTAATGTGAGTCAGGTAAAAAAAAAAGTATTTGAACGTACTTTATTACTTTAGTAAATTATAAAGGACGCCTACGCAAAATAAAGCACAATACTGTGCAGGAGAGAGTACTATTGGAAACCTTAAGGCCGCCACACACGTGCGGGGAACCCACGGGATTTGGACGCAATGGCCACGGCCTTGCGGGATCCCGCCACGTGTGTGGGCACTTCCTTGAGGCCGTGGCCGCACTGGGGTGCGGCCACGGCCTCACCGAAATACAATTCTTATTTCCTGGAAGGCCGGGAGGGAGGGTGAGAAGCTCAGCGTGTGTCCTGCGGTCAGTCGGCCTTCGAGGATTTCTTGTGAGTGCCTGCATGTGTTGCGATTTTGTTTCTCTGTTTTGTTTCTAATGTTCCGTTTCGTGATGTTCCGTGTTTATAAATATATATGATAGTGAGCCCTGTCTATAGGAATTGAAGTACCTGAATACAACGACACAAACAAACGAGAAGCTACCTACGCCAAGCTGGCTTAAATATTGAAGGAGAATGAACCAAATGCAAAAAAATAAAAAGAATCAATACTAAAAAAAATCAGCAACATTAAACCATCATTAAATGAATCTTTGCGAAGTGATGTGCTGAAGAACATTTAAAAAAAAAACCGGCTGCGAGAAGATTACTTTGACGTTGTTAGCAAAACCGTTGCCATAAAATTACGTGGCCTTCCGACCAATCAAATGCTAATAGCAGAAAAAAAATGAATGACACCCTGTTTCAAGTCGAAATGGGCTGTTTAGGAATGTACAGTGAGCAACGGTTGCCTACTTCTGGCCTGTACTATTCTGCAGGCAGCAGTTCTGGATTTTTTTTTATCCAGGAACCTCATCGAATAGTCTCAGCCCACAACCTTTTCAAGCAACACCCGCAGGATCATTATAAACCACCAGCAGATTTTGATAAATTACCTCAAAACAACGACACAGCAGCAATTGTTCTATCAAATTATAATGCAAATGATGTCATGTGATTTGAATTTCAGTTTACATCACATGATCAACTATATTAATGACAACATGACTTTAAACTAATATTTTAATTTAGTTTTTATGTCATTTAAACTTAATTTTATGTTGTTGATGTATTTACGAATGGGAATAAATCAATTACAGTAAGTCTGGTTATCCGAGTTCAGATTATTTTTGAAATATGATAGGAAGCTTTTATGAAGATATGGAAATACAGAAAAAGGCTGCTTCAAGTTTTAGTAGGCAACTTAGAGAGAGGTAGCACTGTGACAGATTCAATAAAGAAAATAGTAACAGCAGCCAACGCGTGCACATCATCGGATGCTGCCATCGTGAAGCCAAGAGACTGAGAAACCCTTGAGGATTTTAACTCCCCGTGTGTGTGCAGCGCCACTTCGACGAAATCCCTGCGGTCCGGCCCGCGGACTGTTTCCCTGCGGCCCGGCCTCCACGTGTGTGGCTACCTTTTATCGTAACATTTCGCAGTATGAAAGGGGAAAAAAATTGATTAGAAGGGATCACGGATCACAGATATAATGCAAGATCAGCAGTTACGTCCTGAGAGCCTCAAAATAAGAAAGACTGTCTGCGGCGATGACGTCATGTTTTCCTCGAGAGATGTGAAGAGGCGAGCAAATATCACACCTCCTCGACTGACCTCACTCATTGTCAGAGTGAAGACTAGTGACGCCAGGCTCGTTAAAACAACTCAAGCATCACTTTCAACACATCGTGCCAAGTTACTGCCTTTTCCTCTGTGTCCCATGTCCTGCATCGAAAAAGTCCAAATTACTCTTTTATACCATAGTTAACTGGTGCCCACTACAACTTCATGTTAGTCAAAAAATTTGAAGGTTTTTATGTTTTTGCACGCAACCTTAAATATATCCAGGATAAAAGAAGTAGCCTGTTTTACTACTTGCCAAATCAGCAATCCGCCAGCGAAAGTTCCGTAAAAATGGGTTCACACACTAAATATGTTGCATATAAATTATTCATATTTGTTAATGCTGAAAAAGCTGAAAAATGTGTCGTATTCTATATAACATTCTGGTTCATTCAAAAACATTTTACTACATTCTAGAAGATTATAAAGCTTTTTCTTAAAAAAAAAAAATAAAAATAAAAATAAAAAATAAACACATACTTTGTTCGAAATATGAAAATGCCCTACGTCTATCACTTTCAACCCCCATATATGATATACCCCCATAGATACCGATATGCAACCGCCACAGTACACGGTGGGAGACGAGGCTGCTACCACAAACACAATGATCTGCGCTGGATAGTTGCGGCTGTAAATTGAAAATACACACACACACACACACACACACACATACATTATATATATATATATACATACTACTATAAATCTGTAAGTGGGCTTCATCTGATTGTTTTTTGTCGAGGTATCATGAAAAAAATTACCGAACTTGTTTCTGATGGGGTTTTCACAGTCTGAAACCTTAGGGGGCGTCCATAAATTACATGAGGTGAAATAGGGGGGGGGGGGGGGCTGGCGAAATCTCACCAAATCTCACCAAGGGTGGGGTCAACGGAAATCTCACGTGAGGTTTTTTAAATTTTTGTTGAACTGTGGAGCTAAAAAAAAAAATAAGTCTAGGCCTACAAAACACGCGAAGGCCATTTTTCGATTTTTTATTTTTGGGGGGTATTTCAGCGAAAAGTGTGGGTGAAACCTAAAAAAAAAAGGTCCAAAAAAGTTGCCACGGCGATTTCTAGGGGGAGGGGGGGGGCTCACGGACCGACCAGATCTCACCAGAGGGGGAGGGGGGGTCGGACCAAAACTCACGAAGTCTCACCAGATTGGGGGGGGGTCCGAAAATCCGGAAAAGCACCTCACGTAATTTATGTATGCGCCCTTATGGTCTAGCTCAAAATGTGGGGTATATCCTATGACTACGTGTAACCAGTGAAAGGAGCAAGCAATAATAATTCGTTTGTACAGAGAATAAATAGACGCCAAAGACCACACAACATAGAAGATGATCTCTTCTTTACGAGATACCCACTAAAGATAACGCTACAAACAGATACGCACACCAACCCTTCGATTCTGTTAGCATCACTTTTTGGCTACGCAACACTGGTTCATTATTTCTTCAGTTTTCTGAAATAAAAAATGTTAGAATACACGGAAAACATTTATCAAATCACTAAATCAAATATTTACACTGCAGTAAGCATAACGAAATTGTGGAACTGAATTGATGGTAAAGGTTGCTACATTACAAACGTTTATGATTTGCTACTAGAAGAAAAACGAAAGGCAAACACTTTACTACTCACACCAAGATCCGCTTGGACGAAACAAGGGGAAAATGCATGTATAAGACATTAATATATATTTCTGTAATACGAATTTAGCCATTAAGAAAAATATCAAGGTGTACACCCGATTTAAAACTTACTACTGTGAGGTGAATTTTTCTCTCCCATGGTAGCGTGAAATTCAAAGAGAGTATTTTGGTTTTTATCTACTAAGTCTACTCGCAACTTAAATGTGATACTAGAAACTAAGCCTTACTTATTTCAAAATTTATTCGTTTGGAGAATACAAATAGTTATATCAAATCATGATGTTTGGTACTTTTATATAATAGGTACACTAGTCGTGTTCTTAATGTTTTATAGAATCTAGGAACCCTAATTTCTCTCTTTAACCTATAGTTATTCTTTTCTGCTATAGAGTGTTCGCTTCAATAAGTGCCTTTCCGTTTCTTGTGCAGTGCCATCTCCTGCCTCCAATTACCTCAACATCACAGTTACCAGAACACTATTTTTGAGTTGGTCTTTAATCAGTTGGTGCCTTTATCCCCTGTGTTTGATAGAGTGTTTACACTAAACGATGAAAGTCATTGAGTACCCTTCTATTAACGTACGAAACCTCGTTCAGCTAGATGAAGTGTACCAGACCGACTTTGCATGGACTCAACCAATCGGCTGAGCCTCCATGACTTACTGTAGTCATTCTGTCTCGATAGATATCCGCAACTTCGTGGTTGTCGTACGTGCTGGACCTCCAGCATGAACGGTTCTGTCGATCATATCCCAAACAGATTCCGCGGGACGATCAAGGTGGTCAAATCATGTACAGGGATTCTCAAACCAATCGCGCACAATCTGTACCCGTAGACATGAGGCATTTTCTGCGTGGCACTTCTCATTGTTATAACGACACGTCATGACCATGAAATGTTGTAAAAGACTACGAGGCAGCTAAGCATAGCGATTTATTATTATGGGCCGGTACAAATTGACCTGACGATGCTAGTCAGGTAAACAACCATCACACAACCACAAACTTAACTTGCTGATTAGTTGCAATCCTTGTCTCATAGTGCTCGCGTTGTACCAGAATCCGGATAACGGCAGGCATTATCTGATTACCTGATTAATCGGACCACGCTACCTTCTCCCAGTCATAGAGGAGAATCGGGTTGTTGTACAAAACAATACTGAAAATAATTTAACACCTGAAACTAAAACCAATACAACCTTCAACTTCTTATGATAACATGTATCTAATAAAAAGCTGTCAAGACGGATTTTTTTTATTAGTAACATTTAGTTTAAAAAAATTGTCGTTTGGAGGGTAAGATGGAATAGGCGGGTAATATAGAATAGAAGGTTTCAAATAACGTAAACTATCTGGAATTGAGTTAAACGGATTTAATGATACTTTTTAGTCAACATCATCATCATCTTTGTCGGATTCAATAGCTATCGCTTCTTTCTTTTTCGGCTGTTCTTAAAACAAAACATAATTAATGAATTAATTAAGAAATATTTACTTTCTCAATTATTATTTTATTATTTTCAATCAATATTAACAAAAATCGTATTACTGACATTATATTTGATTAAAAATGTATTTCAACTCAGTAATTATTTTTCGGGTTGTATGAAATACCACAGTTTTATGTCTGGTTTTATGGAATACCAAGTATATCATATTACCCGAATCGCTATCTTGGACAAAATAGGCTTGATGATATTATAAAAAAAGATAGAAGCCAGAAAAAAGACCTGTACAACAAACTATCACTCTTTTAGTACACATTACACTAAGACTAGCGATCAACAAAATAAATAATATTTTATATATATTTTAGAAAACTAATCTGCAAAAATTCTCGAAGGTGGAAAAACAAACTTTGTTGGATAGCAAACACAGTTCAGCTCCCAAATGACCGACCTTCATAACAAAGCATCAGATTAGTTTTGAGCAGCAGTTGATGGTACTTCCACTATGCAACAGTTGATGGTACTTCCACTATACAGCAGCATTCGGCAGAGGAGAAACCTCGGTATTCCATATTACCAGACTATTCCATATTACCAGATTATTCCATATTACCCGATTCTCCTCTATGTTGTATATGTTGACGATCCTAAATGAGCTGATGCTATGTTGCGAGTAATGACAGGCGATTCGGTCTTCTGCTGCCATATCCCGTCAAATGGCGCTGCATGGACCACACAGATGCGTCTCTACTGCGTTTCTAACTGTTGCAGTCGTTCGTATGCAAGCGTATCAGTTGTTGATCATTCACCAGATATGGTTTGTCACGTTCCCTTCTATTTGAGAGGTAGTGTGATTCATTTTGTAATCTCTGAAGATCCTTTAACATCCTAAATACCGAACTTAGTGGGTGAGAGGTAACGCTCGAGCCTGGTAGTATTCGGGAGGTCTTGGGTTCAAATCTCCGTTCAGCCATCATAAAATCGATTTTCCATGGATCCTTCAAAAGTAATGCCCGAATTCGTTTCCGTTTCTTGCTCCTCTCCCGCCTTAATGAGCTCGATGTCGATGAGGTGTACCGCCACAAAAAAAAAGTAAATCATAAATTTCGGAACAGCTCTGTTAATTCTTGTAACTATTAGGACGTTAATAAATGTTGACAGTACACAAGTGAGGCCAACTGATAGCATTGACACACATCTGCCTGTTTATACGGTATTGAACTGATGCGTGTGCCAATTCTCCTATCCCACGACTTGGTATGTCAGTTTATTGTTCTTGTATTAGTCATAAATAGCTTGTTGCTGTTATAATTCCATGGAAACTACCACGATCAGATAATTTATCGCTCATTTCTTGCTCTAGGCCAACATTCAAAACATTACTTGCATCTAATATAGAGTTCCAAGGACCCATAATTAGATTTTTCTAACTCTTTGCATACATTATCAGGTATTCATTTTGACAATGTGTTTTTTTTTTTTCCATTTCGTAGTCATTTTCGTCTAATTTTGACATGTCTCTGTGTTTCTGTTCTTATCAGCTTCATTTACCACTGAGCATTTCATTTAACGTTTTCCATTTTTTGTCACATTTATTACGAATTCCTTGTTAGTCGACTGGTTGCTTGCATATAAATTTATTTACTCCATCTATCAGAAATTTTCGTTTTTTTCCGATTTTAGATCAATGTGAATAATATCAAGTTGAAGATAAATCTCGCTTTGTACGCTAACGGCTTTATTCATACTTCTACCAGTGAGCTGTCCAACTCGCAGAATGTGACCTCTACGCCTTGTCGACGTCGATATTGTTAGAGGTGGGGAAGGACACGGGGCAAAGAACTGGAAGGATTTCTGCCATGACCTTTTTGAAGGAAGCATCCAATCATTTGCCTGGAGTGATTTGTGGAAACCATGGAAAACTAAATCTGGATGCCCGGACGGGGATTCGACCCCCGCGCCCTCCTGAATGCATGGCCAGAGCTTAATATATACACTTACAGACAAGCTGCTTCCCATAACTTCGTTCACTTGGTATTTTTATTTTTCAAAGGGTTGCGGGATGAAATCAGGTCTCATATCGAAGTTACTCACACACGGACAAATTGATCTTCTAATTTACAGTGAAGAATGTCGGAAATACAGTGAGAATTCCAATGGGGTCACCACTCATAGAAATAAGTTAAATGACTGATAATCAATATCAGCTTCAATTCTGAATAATTCGATGCCGTTGGTGCAAAAACCCATCAAATATTTCGATTGCGAGAAATGACTTATCTTTATATGGATATTGATTTGCGGACAGTTTTAAAACAATTTCTCAGATTTTCGACGTCTCATCAAAATGAAACATAACCTACTTTACTCTTGAGACCATGGGCCGTTCGAACTCCATCAAATATGCGACAAGCAGTTTTTGCATGAATAGTGTCAATCGAAATGAATAGACAAACAAACAGAGACGTACTTCTTTATTTCTCAGGTTTCCGACCAAGATAGAGTATAACTCAGTTTAGTCTTAAAACCCTAGTCTGTACAATGTTTAAAATTTTATTAAACTCCGTCCATTTGTTTTTAGATGAATCGCTCTCAACGAAACAGAACTTGCTTCCCCCAGTCGAAGTTATGACATCCAACTGTAGGGAGTGTCCATAAACTACGTATCTCGGTCTAGGAGGGGGGGGAGAGTTTAGCTGGAAAGGGGACATCCATAAAATACGTGAGGTGTTTTTCCGGATTTCCGGACCCCCCCTCCCTCTGATGAGAACCCCCCCCCCCCCCTAGAAATCGCGCTAGAAACTTTTGGAGACCTTATTTTTAGGTCTCACCGTTCAAAATCCGGTGGGTGACTTTTCGACGAAATACCTCCCGAAAATCGACTTTCGCGCAATTTGTAGACCTTTTTTTTTTAGCTCTACAGTCCAAAATTTTTTTCCCAAAACCTCACGTGAGATTTCCGTAGACTCCCCTCCCCCCCCTTGGTGAGATTTGGCCGGACCTCCCCGACCCCCCCTATTTCACCTCACGTAATTCATGGATGCCCCCCAAAGCTACGCTGGGCTACGTGGGGGGAGAGGGGTTCCGAGCGAGGCCACGTAGCTTTTTGTTCATATTATTTGTCACAGTTAAAATGAAATGAAGAACACATAACAGCACATGAATATTTATTTCGGCCATTTAATTATCACCGAACGTAATTTATTATAGTCCGACAAAGAAAACAGCACTAAATGTCTTCCGGAATCAATAAGGAAAAAAGCCACGTGCTACATGGGGGGGGGGGGGAAGAGTGGGGTAGAGACAAAAGCCACGTCGGGCTACGTGGGGGGGAGGGGGGTTCACAGGAGGCCAAAATGGAGCTACGTGGTTTATGGACGCTCCAATAGAACAAAGTATAATGCGCCGAGTTGTTAATTTCTCTGCGCCGAGTATGGGGCATTCTACACTTCCAGCCGCAGCATAACCATCGCCCAGAGACGATTGAAGGAAACTCTTCAGCAGACGGTAGCCTGGGCCAGGATGTGGCGCATAAATATAAACCCCGAAAAAACAAAAGCGATTATGCGGACAGCTCCGAGGTGAAACTATTCCCTGGGCACCAACGGCCCGCTACGTTGGTGTGATACTTGACTGCAAGTTTCCTGGCGAAAATATCATACAATGGGTAAGTTGTAGGCTTAACCTGGAAGTTCGTTGGTACCATATCAAGGAGATGCCACTTACTGCTCCTTGATTAGGCCGGTAATTGAATATCCCTGTCCCGTCTGTGGGTACACTGCTAAATGCCACCTAGCAAAGTTGCAAGTGCTGCAAAACAAAGCACTGAAGTGGGCACTATATCTGCCCAACCTTTTCCCCAATGACGCAGTCCACATTGCGTCTGGAACAGCGAAACTTATCGCAAGATTCCTGCAACGCGACAGTAAGTTTTACCATGCATCACATCGCTCTGCTGATGCACTGGTCAGTTATCTCGATCAGTGTGACAAAACTGCTGACAGACACAACAGGCCATTCGTGTTGAAGGAGTGATAAGAAGAACGAATAACATGCCTACCGAAAGCTAAATGATATCAAATCTAAACGGACCGAGAGAAGAAATGTCTTATCATAACAACCCCTAAACCACTTGTTTCATAGCTAAAGATGCTGCGAATTACTGATATACAGGGTGAGTCAAAAAGGACACATCTACCATTTCTGTAATTTATATATCATTCCACAGTTGTAAAGTCCTTTTTGACTCGCACTGTACTATTTCCATAAATGAAAAATCTATGTTCGGAGATGAGACGGGGGAGTTTTACCGCCAGAATATTTTGATCAAGAAAGAAATAATCGCTTAATTTCAGACAGTTGATTTCTGTCAGTCACGTTATGGTTTTCATTGTCCTCTGTTTCCCCAAACCTTTATCGTTCAATTGAAGCTCAGATGTTACACAGAAAAATCATTTACCCAGTCGCATTATATTAAAAGCTATTGGCTTAAATTTCTTAGTCAAATGGATCCCGTTTAATAATAATTTAATTGTTTTTATTTAATTTAATTTAATTGCAATGCAGCACACGCTCCGGTGGCAATTTCCCTACACACCCAACTTGTGATTCAGCATATGCTCCAGAGGCAATTTTCTGTTTCCTCATTTCTTGGTTTCTATCTTAAATTCATAAAGCATAATTTATATACCCATTTACCTCTACACTTAACAAATTATAATTTTAAAGTTTGTGTTTTTGTAAATTTTTCAGCATTTCCTTTTGTAATGTATTCCAATACGTGACTCAGTCACCTATAAAATGAACTTTTCCCGCTTCCTTATGTCTTAAATCTACTATTAACTCTTCAATCAATATGCTTCCAAGCATCATCTCTAATATACGCCTTGAACACTCCCATCTCTCGTTTCACCCTCCATCTCCAAAGACTTCCAATCCTGCTCTTATATCATACCAGCTACTGTTCGTGTTCTACTGTAATTTCTACAAACAATTCCAACTGCCCTCTTTTGTACCTCATCCAGCTCCTGTAATTGATACCCAAAATGTGGGCCCCATACTACGCAACCATACGTGTACTCGAGTAAAGGTCTCGCCAAAATTTTGTAACCCAGTTCTTTCACTTCTCTGTTACTTTCCTTCATCAACCATTCCAGCAAGGATTTTGAAACATTTTCGGAGTACCAGTCCAATTAACAATACAATACAATAAAAAAATTTCATTAAACCCCATACTCTCTCGAATGTTAGTTTCGAATGTTGTAACCCATTCTTACTCACAACGAATAGCAGTCACAATTACGAAATAAAAATTCATTTATAAACATTTTTTATTAATTGTTATGTAATGCCTTAAAAAGTAACACCAACGATTGTTAATGAAATCAGATATATGATAAATCTGATCTGTCCACAAAACATTCAATATTGAACCATTAATCACAGCATTTTTGGACGGTTAACTTTATCGTATTTTCTATGCTTCTGCGGACAGTTACTTACTCAACAGCATATCATAGACACATTTAGGTTATTCAAGATTATGATTCATAAGGCTCTCTTGTCGAGTGCAATTTCAGAATGCAGACTGTTTCCTTGCCAAATCCTAATCCTGATATCGCCGTGAAGCCTCAAAGATAGAAAGAAAATATCGGATAGTGCAATGTAAGATGCGGATCGCGAAGGTCGAAGACAGTCATGGCGGAATCAGAACACACACATCACAGTACCATACATATATGCTGCTCCATGTAATACAGTCTACTTAACTGTACAGTATTACACTCCAGTCACAAGTTTAAGAACTACAACACTACTTACTGAAATACAGTATATTGGTTACACTGTCTGTTGCAATCACCTGTCAATTACGTTTATCTTTGAACTCTGGTATATGCTCGTTCCACTCGTCTTTTCGATTACAGTCAGCATTATCAACCTTGATACTGAGGATGCTCTCAGCTTTCCGATCGCTGTCTGAGAAATCAAGATCTCGATATAATGGAGTCCCTACGCTCAAGTATATACGTATTTGGTACCAGCCATAGCATAAATTGTTTTGATCTTTCATTTGAAGAATTGGTTCTTACTTCACATTAAGGTCATTAAAGGATGTTCGACAGTATTCTATAGAAAACATGAATTATCTATTTATTTCGAGTGTCACGCTCCTAATTATTAAATTTATATTGATTTTTTTTTTTCCAAATTCGTAAGCTAGGTATGTTACTGCTTTTGTATAATAATGTTACAATATTTTAAAACTTCTTATAGTTTCATATTTTCAAGATCGAGGTTTAACCACAAATTTATTTATTCCATGAACAAAACTTTTTAAGACAAATGTTAAAATTATGAATAATAACAAGAAAACATGAATTATCTATTTATTTCGAGTGTCTACGCTCCTAATTATTAAATTTATATTGATTTTTTCCAAATTCGTAAGCTAGGTATGTTACTGCTTTTGTATAATAATGTTACAATATTTTAAAACTTCTATATTTTCAAGATCGAGGTTTAACCACAAATTTATTTATTTTTCAAACAATGAAATGTTTTACTTTTGTATATATTAGAAAGTATATATTGAAATATCTAAGGATAATATGCAGGGGCTTTTTAAACAGTGAAGATCACATTTTACTCAGATATGGATCATTCAACTCAAGGCAGTTGTAGATGAATGTCAGCATTGTACCTATAGCGCGTTCAGTTAACACAGGCGGCTCAAGGTCAGTCAGCTCTATCCCCACTCCACTGATCTTACCCCTACAAGTGAAGCGGAAACTTGCCACCGCCTACCTGGACACAGCGCCAGGTCGTAGAGGTAGGATGGGCGAGTGCGGTGAGGTGAGGAGTGAAACCAGGAGAACGTGACCTTGAACCGGCAGCTCGGAATGAACGGGGTATAGTGCTCGGCACAATGTTAGCTGGTTCGGTATTCGAAGCGGGCACTTCGATAGAAGATGATTATGAAGCGTCACTGTTCCTAAACATCATAAGTAACACATGTAGGAACAAATTGCAACAACGGGAACCTTGGACACTTAGTTTATCGGAAGCCGACACATACAGATAATTACATGCCGCGTCGCACCATCATTCATCAAAGAGGATCAGATGTCCTCACGACCTCGTGTATCCGAGCGGCTAAAATGTGTAGTGCTAAAAGTTTGCTGGCGGAGCTGGAGGCACTGCAACACACCTTCAGATTACTAAAAGGGACGCTGAGAGTCGCCAATGCTGCCAACAAATCAGTATTAAACCAATCCGCCGCTCAAAAACACAAAGTAGCAGTTCTGCCCTACAAATGAGGCGTTACGGACAGACTAATGAGAAAATTCCACTTAAAACCTGTTTATAAGGCGCACGACAATGTCAGTAACTATTCAAGGTCAACGACAAACTATCCCCACTATAGATCGCCGGAGTCTAAAGCCGCGTTCCCACGACGTCTTGTTACGAAGGCGGGAGGACGGGACGAATACTCAACAACACGCCATGGGAACAGGGCCGCCTCTGCTAGCGGGGACGAGACGCAGCTACCCTCTCTGTGTCGGTAAATATCACAGGCGTGTGTAGTGGAGCGGTATGCAGCAGAGGTGCGCACCCCTTCTGTTGCTGTAAAGTGCTCTGTGCCAAACGACACTAGGCAACGTGGTGGGGAGGTGGCGGCGAGGTAAGCGAGGGCTAACCTGCGGCGCGCGCTCATCCCTACACTTCGGCTAATGAGGTCCCGTCCCGTTCCGCCCCACCTTCGTTCCGTGCACCTGTGGCCGTGGCTGGCGCTAGGATTCTCGGGCCCCGGGTAAGCGTTTTTTAGGCTCCCCTCTTCCCAAAACATTTTTGCTTTAAACCCCTTTGGTTTTTAGATAAATCCAGAAAATTTAATGCGAAAATGTTCAAAATCATAGTCGCAGATTTTAAAACTTGCGTTTGATTTGTATTTAGATAGGCAACCAGGCCGGCGGACCCTCTTCGGGGGCTCGGTTCCCGGGTACTTTTGCCCCTCTTACCCCTCCCTAACGCCGGCCCTACCTGTGGCCGGATGTACGTAGGAGAGACAGCGCGTACTATAGAGGACAAACTGCGACAACACATTCGGAATTACAGATCTAAAACTAGTCCGATGAAGCGGCTTCGGCCAAAATCAGCCGAAGTTTTGCATCCAGCTGCCAAAAGTGAACCAATTCACGAGTACACAGTAAGGGGGCGTCCATTAATTACGTGAGGTGAAATAGGGAGGAGGGGGTCCGGCGAAAACTCATCAACACTCACCAAGGGGGAGGGGGGGGGATCAACGGAAATCTCACGTGAGGTTTCGAAATTCTTGTTGAAGTGTGAGGGTGAGACCTAAAAAAGGGTCTCAAAAAGTTTGCGAGTATGATTTCTAGGGGGGTGGGGGTGGGGTCTCAGATCTCACGAAGTCTCACCAGAAAAGAGGGGGTTCGGAAATCCGGGAAACGCCTCACGTAATTTATGGATCTGTAGTATGGTTGATTTCCTAAATTATTGAGAATATGAACTGGGATCCGCTCCTAACCTCGATTCGCAGATAGATTTAATACTATTTTAGGATTTGTAGGTTAGATTTTGGAGCATTATGAAGGAAACGTCATCTAAAATCTTTGTACGTGCTCATCGGAAATTATCGATTAAGAACGCAGAAGATCTGTTATTTGCCACCGCTTTCCACAGTCCTTTTGGCAGTGTCACTGACGACTAGACATATAAGCTAGCCCAAAGCTCAGTAAAATAAGTTATCACAATGACTACTTTTCGCATTTATTATTCCTTCGTGCTATAATTAGAGACTATAATACAGAGGCATAAATAAAAAATGAAAAAATATTTACGCGAAGCAAACTCTGCCATTCACGATTTTGTCGACTGCATAGTACAGTAGTATAGCTATAAAGACTTTCTACGTGCCTCGAAAAACTCAACCTCACGAAAGTCCTTTACAACGCCGCCGAACCAAATAAAGCGTTGGAACACACTTCTACCCAATACGGAGAGCGGTCTGGACGAATGTTCGATCCTCGTTTCGGAAATCTAGAATTCGTTTTTAAATGTTTCTCGAAATTATTCCAGGCAAAAGATGGGATGGTTCGATAACCGATTTTATTCCAGTTCCTAATGAATCATTCTCTCTGTGCTCGATTTAATGATAACGTGTTGTTGAAGATTCCTAATGCCCCACTCAAACATTATATATACAGGGTGTCCAGAAAAGGACTCCCTGATTTCAAAATTAAATATCTCGAAAACAAAGATCGATAGAGGAATGCAGTAAACGGTATGTTTATCGTGACAGCTGTAAGAAGTGTATACAGCAGTTTGAAATAATAGTTACAAAAGCTGCTAACAGATGTCGCTGTAATCGCCATACGTAATGCCTAAATAGTGATCCGAAGCTCAGGGCGATCAGTTCCACCATTGAAACATGAAAGGAAGTTAGCGTACCGAAGGAAGAGTTTAAAACATGTACACCATTGAACAACGCGTTTTTCTGGCGCTAGAGTACCACAGGTTAGAAGAGAGTCCTACGGCAACACGGCGAAGTTTTCCGAAAAGCCATATTGGTGTGAAGCGAAACCCCTGTATTCTCCCAAAGTTACTGTGTGGGCTGCAGTATGCAGCAGAGGCATTGTTGGCCCTTTTTTCATTCGAGAAACGGTCACTGGTGCACGTTGCAATTTTGGAACAATTTGTCGCCACACAGCAAGCGTTAGAGGATAGACCAGGTAATGAATGGTTTATGCAAGATGGGGCCCGACCACATCGGACCGAACAACTGTTTCGCTTTCTGGAGGAATACTTCGGGAATCGAGTCATTGCTTTGGGATATCCCGAATTTACTGGTGCAGGCATGGATTGGCCTCCATATTCGCCGGATGTGACTCCCTGTGACTTTTTTTTGTGGGGCACAGTGAAAGACATGGTCTACCCGAAGCATCCCGCCACGCTGGACGAGCTGGAATCGGCGATCTCTGCGGCATGTGAATCCATTTCGGTCGAGACACTACGAAATGTGATGGCGAATTTCATTCTTCGTTTGCGCTACCTCTGTAGTGCCAATGGTGAACATTTTGTAAACACTGATGTGATTGTTTGCAAAGATTGTTTTCATACGATTATTTCACTTATGTATGCTGATATGAGCTGTACAGCGTACAGCGCCATCTGTTAGCAGCTTTTGTAACTATTATTTCACACTGCTGTATACACTTCTTACAGCTGTCACAATAAACATACCGTTTACTGCATTCCTCTATCGATCTTTGTTTTCGAGATATTTAATTTTGAAATCAGGGAGTACTTTTCTGGACACCCTGTATCTACCAACGAGGGGGCCTGCGAGCGTTCTGACCCCACCACACCGGATCGGAGAGGTTCAGAATCACTGGATTGTTGGACTATTTGGCATTATTATAGAAGGTAGAAGCCAGCAGACGGAATCTGCCGTGTACTGTTGGCACAAGCTTGACCACCCCTGGTCTAACTTATGGGGAGAGATTAATCCATCACACTTATACAAAATATATTTATTTTATAATGGCAAAAGTAGTGAAAACTGATGTTTTTTAAAAATACATTATTTGTGCATCCATGTATTAAAAAATTAACTGTGGAAATTATGAGAAAAAATTAACTTTGATTTTAAAATAATATTCTTGCAAATATATTGCAGATATTGTTTGCATCATTATTATTATGTTATCTATGTTTATATAAGAATAATAGTAAACACAATAATAATTACTCAATATGTTTCAATTTTTAAATCCAAAACAATGTCTATAGTGGGACTAAATCTAATATCGGGATATATAACTATGTATGCGGCCCGCGGAGTTATGATGCATTTCCAAAGTGGCCCACAAGATCATTTGGGTGGGCCACCCCTGAGTTAGAAGAATCTTAGAAAGATACCAACAGACAGCTCCTCCCATTCCTTCGGAAGAGACAATCCTTGCTTCTAACTAACCAATGGAAACACTGAACAAAAGCTTAATTACAAGCCATGATGAGAATCAAGACATAGAGTGATACAACAGGGCACACATACAGCACCAGTCTATGCTGTTTCATTGTAGACAGTGGAGTTCTCCCAGTTGTTTGGGTATTGCAAATCTTCTCTTATGGTATTTCTTTAGGTTGGTAGAAAAAATTATTCCAAGGCAGAAAATAAAGAGAAGTAGAGAACCTATGTACTAAATAGGGAAGTGAGGTGGTTAAAGAGGTTGGTAAGAAGAGAACATAACAGAGTTAAGAGACAGTAGGGTGGTAGGGAATATTTAAAACAACTAAACAAGGACTTAATAACAGTAAAGAAAGTGATTAAAGATGGGTTTATGAAGAGTATTGTCAGTGCAGGAGGACCATTGACTGATGCATCTAGAAATTTCTATGGCTATATCAGGAAACTGAGGGGAAGGGAGGGTGTAGAGACACTTATAGATAAGGATGGAGAAGTAGTTACTGAGGATTTGAAAAAGGCAGAGATTTTAAGTGAAAGCATTAGAGACAAATTGATCAAAAACGGGAGGGTCTAATTCGGAGAACGAGCTTCACAACACAATAAGAAATGAAAATAGTAAAAAATTTGAAATTCATCCTGAAGAAATCATGAAGGAAATAAGCAAGCTGAAAAAACATAAGGGGCCTGGTGCAGATAATATTACTAAATATATCTTAAAGATAGCTGGATGTGACATTGTACCTTATCTTGAAATATTATTTAAATTGAGTCTGGATACTTGCTACTTACCACAGGACTGGAAAAGTGCAATAGTAGTACCGGTACATAAAGGAGGGGTGAGAAATAGAGAATTACAGGCCAATCAGTTTGACATCAGTGGTAGGTAAATTAATGGAAAGATAGATATGCAACCACATCAGAAATGTATGTGAGGAACGTAAGTGGTTTTCAAGTAGGCAACATGGTTTCAGGCAAGGATATTCATGCGAATCTCAGTTGGTGGGATAAATGCAAGATATTTCAGATGAAATGGACAAGGGAGGCCAAATTGATAGTGTAGCACTAGATCTGTCAAAGGCGTTTGACAGGGTAAGCCACAAAATGGTAGTAAATAAGGTAAAAATTATTGGAGTGGATGGGTAGAAGAATAACAGAAAGTTAGGGTAGGAAACGTAGTATCAAAAGAAGTGAAAATAAAAATCGGAGTGCCGCAGGGTAGTGTATTGGGTCCATTGCTAATCATTATTCTAATGAATAATTGTGTTGATTGTTTACTATCTGAAATTATATTGTTTGCAGATGACATAATGCTATATAAAAGAATCAAAACGATAGAGGATTGTAAACAGTTGCAGGGTGATCTGGACAGGATATCTCATTGGGTTGGTAAACATGGGATGAAGATAAATGCAAAGAAGAGTCAGCTTATTAAATACATAAATAAAAAACGAAAGGTTAATTGTGAATATAAGATGGGGAAAGAATTGCTTGCTGAAGACTTGAAATTTAAATATCTTGGCATTACATTTGATAACAAGCTTAACTGGACAAGACACATTGGACAGGTGGTAGGAAAAGGTTTCAAAGTTCTGCACTTGTTGGAGAGAGTGATGAGGGGATGCACGAGAGAAGTGAGGGAGTTGGGTCAGACCATTGCTTGAATATGGTAGTGTAGTATGGGATCCTCATTTTACGTATCAAATACAGGAGTTGGAGAGGGTGCAAAAAAGGGCTGCTAGATTTGTTTCTGGAAATTATCGCAGAATGCAATCAGTGACGGATATGATAAAGGAGCTGAAATGGGATTCATTGCAAGACAGGAGGAGGATGAGGAGGGTAATGGGAGTGTACAGGGCATATACTGGCGATGAGGCATGGAAAGACATTGGAAGTACGTATGAAAAGTAGTGCATGGAAGGGAAAAGATGACCATGACCACAAGCTGGCACTCGATTTCAGGCACAAGGATGTGGGAAGATTCTATTTTTTAGGTAAGGGTGTCAGCGATTGGAATGAGTTACTAAGAGAAATGATAAATAATTTACCTAAAACGTTGACAGAACTTAAAGATAAAATTTGTAGAGGGCAAATGTAGGTAGGTGCAAGATAGGGGGAAAATGGGGGTGTAGGGAAATTGCCACCGGTGTCTGTGCTCCATTGAAATTAAATTAAATTGAATGTTAATTGAGTATCAGTGGCGTTTTGTGTCGATCAGTTCTTTAGTCGTGTTGACCGATACTTCGAACTATTGGATTGTTGGAGTTTTTGGCATTATTATTGAAGATAGTAGGCAGCAGACGAAATCTTTCGTGTAGTCTTGGCAAGGCCGTCGCCTCTGGTAGAGCGTGAGTCAGAAAGTGGCTAGAGATATGCAGGGCTCTCTTCAATGCCTTCTTTTGAATTACATGGAGTCTTTGTAGGTGGTTATTGGCCGCGTTCGCTCATACGGGTCATGCGTATTCTGTGTTAGGTATAATTATACTGATACGGGTCCATAAGCTAAACATGTGGTAAGGGCCCCTGTTTTTTTTTTTTTTTTCTTTTTCTTCTTCTCTCAATTAAACTTTATTAAAACGTACACATGAAAACCAGCATAAACACTCAATCGAGAAATTAACAACCACAGTTCATTCCCCTTTTCACTCACACCACCATTATTCTCAACCAATGTCCACCAAGCCCGAACAGGCGTCTCGAACTAACGGGAAACCAGAACCTTCATCCGCTGGTCATCTTTTGTTTCTCTCCCTCTTCCGATGTCATGGCGAATCAACAAACTGCAGCCCTTTCCTTGTCATTCATTGGTCGAGAACTTTAGCTGGTGTTCTTTTTTGTCTTTGAGGCCCTCATCCAGATAGCCCCCGAATTTAATTTTATATTTCGCAGTTTTCTTTAGGCTCCATGGTTTTATTTTGAGCGTTGTCAGGTATTCTTCCAAATTCTCGGCAGTTGGCAGCGGCGTAACAATTTATGGGCGACTTTTGTTTTAGCTCTACTACTGTCATAGGCGGGGTGCCCTCCGGCTGTTGTGCGGGTCCCCTGTTTGTGATGTGGGCCCCCCTTTTTGGTGCGGGTTCCCCTTTGTGGTGCAGGCTCCCCTTTGTGTTGCGGGCCCCTAAGCTACAGCCTAGGTAGCCTATGTAGGGATGCAAGGTAAATTCAATATCCATAAATATATCGATGCTTGACAGATATCGATCGGTATTCGATAATATCGGCCGCATCATATCGATAATATCGATATTTTCCGATATTTGTATATATTATTTCAGAAACTAGAAATAAATATGTAAATGTAAATCAAGTAATAAATTTGAGGTAGTTTATTGAAAAAAAAAAAATTAGGTCTGCAAATATTAAGCGTCAACAGATCCTGAGAACGTAGTTGGTTAACCTTTTCCCAAGAAGTCCATTCCTAGTTTGAGTGACAGTGGTTCCTGCCTGTGAGAAAAGGCGTGCAGAAGGTACCGACGAGGCTACTTTGAGGAAATGATTAATTGCGATTTTGAAAATATCTTAATCCAAATAGTACACCACTCATGATTGATTTCAATTTAATTTTCCAGCAAAAATTGTACCGTAATCTCCAAATAGTAGGTGTTATTCTATTCGTAACAACAAAAAACGCTTCACACTTTTCAACTCCTCCTTCACAACTTTCGATTTTTTTTTCATATTTTTCATCAATTTTTGTTTTGATAGTTCCGAGAAAAGGGACTTTGTATAATGGTGCTAAGTGCTTCATTAAAACTTAAAATCTTTGTTTTAAATTGCATTAAAAGGTCTTGCATCAACACTGATAAGTGATAAAATAAACAATTGTATCGGTCAGGTGGTCATATTTTTTTACCCCCTTTAGAATATTGTAATACGTCCCAAAGAGAAACAAGAACTAACAAACGCAAACGTAACGAAACATATTAAATAATAAAACGGTGATCGTAAATGAATGAGGAACGAATAAGGCGCACGAAACGGAGTGGAACCACAGAGTTTAGCACAAGCGCGAAGGTGTTTGTAGTTTTCGGTATTTCACTGCATCATAGCGATATTATCGTATCGACCATTTAGAAATATCCATAGAAATATTGATATTTTTGGACCGATAATATCGGTTGACCGATATATCGTTGCAACCCTCAGCCTATGATTAAATGCAGTCCTGGACTGATACAGATTCTAACTGTGGTGGAACGAGACTGTTTTTGTTAACGAGTGGATAGGGCACATTCGAACATAATAATATATATTCCAGCCAGCTAAACATTTCGACTAAGAAAACAGTTTGCGCGAGTTGGATGTAAGGTGGCAGATCATGAGAGGGATCTAGCCAAGAAGCAATGTGCGTTTTACTAACCAGTCAGGCCCACAGTAAGTGGGCGTGCAAGGCGTGCACCGCACGCGGGCGGGACGCAGGGGGGCCGCAAATCGACCTAGGAGGCGACAGTGGGTGCAGCACTCAGGGGGGGGGGGGGGCAACAATAGGGGGCGGCAATCTCTCAGTTTTTTGACGCGGTTCGGAAAATTCCTAGATCCTCCACCACTGACTGTAGATAGAGATGGTGAGGTAAACTTTTGTAACCAAAGGTGTCACTGATTGGAATCAATTTGAGGGATATTCTTAACATTTTACCTTAAATATTGAATAAATTCGAAGTAAAAATCGTGAAATACAGATAAAGCTGTGTAGTGACATTACCACTGAGGTATTTGTTCTATCACAATTAATAAATGACAATAATAATTTGTCTGTTAATAATATGAATGAGCGCACTGTACAAAAAATTGGTAAGTATGTAGTTCGGTACAATTTTCCGCATTTCTTGAAAAATTGTCTTAAAAATGTCTAGATAATTTGAAAGAATACAACGAGGAAATTAAACTGTCATATCAGCGGATTTATGATCAGGTTATTAGTGTGAATCTATAGGATAACTGAAAACAAATTATCGATTTAGAAAGTTATTTTTCTCAGTAGGAATAAAAATATGTAGCTATTATCCGGAAAGCTAACGAACATCGACCTCGTCTGTAAATCTAGTTCTGCCAACAATTCAGAATCACCATGGAGTCGTCTTCACAACTGAGGGGCATTCAGCAGAGTGGTGACCGCATGTGAGATAAACGTCGTAGGCTATCGGATACCTGTACATCTGCTGTAAACTTTCGAGCTTTTCACCTCCGTCATTCATATTAATACTTTGTTCTTAAGGACTGAAGAGGCGGCCACTCACCTGAAGATTATTGCGAATAGGGATTGAAACATAGGATAGAGTAAAGAGTTTAAGGCAGGATAACAACACGCAAAGTATACTAATTAATAGGACCTATGAATTACATTTCTATGTTATGTGTAATATGTCGTAGATATTACAGATAATAGTAAAAAAAATTCGTATGGCGTTATTGGCGGAATGGTTCGGCCGCCGATTGACAGTGTTTCAATTTGCCGCGAATACGCTCTGACGTGGCTGACATAACCCAGGAATCCTACAGTATATAGGGGACCTACAGTTTAACGTGGAATATGAACGTTATTGTGTACTTCACATCACACGGCAAGATGTGCCAGAGGTGCCGATTTGCCTTTGAATAATGCCATCCGAGACCGGAATTGGAACCGAGGACCTTTCGAGCTCCAGTTCAACATTGGAGATAACAGATGATCCTGGAAAAAGGTGAGAAATTTTGGCAGCGATCTTGCGAACCGTTAGAGCTATGTGATGAATGTGTTTAGCTGTTCTGTCACTGAAACATGTATGCTTCTTTCTTTTTTAGGGGGGGGGGGGTTCACGTCTTGTCGACGTCGAGGTCATTAGAGGCAGGATGGGATTTGGGCAAGGAACGGGAAGGAATTCTGCCATGGCCTTTTGAAGGAAACATCCCGGCATTAGCCTGGAGTGATTTTGGGAAGCCATCGAAAACCCAAATCTGGATGCCCGGACGGGGATTCCAACCGGCGTCCTCCCGAATGCGAGACCAGAACGTTAACCGTTCACCCATTACGCTCGGATGTATGCTTTGGTCGGAAATGGATGATTACTCAACAATTTGTTTAGATGATTACGAAATTTAAGTATTAAGTATAACCGTTTAGAGGCTGTATCATCTGATCTATTCAGCAAAACTAGTAGGCCAGCATATCGGTATACAAATAAGAAGTTAACTACACCATTCAACACGTCTCGATAATTTGCGTTAACAGACTGTTTTCTGTTAAGAAAACAGATAACTGATGGATCGCTAACTAAACAAGACACTGTCGGTTTCATAATACGAAATGTCAGGGCCACGGATCGATTATTTACAAACGCGTCCTATCGATCTGGGAGCTTCCGTGCTCCGTTCTGACATGCCTCCACAGTGATAAATACATTATGTACTTCCAAGTCTTGCCTCAGCAACGATATTCCATCCGCTTTCCGTAACTTCATAGTTAATGACAAACCGTTGGAATCTTGGGAAATAACCCTGCTTGACAGCACCTGAAACCTTTTCCCTGCAATATTAAGAACTGAAATTTGAATAACCCATTTGTTTTGATCTTTGACTTTCTGTATGTTATTTCAAGTGAGTCAGACTTCATTTTTTTCATTTCTTTTAATGATGACACAGCGATGGATTTTGATTATTTAACTCTGCGTGTTGACCCTATCTGTCGATACTCTTTGTGTCGCTTCTAGATCTCCGACCAATTAAACTCATTCTGGCCTCCGTTACATAACTCTATTATCTGAATCAGTGTGTAATATTCACCATTGAGAAGAGTTGTGACCACAGTTGGATGACTATTCTGTCCTACTTTACTTACAAAAATGAATATTCCAAACAAAAAATCTCATAAATAGGTATGTAACCGAGCAGCCCCGCCAAGTGTTTACTAAATGATGGTCCCTATTTAATTCTATTTCCACCTCGTTGTTTAAGTCTGAGACAAATAGAGTCTGGGATTTATTTCTCTTTCATTTCATAAATGGAACTATGCCTTTAAATTCTGTTAATAACCGAAACACCGAGCATGGTGGATGAGCGGTAACGCTCCGGTCTCGCATTTGAGGGGACGCGTGTTCGAATTCCTGTCGGTTCATCCAGATGTCGGATTTGCATGGTTTCCCCAGGCGAATGCCGCGATGGCTCCTTTTAAAGGAAACTACGGAAACCACAATTCGATGTTGCTGAATGCGAAGCCAGCTCACCCACCATGCTCAATACATTGACATCGACGAGGTGTAAAAAAAAAATTCATGGTTTCCAGATACCAGAAATCAGAAATCATACCACGCGAAAGCCGCGATGGTTTCTTCAAATGGCCATGGCTGAATTAATTCCCTTTCCTGGCCCCCAGTCCTTTCCCGCGTCTAATGATGTAGACGTCGCTGAGCTGTAAAACCAATAACAAGTACCCACTTTTTTTTCTTTTTTTTTACCTATCGTATTGCGCCTCGTCGACGTCGAGGTCATTAGGGAGCGTCCATAAATTACGTGAGGTGAAAAGGGGGGAGGGGTCCTGTGAAATCTCACCAAATCTCTCCAAAGGGGAGGGGAGTCAACGGAAATCTCACGTGAGGTTTTGGAAATTTTTGTTGGAATGTAGAGGTCTAAAATGACACGAAAGTCGATTTGAGGCGGGTATTTCGCCGAAAAGTGGGGGTGTAACCGGCTTTGGAAGGATGAGACCTAAAAAAAAAAGTTTCGAGTGTGATTTCTAGGGGGGGGGGGGACTCACTGACCAGATCTCACCAGAGGGGGGGGTGGTCGGACCAGATCTCACGAAGTCTCACCAGAGGGGGGGGAGGGGGGGAGGAGGGTCCGGAAATCCGGGAAAACACCCCACGTAATTTATGGATGTCCCGTTAGAGGCTGGACGGGATTGGGGATAAGTAACGGGAAGGAATTCTGCTAAGCCTTTTGAAGGAAGCATCTCGGTATTTGCCTGGAGTGATTTGGGAAACCATGGAAAACCCAAATCTGAATGCCCGGACAGGAATTCGAACCACGTCCTCCCGAATGCGAGGCCAGAACGCTAACCGCTCACCCAGCACACTCGGTACAAGCATCTAAGTCAGTATCAGAAACATTAACGCAAGATAAATTTCTGAACTCGAAAACGTAGCTCTTAAAGGGATTTGAAAACAAATAAATTACGAGATTTACGCTACGTTCAATCCTACTACCTTTCTCCCTACGTTTAGATCGAAACCTACGGACTCCCACAGAGATCAAGCCAGCTTTTGCTGTAATCCACAACACAAATGAGATACTACAATGACCCATACACTGTCACACAGTAGTTGGAGAGGTTAGTGTGGTGGGTGAATGCCCTCCATGGAAACAAACTATGCCCCACATGCGTATCCCCGTCCGGGCATCCAGATTTGGGTTTTCCATGGTTTCCCCCAAATCACTCCAGTCGAATGCCGGGATGCTTCCTTCAAAAAGGCCATGGCCGAATTCCTTCCCATTTCTTGTCCCCAGTCCCATCCCGCCTCTAATGACCTCGACATCGACGAGGCGTAAAACCATAAGTAATAAATATATATACAGGTTGGTCCCAAATTCATGGTACAAACTTTGATTGTAGGTACAGGGCATTGTAACAATGATTTATTGTATAGGAATGTATGGCCGCAAGTGACGCGGTGTGGAGTAAACAGGGGAAATAACAGCCGAAAGGAAAAACAAAGCTTTTATTGAAAGCGTTGTTGACAAGTGTCATGTTTACATTAAGTGTTCAAAATTGCGTCCACCAGTAGCGATACATGCTTGACAGCGTCGGGGGAGCGATTGGCGTACACGTTCAAAGAAGCCTGGTATTTCACGCACACCTGCAGCAGCTACGGATATGCGAGCATTTTTATTTATTTTATTTCCTGATTTTACATAGCCTACTACCTTGTTACCTAAAGTAGGCCCTTAGTTTCTACAGTTTTATTCTTAAAACAATTTACTTTATTTTTTGTTAATAATATATCTGGATAATTATTTTTAAGGATTTAATGGATTTAAGTATTCTAATAGTAAATCTACTAATTATTCTAATAATTAATATACCACTTAATCGACCAACTAATCTACTAATTAATCTACCATCTTACTAATTCACACCAAAATCAGCAATTGTCTTTGTATTTTCATACTTCTAATTAATAAACTGTCTATTTGTATACGTTCTTCTTTTACCCCTGCTGGCCTGCGTCGACATCCTGGCCGCCAGCTGTCTCTGCTGATGCAGCGGGGCGACTGCTGACATGCTGACCACAAAGTGTCGTCAGCCAGCTTCACGTTCCAGGCAGTGGTCTCGTTCTTCTCCGGTTTGTCCCTGGAGCCACCTGCTCCCCCATCAGGAGTACGCTCCTGGAATCAGAGCAGGCCACCCCCTGAGCCCTGGAGAAGGTGCCTCTGGCTTCCAGAGGCACTACGATGAATTGAGTCTTTGCCGTCTTCCTGGTGCAGGCACCGCCTTAGTCATGGGCAGTGCTTGTAGTCAAGTTTAGGTTGTTCTTTACTCTTGAGTTTCTTCCTCTCCTGTCCTTCTTTCTGCTTCTGATGCCAGTTGCTCGCGGCGTCCCCTACGCTCTGCCTGTTTCAATTCAACAAATCTCGCCTTCTCGCGCTGCGACGCTAGATTAGCAGCTTCATCCAGCAAGTGCCAGAGCTCGGTATGCGAGCAACGAGATCCTCATCTGAGTCAACTGGAGTCTCATAAACAAGATGCTTTAGATGTCCCCATAAAAAGTAATCGGGAGATCGGGGTAGCCAAGGCTCTACCGGCAATGCTACCAACCGATCACTCCATTTCTCTTCCCTTTTATTTCCCCTGTTTGCTCCTCACCGCGTCACTTGCGACCATACAGTCATATACAATAAATCATTGTTACAATGTCCTGTGCCTACCATTAAAGTTTGTACCATGAATTCTGGACCACCCTGTATATATAAATACACATTAGAATGGAATGCGATATACGAATCTCGTAAAATGAATGTGCTGAAAGTACGAAAATATTTTGAGAAACTATACTCTTCATGGACCGTCAAGAAAAAAAATTGTAGTAAATGTAAAATAAACAGAACTCGAATAAATTGTTTAATATAGAGGCCTAATAAAGCATTAAAAATTTATAAGAAAAACACAAAAATCGGATTTTTTTCCCTTTTTGGCTTTACGCCGCGTCGACGTCGAGGTCATTAACTGCAGGAAAGGACTGGGGGCAAGCTACAGCAAAGAATTCGGGCATAGGCTTTTGGGAAACAATCGCGGCATTTCCCTGGAGTGGTTTCTGGAAAACATGTAAAAAATTGGGAAAAGATTTTGTCTGTTACGCGTCGCCAGAGTTAGCAGATGGCGCAAGTGGCCGCGTTGAGGAATTGGCTCGCAAATCAGGATATCCTACCCAAGATGAATGGCCGACAGCTGGCTCAGGCCGAGACACTCCACTTAGATCCCACTCAGGATAAACACGGACCTGTCAACATCGTTAACCCATTACATGACGTTCGAGAAATTCCCTCACAGCCAAAACTTCCACAAAGCCATTGCATAATACAAAAGCAATATGTTTCAATGCTCCCCGACCTGGGTGTTTATGTTGTGGTGTTCTCTACTGAAAATATGATATTTTGAATGAACTCCGCTTGTTATATTAACGAAGAGTTACAGTCTTGTATAAACGAAAACGTTTACATAACGATCAGATTGATAGAAAATTAAAACTTCATACCGCCAAATAGAAAGAGCAATTAACGGATTACAATAAACAGTATCGCACTTAAAGAAGCTTTGTTTTTTACTTATGACTTTACGCCTCGTCGACGTCGAGGTCATTAAAGGCGGGATGGGACTGGGGACAAGGAACTGGAAGGAATTCGGCCATGGCCTTTTTTGAATGAAGCATCCCGGCATTCGCCTGGAGTGATTTGGGTAAACCATGGAAAACCCAAATCTGGATCCCCGGACGGGGATTCGAACCGGCGTCCTCCCGAATGCGATGCCAGAGCGCTAACCGCTCACCCACCACGCTCGGTGCTTACAGAAGCGATGTCACAGTAATTCGCTTGGAATTGACCCTATTACTGGAATTAGCAAGATAGCGCCCAACGATCCTATTAAAGTAAGGTTACACAAAATCAATGAAAGCTTCTATTTTGCAAGAACAACTCAAAATTGTACCATAGACATGAATTCTGCAACTACAAGGACAGTTTTTTAAAAATAAGTTTTTCCAAATTAAGCGCGTAGAAAGTACGCTATTTTTAACTTAAAACCACTTGAATTCGACCTCTGAAGAACTCTGCCATCGTGTATGTGCAGTAAGCCAGGAAGGTTCCATAGTTCGGATTTCATGTCAAGATAGAGGCATTGTATATTTCTGCCAGCTCCAAGTGATCATAAAAAATTGGCAATAGTGGAAAAATACTGGTACTAACGTTACTTCTAACTGGAATCTAATACATTTAATTACACTCATCTGTATCTAATGTTTCCACGCACATACAGTAAATACAAAGAAAGAATTATCGGTTACTGTGCAAAGTACGGCCAGTAGAAAATATTGTTAATTCGAGTTGAAAATACTACTAGCTTGTTCCTTGGCACTTACTCTTTAAGGAAAAGTGTACCTGAAAGCCGTAAAATATGTAACAAAGGTGTAATCCGCACCGAAACATACGTTTACCCACGTTACTAACTTAGCGTTAATAGAGATCTTGAGCCGCCTGTGACGTAATTATAGTCAGAATTTGGCGTAGCCACTGTCTTCTTCACTCAAAATCCTCTAAGCACCATGGAATATTAGTAGTCATTTGGGTCCAGGCTGCCATTCAGCCTAAACACAACGGTTACGCATATTACGGCATTAGCGGCAATAGACGTCTCGTTCCGTGTGTGACGTTATTATAGTCAGAATCACGGCCAACTAAAGATACAGGCCTGGGTGCACTTTGGTGACGTCAGCAGAGTAGTGCTATAGCCGAACCACGGCCGAGAGCCGAGCCACGCACATGCTCGCGTACTTAAAGTTTCCGCTGCGCGAAATTAAATTCACACACACGTGCACAAAGATATTGACAAATAATTACTTTATACTTACTACATGATTTTTTATGTCAACTACTTCAAATTCAGTCTCATCAGTAAATTTCATAATACTCAAATATTCGTAAAGAATTGCTTTGCGCTTCACTACATCAGTTTTTGTCAAATATTGTACTTCAGATTTAGTCTCAGCACTCCAATTTTCTCTCTCTCTCTCTCTCACACACAAACACACACACACACACATACATATGGATATTCAAGTGCACATGTCAAAATATTAAGTTAACATGCTTCAAAATCTCCACTACTCATACGCTTACAAACTTAAAGGTAACATCATCTTTATATTATTTTATTGTTTATAAGGTTCTTCATAGTTAAAAAAATTTCATTAAGGAAAAATGGGAGTTAATAAACAAAAAACATTGAATATGGTATTTATATATTTATTTACTGAAGAAATTACACAACATCAGTTTGTAAAACAGTATATTCTACTTTTTTGCAGCATTATCATTGTACTGCAATACATGACATGACTTAAATGGCACATATTAAAGCAGCTTAAATTACTAATAATGTTTCAGTTGTCATTGTGGCCCAGGTTGCATGTCTAACAAGCCACAAATTCAGTCACTAGAAAAGTAAAGCTTATATCATGTACTTGTTTTAAAACTTGACTCCTCCATTTATACAATGAATTTGCAAATTTAAAAATTCTTACATCAAAATATTATAACTTGCCTTCAGTTTTTTTAATTGCCTCCCAGTTTTATTACTTGATACAGTGTCATTCACATTCTTGGTGAAATTATTTATCATTACCTTCCAGAATCTTAAATTAATGTGTTGCAATATGTCCCTCAAAGTTCTGTTGCATTTACATTTATCACTCTCTGAAAGATCAGCTCTCCAGCCTTAGGCTGCAGATTTTGTGCAAAACAGAAATTTGATGCATATCACCAATGAAATTACTTGAAGACATATCTAATATACATTTCAATATGAACCAAGCACTTTGTCATTAGAACAGCAGTTCCAGTAGGCACTGTCAGCTTTTCATAATCATATTCTATAATGAAGTTATTTGGGAGGGATATTTCAACTTTTCTACTTCATTAAGTACATGTAATAACGTTATTTTAACTGTTGTTAACAGGTATGATAGTAACACTATCTTTGAATTTTGAAGACACTGGATATCATGAACACCTAAGCTGTTTTAGCAACATTACTGTTAGTCTGACTACCACCATAAATTGTACCACCCTGAAAGGTCAAACAAGGTTCAATGTAAATTTCATCCAAGAGCACATTTACTACAAGTTCATGATCTTTCAAAAATTTCTTCTTAATCTTCAAATACCCTACACTACCATCTACATTTAAACTATTTCAATTAAACTTACCTACCAGCTTTCTGATATTGCATGGAGTGGCAAATATAGAAAACCAATCTTATACAGGGCGTTCGCCGGGAAACGCAACCCACTGTTAGCGCTACAAGGAAGAAACTGCTCCCGGCGAGCGAGCGCTCAGTTTCCGGCATTGTTCGACCGTCGGCCGCGGACTATTTCATAATAATTACGCTTCATAAACTTGTGTGCTAAGCATTTAAATGTGACGTAATTCATTAGCTTACCTTATAAAAGATGCTGGAAGTGTTGACCCTCTTGTGTAATGCACATTTCACATCTTCTGAACATATTTCGAGACACACGCTGCCCTAACTAACTTAATGATTTTTTGGGTGACTGTTCTAGTCGAAAAGCGATATCGTCAATTTTCTCCTCTGTGAGAATACGGTTGACCAACAGTCTCTTTTTGTTAAAAATGAACCCGTTTCTCTTACTTTTTTAACCAGACGCAGAATTGTTGATTTAGCTGGCAGTAAAGCGCCAGGAAATTCGCGACGAAATTTACTGCGACACTTTTTAAAACGACTTCTTCTTCACATATGTATCGTAGAGAAATATTCTTTGTTGCAAACTGTAACGTACCATAATTTTACTCACACTCAAACACGGTACAGATTAATAAGAGTATGAAGCTCCAAACCAGCCAAACCGCAAAGAAACGTTTATTCACAACACTGATTAATAAGAGACTGAAGTCACAAACTATCTACAATGCAAAGAAACCGTTCTTAACAATGTAAGGGTCACTGCACTGCACTGTTGGGGCAGCGGAGGTGTTAAACAGTGCGGTGATTCACGGTCCCGTGTGGCGGAAACTGCTGGGTCGACTGACCGAGCAAGTTGCCGACGGCAACAGACTGGGAGGGTAACGTTTTCCGGCGAACGCCCTGTACAAAGTAGCCCATGCTGATAGTGAATAAACATACAGAGTAGCTGCCAGTAATAATGTATTCCCACTGTACATATGACCTGCTTTCATTTTTAGATAGAAACTGAATTTGTTCAATTATCATTTGAAGTTGTGAATATCTTTCACCTGTAAAATTATCCTGTAGGAAATTCACTATATCTTTAACAACTACTTGTTTAAGGGGTCTTCTTTAGACACTATTGACTCAACATATTTAATCATACTATCAAACACATGTTTGGACTTTACTGCTATGTATTCATTGGGCACTTTATGCTGGAGAATTTTGTAGCTTTGCACAGAAACACACACACTTAAATCTGTCTTAACAGTTACAGAAGCAAGAATGTTTGTTATTTCGTTACTAACATCAATAAAACACAACACTACCTTTTGTTCACACTGGCTACAGAACCACTGTTTCTTGTTTAGCACCTGAAAAATATTTACAGTACATGTGTCTCCCAAATTGTTAATGACATTGTGCTCTTCATATTTCCTGTAGTCTTCTAAGCTTCTTGCCACAGCTTTTTGAAAATTGTCACTTTCTGCATCACATCATCTTCTGCATATGAATCCAGCTAATGTCAAGTATCCTGGCAAATTTGGAAATATTGATGGCACTGCATAGGGTTTCAGCTTTGGATAACTCCTTACAAATGTTTTTATTTCTCCATCTACTGCAACTGTTCTGTTTTGAGTATGCAGTCTTGTTTCATGCATATTACAGGCTTCTTTAACTTTCAGAAGTCTGTAGGAATTTTTCCAAGCCACTTTTTCTTTAGTTCTTCATCGCTGTCTAAAGAAAATGTGCTGAGTTTTTTGTTTTGAGACATAATTAATTCTACAGCAGACCATACTACACCTTGGCATTTTTAGTACCTGAAAAAAAGACATTCAATATAGCTATTACAATGTAAATATACACACATTTCCAAAAGTATTTGTACATATTTAGTTACTTTATCAAATAACTTTCAACATAACTTCGCAAACAACACATGATAGTTCAAATGAAAATTCGTTAAGAAATCGTAATAGCTTATTATATTAATATTTAAGAAATACTTACTGTAAATAGAACTGCAACTATAGGAACTTCACTTTAGTAGCTGAAGATGAAAATAACTGGTAATCCACTGGTCGACGAGAAGTCAAATATTCTCAGAAACACGTTTGCAAACGAACTTCCAGGCTCACAACACACCAGCATGGCAGATCATAGAACTACTTTGCTGACGTCACAAACAAAATGGCTTCCAGCACTCAGGCCTGTATATTTAGTTGGCCGTGAGTCAGAATATAGCATGGCGGCCTCCTTAGTCGTTCAAAATCCACTATACACTACGGAATATTAGTCGTAATTCTGGTCCAGGCTGCATTTCAACCTAACCACAACGTCCACCAATACAGCTATTTGAAAATCAACATGTGCATAGCTTGAGGAATAGCACATTCGCGGTAAAAATGGCTGCTACACATCGGCTAATACCGCACGTAACCCGACGATTTTCACTATATTACTTCTTTCCTACCTGTTTCATCGGCTTCGGGTACACTTTTTCTTAAATAGAAATGCCTAAGGAATGCGTTAATCACATTTTCATCGAGAAATAACAGTTTTTTCTACTGGCCGTACTTTGCACAGCACCCGAATTATCTTCTACGAAAAGTTCGCTAAAGCAATGTGCGCATAAGCTGCGCCATTGTATTCAATGCCGTACCTGAAGGGGGAGGGAGGGGGATGCGTAAATCGGGGCCCTTGCCCCGGGCGGCAACTTCACAGGGACGACAAAATAATGTTCGAAGGGGCGACAATCTCATAGTTTTTCCCCAGCTCGTAAAATTCATAGATCCTCCACTGATTGTTGTAATATATTTTGCACCATAACGAAGAGAACAGTTCAACAGTCAAACATGAGGAAACACAAGCAATATGTGGAAAACTTAAGCAGCATTACCATAGCTCACACGTCCTTGTAACCCGCAGTTAGCCACAAAGGAATACCCTAAACGTCACATGGACAACAGGTATTTCCTGGTCCACTGAACAACTCTCCAGTAAACAATTTCAGAGGGCAGCATTGAAGGAATAATATGCTAATACCAAGACCTGTTCGTCGCGACATAATGATGGCGACCAGCGACTGACCTAGGGTTAGCTGCTCCAGTACCGGTGCTTAAAGAAGTTTTCATCGTGAAGGCTTAATCTGCAGGTTGTGCTCCAGAGTGCTGTGTTACATCCGAAACTTCACCGCAGTGTATATCGAGTCAGGGCCATATCGTTAGGAGGGGCAGGGAGAGAGGGGGAAGCCGCCAGCTGATTTGGGGGGGGGGGAGGAGGGAAGTGATGACCGGCTGTAAGGTTCCCCAACGGCCCAAAAATCGGCCCATCTGGCCTGAGGGAGGTCCCCAACCAATGAATTTGCCACGAGCCCCAACCGGTTACGTCACTGCTGAGAACGCTTACCCGGGGCCCGATAATCCTAGCGCCGGCTCTGTATAGAGTGAGGGTATACGACACTACTGATAATAAATCGGATGGATTGCAGTTTTTAATGATTAATCATGCTAAGGAGATAACATAAAACAAAATCATTTATTATAAAATATAAAGATTATTAATATTTTTAGTAAATAAATTCGGCAAAATTAGGCATTCAGTCACGTGACCGCGAACGCCAATCAGAAATCATTACGTCACGTCATGCGAAACGCCATATTGGTTGTTGACATTTTTGTAGAATAGATTAACTGATAAATTTTCCGTTTGTAGCAATTTTTCTCACGATAATACGGTTGTTCTCAATTATATGTTGAAAGACATGTATAATTCACCGTGGAATCAGTATTTAGCAACGCAAGCAGTAGTAATTTGCCCAAAATTGACGCCGTAACACTTGGCAGAATTTTCGCGTCAAACAGTGACTTTTGCTCATCGGAATTCCACAATATTAAAACTTCGAAGTAAGTGTAAAATATAGATTATAAACTTAAGCAGCATTATTTTAGTTTCGTAAACAATAGCCCGTTGTTTGAAAATAAATAACAATTTTTTTTTGTTATCTCGCTTGATTCTCGATATATATTGAATGAAAGGTAGTTAGGCTATTATGCATCCTGCTCCAGAAGGAAGACCCAAGCGAGATATAAAAAGATTTTGTTCTTCACTTCAATTCCATCTTTGTCGTGAACAATGTCATTGAATATGGTTATTGTTCGGTACTATTAATTCTGTGCCGTATCGTAATTTTTCTGTTGCATCACGTCTAAGGTTCGTTTCTTTTTTGCTTTCATATACACTTTTCCTATAAAAGTATATCCTAAAAACAGGTGTGGCAAGTTTTAAAGCTATGCCACTGTCAATTTCCCATCTGATTCTAGCTGCATACGAGCCTAACATCACCAGTTAAGATATCTCGAGAACCAAGCAAGATATCAAAAAAAATTATTCTTCATTTTCAGTTTGTTTCGTCGAACTGTATAAGAATCTATTATCAACTTGTGGCACCACGGTAATGATATTTCTGCCAGAGCATGTTTATTACATTAAACATAACACTAGAAAAAGATTTGAAATCATAAAACCAAAACAACTTAACTTCAACTCATACAATATTATTTTATCAATACTTGAAAAATTGTGATTCTGCAAAATTCATCAGTTTTGCATTAGGTTTATAAATATATTGTGTGCAAATACTTAGACCAAAATAATCTTCATAAAAATACATTCTAGAATCTTCAGATAAACTGTGAGCATCCTCCGCCTTGCAAGTTTTAGCCACATTTCCGTATTTGTTCATTGTTTGTAACGTATATAAATAACTTGATCGGAGTTTTTATAGTTGTGCTTTTACACTTGGGCACTATACAGTACTTACTCAGGAACTCATTTTTAATAACAGAAAATGAAGGAAACTAACGTCTGTCATACACGGACACGATCGTAGTTTAGTTTCGCACGGCGTGACATCATTCAAGACGCCATGACAGTCTTAAGCGTTTTCACGGTAAATGAAATTTGTTTTTTTTTTTTTTTTTTTTAATGCAAAATAAATAATGTAAATGTTAGATTTTTAAAAAATAATTCGTTTCTTGAGTAAAATAGGTAATAAGTGAAAGTATTAACCAATTTTTCAAATTTAGTCAACTAGCCAATTCTCTCGCTATACTGGGTACTTCGAGCTCGGCCACTAGTTTGGTTTCTTTTGGAATAGTACGCCTGAACGGGCAGGAACAGAGAACTTTCATCTTCATCCTCATTTACACACAGTACGGAATAGAAACACATAACGACACTCACCACACTTTCAAGGGGTCTGCCAGACACAGTAATCATATATTTAGATGATTCTTATTAATGCGGGATCCCGCATCATTAGACAGTCTGGCGGATCCCGCACAAAATTAATCGGATCCGCAATCCGCAAAATCCGGCGGAAACGCGTGTCAGTCTGCGTGACTCGCTCAGTGGCGTAGCTAGGTCAACAAGGGCCCCGATGCAAAAAATTTATTTTGGGCCCTCAGGCGACCTTTTTTTTTTTTGCTTTGTGTGCTGGTAGGGGCCCCCTGAACTGAGGATGGGGCCCTTGAATTGTTCTATAGGGGCCCCTGAGTGGTTGGGGCCCCCCCTGAGCAGCGAGGGCCCTTAGTGAGGGGCTACTGTGCTCTCAGGGGCCCCTTAGACGGCGGTAGAGCTAAAAAAAAAAAAAGGTCTCCAGTTTGCCGTGAAGGCTCGTGGGCCCTCTAAACTTCGCTTGAGGGCCCCTAGAGGTGCGCTTAGGGGCCCCTTGAGGTATGCTTGGGGGCCCCCTGAGCGTTAGGGCCCCGGTGCACTGCACCGCCTAGCCCCATAGTAGCTACGCCCCTGGACTCGCTGCCCCAATCGGTCTCTGTCGGATATTTTGCACTGTTTGCCTGTACCCTTCCAGTTGGCATTTGACTCATGTGAACAAGCGTTTGTTTTTGTCAACCTTCGTCATTCGTAAGTAAATAAATACACTTTTACGTATTCATAAAAACTTACGTTTGTTTCGAGTACACATTTCTGTAATTTGAGTTATGTGCGTATTAAGTACGATTTTCTAACTATATAATTATTTTTTAAGTGTCGCACATGTTATCTGAACTGCACGGTTACAGCTTTTTATCCACGGTTTCATTATCCCCATTTTCTGTATTTGCAAATAAAGTAATTGTGACAATTTCCTAATTTTCGGCTGAAAATTTGATTATTCGTTGATATGAAACTAATGTTATCGTAATTTTAACGATAGCGTACCTATTTATTTAACATCAATCAAACGGAAATTGTATATCCTTTGACTTATTGTTGTTTTGGCCGCTGCCTCAATGCGTTTCTTTGACGAAAGCCACCTGCTTACATGTGCCGCTCAGGCTTTCGATTAATCCCGCTTCTCCTTGTTATTATTTCGACTAAAGGTAAAAAAAAGTTATAATGAAATTTTCACGGGTGTATCGACGAATTGTGTTGTAGAAACACCACACTTCGACGGCTGCCTCCGCCGTCTTCCTCACGTGTGTAATTTCGTGTGTTTGCAATGAAATCCGTAGATACAACCTATGAGGACTTCACTGCAATCATTCGCCGAGAAAGTCTCCTTTCTTACTAAAAAATAATAATTTCCACTCTAAAAACATCGTTACGCCACATAAGTAAATCTGAAATACTTGACAGTTTACGTGTTGGTGAGTAGTTTCTTTCAATAACATTGAATCAACTGTAATATCAATCAAGGAATCAGGAGATATGATAATGAATCACGCAAAAAAAGGTCAAATCACGTGTTTGTGCAGTGACAAAAAGATATGAAATCTTGTTCTGAGCCAAGTCTACACTTTACAGAGTATATTCACTTCACTTTGTGAAATGGAATGCTTTTCTCGGTGTTATGGAACGTTTATTTATAATTAAAAAAAAAAGAACTCTGGTAACTTTGCCATTAAGAAAACCATATTTGTAAACTTATATGATATATTGTAAGGCACAGAATATCACCTAAGACTCAATATTTTACATTTTTATTATATATTTAAAAATTGGTTTAGATTAAAAAACAAAAATGTAAAACCTGGAAATACACTTAAGACACGCTAAAAAGTTGTCATTTTGCCAATCAAAATATTGTTAACTGTTAATTTTTGTCATTTAACATTAACAGTTATTTATTAATTTAATTATTATTTAATTTATTAACGTTTTAAGTAACTATGTTTTAAATATATGAGTTAAAAAACTTTGTACCAATCCCGCACGGATCCGGCTGGATCCCGCGGGATTGGCGCAAATCCCGCGCGGATCCCGCGGGATTGAAAACACTGCGGGATTGCAATCCTTAGCTACGTGCCTTAGTTCCAAGAGAACACGACCCATGTTTTTTATAACAGCTTACATACCAAGTAACTAGTAGCGCCCTCAGTGGAAACAGGCATACACAAGCGGGAAAGGTCCCTCACTATCACTTTGCAGATCTAGCAAACTGCTTTTCACAACCATATTAAAACAGGTACAGAATTTGCTATGTAAATTTTCTGAGACAAAGAAGGAGCCGCCGACAAAGCAGGTAAAAACATTCACTTCGTAAGTTGGGATTTTTACAACGAATTTAGGTGTAGAACAGAATAACAATTGCAGAAAAGGAAGCATGCAAAAACTTCGTGGCTCGGTCCAAGATTGTGGGGGGGAAGCTTTTGTCTAGGAGGGGGGGGGGGGTTTTCAGAGACAGGCAACGTATCTTTCCTTTCATAATATTTTTCACAGTTAAAATGAGGAACGGAACACACAACAGCATATGAATATTTATTTCCCTCAGGTAATTATCTCTGTATGTAATTTACAATAGTCTGACTGGAGAAAACAGTACAAAATGTTTTCTGGTATCAAAAGGGAAGAAAGCTACGTGTGGAAGGGGGGGGGGGGGTAGAGGCAAAAGCCACATAGGGCTACGTGGGGGGGGGGGGGGGAGTTTCACAGGAGGCCAAATTGGAGCTACGTGGTTTATGAACGCTCCCCAATGTTTGCGTGAAACAAAATACTTGACATATTTCACACAGAATAAAAATTATTTTTTTCTATTTATTTGAGAAATTATCAAACAGGAAGAAAATCAGTTGATAATGAATTAAACATAAAAATGATCCATTAATACTGAAATAAAATTGAAATTATAGTTATTAAAATATTAGAAGTAATGAAAACGGAGGCTCGGAAAAAAGCGTCATCCGATCGTGAATCTGCTTCTGCAACATGACAATCGGGGAACTTCCTCGTTTGACTATGCCCCGTGCCGCTGGTGGGACCGTTACTTACTTGCTGTTTAAGTTGCTATGAAAAGCAATTCAGAAAATAAGGTTAGTCGCATGAAATTCCTTCAACCTGTAAGTAAAGTGAAATAAATTCGGTAATTACTGTCTTGCAGTCCCCATGTTAGACATGCCTCCTTCGGGGGAATCAAAACAAGCCTCGAGTTGTAAACAACACATGATAATTTTTTAGTCTGTGTGCTCTTGGCTTGGGTTATATTGCTTAATAACTTTTTTGTGGTGAAGGTGAACATATTGCCCTCAAACATTTCACAGAAAACACATACGCAAAAAAAAAGAAAACACCTAAGTAAAAATTGCAGGTTGGATGCACTGATAGGAACATTTCCGTCTTAGTATTTTATTCTGTTCCGTATCTCACTGACTAATATGCAATCTTCTGAATCCTATTTTAACAACTATTTAATAACTGAAAGAGATAAGAGACGTGATCCGTTGCGCAATCTCTTCCTGCATAAAAGTTTCTAGGGATTCTGCTCAAACTGATGGCTGGCTATTCAAATAAGTGGAAGCATCTTTAATACTGGCATAAAGCTACCATAGTCGCAATTATTCTGTCAGTGCCATCCATTTTGTACACAAACAAGAAATTATGCTAAGTTCGGTACTTTTATTTTTCCTTCGGGTGTTTCGCATCGTCGACGTTGAATGTCATTAGAGAAAGGAGAGTATGAGGGGAAAGAGACGGGATGGAAATCGGCCATGGCCTTTTAGAAGGAACCGTTCCCTTTTTTGTCTGGAGTGCTTTTGTGAAACCACGTAAAACCAAATTTGGATGGCCGGAGGGGAATATGAACTCGCATCCTCCCGAAAGACAGGCCTGAGCGTCACCGCCCACTCAACGAGCTTGACCCGATGTTGTTAGTCCTCTTATCTGTCATTTATCACTGTAAGCGCACCAGAAATAAAGCGGTCTCAACTGAGACACTGTGGACTATGCCGGAAGCGGTCAGTAGAATAACAGATAGGAGTGATCGGTTCCTCGAAATCACTCCATCAGAATAGACTTCTTTTTTTTTACTTATTGCTTTACGCCTCGTCGATAGTGAGGTTATTAGAGGAAGGATGGGACTAGGGACAAGGAACCGTAAGGATTTCGGCCATGGCCTTTTTAAGGAAGCATCACGACATTCGCCTGGAGTGATTTGGGGAAACCATGGAAAACCCAAATCTGGATGTCCGAACGGGGCTTCGAACCAACTTCCTCCCGAATGCGAGGCCAGAACGTTAACCGTTCACCCACCACGCTCGGTCCAAAATTGACGATTGGGATTTGCTTTAATTTCCTTATAAGGATTTCCGAAAGTTCTGTCTTAAAAACAGAACAAAATTCTCGAGTTTTTTTCACACATGACATTTTACATTTTGATTTTCTGCATAATGATTTAAAATCTTAAAGTCTCATAACCGAAGACAACAATAGAATTAAAAAAACAATAGTCATACCTAAGGTTGCCAGATACAGGATTATAATTTCCGGGACATTTCTGGGGTTAAAAAGATATTTTAGTAGCATGTTTAAGGAGTGAACAAATTTTCAAATTAATTTAAAAAAAGTTGTATTTTAGGTACAAAACTATGCTACATAACATACACACACACACACATAGATATATGTATAAGATTACGTCATGGTTGAACAGTCTACATAATATATTGGGTTTTTTAAATTTTTTTATTGGCTTTCGGCTGCTGAGGCCATACAGCCAGCTCAATGTGACAACTTTTCCAGTGTATTAGTTCCTAGAGTAACTTGTTACTATCAAGTATTGACACATTGACACTACAAGACGGACACGACATTCACAGACACAAAGACACAACACTTAAACACCAATGCCCCGGACTCGAACCGGCACGTGGAGCTAGCGCTCTAGCCCCTACGCTACCGAGGCCGGCAATATATTGTCTTTGGTCGTTGGTAAGGTGCTACGAGTGCGACATGGCCACCGTGGTATCTTAAGTGTGAGAAAATCTTGTATACGGGACAGTAACGCTGCACACGGGACCAGACTCAAAATTCCGGGACATTCCCAGATTTCCCGGCCGTCTGGCAACCCTAGTCATACCCCTTATAAGAAGCGAGTAGAATTATCGTCAACAACCATTAAATAGAAATAGTAAATGGGAAAATCCTTGGATATACAGTATTGTTTATCTGATACAGATAATGAAATAGAAAGTTTTAACTGCATATAAATACTACAATCAATCGGACATTTTAAGTAAATTCAAATACTTGATTGAAGGTCCACAAAACAATGGCACATGGCAGTGCGACTTTGTCAATAATAGTGCAGAATACAACAGCGGAAAATGAGATTCTTACGAAGGACAGACGGATACACTGTCACACGTAAGACAAGATGCAGAAAGGACAGAGGAAGTGAAAATGAGAAGTTTGTATCAATAAGTTGAATAATATTGAAAGAAGTGGACAGTTATGTGATCACAGGGAAAGGTGATAGAATGTAATACCTAACGTGATCATTTATCTACTTCGTCAGAGCGGGGCGCCTGAGGTGTTTTGTAAAAAGAAAAAAGAAACTGTATTTTACTAGTTTTTATTAAAAAACGAAGAACACCTATAATAAATAGAGTGTATTACATGTTAGCTGAGTTACTTAGCCTTAGGGTCTGACATCTAAGGCCTAACTATCCAGCTGTTTTGTATTTATCGGCGGAACAAATCAGTTTTAAAATATTTGGTCTAGTTTTCAAGTAGCTCATAACATGATTTGTTGATGTTAGTCTTGGTTTCAGTACTGCGACACTCAAATGAGTTTTGTCACTTGTTCATGTTTTATTCATTAGAGAAAAAACTATTTCGTCAGGTCCGTTACTTCCAGCACACACATTACGTACCGGTACTCAATAGAAATACCAAAGTTCATGCAGCTGATATTGCTAACACGTAAGCATTGAAACAATTTCGCCCAACGGTCTCCAGCAGCAACAATTTCAGCGTTCTAACTAGTGATTTTTTTGATCTGTCACGTAGTTGGTAATAACCGAAAACTCGTCGAACATTTACATGTCTTAGCTGCTGATTATAAATTCTTGCGTCAACAGCAATGATCGACACGTCGAATCGACCGCCGCGCGGCATAAGCCACATCATCTGTCTTAAACGTTAATAGGTAGATATATTAAACTAGCATAAGTCCGTCACCGTTTAATGCGTATCGTCACGGGTCTAGAATAGTTCCAGTTTTTAGGGTCAAAGATTATGGCAGGTTGACCTGATCTGACCAAATATGATCATGGCCTGTGTTTCATTCTTGAGATTAAAGAACTCGTAAGTATTAATGGACGTATTAAACACGGACAGAGATTATCGCGATATCGTATAATTGTTTCAAAGATCGATGCTTGGTAGACTCGAACAGACTGAAACCAGACTTGTATTTGACCCTTAAAGTCCTCTCTGCAAAATTGGAAGAATTTACGTATAAAGGGAGTGCGCAATTGCTTCTGAAACATCACACATTTTTTTGTGATTGAGATTTGTCAAACATTCATAATGTAATCTTTGGTCATAGTTTCGTTAACGGCCAGAGAACTTAATTCATATTCCAGATTATTAAATAGCTAAGCAAAACAGAAGAAAGAATTGCCAGAATTTAGTCTCATATCCACATTAAATAACCTAATAACTCACATACACCGAACATGTACCGAGGCGAGTGCGTGAGCTTAGGTAATTACGTATATAGTAGACTAGTGTAAGCCGGTGACAGTTTTTTGTGTATTGCCACGTCTCTAAAATAGTTTCAGTTTTTAGGGTCGAAGATTATGAAAGGTTGACCCGATCTGTTCAAATACGAACTTTACCTCTGTTAGGGAGAATAAAATGTCTTGAGCCTGCGGAACTCAGAAGTATATTAATAGACGTTTTAAACATAGAGACGATTGCGCTATCGTATAATTGTTTCAAAGGTTGTGGTTGCTAGACTCAAAACTTGCTGAGATACAAACTTTACTTTTATTTGACCACTCTGCAAAATTTGAAGAATTTCTATTTGAAGGGCGTGGGTAATTGCTTCGATAGCATCACGCTGTTTTTTACTGATGCTGGGCAAATATTCAGAAGGTAATCTTCATCATAGTGTCCGTAACGGCCAGAGATCTTAATACAGATTATTAAATAGTTAAGCAAAACTGTAGACATTTATTGCCAGAATGCTCTATTCGGTAACATATTTGGTCTGATATCCTCTCTAAACAACTTAATAACTCACGTACAGCGAACATTAACTAAAGTGGTCAGTAAAATACGTAAAAAGTAAGAACGGTTTCTTTGCATTGTAGATAGTTTGTGACTTCAGTCTGTTATTAATCAGTGTTGTGAATAAACGTTTCTTTGCGGTTTGGCTGGTTTGGGGCTTCATACTCTTATTAATCTGTACCGTGTTTGAGTGTGAGTAAAATTATGGTACGTTACAGTTTGCAACAAAGAATATTTCTCTACGATACATATGTGAAGAAGAAGTCGTTTAAAAAGTGTCGCAGTAAATTTCGTCGCGAATTTCCTGGCGCTTTACTGCCAGCTAAATCAACAATTCTGCGTCTGGTTAAAAAAGTAAGAGAAACGGGTTCATTTTTTAACAAAAAGAGACTGTCGGTCAACCGTATTCTCACAGAGGAGAAAATTGACGATATCGCTTTTCGACTAGAACAGTCACCCAAAAAATCATTAAGTCAGTTAGGGCAGCGTGTGTCTCGAAATATGTTCAGAAGATGTGAAATGTGCATTACACAAGAGGGTCAACACTTCCAGCATCTTTTATAAGGTAAGCTAATGAATTACGTCACATTTAAATGCTTAGAACACAAGTTTATGAAGTTTATGAAGCGTAATTATTATGAAATAGTCCGCGGCCGACGGTCAAACAATGCCGGAAACTGAGCGCTCGCTCGCCGGGAGCAGTTTCTTCCTTGTAGCGCTAACAGTGGGTTGCGTTTCCCGGCGAACGCCCTGTATTAATTAAATTGAAATTAAGCCTATGCCTGAATGACAATTGGCATTCGTGGTTACAGCAGAGACTATGAGTAATTTATGTTTTTTAAAGTATTTTTTATGTTGCTTTAGTAAGCAACATGTTACTGAAAAGCAGTTCTCCATTTTTTTAGCCGTAAAGTTCTTCGAAAATTTTTAAGCATTAAATGCTACGAAAAGCAAACTTAATGAATCTATTGTGGCAAGTAGTTTGGTAGCTGTTGCTTAGTTATTAAATAACCTCAAATTTCTTCTAATGATATTTGGTAACTGTTGTTTTGCGAGCGAAGGCTGACACGTGACACCGTTCTCCAGCCAACAGCTATCGAGGTGAATAAGTGAGTGGCTTAGGAAATTATACAGGGCGTTCGCCGGGAAACGCAACGCACTGTTAGCGCTACAAGGAAGACACTGCTCCCGGCGAGCGAGCGCTCAGTTTCCGGCATTGTTCGACCGTCGGCCGCGGACTATTTCATAATAATTACGCTTCATAAACTTCATAAACTTGTGTGCTAAGCATTTAAATGTGGCGTAATTCATTAGCTTACCTTATAAAAGATGCTGGAAGTGTTGACCCTCTTGTGTAATGCACATTTCACATCTTCTGAACATATTTCGAGACACACGCTGCCCTAACTGACTTAATGATTTTTTGGGTGACTGTTCTAGTCGAAAAGCGATATCGTCAATTTTCTCCTCTGTGAGAATACGGTTGACCGACAGTCTCTTTTTGTTAAAAAATGAACCCGTTTCTCTTACTTTTTTAACCAGACGCAGAATTGTTGATTTAGCTGGCAGTAAAGCGCCAGGAAATTCGCGACGAAATTTACTGCGACACTTTTTAAACGACTTCTTCTTCACATATGTATCGTAGAGAAATATTCTTTGTTGCAAACTGTAACGTACCATAATTATACTCACACTCAAACACGGTACAGATTAATAAGAGTATGAAGCCCCAAACCAGCCAAACCGCAAAGAAACGTTTATTCACAACACTGATTAATAAGAGACTGAAGTCACAAACTATCTACAATGCAAAGAAACCGTTCTTAACAATGTAAGGGTCACTGCAATGCACTGTTGGGGCAGCGGAGGTGTTAAACAGTGCGGTGATTCACGGTGGCGGTTGGCGGAAACTGCTGGCTCCACTGACCGAGCAAGTTGCCGACGGCAACAGACTGGGAGGGTAGCGTTTTCCGGCGAACGCCCTGTATATTAGACAAGATGACCCATGCGAAAATTTCGCAAAGGTCGCTATAAAACGAATATTAAGGTTGGGAGTTTGTAATAAGCTGAAAGAAGAACCGCCTCATTTGTTTTAATTGTTTATTTGTTTAATGTAAGAGGTACGTAACAAGAGACAACGCTAGTGACGCAGTTTATTAATCTCTCTGTGATATGTGCTACTACTATCTAACGGTTTTAATCTGAACTGTCTCATACGAGCGAAATTCACAGTTATTTCTTTTGTCCTTTAAGGGTCAATTTCGAAAAATTCCTTTCTTAAGATATGATGTGACAAAAGCAGAGACCTCAATCTTTAATATGATAGCTCATTTATCTATTTCGGTTAGATATCAAGAGAGATAAATGTAAAATGGCTAATGATAAAAAATACGTTACGGAAATAATGATAATTTTGCTCTTTAAGGGTATAATTCCGAAAAATTACTTTCTTCAAATATGATGTCACCACGGCGGAGACCTTAAACTTTAAAATGATACCTCATTTATCTATATGTGTTAGATATCAAGGGAGATAAATGACACGTGACACAAACACGGGTCGCAGAAATATTGATTCTTTCGCCCTTTAAAGGACGAATTCCGAAAAATTCCTTTCTTAATATATGATGTCACTAAAGCAGAGATCTTAATCTTTAAAATGATATTTCATTTATCGATTTCGGTGAGGAATTCAAGGAGATAAGTGGTTTGTGGAACAAAAAAATCGCATTTTAGAACTATTGACATTTTTGTCCTTTAAGGGTTGGATTCCGAAAAATTCCTTTCTTAAATATGATATGATCAAAGTAAAGACCTTAAGCTTTAAAATGATACCTCAGTCATGCATTTCGGTTAATTATCAAGGGACATATTGGCTTGGGACAAAAAAAATACCTTTTATAAATACTGTAACATAATGATTGTCGTTTTGTTCGCGAAAGCTCGACATTTTTACTTTCGCCGGGGACAGCGAGACAGACAGTCTGAAAGCTGGACTGTCCAGCCCAATGCGTAAAGTCATACGTAATGTTCAGAGGGAGTAACACACATCGACCTATTACTTTAAGTAAGAATAAAATTTCTTGGTAACATTGATATTGGTGAGACGCCCAAGGCTATCACCGTCCTACCATTTTACGTGTTTGTTCCAAGCTATATCGTTTCGTTCAGAAGCTGCGACTTACAATGTACGAGATCAGATTGTTTGCCACCGTTCCTGCGGAGATACAGCTGACAATGACACGGAAGTTAAACATGCGGTGTGTTATGATGCTTTGCGTCGCAGTGTGTACAAACACCAGAGTGTTCTCAGCTGACCAGGCGACCTTCACGGCGAGGTCGGCAATCCCTAGAGGCCGTCGCCACCTCAGCTGAACCAGAATGCAAGCTAAACTTCCTGACATCAAGCGTGACAAATAGAATACAACTACTGAAAACTGCTAATCAAGTGACTCAGCAAAACCACGATATCCAGATCACAATGTCACCACGGAATCTTCCTACAGGGCGTGGTGGGTTAACGCTCTGGCCTCGAATTCGGGAGGACGCCTGTTCGAATCTCCGTCCGGGCATCCAGATTTGGGTTTTCCATGGTTTCCCCAAATCACTCCAGGCGATTGCCGGGATGAATCCTTCGAAAGTCCATGACCGAATTCCTTCCTGTTCCTTGCCTGCATTCCTTTCCCACCTGTTATGGTCTCGACCTCAACGAGGCGTAAAGCCGTAAGTTAAAAAAAAAAAATATAAAATCAAAACCATCTTCACCGTATAGGAATGCGACTCATCGCTTCGTGATTGTGTAGACCAAGCTCTTGGGGATATAAATTACATAGAGTTTTCATGAAAAAGTAATTTAAGCAGCACCGGGATAAAATGACGAGAGCATTTCCCAGTATGGGAATCGCCGTAACCACAAACTAAAGGTCGATTCATACTAGAGATCAAGTGAGTTTAGTTAAAGTCAAGTCGGAGCAAAAATCAGAATCAGTATATACTTAATGGAGTGAGAGCATTTTCACTGCACGGTTCGGTGAAGTCAAGGTTTGGCAGGTTAATCCGAAGATCGAGTCGCCACCGGTCAACAACGGTCAAAGATCTGACCAAATCGCAACATAGACGACGAACGTCTCACAGAGCTTATTCCGGATTTCAGTGAGTTGTATGATTTTACTTGTGAACTTACAGCATGGATAGACATCGTACAAAACTCCAACAATGTAAGCAGATATTTTTTAGTCTACAAAAATCTTATAATTTCACAGTATTGCGTAGCAAGTAGAATTATTTCAAAAAGTAGGTGACTATATAGTTTATGACGAAAATATTGATAATTGATTCATTACCCTGTTTTGTTTGTCAAAATAGAATTAGGCATTTTGTTGAACTGAACGTAAAAACAATAATAAAACGATTTTCGAAGATAAAATTCTTTATTTCTTAAAAACCTTTGCTTAGAAACTATAAAAAAAAGAGTAGTAAATAAATCCTTCTTCTTGGCGAGTTTTCAGCATCTAATGAGTCCAGAACCGTCGTCTTTTCTATCTTCACCCAACATTAACCTACACCAGCTTGATTTTAATTGAAGTTAACATGAAGAACGACATAGTCGTTTAACGAGTGAGCAACTGAAATGCTGTCGTCTATGACGTTACCTGACATGACCGCAGCTATGAATGCTCCTGGCGAAATCCTGGCCGTACGTTGGATCCCTAGTGTCAATCTACATTTGGTTCTGCTTTATGTCGGCTGCAGCAGAGTGGTGTACGGTAGTCTCACTACTTATTTAAAGAAACGGGAACATATTTTATATTTGATGATAACACATTGACCCCGCAGTCAATCAAATCGTATTAGTCCATCTTTCTGGTGGTAATTTTTCTGAAGATGAATGTGGCTCTCATATTTCTTCACTGCTCGCCTTCTCACTTTTACTTTTTGGATTTCTATTTGTTTTATCATTTGTATTGTTGACCACTATTAAGAAAACATGTATACACTAACAAATATATGAAAATTTTCTTGTAGTGAACCCCATGGTGTATGGTATCATTGTATAGGTACAGTATTAAAAAAATTAGGTCAGTGTTATTTTGGTACATTTATATTTACTTGCGTATTCTGGAGATGGGGTGTAAGGGTTTGGGGGAGGCTATACTAGCCTTTTCCAACCAAATGTCAACCTCTCCTTCACGTGGTGTACCCTGTTTGCACGGACGAGGCTCTGGCGACTGAAAGATTCTCGGTATAAGGAATCACCCACTGCTTGCCAACGGCCTCCGAAAGGAGGGCGGAAGAGCGGGGAGCGGTTCAGGGCACCCTCTTGCCCTTGGGATTGGAAACGGCCCCTAAACGCGGATGAATCAGAAAGATCAACGGCATGGGGATGCAGAAGGCAACGGGAAACCACTGCATTAAAGATCCAAAGGGTATACCGAGGACATGTAATCCTCTCAAATTAAATATATCATGATGGCTTCTTCCTGGGTAAAATAGTTCCGGAGGTAAAATAGTCCCCCAATCGGATCTCCGGGTGGGGACTGCTCAGGGAGGAGTCATCAGAATGGATAGAAACATTCTACAAGTCGGAGCATGGAATGTCAGAAATCTGATAGGGCAGGTAGGTTAGAAAACTTAAAAAGGGAGATGGAACAACTTAAGTTAGATGTTGTCGGAATTAGTGGGATTAAATGGAAGGATGCACAGGATTTCTGGTCTGGGGAACACAGGATAATTAGTACACAAGCTGTCAATGGAGTCACTAGTATAGGATTTGTAATGAACAAGAAAGTAGGTAAACGGGTGAGTTATTACGAACAGTTTAGTGACAGGATTATTTTGATGAGGTTAGAAACTAAGCCCGTCCCAACCACATTAGTACAAGTGTATATGCCAACGACACAGGAAGATGACGAAGAAATAGAAAAAATATACGCTGAAATTGAAGAATTAATCCAATATGTAAAGGGGGAGGAAAATCTAATAATCATGGGTGATTGGAATGCAATAGTGGGAGAAGGAAAAGAGGAGAATACTGTAGTAATGTTTTGGTTTTGGAGAAAGAAATGAGCTAGGAAGCAGGTTGCTAGAATTTTGTGAAAGATATAAGCTAGTAGTGGCAAACACACTGTTTAAGAACCATGCAAGAAGAATATACACCTGGAAACGTCCTGGGGATACAGGCAGATATCAGCTAGATTATATCATGGTCAAACAGAGATTCAGGAATCAAGTTCTAGACTGTAAAGCGTACCCAGGAGCAGACATAGACTCTGACCATAATTTGATAATAATGAAGTGCAGCCTGAAATTTAAGCGAATAAGGAAGCCGTATAAGCAGAACAGACTGGAAGTGAATAAACTGAAACAATCTAGCAAGAAAGAAAAATTTGCAGAAATGGTAGACTTGGGTCTAAGTAGTAACTTTGAAAGGAGCTCAACCGAGGACGAATGGAATGCATTAAAGACCGAAATAATGAAAGCAGGTAAAGAAACATTAGGCCTTAGGGAAAAAACTGCCCGAAAACCTTGGATTACAGAAGAAATTTGGAGCTGATGGACCAGAGGAGAAGGTACAAAAATGCTCAAGATGAAGCAGGAAGAGAACAAGGGTGGGGTGGGACTTTCTCCACCAGCGAAATACTGTTACTGACCTCTTGAAATTTGGATTAACTGCTTCCTTATAGTGTCCTCTTCACGTTTAGCACTCTCCTTTTCTGGAAAAGTCGCTACGAATTAAATTAAAAATGCCGAAATATGGGATACTCCGCAACCGCGAAATGTTAGCAGCACTAAAAAAATGACACAAAAATTATCGGTACAGGGATCATATCAACCTAAATAGGTTCGTTTTGTCATAGTGATCATGGTTAGGTTGAAATTCGGCCTGGACCAAGAGTAAAAATTTTACGGGTAATTCGTTCTGCGGCAGGCCATGTCGCAAACCAGAGACAAACTGTGCATTTGTTTACAATGGCAGCATTATCTCTGACTGCTTATATCGATTCCAAGATGGTGAGCCTTATAGTACTGCATTTCGAATAAACATTTTGTATCTGTTAATTTTATGCGACGTTTTGCAACGGAGTGAAGCTAAAACGGCAAGAAAATATTACAAAAATGAATTAAACCAACATTTCAAGAGATTATCATTGATTTCGCAGCGCCGGAGGCAACTAATAGCAGCGCTGCGTGTCATATTTAGGCATTTTTAATTTAATTCGTGGCGACTTTTCCGGAAAAGGAGAGTGCTAAACGTGAAGAGGCATTATAAGAAAGTAGTTAATCCAAATTTCAAAAGGTCAGTACCAGTATTTCGCTGGTGGAGAAAGTCCCACCCCACCCGAGAACAATACAGGCAATTTAGAAATCAAATAAACAGGAAATGCAAAAAAGCAAAATAAAAATGGCTAGAAGATAAGTGTGAAAAAATAGAAAAGGAAATGGTCGTAGATAAAGTAATGTTGCATATAGAAAGATCAAACAGAATTTTGGAGAAATGAAGAAAAGAGGTGTAAACATTAAAGCTGCCAATGGGAAACCTCTTTTAAGCTCCGATGATAGAGCTAACCGATGGAAAGAATACATTGAGACACTGTATGATGAGGACGACTTGAACAATAGTGTAATGGAAAAGGAAGGCGATGGAGACATTGATGATTTAGGAGATCCTGTCTTGAGAACGGAATTTAATAAAGCTCTGAATGATTTGAAAGCAAATAAGGCAGTTGGAATTGATGAGATCCCGGCAGAACTTCTTAAATCCCTAGGAAAAGAAGGAATCTAAAGATTATTCATGCTGATATCAAAAAGTTATGAAACAGGAGAAATTCCAACTGATTTTAATAAAAATATCATCTTCACACTTCCAAAGAAAGCACAAGCCGACAAATGTGAGAATTATCGCACCCCCACATGCTTCAAAATTACTGACCTGAATAATATACAGAAGGATGGAAAGGGTAGTAGAAGAGATAGTAGGTGAAGATCAGTTTGGGTTTAGGAAAAATCGCTGTACAAGGGAAGCAATTCTGTCTTTAAGATTAATACTTGAAGGGCGGATCAAGAAAAACAAAGATACTTTTATGGCATTTGTTGATTTAGATAAAGCTTTTGATAATGTTAGGTGGGACAAGATGTTCAAAATTTTAAAGAAGTCAGGTCTAAAGTATCGAGATAGAAGAATACTCTATAAACTATATAAGAATCAAGTGGCTGTAATAAAAGTAGAGAATCACGAGAGACATGCATCGGTTAAAAAGGGTGTGGGACAAGGTTGTAGTCTATCCCCGTTAATATTCAACTTGTATGTAGAAGAAGCAATGAAGAAAGTCAAAGAAAAATTTCCATGTGGCATAAGTTTTCAGGGAGAAAAAATCAGTATGCTACGATTTGCGGATGACATTGTTTTATTAGCAGAGAGGGCTGAGGATATTGAGAAATTATTGAATGGCATGAACAAAATACTGAAGGAAGATTTTGGACTGAATATAAATCAAAGTAAAACAAAAGTGATGAAATGTAGCAGAAATGATACCAATACTAGCAGATTAAATATAAAAATAGGATCGGATGCAATAGGAGAAGTGAGTGAGTTCTGTTACTTGGGAAGCAAAATTACAACCGATGGCCGAAGCAGGAATGATGTTAAAAGCAGAATCGCACTAGCAAAAAGAGTCTTCATGAAAAAGAGAAACCTTTTAGTTTAAAAAATTGATCTAAGAATTAGAAAGAACTTTTTCAAACTCTTTGTGTGGAGCACAGCACTTTATGGTAGCGAAACATGGACTGTAGGAATACCGGAAATAAAGAAAATTGAAGCATTTGAAATGTGGTGCTACAGAAGAATGCTGAAAATTAAGTGGACAGACAAAGTAAGAAATGAACGAGTTTTGGAAATGATGGGTGAGTAAAGAAGTTTGTGGAAGAAGCTTACAGAAAGAAGAGACAGGCTGGTAGGTCATATTTTGAGACATGCTGGATTGGCTAATTTGTTAGTGGAGGGAACAGTCGAAGGTAAGAACTGCAGAGGTAGACAGAGATTAGAATATATGAAACAGATAATTGAGGACTTGGGCTGTAAGGGATATGTAGAAACGAAGAGGTTAGCACAGGATAGGAAAGTATGGAGGATTGCATCAAACCAGTCGAAAGACTGACGACAGAAAAAAATAATAATAATAATAATTTGGAGATTCGATTTTGCAGAGCAGTCTTCACTCTAATTTTTCAACCATGACCCTTCCAGTATTGGGGCGTCCATAAACCACGTGAACCATCTGTGAACTTCCCACCCCCCCTCTCCTCCTACGTAGCTTTTGCCTCTGCCCCCCCCCCTTTTCCCACGTAGCACATAGCTTTTTTTCTGCACGCCTCTTATTGTAAACGATTAGAATTACTGGAGGCCATTAATCTGATTGAAGACACAGATGATCAGGTACAACATTTCGCAGCAGAAATGTAAATTGTAAGTACATTGTAACACCTATAGGTAAACGTACCTATAATAACATTTAAACAAATCCACCTGCGCAAAATTATTACAGGAAACATTGGATCGCTGACGATACCTCGATGCGTCCGAAATAAACGAAATATCCAACAACAGTTGCACTGACGTTTTTTATTGAATAATTTATTATTTTAGCAGGAAACGGGAGAAGAAATGACCTACAATAATTACATATTATACGTTCCACGCTAGAAACTTTTAAATTTGGTTGCGATAGCCGTTTAACAAAAAGTCAAGTACGCCTTGAATAATATTAGAACTTTGAGCATTAGAATAATAATGGTTGGCTGGAAATATTAAGAAGGAAGTAGTTATTAAGGACAGCCTCATACAGATTTTCGTACAGTCTGTTTTGAAAAAAAGTCACCTCGTCATCCAAGTCAGTGCACTCTTATCAATCAGCTTTATCAGAAGTATTAAGAATAATACAGAACAAAAATTAAACTGATTTATGATGAAAACGTGGTTTAATAACCCGACATCAGCTCGTTAATTAATCTGCATATTTGTTCAAATAAATAATTTAAAAAACATCATTATAATTAATAATGGTTTGAAAGCACGAAATAAAAAATTTTAAACCGTAAACTTCATATAATCCTTAAATGGACTGTTGATATGCAAATCAACTATTATTAATTGAAAAATAGATCTTTAATTATTCTGTATTTTTTCAGTATTAATCACAGGCCTATCGATTTCCAAACATGGATTATTTATTTTGTTCCCCCCCCCCCTAAAAAAAGGGTAAATCACGCGTTATTATGGCCTTAAATATAAGCAAGCAAAACATGAAAATCAGTTTATATACAACATGACATTAGTTACAAAATACGAGATTTACGCAGAGATTCCATGTTACAATAACATTTATTCAGATAAACATTCGAAATAATTATAGAGTATCGAGTAGTAATTACCACAATTTTGAGCACGTGCTATGTCTTGTAGTTTTAATTAGACCATTAAGAATTTTGTTTATTTCGGAGCAGACAGATTCTGTGAGATGACACAAGATGGACTGCTAGTATAGAAATTATTCAGTTGTGGGTTTACCGTTATTTTTCCACAGGTGAGAGGTAGATCCGCTTCTCTCCTGTTAGGCGGAACCCTTGAGATCTTCGTCATATCCTCTTATCTCCAACCGACCGCCTACACTCGCCACAGACTCAAGGCACCATTCAGCATAGAATGTTTCTATGTCCCGTTGCTGCACACTATGGATAAGTGCGGTAATAGCACATAAATATACAAATTTTTATCTTGCTGAATGTACAACGACTGGTACTTCCTAACTCTGTTCACCATCAACACTAGAGACAGAAAACAACTATTACCAGCATAAGGCCGGTTGTCCACTGGAATGGAATTTCGTCCGAACCGCATTCGTTCGGGTAATGTCCGATTTGACGGCCGGCTGGTTCGTCCAATTAATCTCGTCCACTGCAGTCGAAAATATGCGACACACATTGCCGATCCGCCATTGTTGCTTCAACACGAAGCGAACGGGGTGTTTTTATAAAATGTATAGAGACTTTCATTTCCTAAAAATATACCTTACCTTGCCCCCCCCCCCCCCTGCCCTGGATTACTACAAGAGTCAAGTCCGCATTTAGGATGTGTAGGTCCTTGGGCTGGACCTGTGATGCGCGCCCTGCACAAGTATTTTGAAATTCAACCTCGCATTTTATAGTTATTTTCTACCCAAAAATCTAAAATAAACATTAGCAATTTATTAGGTAAATGTAGAATATATTACCATATCGTATCTAATACTTCTAATGAAGCTGATTGATTCGAGTGCACTGACTTGGATGACGAAGTGACTTTTTTTTTCAAAATAGACTGTACGAAAATCTGTATGAGGCTGTCCTTAATAACTACTTCCTTCTTAATATTTCCAGCCAACCATAACTATTCTAATGCCCAAAGTTCTAATATTATTCTAGGCGTACAAAAAGTGCAGTAACTTATAATTAGGGAAATTTATTACACTAAATTACTATAATTAATAAATAACCAAAAGGAATTATTTAAATCGCACATAAAAATCGCAAATCGCTAAAAATCAAAATATCCTCTCTCGAGCAAGGTCACACTCACACTGACACTTTCTAATTCCGATTCTCAGGTTCACACATTTTATAGAAGAATATAGAATTGTTGAGATAAAATGAAAACAATTGAAAATCATTAAAATATTTCATACAATTTGTTAACATCGCTCTGAACAAGTATAGAAGAAAAAGAATGCGAAGTGAGAGTTATGTCCATCAATATGTCAATTTTAAAAATAAATTAAAATACAAGAAAAAATAAGAATTATAAGAAACAAGCAAATTTTGTTTTTGTGATGCGTGTTCATAGGCTGCAGCCTACATAACCTATGCCTAAATGTGGTGATATCTCATAATCGTTTGAGAATATTCCAGTACGAAATTCATATAATTGTCTTTGCTGTACAAATTATTAATAATATAATTACTGTAACTGTGTAGACGCACTTGCAATAATTAAAACATTTATAGTGACTGCGTACCGTCACAGTGTATGAAAAAATTACAAATCAAGATCAAATAAATGATTTAAAAAATGATGATGACTTTTTTTATTAAGAGCGCAACATGTGCTTGCCATTCGGCCGAATACGTCCGACTAATCCCGTTTCAGTGGGATCGGTACGTCACTCGGCCGTATTCGGCTGTATTCGGCCGAGCAGGTCGTGTCTAGTGGACGCGTGGCAATACCTTTATCTGTCTCGGGATTAGTCGGTCTTATTCGGCCGAACAGTCGGTTGGACGGATTCGGTGCCAGTGTACAACCGGCCCAAACTATCTCCTTCTACCATCGATACTGGAGAGCGAATTTGCTCCCTGTACTATCACGGCTTGACCCGGAAACAAATGAATCTTTAATGGCCCATCTTCGGATCCTCCGTTTTATGCTTATGCAGCTGAATTGTACAGATCAGTAAGCGCACAGGCTTTCCCTTGCTACCTCTCAGCCATCTCCCTCTCCGGGCGTTTGATTTTTACCGACTGGGCGACGGATAGAGGCGCGCCCTCGCTGTCAGCAGAGGCGGTTCCCTTCTCACGGCTCGCTGTTGATAATTGGACAAGCGTGGCCGGGAAATGCACGGGCTGTGCGAAGCCATCTTCATATTAAAAATTCTCGCAGTCAGTTGTCTGACTTGTAACCGATCCGGCTTTCGCCATTGTCTCACTAAGCCTCTTTATGATGGCGGAACTACTTTTCTGAGTCAAAATGCCGAACACAAAAAAACGAAAAACTCTTTACACTAGAAAATACACTTTATCCATCTCTCTGTGATACGTCGTGCTACTCATAAAGCACAGCGATTACTCCTTATCGACGTCAGCGGATTGACTTTGAACTATAGCATACCTGCGACAATGATTGTTCATAATTTTGACGATTACGAGTTTTTTTTTTTTTTTGCTGTCATCAGTCTTTAGACTGGTTTGATGCAATCCTCCATCCCTTCCTATCCTGTGCTAACCTTTTCGTTTGTACATACCCCTTACAACCCACGTCCTCATATATCTGCTTCATATATTCTAATCTGCGGATCAGCGGATTGACTCTGAACTATAGCATACCTGCGACCTTGATTGTTCATAATTTTGCCGATTACGAGTTGAATTTATAAAAATTCCTTTCTTAATTAAAGAATTTACCGAGGTGGCGAACTTAATCTTTGAAATGCTACCTCATTTATCGATTTCTTTAAATATGAAGGGAGAAAGGTGACTCCGTACAGAAACACACCGTTTAGAAAAAATAAATGTGATTAAAATGGAAGGTTTAAAATATGGTCTGTAACAATACTTATATCGAAAACTACGTTAAACGTCCATGTTCAAACTGCGTAAAAGTCTATCTCGGCGCTCTTATTGAGAGCAGATGCGAAGAAAGCAGTTCAGTTTTGCCCTGACTTGCCCCCGAGTATTACCCAAAAGCACCGTTCATTTTTATCTAGACCATGTAGCAAGAATGACAAATACACTGATTAATTTATATGGCCACAAAATGAACGAAATTTTGTTAATAGGTGTAGCATTTCAGTGCTACAGCTACATTGTGATCTCTTTACAGGGATGCGGGCTTAACACGAAACCTGCATAAGATAAGATAAGCCATATCGTGTGCTCTGAAATCTGTGGTACTGCTCAGCTCGCCTGGTTGTTGTTCTCTCACGCCATTTGCATTCTGCGCGAATCCTGTCAATTGTATATTCAGCCGGCGCAGAAACAACTTTGCGAACCTGGAACATCATTGGAAATTCTAATGCGAAAAATATCTTCTTATTCCGTGCTGCCAATTCAAACAGCAATGGTAGCGATTTTTATCTAAATTTTCACTACACGACAATTCAATGTACCCTTCTCACCCTCAGCTGGCGGTTCAAGGTCAGGGTCCCCTTTTCCCGCTCCTAACTTCACCGCCCCTCCCGTTGCCTACCCCTCGGAGCAGTCCGCTGTGTGCAGGAAAGCGCGAGGCACATTTGTCAGTGGATACTCTTTCTCCTTCGCAGGTAGGGGTAAAGGCAACGGAGTGGGGGATAGAGCAGAGTGACCTTGAGCTGCCTCTGTTAACTGAACGAACTATAATTAGCAGTTTCGTGACTAAGCGAACATAATTGACAGAACCTGATTCAATATTACAGTACGACCACCCAAACACAACACTTAACTGAGACTACAGCTGCGCGGATCCAAAGTCGAATTGCTGTAGTATATCAATTTCTTAAGCTGGAAACGTATTGTTACTATGAGCCAGTTTATACATGCTTAGAATAGCCATCGCCTTGTTTACCTGTTAAGGCTTGTCTCAACAACGCCGTGTCAATAGACCGCAAGCGTCTTTTGCGTGAGATCTCCTTATCTGTTGACTTTTGAGGAGAATAAAGTATCGTAAGCCTGAAGGAAAGATCCGAGGCGAACGCGACTAGCTTGGTGTTTACATGTATTTTTCGTGTAATTGTGTATAGCTCTGTTAACAGACGTCTGTGTATGGTACTATTCTGCTCTAATTAATGTTGAAGTGTCTAGTTGTTCTCCGCGATACAACATTTAGATATGTCGAACAGCACGACAGATTTTTGTCGCGTCACTTTAAACATACCATGATAAAAATGAGTTTACTGTTGAACATACGAAATTTCTTTCGGTGTACGTAAATTAACGTGAGACATAAAACGCTGCGATCCTGTAACATGTAAATAGAAGAGTCGAAATCTGATATTTTGAGACATAAGTGGGTAAAATATCACAAGACATTTACGCTGTTACTGCGGTTAACGCTCTGGCCTCGCATTCGGGAGGACTTCGTTTCGAATCCCCATCGGACCATCCAGATTTGGGTTTTCCATGCAAATGCCGGGATGCTTCCTTCAAAAGGCCATGGCCGACTTCCTCCCAGTTCCTTGTCCTGAGTCCCATCCTTCCTCTAATGACCTCGACATTGACGTGGCGTAAAGCCATAAGTAAAAATAATAAATAAAATTATGCTGTTTGTTCTAAGGAGCACAAAACTTTTCTTTCATCATTAGACCTGGCATCTGTTATTAACATCCACATGCGACGCAACATCCTATAATATTTTTGTTCGGCAGAATGCGGTAAACATTCCCAGAAATTTACACGAACAACAACGTATGAACTAATGGATCTGTATAACATAATAAAATGAACAAAAAAATTAGACCTCTCGCTGTTTACACAGCAGTAGAGGGATTTAAAAGCATCATTCTCAACTGGTTAAGTTTCAGAGAACATTTCCTTAATGGACACTTTCGAGCAAGAACAGTTCTATATTTGTCAAGCAGAAACATTACACGAGAAAAATATATTTTCAGTTACGACTCACCATGTATATACCAAACAGTGGGTGTATTCGGTGTGCTGTGTCTAAATATTTATATATACTTTACAATTTAGTTAATTCACTTTGTAAACGGTCACTGAGAGATTGGCTGAAGCTCCACCGACGTCACGTGACGTCACGCGCCCGTACTTCGTTGGTGGACTATAGTGGCCAGAGATGTTACTACAAAATCGAGGTTATGTGCATTACTCAGTAATTAGGGAACTGCGAAGAAATGAATTGCCAGAATACTGAAAGAAAAGTGTCAATTTCGTTTAAATCAATACTAAGTATGTATTTACATTGGATAAAATAAAAACGTGGATGATTTTTTATCACGTTTTATATCTTTTTACGTAGTGTACGTGTTCACTAAGGTAAGTTCATCACGTAATTACATGTATTCCATCATTGTGTTTTTTGAATATTTCTTTATAGTGAATTTTATCTATTTATCAAAAAATACAGTTGGTAATAGTATTAGTTTTAATCTTGGTTCAAGCAGCTTATATCGCGCTAAATATAGAAATATTCTAGACACGTCATGGGGCGTCCATTAATTGCGTAAGGTGTTTTACCGGAATTCCGGAACCCTCCCCCACCCCTTTCCGCTGTCTGGTGACATCTGATCGGACCCTCCCTAAGATGACGTGAAATTTTGACTGGACCGTCCCCCCCTTTCTAATCGACCGCGTAGTTTAACTAGCCTTTTTTTAGTTCTCCTGCTTCCGAAGGCGGTTATACCTCCCCCTCCCTTCCCGAGGTCGGTTTCCGCGTCGTTTCTAGACATTATACCATCCCTAAAGTCGACATCCGTGTCGTTTCTAGACATTATACCGTCCCTAAAGTTGACATCCGCGCCGTTTCTAGACATTATACCATCCCTAAAGTCGACATCCGTGTCGTTTCTAGACATTATACCGTCCCTAAAGTCGACATCCGCGTCGTTTCTAGACATTATACCATCCCTAAAGTCGACATCCGTGTCGTTTCTAGACATTATACCGTCCCTAAAGTCGACATCCGCGTCGTTTCTAGACATTATACCATCCCTAAAGTCGACATCCGTGTCGTTTCTAGACATTATACCGTCCCTAAAGTCGACATCCGCGTCGTTTCTAGACTTTATACCAACCCTAAAGTCGACATCCGTGTCGTTTCTAGACATTATACCGACCCTAAAGTCGACATCCGCGTCGTTTCTAGACATTATACCATCCCTAAAGTCGACATCCGTGTCATTTCTAGACATTATACCGTCCCTAAAGTCGACATCCGCGTCGTTTCTAGACATTATACCGTCCCTAAAGTTGACATCCGCGCCGTTTCTAGACATTATACCATCCCTAAAGTCGACATCCGTGTCGTTTCTAGACATTATACCGTCCCTAAAGTCGACATCCGCGTCGTTTCTAGACATTATACCATCCCTAAAGTCGACATCCGTGTCGTTTCTAGACATTATACCGTCCCTAAAGTCGACATCCGCGTCGTTTCTAGACTTTATACCAACCCTAAAGTCGACATCCGTGTCGTTTCTAGACATTATACCGACCCTAAAGTCGACATCCGCGTCGTTTCTAGACATTATACCATCCCTAAAGTCGACATCCGTGTCATTTCTAGACATTATACCGTCCCTAAAGTCGACATCCGTGTCGTTTCTAGACATTATACCGTCCCTAAAGTCGACATCCGCGTCGTTTCTAGACATTATACCATCCCTAAAGTCGACATCCGTGTCGTTTCTAGACATTATACCGTCCCTAAAGTCGACATCCGCGTCGTTTCTAGACTTTATACCAACCCTAAAGTCGACATCCGTGTCGTTTCTAGACATTATACCGACCCTAAAGTCGACATCCGCGTCGTTTCTAGACATTATACCATCCCTAAAGTCGACATCCGTGTCATTTCTAGACATTATACCGTCCCTAAAGTCGACATCCGCGTCGTTTCTAGACATTATACCGTCCCTAAAGTCGACATCCGTGTCGTTTCTAGACATTATACCGTCCCTAAAGTCGACATCCGCGTCGTTTCTAGACATTATACCATCCCTAAAGTCGACATCCGTGTCGTTTCTAGACATTATACCATCCCTAAAGTCGACATCTGCGTCGTTTCTAGACATTATACCATCCCTAAAGTCGACATCCGCGTCGTTTCTAGACTTTATACCAACCCCAAAGTCGACATCCGTGTCGTTTCTAGACCTTTTTTTTATCTCTTCTGTCCTTCAAGAATTTCAAAAGCTCACGTGAGATTTCAATCAACCCCCTCTCCCCCTTGGTGAGATTTCGCTGGACCTCCCCCACCCCCCCTATTTTTTCACCTCACATAATTAATATCGTACTCAATATACGGTCACGGGCAGACACTAGCTTTGTCTTATTTCTGGGTCCGGAATAACACAACTAAAAAATTTCCCATCCAAAAAATTTCAGCAGTTATCATTAACATCACGATGTATAGCACCCTGCGCTCTACGTTATTGGTCTGGATATAGAAAAGCACTTTCAAGTTTATTCCAATCGACAAAACGCAAATAAACTAAGCACTTCAAATACGAAAGAAGCAAACACTAGTTGTAGCGGTATATTTTCTCTATAAATAATATTTTTAGATAAACCTCTTAATTCAGGCATGGAGAACTTGAACTGTGATTAGATATATGCAAATTAATTTAGAAACGATCTGCACAACGTGGACTGAGACGAGACATGCAATGTCTCAGGAAATGAATTAAAAACGTAACATTTCCATCAATATATTTTGTAATAAAATTTGAATATTGTTTTGTGAAGCACAGAAGAGTAACAAACTAAAGATTAAAGCCTCTATTAAGATTTGTAATTCAGAAAAATTGTTCATCAGATAGCAACAAAAGCATTAATGAAGTCTCAGGTTAAAAATATGACTAACATCATAATATTAAAATGTGAGCAGCCTGTCAGAAGATAACATTCATTCTCACGCTTTTTAATTAACATTCCAAATTAGTTGCTGAATTTATGCTGTAACCGTTCCAAAGGTCTTTTTACTTAAATAAATATGGGAATCAAAATTAAATCCGACAAAATCATTTTAACTCCAATGTATCGTATGAAATGGGGAAATCCAACTGAAAATCTGAATTGTCTAACAACTTCTGTAATGCACACGTATTATTTCCCAAGGAGGCATTTGAAGATGGCCTGCAATGTTAATCTCTCAAAAAACATTACAAAAATGTCAGGCATGAAACAGATTACTGTTGTCCCACTTCGTCTTTAGTATTGTGTGCGGTATGGTGGCTCAGTGGTTAAGATACTTGCTCTTCTTCTTGTTTTTTTTTTTAAATTATTTATTTATATTAATCCAGCATCCGGTGACTGGTTCAAATATCGAAGGACCAGGAAATTTTAGGGTAGAGTTTGGCCATATGAGCTACGCCAGGACGCGTCGTGATCAGGGTTCAACATTATTATATTACTAGCTACCACCCACAATCTCCTTCACGCGGATTAAGTACGGAGAAAAATGAAAACCAATACGTCGCACATAAAATCGTGATAAAAATTTCAAGTGCGACCAGATTTTTATGCGAGAATCTCGTAAACGAAAAATGGATTCTAATCAGTGGTAAATTTTATCTCAAACTAGCTGATGCCTACGACTTTGTTCGTGACTGTAAAGAATTTTGATTGACGGCTACCGACATGTTAACCACGGTAGTGCACGATGGGAAACTCGAGTCTAATATCATCCACAAACATCAGTGATCTGCGCAGGGTATTTATGGCTGCAAAGTGAAATATAGCGACACACATGTCTTTGGTCGAAATATGAAATTGTCCTCCGTCAACCAATTTCAACCACCATATCTCTCACACCCGCATAGCTACCGACATGACACCACCATGGTGTACGGTTGGAGAGTTGAGATTAATACCACACACAATCGCCAGCGGACTGCGCAGGTAGTTTTGGTTGTGGAGTGAAATATTGAGACACACATGTCTATTTTTAATCAGGTCCACCACTTTCAACCATCCTATTTACCATACCCCAACAGCTGCTGACTTGTAATCACGATAATGCACGATCGAAGAGTCCAGGCAATTATCACACACAAACGCCCGTGGTCAGCGCTTGTTAGTTCTGGCTGCAGTGTGAAATATAGGGTCACACACGTCTTTGATAGAAATAGAAAAATGCCCTACGTCGACCACTTTCAACCACCATATCTCCCACACCCCCATAGCTACCGACACCTAACCATCATAGTGCACGATGGGAGACTCGATGCTACTACCACACACAAACAGCAGAGGTCTGCGCTAGGCATCTTATCACTTCGTTCCTTATTCTCTCCATTTTAGTAACTCCCATTCTGCCTCTTAAAAACTTCATTTTGCTTGCTTGTACCCCGCCGATGTCCCGCTTCTTCATTGTACATGTTTCAGCAGCATATGTCAAGATAGGCACATAGTATGTATTATAAATTACTCTCTTGCTTCTCTGTGGCACATACTCCTTAGAACAGCCTATGCTTGTCTTCCTCTTTCACTTATCTCGTCATCATTTCCTCCACTTTTCTCTAATATGCTCCTCAAGTACTTGAACCTGCTTACCTTCTTTAGTTGTTCACCTGCCATCGCAATTCCCTGGGTTAACCTATTCTTCTTTCTGGTTGTTACCATGTACTCACTTTTCTTTACATTAAATTTCAGGCCATATTCCTCCACACGGTCTGACCATACATCCAACTTCTGCTGCACTTCCTCTTCATTGCCTCTCCAGATCGTCCGCAAAAGCCATCATCTTCATATTTTCCTCTCCCATCCTCACTGCCACCTTCTGCATCATATCATCCGTGATTACAATAAGGAGTAGTGGTGAGAGACAATAACACATCAAAATGGTGAGCGGACTTAATAGAAAACAGATCATTCACGAACAAGTGTTGAATCAGAAAGAATTTACTTTTCGAAGGAATTCATGTACATCTCTTCTTGAAGTACTTCTTAAGGCGCATTCCCACGATCCCTTGTAACGAAGGCGAGACGGGATGGGACCTCATTAGCCGAAGTCTAGGGACGACAGCGGGCCGCACGTTAGTCCTAGCTTACCTCGCCGCCACATCCGCACCACGTTGCCTAGTGTCGTTTGGCACAGAGCACTTTACAGCAACAGAAGGGGTGCACAGCACTGCTGCAAACCGATGGCAACAGCGCACCGCTACACACGCCTGTGATGTTTACCGACTCAGAGTGGGTAGCTGCGTCTCGTCTCCGCTAGCAGAGGCGGCCCTGTTCCCATAGCGTGTGGTTGAGTATTCGTCCCGTCCCGTCCCGTCTCTCCTTCGTTCCAAGGGATCGTGGAAATTCGCCTTTAGGGGGCGTCCATTAATGACGTGAACTGATTTTCCAGAATTCCGGACCCCCCCCCCCCTCTCGTTAGAATTCGTGAGATCTGGAGGGACTCCCGCCCCTAAAGCGACGTGAGATTTTCACGGAGACTCCCTCCCCCCCCCCTACTAATCGACCTCGCAACTTTTAAAGACTTTTTTTTTAGGTCCCATGCTTCCAAGAGCGGTTATACCCCCCCCCCCTCCCTTATGGTCGGTTTTTGGACCAAATACCCCCCTAAAGTCGAGTTTTGCGTCATTTGTAGTAGACTTTTTTTTAGCTCTACCATGCAAAAAAATTTCAAAACCTCGCGTGAGATTTCCGTTGACCCACCTCCCCCTTGGTGAGGTTTCGTGTGATTTTGCCGGACCCCCCACCCCCCATTTCACCTCACGTCATTGATGGAGGCTCCGTTATGATGGCATGCCTGATTCCTGGCGTAGACGATTACCAGCGAAGATGTATCCTTCCTTGGGAACTCTCGCAACACAAAGATGAACTGGGGTGGTTTTCCGTTGCCTCTCAAAGTGTGTGTTTTATTAAAGGTGTGGATGACTGTGATAGAGTGTGTGTATTCAGTGTAGGGCGCTATTTGTGTTGTATGAAATGAGAAAGGAGGAAGGGAGAGGGTGAAACATGGAACCGGCCCATTCAGGCCTCCTCTTCCGAAAGACACCGAAGTGGCCGCCAGCCTGAAAGCCCCCATCCGATGGCCGAATCAGCATCGACACTGCATCAACGTTCTGTGAAATAAACCCAGAACTTTGGTGCACATTCTGGTGTTTAGGAATTGTGCACCACTACTTCTACCCTCTAAGCTAAGTCCTGATGGTGAAAATTTCTTCCACTACCAGGACTCGAAACAGCTAACTCCGTGTCAGCGTCGGAGGGCTCCTTGAAGTATAGTGTACTAGCTGATACCCGCGACTTTGGACTTAGAATTTCATTGGCAAAAGTGGATAAAGGAAGCTGTTAGTAACGTAAGATTTGTACAAAACCACACCGAGTCGGCATATACAGGAAAGCCATTACTATATCATTCTACCGTTGAACATGTCTCATGAAGAGGATCAATTTCCAAAACAGAAAAACGAACGAAGGTGCGGGGATATGGGGGAGGGGAGGGTTTAACTTAGGACAGCTTTATTTTAGCTTAATCTTTTCTTCTTTCTTCAGCATGAGCATCCGATTCTTAAGTTGTAATAACTTTAGCCGCTCGTGCTCGTCTAGATCTACACCTTACCTTTAGGCCAGGTTTACGCCCGCAAGCCATGTCGGAAAAGGAGACAAAATAAACCGGTGCCAGAAACTTTTAGGCCGACACAAAGTAATAGTACAGTGCAGAGCAAATCGACATCTATGCTAAATAATACGTTTTGTCTCTAAACGAAATTTATTGACAAATCATATACTAACAGACTGCTTGAGCAACCGACGTAACATTACAGACTAACACACGCATCCATCTGTCTGTCACCATTCGATAAGTTCTCAAAACTTCGTGACTACAACTGTTATTCATACCGAAAAAAAATGACCTGTGTCCTTCCTACCGATACAAAATATTTCCTTTTCAAATTTCATCAATACCGGTATAGCCATTTAACCGTTAAACGTAACAAAAAGACAGAGACTTACTTCCGCATTTATAATATTATTAGTGCAGATGAGACGCACACACACACTGACTGCGAAAGAAACAACGGCTGAGTGATCAATACAGCGTCAAAAAGTGTACACCTAAAGCATTTATGGACCGCGTGCGATTTGCCAAGCATTGCACCCCTAAATTTGTGGTATTTACTGTTTAACATGGAATCCGAAAAACTGACCGTCGAGGGGTGGCTCATACGATCAAAAATAATTCTTAAAAACCTTTGCTTCCTTCGGGATTTGAACCGAAGACCACAGTCCAAACATTAGAAAACAAGCGCGTTAACCACTGCGCTACCAGCCCGTAATAGAGTAAGGCACTACAGTGTGTTAGACATCCTAAGCGCAGTCTATTGCTGTTTCGGTAATTTTTCAAAATTGCATGACAGTATGTACTATTTATTCAGAAAAAGTATCCTATGCCCATCCTATTGACAAATCGCATCTCCTTGTCAAATTTCATCATTCTAGGATTAGCCGTTTAGCCCAAGAAACGTAACAAACAGACAGACAGACAGAGTAATAAATTCTTTAGGCTTTGGGTAGCAACCTGGCAGAGACATTGTCTAACTAGAGGAGATACCATACAAATCGATGTGATATAGGAAATAAGATAGGGAGTGAAGAGACTGATGTAAGAAAGAATCTTCGCCATGTTAATTTAAGTGTAAATTCCTGATAGGCTAAGAAGGAGCATGTGATGGTGAGAGGCGTTAATGATTGGCTGAGAGACCAAAGTGAGGATTGGCCATGTTTGAGTCAGTATTTTCTTAGTGTTCGTCTGGTTTGGAAGTACAGCAGAACTCCAGTTGTCTGAATCGAGTGGAACCAGACCCCATTCGGATAATTATTTACTTACTACAATCTTGAGAAACTTGGCACAGCTCGCTGTGATTAAAATATAAAGCTGAACTCGCCTGGTGTTCAGGGAAGCGATCATAACCGTCGCGAACTGAGACCGTATAGCAGTGACAATCATAAAAAAAAGGAAGATACACATATAATTTCCTTGGCAACCAAAGCACGAAAATTTCGCTCAGGCCGGTGGAAATCCGAATCACCTTAGAATTTCAAAATTGTTTTGATTCATCCTGTTTTATGGTACTGAGCAATTAAATCAGCAGTATATTATCTGGCATGTTGATGTCATAATTAAATACAACATAAGCTATTACTAATGTGACATAAGCTACCGCAATGTATAGTTTTGTTGTTGTGGTTGGTCTTTAGTGCATACAAAAATTCCAAATTTTACAATTTTGGCCTCTATGTCATGGACGAAATATGGCACAAATCAGGACTAAATGCAGCCTATATGTTAACTGATAACATTTGTTAACATTGTCCACAATTTTGCAGAAATCCATTCATTAGCTTTTTCGTAACACATGTACACACAGGAAAAGAATGCAATGTATGGTTTTGGTCTCCGTATTATTGACAACAATATTAATGCCCTGGAAAAAAAGTATCTTGTAAGTAAATTAATAACATAAGTTTAGATCAAATTAATTCAATATTTTCATGGAAAAGAAAGGGAAGGAGTTCCTAGCACATGATTCCTACGAAGATGTCTTCCAGAAAATGCACAGAAAATGTTCGCTAAACAGATCTTATATACTTTATAGACAGCAGTAGTTTGCTGCTTGATGAACCAAATAACGCTGACCTAGCATTCGTGAGGACTATGACTGAAATCCAGTGGCGTCCATCCAGTCTTCGGTTCTTCGACGTGTGTATTTAGGGGTGCGCACTTCCTTCCTGTTGTTCCATTGCATCGGGCAGAAGCCGTGAAAATAATTACATTGATGCGGAAAAGCCGTAAGGACCCCTGCAAGGTTTCCAACTGGAAACAAGCTATTAAGTCGGTCTAAGGATCGCATCCTCCAACGTCTGTTCTTCCCACCACTGACTAGGGACGAAATCGCGTTACATCACGTAGACTGTAGAGTTAAGACGCAGGAGGCGTTTCATGACTGAAAACACATTAACGTGTAGTGACGAGCGTGTTTTCCGTTATGGAAATCCGCCTCCGTGTAGTCTGGAATTGTTTTCCCCTACATTAATGTAATTTTAATTTCAATTGCGATGGAGTACCTCATCTGCCCAAGTCATGTTTTTTCATCACCTACCTACTTTTCCCCTTCAAACTCCTTCAGTGTTTTTTGGTAAATCGTTCATTTCCCTTGGTAATTTATACTTTTATCTATAAAAGCAAAATTATCCAACTTCATTTCGCCCGCAATCAAGTGACTGCTTACGGCCATGATCATCCCATCCCATACATGTTCTACTTTTAATCCTTCTACCAATGTCCATCTATATGCATCGCGACTGTAAGCCTTGTACAGTACACACCATACACTCTCTTCACTCGCTTTCTTACTGACTCCCGACCTATAATTTACACAAAGTTAAAAAATTAGGCCCATATAAGTTAGTTGTTGTTATGTTTATTTTCGACATTTTGCTGATAATCGGGTTGATGTGAAACGCCACACTAACTCATTCATGATACCAGAGCCATATATTGATGAGGGTTTTAATAGCCTATCTCAAACCTCCATGATCAGGTCCTAACAGAATTTACGTGGGATCGTCAGAATAAGTATCTAATTCCAAACAAAACGGTGCCTAGATGCCACTCAATTATGAGCACATAACTTCCGTCGTAGGCAAAGCTAATTCTAAACTACGTTTTATAGGTCGTATTTTGAGAAGCTGCAATGCTCATACAAAGGAAATAGCGTACAAAACACTAGTGCGTCCGCATTTGGAATACTGTTGTGCAATTTGGGATCCGTATCGCAAGGGATTGATTGACACGTTAGAGAAAGTACAGAGGAGAGCCGCTCGATTCGTGACCGCTAGTTACAGTCCTTATGTAAGTGTCACAGAGCTGATACGTGGGTTAGGCTGGGATTGTTTGGCGGACAGACGACGTCGTTTTCGTTTAAATTTGTTGGAGAATATGCGAAAATCTCTAATTTACGAGTGCAACGAAATACTTCTTCCGCCAACCTATTTAGGTCGCAATGACAGAAGGGAAAAGATTCGAGAGATAAGATGCCGTACTGATACATTTATGTATTCTTTCTTTCCTCGTTCTGTTCGGGATTGGAATACTCTAAAATAGGATTGGTGCTTAGCACCCTCTGCCACCCACAGTAATTGTGAATTGCAGAGTATAGATGTAGATGTAGAAAGGAGTCAGAGATACAGGCTGATATAAGAATCGATTCGATAACCTCCTCTGCTTTTTATTTTTTGCTGTTGTTTTACGCCTTTTCGACGTTGAGGTCATTAGAGGCGGGAAAGGACTTGGGGCAAGGAAAGGAAGAAATTCGGCCATGGCCTTTTAAAGGAACCATCCCGGTCGCCTGGAGTGATTTAGAGAAACCATGGTAAACCCAAATCTGGTTCACCGGACGGGGATTCAAACCCGCATCCTCCCGAGTGCGAAGCCAGAGCGTTACCGCTCACCTACTACGCTCAGTGATAACCTTCTAGTTTTTGAAGTTGGTTAACAAAGAAACAAACAGAAGGTCAGATAAAACTCCAAATTCAATAAAGTGGGTGCAACAATGTTGTGTCGTAAGTACAACATATCCAGATATTTCTCAAGAAAGCAATACAATATCTGCAATCCTGAAGTTCCTCCTTCTCATATGGGATATACAGATTTATTTGGCGATGTGGGTGAACGGATACCAACGTTGGTCATTCTACGAGATAACGCTGCCTGTCTTCTTCCGCCTTCCAACGTCTCAATAAAACAAGCATGGTCAGTGAGCAGTTGAAGTTGGGGATTGGCTTTCGGGAGACGCGGGTTCGATCATCGGTCAGCTCTCATCCAGATTTCAGTTTTCCATGGTTTCACGGAAGCACTCCATGTGAATGCCAAGATTGTTCCTTGAGAAGTCCGTGGCCGAATAACCACAACATCTATGAACCGTGAAGCCCCGACGAAGTGCTTCTCAATAACACTGGTGGACAATAAATAAGTTACCTAAGATCAATTTAAAACGCAGAGGTTAGAACAACACGATACAGGAAAGAAGAAACCAATAACACATGTGATACAGCGGTTCCACTACCCCCAGTCGCTCTTGAATGTATCCCCTAAATTGATCGTCAACGCCTTGAAATGGTCAACAGTGATTTGCACTGGGCACAGAACAATATTTTTTTACCTTTTTTTTACGTATTGCTTTACGCCTCGTCGACAGTTAAGGTCATTACAAGCGGGATGGGAATGGGGACAAGGAACGGGAAGGAATTCGGCCATGGCCTTTTTGAAGGAAGCATATCGGCATTCGCCTGGAGTGAGTTATGGAAACCACAGAAAACCCAAATCTGGATGCCCGGATGCTTTGATTGGGTTGTGGCGAAAAATAGTTGTATGCCTTGGAAACATACAGGATCAATTTTTGCTGCTACCTGTGCAAATGAATTATTAGTAATGATCAGTTAACATATCTAGTTGGTAACAGGCAGATAGTTGTCGGCCTTAGTTACTCTTTTAAAGTGGTACTTATATCTGTGAGTCACTTTACATAGTTTGTTTTAAAGTATACATGGGCAAAGTTCAATAAAAATTAGATAAGAAATGTAGTATTCTATAAAATTAAGGGATGTAAAGGGGAGAGGGATGTTTTTTTTATATTTTTGGTCAGATACCTTCTCCATGAAAAACTACATGCAATTGCCAACTTTAATGGAGATTAGTGAAATAGTGTCGATTGTAGCTTTGAATAAAGAAAATTGGCAAAAATTAAGGGGGTGGGTAGGGGGAGAGGGGTTCAGTTTTTTTTAAAGCAAAAGTTGACAGTATTCTATAATTTCACATTAGCATTTGCTCTTATTCACCTCTGGGAACTAACTAGTAAATGGTACTGTAAAAAAACTCTTCTGACAATCTTTCTATACCTTTAATTCGTTCAGATATACTGCAATAAAACACAGAATTATCATGCCTAATGTGGCAATACCAGGCAAATTATTATTTGTTGACGACTGTCGACATGCCGGTACACCACGTGTCAACATCAAGGACTCACCATTTGATTCGTCGACAACATCAAGGAAAAACTCCTTCTATACAGAAAATGCTGTGGTCATTAAATCCAGCAGTATCATCATGTGTATGATCGCCACTGATTTCAAAATACCGACCGTACTGGTTATGGTTTCTACGGCGTTTTTTCCAGGATCGCCTACGACAAATCAAAGGTATTCCTCACTTTGGGCAATATTATATTGACAGAATAACGCAACACATTGGAACAAATCTTACACGTTTCGTCAGCAGACTGACATCTTGGCTGCCCTTTCTTCAGTTTCAGTTTATCAAAAAAAAAAAAAATTATAGTAATTCCTATTAGCGATATTCCGTATGATGGAAAGTAGTTTGACCTAAGTTTGTGGAAGCAGTAATTGCATAATTCGATGAAAGAAAGGAAATAAACCATATACCTCCCTATGTGTCACGGTTTGGAAATTATTTAAAAGAAGCGGTAATGCTTTGGCTTCGCTTTAGGGAAGAAGTTGGTTTTTAATGATTTCCCAAAATCGCTCCAGGATGGTTCCTTCAAAAGACCATGACCTAATTCCTTCCAGTTTCTTGCCCCCAGTCCTTTCCCGCCACTAATGAACTCAACGTCAACGACGCATAAAACCATAACGCAAAATAAAAGAAATTTGAAACCGCATAATGATGTTATGCTTCGTAACCTTTTAGTGATGGTAGTTGATTATATATATGCGTGGATACAACTTTGATAAGTAACGTTTCCACTTACAAAGATTTGATCTCAACTTTTTTTGTGAGGAAGGGTTGCAGGGCTTTCGTTTATTTCTGGCTGCTTCATTAATTGCTTACGTTTCAGAAATGTGCATTTGTTCGGATTTTCTGTTTCTGTAATCAACATACTTTTGTAGGCCTCACTTTAATGAAACTAGTATAAATTTGCACATCTCCTCGAGTATATTTGCATGTTTCGTCATACATGTTTTACACTTCTCGCTCGAATAAAATAAATTAAAAATTAGATCAGAATATACATTCTATGACCGAAGGTAATAAACTTTTATATATATATATATATAACCTGCGACCTCTCGTTCTATTTTTATAAAATCTACCAATTAAAACTGGACGCCACCCTGAAAATGATAATAGTGTGCCAATGCTAGTTTCAGTGGTGCCGTAAATCTTGATGAGCTAACATTAAATTTACCTGTCTGACCCTGGCGTCTGCCGGCAATATGTGCGACCTGTTGCGCACTCCTCGAGCAGCCATTACAGTCGGTCACGACGTCTCCTGCACCAGAGTCGCGATGAACACTATGCGCAATGCAGTGGCGTCAGCGACGTGCATTTCGAAACAAGTGTTACAGGAAGCTTCCAATTAGCCGTCGGTGAAGTTAGAATTAACTTACTCCGAAGCGGATAGTGACAATTCTATTAAGCAAACCCTGGCAGGGAAAGAGGTCCACTTATTTCTGTACAAAACTTACCTGCGTTAGTTAATCAAGCTTGATGTTATTAAATTGTGTAGCACGCCCGGATTGCCAGGGCCGGCGCTAGAATTTTGGGGCTCGGGGTAACCAGTTGGGGGCCCTTGGCGAATTCGTCAGTTAGGGCCCTCCCTCAGACCAAATCAGTGACCTTCTTTTTTTTTTCTTTTTAGCTCTACAACTTGTCGTGTGGGGGACCCTACAGTGGGTGATCGGGCCCCCGTCAGACGGGCGGGCCCGGGTACATTTGACCCGCTCACCCCCCCCCCCCCCTAACGCCAGCCCTGCGAACTCCGAGCGTAAGCACTTACCACCGGGAGTAGTGTTGCCCAAATGCAAGAACAAGACGAGACTTGGCCAGTCTTGGTCTTGGTCTTGCATCAATACACCTGGTCTTGGTCTTGGTCTTGGTATTGCACTCCCAGTCTTGGTCTTGGTCTTGGTCTTGCAGCAAGAGTCTCGCAAGTCTTGCAATTACCTATTAACCTGTCGCTATTTATTAAACGTTACTTTAGATATTAGAACAACGCAACAGAATAGGTACATTTTGAGCTTGAATTAACATAGCCATGGTAAAGACCAACCAAATTAATAAATGTCAGAAAGGACTTGACAGGAGTGACGTCATCGGCTCTGGAAGTCAGTTTTGGCGCGCAAATTTAAACTGTCAGTTTCAGACCGCCGTTTTGCGAGACATATTACCGTTTTAATTTTTTTAATTTATTTGTGGTGTATTCTGCATGAAGTTACTTAAAATGAAAGCAAAAATAAAAATATTGCATGTTCCCTATTAATAAGGTAGATAACCTTATTAATTATTATTAAAAGCTAGATTTTAAATTAGTTTGTAACTTTAACTTTTGAAACTATAACTTTTGAAATATTAAGAAAATAAACATCTTCTCGGTAACATACTACATATAATTTGATTACGCATATTCTATATAGTTTATTTTTAGTTTTTATTATTTCGATACTTCAATTAAGTGTCATACTTACTATATTTAATGTATTATTTTTTATTTACTTATTCAGACCGTCAATTCCTTCTTCAACGAAAACGCACTGATAGTCATTTATATTATATCAGTACTTTACGTCTTCCTACATATTTTCTGCCTATTTTCTTCTTCAAAATTCTATGTACTAGTACTTTAAGTTTCGTTTGTTTTCTATGTGTCAATTTCTTGTATTATATAGGATAAGTATATAATTTAAATTAAGCCTGTCCGGTCCACTGACTCTGGAGTTTACTCCTCGAGTTAAAATTGTGCAAATACAATATATTCTTTACATGTAAATGAATATTTGCAAAAATATATTGTGATGCAACAGTCAATATATCAATTTATTTATTTAAACAGTTCTCTCATATATTATTATATTCGGGCTCCTAAACAGTACATAAATCTTATTGCACGCTTTTTATATTATTCGATTACTATTATAGAAAAAATTTTCACGTTTGAAGTGTATTAAAAGTGTCTACAATATTTATTAAATAGGTGACGACATATTTAAGCACTTTGTGTTTTAAAACCACACAGAACAGATCAGCATAATGTATTCGTGTCCATTCTAAGCACCCAAAAACTTATTTTGTATAGAAAGTATAAAAAAAAGTCCTAACTGCAAGACGCAAGAGTCTCGCAGGCTTGGTCTTGTTCTTGCTTAAATCTTGCACAGTCAGTCTTGCTCTTAGTCTTGCTAAAATTAGGCGGTCTTGGTCTTGGTCTTGGTCTTGCAAAAATGCAAGACCAAGACCAAGACTGCAAGACCAAGACCGATTTTGGGCAACACTAACCGGGAGTAAGCAGTGGTCTCGAAAATACCGATTTTTCGGTATTTCTACCGATGCGGGGTCTGTCCTACCGATATACCAAAACGTAACGACCTTTCCTCGATTGCTGAGAATACAACGAAACTTTCTCGATTTTTTTTATCGATTTTACATTTCAAAGTTGGCAACACTTTTTGTTTATGTAATGTTGGTTCTCCGGGTTGAACCGCGTCAATTTGTCGAACCCTAACGTTTCGGCCATCATTTTGTGGCCTTCTTCAGTGTATTGTCACGTCTGGAACTGCTGCCGCCCATATATATATCCCGAAGAACGCACTAACCGTTTGGAGTGACGTCACTCAAACTACCGCCACCAGCGTAGCCTGTCGGATGGGGCTCTGCGTCCCGTGTTTTCCTGATCAAGCATGACCATATTTGGTCAAGTTGTAGCCCGCCGCTGTGAACGCGGACGGCGGGCTACAACTTGACCAAATACAGCGCAGGGCTGCCCTTGTCGCACGTTCTCCCGCACCCAACCGAAAGGGGACATCCCTTAATTACGTGAGGTGAAGTAGGGGCAGGGGGGTCTACGGAAATCTCACGTGAGATTTTGCGAAAATTTTTTGGACAGTAGAGCTAAAAAAAAGGTCTACAATTTGTGCCAAAGTCTATTTTAGGCGTCAAAAAGTGAGGCTGTGACCTAAAAAAAAAAAAAAACTCTACAAAAGTTTCCAGGGCGATTTCTAGGGGGGGGGGGGGGGTTCTCACGGACCAGATCTCACCACGGGGGGGGGGGGGTCCGGCCAGATCTCACGAAATCTCACCAGGGGGGAGGGGGGTCCAGAAATCCGGAAAAACACCTCACGTAATTTGTGTATGCCCCCAAAGCGCGAACGCCAGTGGCGGGTAACAGGTTCCCACACTACGGGACACGCTCCATCCGTACAGACAAAGTACCGGGTTAGTGGGTTCGGTAAAAGGGGGCATCCACAAATTACGTGAGGTGTTTTTCCGGATTTCTGGACCCCCCTCCCCCCTGGTGAGATTTCGTGAGATCTGGCCGTACCCCCCCCCCCCCTCTGGTGAGATCTGGTCCGTGAGAACCCCCCTAGAAATCGATCTGGAAACTTTTTTTTTAGGTCACACCCTAACTTTTTTGACGAAATACCCTCCTAAAATCGACTTTGCCGCAAATTTTTCGCAAAATCTCACGTGAGATTTCCGTAGACCCCCCCCTCACCCTTGGTGAGATCTGGTGAGATTTCGCCGGACCCCCCCCTCCTCTATTTCACCTCACGTAATTTATGGATGCCCCCAAAGGGAACAACTGTATTGACATCCTTCAAATCTCTCACGGATACCCCCCGACATCCAACACAACCGCAGGACCGTGCCCTTCCGAACTACCCGCAATTAGAGCGGGTACGGTGAGCAAGGCACGTTTCGCCACCCGTTACGGGTGCCCACGGGGAGACACGTGGAGTCAGCGCCCGCCACCACCAGGCCGAAGACCCTTCCAAAACCAGGCCGTATAGCTTAAGCATCTCTGGTATTCCCACGTGCGCCCAGCCCCACCCGCCCCCGCAGGGGCAAAGGCGGAAGCCGCAGCAACCCAGCAACAACGCAGGATTGTCCTTTGCGCACGCCTAGGCCTCCCAGCAGCACAAAGCCGCCGGCCGGCCACCGGGCAACGCACTACGGGGCAAGCTCCTAGTGTGTGTTCCCCCGCACACCAACCATCAGCATAATGCGACACTGAAGGGCACAGGTTCCCACACACTCGTCCAAGCTTCGCAGAGCACCGTCGTAGTGCACGACCGCGCCGGAGCGCTCCAAAGGTGTCGCTGCCCCAACTGGGTCAAATGTTCGGACCCGTGGACTACCAGTCCCCACTCCAGCCATCCGGATGGTTTACGAATCAATACAAGTGTATGCTGGGATGATTCTTTCAGAAGGCCCAGGCCGAATTCCTTCCAGTTCCCGCCTATAATGACTTCGGTGTTGACGAGGAATAAAGCAATAGGAGGAAAAAAAATTTTGTCGCACTGGTATAAACGGTTAAAAACTTTTTCGCTTCATAAGTGCAACGTGATGTGAAAATAAATACTAAGGCTTGATAAGTTATAAACATCAACGCCTGACGTTTAACCTTCGGTTCATCTTTGAAAAGTAAGCAATTTTCAGGGGTTTCCAAACGTTTCATCGCCAGTTTTATCTCTGCTTCACAGATGAAGAATGACTGAAATATTCGTAGAATATTTTTTGAATTCTGCGAACCATATTCTTATATGGCGATTAGTCTTGAATGTAGGACCTGTGCGCTGCATTTTTCAGATGTTTTCAAAAAGTTTATTGCAAGTTCCAGTTCTGTGAGACTACTATGAAATGTAGAATTATATTGAATCTTATTATGGCCGAAACGTTAGATTCCAACAAATAGGCTCTATCTAAGATAATACCTACGGCGACCGGAAGCCTGCGCAATTATATATTGAATCTCCAATAAATACTTTTTAAAGATATATCCCACATAAGCACAAGCTGGCACTTGATTTAATGCAGAAGGGAGTGTTGTTATTTTTTTTTTTTTTTTTTTTTTTAAGGATGTCATGAATTGGAATAAATTACCAAGGGAAGTGATGGATTAATTTACCAAAAACGAAGGAGTTTAAAATTAAAGGTCGTAAATGGCAATAGTGGTTGGGGAATTTAAACTCAAAATATATATGATAATAACAAAATAATAACAATAGTAAAAGAAAAAACGGTGAAAATAGATGAGGGAAATTGCAACCGGAAAATGCGCTCCATTGCAAGTAAATTCAACTCAACAGTCGGTACCGCAATTCGAAGGAGGCACTTATTAAAAGACTGTAATCATAGTTAACTGACAGATTCGACACACTAGTTGCACATTGTATCACTGTCATTGCTTTTTGTCTTTTGTAACATTTCATGAAGGCATTCATTCGTGCACGTTTTATGACCTTTATGTAACGCTTCTCATTGACGTCAAGTCACAATTGATTTTGGAAATACCACTTATTCGATTTCTAACATGCTATGCAGACGGCGGGATCACTCGACCTATGATTCTAACGATTCGCTTGTTGCACATATCCTGCAATTACCGAGATACCTTCCTAGTGTGCAATTTTCACGAATACTAATGAGTGTTTTTACTAACACAGACTATGTTTAAACACACTCTAGTTGTTCCTTCAACCACTGTTACTGATTGCAAAATTAAGGATCATCATCTTCAAGGATGAAAACTTAAGATAATTACGATTTTTGTTTTGGAAAAAAACGATTACGCTAAACCAGTGGTTCCCAATTAGTGGTAAGCGTACCCCCAGGGGTACGTGAGGTTTCTTCAGGGGATACGCGCGGTAGTCTCTTGGCTAAGGTGATCACTAAAATAATTGAAATAAAACCACTTTTATCAGCCAAAAGAAACATTACTATCACCCAAATATATTTTAAGATAAACTGTGTTTGTGTCAATTATATTATTGTAATCCTGTGGTTGTGAGAAGCACTCTACTGGAATGAACGAATTCATTTATTTATCATTTCAGCTGTAAGGGGTACGCGCGGTTGAGCTCCTTCTTGCAGTGGTACTCGGGAAAAAATAATTGGGAACCACTGCGCTAAACGAAGTAAACAAAGCCGCGAGTAGTTGTCTTGAAATTATGCGATATTTAATTTGGGGAGAAATATATATTCTCCTCCCCCGTCTTTGGAATCCAAATTTTTGTGTATCAACAAAATCACAGGTCAGATTGATGGCGAATATAAAAACAGTGCTCATAGTCGATCTAAAATACCTAGGCACAAGCAAGATACAAGGAATATATCTTCATGTACCGAAGCTTACGAAATAACTTTACCAAAACCATTATAAAGTGTTAACGACAAAGTGCAAGGAAAATTTCATATTACCCTCTTAGAGATATTAATGAAGACATGAAACAAATCACCATAAAACAGCTGAAATATTTTTTTTCGGAACAAGCACTTAATATTAAAATACATAACATGCCTTTTATTTTCGCTATTAGGTTCTATACCCGTCAAAAATGACGTGTTGAACGCAGTATTTTATCATATCAGCACTTAGCAGTTGGTTAATTAAATACAATTGTTATTAAATAACGCTCATAAACTTAAAATGATCTAATGTTGTAAATATTCCTAACCTTACTATTACAGCGCTATTTCTGGACAGAGAGTATAAAAAACATCTACATCGAACGAATATAAGCAAACCCAAAAAGTAATTAATATGTCGATTTAAACTAAACACTAAATACAGTATTATGTGTTCTGAGAACTCATTTCTTCGTAGTTGCTTAAAACCGAATAGAATTGTTATTAAATAACGCCCAGGGACCGCAGGTAAATGGTTTAAATCATACATTGAAAGCCAAATGCAAAAAGTTTCAATTTTTGATTCTAAAATAAGTAAAGATGCTTCATCAGAATGGGAGAAAATAAAACATGGAATTCCACAAGGCTCTGTCTTAGGTCCCCTCCTCTTTCTGTTATACATCAATGACCTTCCTGGAAATTTATCCGACAAAGTTAAGAGTGTTTTATTTGCAGATGACACTAACCTGACTGTGCGTAAAACACCAAACAGTACTATTGAATTTAATGTAAATGAAGTACTTAGAGTAGTAGCAAATTGGTTTAAGGCAAATTCATTAAAATTAAATTTTGAAAAAACACATTATATTAGGTTTAAAACAAAAAACTATGCATAGCCAGATATATGTATAAACTATAAAAACAACACAATCTTAGAAACAGAGAGTATAAAATTTCTTGGTATTAAAATAGATCAGAAACTCTGTTGGCATGATCATATCACTACACTACTGACAAAGTTAAGTAGTGCCACCTTCGCAATAAGAACACTTTCTCTAACAGCAGATCTAGAATTAATGAAACAGGTGTACTCCTCATATTTTCATTCAGTAATGTCATATGGCATAATTTTTTGGGGAAACTCTTCACAAAGTAAAAAAGTTTTCATAGCACAGAAAAGAGCTATTAGGTTTCTGTGTAGGGTAAAACCAAGAACTTCTTGCAGACAACTCTTTAAGAAACACAATATTCTTACAATGTATTCTCAGTATATATATTCTCTCATGAGCTTTGTCATAGAAAATTTTAACCTGTTTACACCTAATTCACAGGTACACAGTTTCAATACAAGAAACAGAAATAACTTGCATAAAACACAAACATCTCTGTCATTAGTACAAAGAGGAGTTAATTATTCTGGGATACATCTGTTTAATAAACTACCTAATCGTATAAAACAGCTTTCAGATAATAAAGATGTATTTAAACAAAAACTTAGAGATTATCTTATTGGCAACTCCTTCTACTCCATTCAAGAATTTGAAGAAAATAATTAATTGTACTCATTATGACATTTGCAAAACTCAGTTGCAAAAATGTATGTTTATTATTATTTCTTGTATTTGTAAAATATGTATGTATATATATTTACTATGATATGACTCATATTATGTGTATATGTATCAACAATGACATGTTTCACATCCCAGACGTACTTCCTCAGCAGGGATCCATGGAACAAGATTGATAAATAAATAAATAAATAACCTTGATTTTGTAATAATATCTCTGGCCACTGCAAGCCCTCCTTGGATTGCGTGACGTCACAGCGTGGCAGATATTGTGATAAAACTGGTATTTTATTTAAGTATTGATATTGATACTGCCACTTTCATTGATCAGCATTTATAACTATATATGAGGTGTGTGAGAAAAGTAATTAGATTAGTAGCGATCTGGCAATGCTGTCTCTACCGGTCTGTGCTAGGTTTGTTTGTTCATCGCTTCCACATACTCAGTCCGAGTTTCAACTCCGTTCAGCCAACACATTATTTCTGACAGCGTCATCAGTGAAGTTTTTTTTGTTGTGTGTTACGAAAATGGATCATCGGAATTTTGAACAACATTGTGCAATCAAGTTTTGTGTTAAACTTGGGGAATCCGGGAGTGTGACCTTTGAAAAGTTGAAACAGGACTATGGGGAACATTGCTTATCAAGAGCACAAGTTTTCCGCTGGCAAAAATCATTTTTAGAAGGCCGAGAACACGTTGAAGATCAACCTCGCTCGGGGAAACCTTCAACTTCAAAAACTGACGAAAACGTTGAGCGTATGAGGGCTCTTGTAAGATCAGACCGTCTTTTAACAATAAGGATGATGAGTGAACATTTAAATTTAAGAACTTTACCGTACATCAGATTTTGACAGACGATTTAGATAAGCGAAAGGTTTGTGCTAAAATGGTGCCAATAAACCTCACAACTGAACAGAAGGACAATCACAGAAACGTGTGCGTTGATCTTCTAGAGAAGATTGACAATGACCAAGAATTCTTGAATTGTGTGATCACAGGTGGTTCATTCTGGATGTTTGATTACGATCCTGAAACAAAGCGCGAAAACGAAGAGTGGCAAACTCTGTCATCTCCTCGACCGAAAAAAATGTCTAACGAGCAAATCAAAGATCAAAACAATGCTGATTTGCTTTTTGACAGTAGGGGTATCGCGTATAAGGAATTTATTCCTCCAGGACAAACTGACAACTAAGTGTTTTACAAAGGTGTCCTAGAAAGGCTCAGGAGAAGAGTGATTCGTGTGAGACCAGACATTGCAGACATGTGGATGCTTCATCATGAAAATTCCCTCTGTCACACGGCTTTTTCCATCAGTGAATTTATGACCTCAAAACGCATTCCTGTTGATCCTTAACCCTCCTATTCACCTGATTTAAGTCCTAGTGACTTTTTACTTTTTCCGCAATTGAAATGTGTCTTAAAAGGACGTGACGTCATTTTGGAACTTTGTAGAATATTTAAAAGACTGTGACCGACCAGTTAACAGCCCTACCAGATGGAGCCTTTCAGCTCTGCTACCAAGAGTGAAAACAACGACTCCGACAAAGGGAACTACTTTGAAGGGTATAATATTATTGTTTGAAAAAAATAAAAACTTTGGTAAGTAAAAAATCAGTCTCGTTAGTTTTCTTAAACACCGCGTATATTTTCTCTGATTTATAACGTCGTGCTACACTGTGTCAACTAACAGAGATTTGAGAGATGTAGAAGTAAACGCAGTCTGTGAGTTCGCCATTCTGTAAGTCGTCTTTCTGCTGTAAGCGTGTGCTGTTCACAGATTGCAAGTTTGCTGTGAAAAATGGTGGAAAATATCGTACTTTAGATTTTTCCAGAATGCAGCGCCATCTGTTGTTGAAAATTGTAACTAATTTCGAAAGTTTGTCTTCCTGAAAATTTACTGTTGTCCCAAGCATATTGCAACAAACGGGGTATTTCTATCGCTGCCCGTTTGGTTTTTATTGATTTTTCAAATATACCGGTCATTTTTTAAACATCCTGTAGTAAGAAGGTAAAAATGTGATGTGAAATATTATAGATTCGTTTGAAAGGTGTCACATTCTATTTAGATAGAAGCATAGCGCAATATAATTTTGCCGTCTTTTAACCAAGCTGTTAATAGTACCAGGTAAAGAGGACTTGCAACCTAACTAACCATGGAACTTTCCTGGCGTTCTTCTCTCTCTCACACACACACACACACACGTTGACACACACGGACGCACTTGCAAGCAAGATTCGCCAGAGGTGAAGGTCAGTCCAAGCAGCTGTAAAATTCCGTCTTCAAAGAAAGGTTCGTAAACAATCTTTCGTAGCTGTCTTGCTCCAAAATGTAAAAAGAAATACGAATAATATTTTTTAAGGAAGTACGAACTCTGCAGTTGGTCGATGCCCTGAAAATAACAGGAATATTAGGTCTACTTGCAATGAAACGAATAGAACTAGCATGAGGGTGAATAGGGAGGACGCGGGTTCGAATCCCCGTCCGGGCATCCAGATTTGTGTTTTCCGTGGGTCCCGAAACCAATCCATGCGATTGCCGAGATGGTTCCTTCAAAAGTTCATGGCCAAATTCCTCCGCGTTCTTTTCCCTCAGTCCTTTCCTCTTTTAACGACCTCGACGTCGATAAGGCGTAAAGCCAGAAACAAAATAAATAAATAAAACAAAGAGGAAGTTGGTTGTGTCTGGATTGAAATAACCATTTCTGGAAAATAAAATCTCAGTGTCTAGTCCAAGATTTCAGCCCGTCTCTTCATGGAATCCCCATCCGTACACAGCTCTCACTGACAACTTAAATTTTATGACTAACGGGTTTATTTTAATTGTGATTAAATATAGTTTCTACAGATGGCTCTGGCACGGCCCATACATAGAACCATTTGTAGACCAACTACTGAAAGACTGGCTTGGCGCCGAGATAAAAAAGAGCGATTTTCTTCGAAAATGAATGATCAGAAAATTTCCCGACTCATTCAGGCACGATATCTTTGTCGAGATAAAGAAGCTGGGCTTATCAATCACATTAATGTGGACGTAACTTTCACGTATACAGTCGTTAAATCCGAACAGGAATGCAATTTTTTTTCTTTCTGGTACGACGGTATAGGGAACTTATTGTTCAATATTTCAAATTATCAGCGTATGTTCATATTTTGGAACCTCCTGACTGAATTTTGTATATTTTTACTGCTGCCTGTGCTTCTGCTATGATTTTTTTGGGAAACTGAAGAGTTCTAGATGTGATTTAGTTTGTGAAATAACGACTATTTACTCGGCCTTGGTTGCTATGAAATATCAAGGCTAATGCCGTCCAATGTTGCTGAAACATTAGACTGCGGGATTTGCAGTAGGTAGAGGCAGGAGGGAGTAGCAAAGAAGGGAGCGTGCATAAACCACGTAGCTCCATTTTGGCCTCCTGTGAAACCCCCCTCCACCCACGTAGCCCTGCGTGGCTTTTGCCTCTAACCCCCCCCCCCTCGTAGCACATAGCTATTTTTCCCTTTTGATTCCAGAAGACATTTTGGACTGTTTTCTCTTGTCAGACTATTGTAAATTACATACGGAGGGAAATAAATATTCACATGCTGTTGTGAGTTCTGTTTCTCATTTTAACTGTGAAAAATGTTATGAAAGGAAAGCTACGTGGCCTGGCTCGGACCCCCTCCCCCTCCCCGCACGTAGCCTAGCGTAGCCTTCCAGCCAACCCCCCCCCCCTCCCTGGACCAAGCCACGTAGTTTGTGCACGGTCCCGAAGAACAGTCGCAGTCCAGGAAAAACTCCACAGAACCGGTGGCGAGGCTCTTTCTTGCGTGTATTAGAAGGGCTTTACGGCTTGTCAGTAACGAAGTTAGTGGATGATAGACAAGAAGCGGAAGAAAACGATCGTTCCCTTTGACGGAACCATACCGATATTCGTCTGGAATAATTTCGAGAAATCTTTAAAGACCGAAATTGGAATGCCGTACCGGAAATCGAAACCGCGTCTTCCTGAATGTCAGGTCCCAACATTAGGGTTCTTTCGCACTCTCGGCAGCCAGTGTATGGTATAAGACAAGTAATGCCACTGTTGCCTTGCTGGTAGGATAAGAGACTAAATCGAAGCTAAGGGAAATCCTTGGAGGGAAGAAATCCAAGCTGAAGTCAATTTCTGTAGATGAAACCTAGCACCATTTGTGGCACTACAGATTGCCGAAGGTTTCTGATACACTATCGTAAGAAGAGTAAGTCATCAATACGACGCACTGAACATTTGCCGAATAATCGGAAGACTCTTAAATGAAAAGCGATGAAGGAAGAATGTAAGTAAATCAAATCAAAGACGGAATGGAATTGGTGTTAGAATTCATTATTACCATCATTATTTACCTTTTAGCTGAATTTTCATAAAACTCATTTCATTACTAGTAACGATAATGAATTTCGTGATATGGCGGTACGCGGTAATTTAAATGAATTCATAGAATTCTAGAATAGAATCAGCAGTTTAAATTTCGAACTATAACCCGTTCAGTTAATAGAGGCGGCTCAAGGTCAGTATGTTCTATCCCCACTCCGCTGCCCTTACCCCTACAAGGGAAGGGGAAATTTGCCATTCGCCTACCTGAACACAACTGTAGCTCGGAGAAGTTGGAAGGGATGGGTGGTGAGGTGAGGAGGGGGTCCAGGGAAACATGACCTTCAGTCGCCAGTACGGAGTGAACAGGGATTAGTAACCAAGGCTGATAAGCTTGGCATTCGAGAGGACGCGGGTTCGAAACCCAGTCCAGTGATCCAGATTTCACTTTTCCATTGTTTCTAGAAATCACTCCAGGCGAATGCATGGATGGTTCCTTCAAAAGTTCACGGTCGAATTCCTTCCCATTTCTTTACCCCAGTTCTCTCCTAGCACTAATTATCTAGACGCCGATAAGGACCCGATCCAGTTTCTTTACACGAACAAAGTTTTTTCTCCATACTTTCCCACCTGTAGAAACTAATCTACTAAACGATTCATGGCATATTGCTATACTACACAGGACATAGCGAACCGAAAAAGCCCGGTGCAATATTCTGCTGCTGAGGCACCTGACAAGCTATCGTTGTGTTGTGGAATACTGCAACGATATCTCGTAGGGGCCGGTACCTTGTACCAGTAATCTAAAAAGGCAGTGCTACGGCTTATCTGTAATCCGAGCATACTTCACGTAAACAATACGTAATAACTGTTTGGAATAAAGCTGTTACAAACCTGATTTTGCTATTAGTGGAACTCCATGTACTACCTAATACAGATACGACCAAGATGTCAATCAACATAATCATTATCTATGCCGATTCACTATGAAGGAAAACCTGCCTCCCCAAAAGTACAAATCCCTATCCGGCCAACCAGATTTCGGTTTCACACAATCTCTCCAGATGAATGACAGCATAGTTCCTTCCAAGAAGCCATGGCCGAATTCCTTTCCGTTGCTTGTCCATAATCATCTCCCGCCACTAACGATCTCGATGTGTACATGGCTTAAGGTGGACCGAGCATGTTGGGGGAGTGGTTAACGCTCTGGCCTCGCATTCGGGAGGACGCCGGTTCGAATTCCCTTCCGGGCATCCTGATTTCCATGGTTTCCCCAAATCACTCCATGCGAATGCCGGGATGCTTCCTTCAAAAGACCATGACCGAATTCCTTCCAGTTTCTTGACCCCAATCCCATCCCGACTCTAATGACCTCGACGTCGACGAGGCATAAAGCCATAAGTAACAATTAAAAAAAGCTGAAGTTGGACGTAAGTACTTATGCTGCCCAAGTAAAAATGACAATCTTTGAGGAATATTTATGGGGAATCTAATTAATATGCTAACTAGAAACTTTGTCAGCATCTATAGTCGTTCAGTTTTAAAGTTACGACAGATGAATATATTGTAATCTTCTTTCCAATTTCTTTCAATTTTTTTTAAACAACCGTTTTTTTTTTAAAAAAAGTGATATTTTACTAGCTAGTAGACCAATTTTGTAAGCAAAGAGTAACTTTTTGAGAACATGTTCCGTACATTTCAAAAAATCTAATTTATCGAAAATGGCTTCCGAATTTTACCAATACATTTCCGCACAGTAAGTTGGATTGTCAGGGTCTTCTTCGTCATCTTCTAAAAGCTTCCATTTTGGTATTTTTTTAAAACCTATAGTAGTATCATATTTCATATTCCTGTCTCTACTTTCTGTTCCTCTTATCTTCTTTTTGTCAATATTTCTTAGTGCTCGTACAGTGTTCACTCCTTCAGTACTTCACTCTGTTCTATCGTTTGTAGGTTGATATTGCATCATAAATCCCAAAGTGGAGTGTTTTTGTGCCCACAAACACTCTTTTAAGACTCATTTACCAAATTAAATTGTTACTTTCAATTCGATTCTGAGTTTTCTACCTGCAGACATTTCTGTAACTGTTCTGACTGTCCCAAATCTCGAAAAATTGGTTTAATTGCATCTACAACATCACATTCCTCTTCGGCATTATATTTGCACAAGAATGTTAAAGGAACTTCAGAAAGAGAAGAATGTTCGCCAAGATAAATGTATTCAGCGGCCACCCCCAATTTCTACGGCGCGTATAAAAATAGTAATAACTCCTCTTCTATGACGAATACAACGCTAAATCATAGTATACCTTGGAAAGGAAGGTTTCTGACACGAAAAAAGGTCGAATTTTTTATTTGACCACCTCTGACACCCCTGAAAGCCATAAGATAAAAAAAATAGCTTTCACCTCAAAATATCGGTTTATACACCTATGACCACAGTGACGGTAATTGGGTTTGTGAGATTATATCAGTACTGGAAATGCAGCCAACAAACTAAATTTTCCTATCTTGAAAAGTTGCCTGGTAGCTTAGTGATTAAGGCGCTCGCCTTGAGAATTCAGGGTATCTGGTTAGAATCCTGGTGCGGCAAATTTTTACAGGCTTTGCCTTTATATAACTACGCTAGGACGCTCCTGCAAATCAAAACTGTCATCAGGTCATAATATCACACGAATTAATAGCTTGATCATATTCTTAATGAAACAATGTAAAAGGTATTATCTGAAGTGACAAATCTCTTCGCTTTGTCATAGAACATTTTAACTTGTTTCCATCAAATTAACAGGTACACAATTTCAATGCAAGAAACAAAAATAACTTGCACAAAACACAAACATCACTATCATCATAACCAAGAGAATTATTGTGGGACACATCAGTTTAATAATCTTCCTAAAAGTATACAACATTTTGTAGGTAATAAAGGTGTAATAAAAGAAAAACTGAGAGATTATGTTATTGGCAATTCCTTTTACTCCATTCAAGAATTTTTACAAAATAATTTATTGTTTCTAATACTTCTTTTGCAAAATTCAGCTGTTTATTTTTATCTTATTTTCTTTTATTTATTTTTTTATTTTTTTGTCTTTGTAACATATAATATTTTTTTTCACTGTGATTGTTATTCTTCTTGTATGTATATGTTACGCTCAAAGACCGAAAACGCTCATTGAGCGAAAAAAAACGACCACAATGCGTTCTGGTTTCTTGAAAATGGTTACAACCAACACCACCTACAACACGTTATTCACATTATGGTACTTACGAAAAACAGCCAGAACGCGTTGAAGCTAGTTAAAAAAAAAAAAAAAAAAAAAAAAAAAAAAAAAAACTACGCGAAATTCGCGTCTGGTCCAGGTCGCATTCTCCACATATGACGATCCACCTTCTATTTTTAAGATTCTTGTAACGCGATGGATAAGAAGAATCATATATATTAAATGCACCCTGGTCCGATTCGTCGTGAACACAAAGAGTTGGATACCGATAAGCCACAACATGTTGTAGCCGTTATCAAGAAACCAGAACGCGTTGTAATCGTTTTTTCCTCTCAATGGGCGTTTCCGGTCTTTGAGCGTAAAATGTATATATATATTAACGATGACATGCTTCACATCCTAAAGGTCCTTCCTTAGCAGGATTCTATGGAACAAAAGTAATACGTAAATAAATAAAGTACTTACAGTGATATAAACAGTTTTCATCTGTATTCCGCAAGCAAGATAACAGTGATGATATTAATTCCTAGTTAGAAGTCTGCATAATACATGCGTTAGTTAACTCCCAAACCCTTCTGCAGTGCCTGAGCAATGTCTCTTGCGAGACGCCCATCGTATGGTTCCCTTGAAGTCTTTCTCATCAGCCGAACTAGGTGATTCCTGGGGCTGTAGCAACTATAGGGCAACTGACTACGGAATTAAGCAGGAGGGTTCCTACAAGGATAAATCAAACGAAGCGTTGCTGGTAAAGCAACCTATAGTTCCTGTATTTTGAAAAGCAATAAGGATCTCTACTTCTGCTGGTACCATCAAAGGAACTTGGACGACCTTAATAGAACACATTTACTCATTGCGTGAACAACTGTCTCTATGTCTTTTATGGATACGATTTTATCAAGTTTGAGTTTTGAAACAATATATTTCAAAGTGGGCGGCCGCGTGGAGCGCATGACTGCGGCCCGGACGACCGGCGTTCGATCCCCGACGAAGCCCAGGCTCACTCAGCCTGCTATCCAATGATTACCGTGGAGGAAACTATGCGGGAAGGTAAAGAATGGCCGGAGCGTGGCGCTGACCTCGTCACATCCATCCTAGTGCCGAAAGGTTGTAATGGGAATGCGGAGCTCTACTTCTATGAATCCTACGGGAAGCGGCAGGAGCCGTAGGAACCCCGTGACTTTACCTATGTTTCAAAGTACCTGAGGAAATTGGGTTAAATTGTAGCATCTTCAATTATTATTATTTGCTTCTGGCTTGACGCCTTGTCGACATCGAAGTCATTAGAAGCGAAAAAGGAAGACTGATGGCAAGGAACAGGAAGGAATTAGACCATGGCCTTTTTGAAAGGACCCAGCATTAGACTGGAGTGATTTCGAGAAACTATGGAAAAGTATCTTCCCGGCGATAGAGCAATCGAAATATGAAAATCGAATTTTATAGGCAGAATTTTACTAGAGTATGCGGAAACAGGTATATACTGTACAGTGAGACCACATCTGAAATTAACCTTTTTATATTGCTGCATGAACGAGAATTCACTGGTTTTAATTTCATGTCGTATCATAGATCCATTGAAGGAAAAATGTTTACCAACATCGGGGAACCGTAGGGATGTTTGTGCAGAAACCTGGAAGCAGAAATTCTGCAAGGTTGGTACCCATTCTCAGTTTTATTGCTTTCGATAGAAATGGAAAACTGCAGTGAATGGGTGCATTTTATTAAAATTCGATGAATCAATATTTATAAAAGAAATTTTCGTCGTCAGCTTTTACTTGTAACAAAAAAAACTACATATTTTTTTGATAGATAGTCACTTTGTTCTAATTTTTATGTCCCACTTATCTTTTTTCTTGTCTTTGAACTGATTTGTAGACTAACCACTGAGCACTCCATGTTGATAATAGAAGCGTGGTACACGCTTTAAAAATATAAAAACACTTGTGCACTTTCTACTGTAATCTTGTGTATAGGTAATGTCACAGAGACAACATCTTGTGTTGTATGGAAATGACAAGTCTTCCTGCGAACGCCATTATTTGATTTATTCTGCTTGACGTATTATTGTGCTGGTGAGACACGTAATTTTGGCCATGACGGAAATTATTGACAGTCCCAACGTTTGTCTACAGCAGCGTTTCACCCCGAGGACCAGTAAAATACCAAAAAATAATTCTACGGATCACTAACTTACGTGGGCTCAATTTTTTTAACCTAATATGTAAATTATGAACTAAATGAAACTACTGTTAACTGAACGTATCCGGATCCTTGATACCTACACTTATAAAAAGAGTCTCATAAAACGGTCTGTAGCTTAATTCTTAAAGGAGCACCACTCTCTTCAATGCTAACTGGTAACATATTTTATTATAGTAACAAAGCAGTCATATCCTGGAAATATTAGAGTTTTGCCTAGCCCTTGAAATATTCATTGTTTTTAGAATGTTTGATTCATAGGCTTATGGCTGACATTCTCTTTTAACCTTATGGCTTATGCGATATAAGTACTGAATACATTTATATGTGCAATTTTTACTAATTTAATTTCTTTGTTATAACGTTCTTAATTCTATTAGAATTACATTTTTAATATTCTAACCATCTTCAAGGGCCACAGGTTGAAAATTAATGGCCTACCTCATAGGTTTCCAACCTTTTTGGCCTCCCGCTACAATTCCGAAAAAAAAAAAAAAAAAAAAAAAATACTCACCGCTCTCACCTCTCTCTTTTCGGATGAAAGGACACCGACTCCCATTTTGTAATAGAAATGAAGCCCGTAATGCTCCAACTTTTTGGCTCTTAACTAACATTTTGAAACGGTGATTCTATGGCACCCCTCATAGGTAAAGTGTACAGAATTATATATAGAAAAAAAGGGCAGATTTCTAAAATTACTTTATCAAATGATATTAACGATATAGGTCTGATTAATGAATACATATTATGAAAACTATTATTAATTAGAGGACTGACCTCGATGTAATGACATGGCCTTATTTGTCATAAACAATCTTAAATCACCATGTTCCACTAATTGATAATCTGTTGTTTTTTTTCCTTGGCCTATAATTTGTAGACTGCATTAAATTGTCTTTTAACTACATAGGGTAATTTTAAAAACTTCTTGGATGCAGCCCTTGATGTCAGATATGATTCTGGAAAGAAGGGGAACGGCGCACCATAAATTTGTGTTGGACCTGAAACGCCACCTACGATCTCTCCAACGCCAACTGGTGGGCAGTACCGCCCCCGTTGGTCTAGCTCAGTGGTTCCCAAATAGTTTTTCCCGAGTACCACTTCAAGAAAGAGCTCAACCTCGTGTACCCCCTTATAGCTACATTTGCCTCTGCCTTCATCCCAGTCTAGTGCTTCGCACAACCACAGCATTACAGAAATGTAATTCACACACACACCGTTTGACTGTATTAAAATATATTTTGGCTGTAGTAATGTTTGCGTAATTGTTTTTTTTTAATTATCTTATTGCATACCTTATTCAAGAGAGAACCTCGCGTACCCCCGGGAGCAACCTCACGTACCCCTGGAGGTACGCATACCACTAATTGGGAACCACTGGTCTAGCTGATTCCAAGAAACAATCAAAGAATCATAATCATGCTGGGCTATTATCAGATGGCGGAAAATGTGAACTGGTGTTGGTGGCACCCTACTAATTCCAGTACATTTCCTTAAAATACCAAACCAGAGATGATAGACGTTACTGACCAAACTTTAAGGTGAAGCACACTAATCAGTTATACCTAGCGTGACAATTTATCTTTTTCGTCAGAGCGGAACGCCTTAGGAATTTTGTAAAAAAAAAAAAAAAAAAAAAATTCGTACTTTACTAGTTTTTATTCAAAAACCGAAGAACACATAAGTATTACACTGTAGCTGAGTTACTTAGCCTTAGTGTCTAAACATCTAACTAGCCAGTTGTTTTGTATTTAGAATTACATTTTTATTATTCTGAGCATCTTCAAAGGCCACAGTTTGAAAATCAATGGCCTATATCAAAGGTTTCCACCCTTTTTTTGGCCTACCGCTACCTTTCCGAAAAAAAATAAAAAATATTCGCCTCTCTTTCTTTTCGGAAAAAAAAGCACACCGACTCCCATTTTGTAATAAAACTGTAGCACGTATTGCACCACAAATTAGTTTAAAAAATCTGATCTAGTTTTCAAATAGGAATGGAACACATTACATGATTTGTTGAACTAGTCTTGCTAATCGAAATGGCTTTCATTACTGTTACATTTAACTGTGTTTTTTCACTTATCCATATTTTTATTTATCAGAGAAAAAACTCCTTCGACAGGTGCATTACTTCCGGGCAGACACTTAAGTACTCAGTAGTCATACGAAATTTCGTAAAGCTGAGAGTGTTAGCACGGAAGTGTTGAAATAATTCTGCTCAACTATCTTCAGCAGCAACATTCTCAGAGTTCCAGCTAGTAATTTTTTGATCTGTGATGTAGTTGCAAATAAGCGAAAACTCGTCAAACATTTCCATATCTTGGCTGTTGTCCCTTGCGTGATCAGCAATGATCCATGCGTCGACTACACCGAAGCGCGGCAAAAACCGTATCGTCTGTTTTAGACCTTTAATAGATAGATACATTAAATTGTCATTTTGTTTGCAAAAGCGTGACATTTTTACTCTCGCTGGGGACAGGAGCCCAAAGCAGGACGTATGGTCACGTTATACATTATACCCTCGTACATAACACAATCGATTGCAGAGTTCAGGAATCTATGTTGGCTATATGCAGTTAGCAATAGGATGTGAAACAGTGGAAAAGTGCGGTGGACGAGTATCCGAAGGATCGCATAGGTGCTGCGCAATCTTCGTAAGTGATGCACTGGGGTGGCAGCATTGTCGACTTACCACTGGGCGCCCTGGTGGTAGTAGACGGTGCGGCGTCTCGACGCACACTGACAGACCAACACACCACGTGCTAGGACCAAGCGTCGGTGAAGGAGGGGGAGGCAGCTGCGACGGTGGAGGGGACCTGTGGAGCACGGTGACGGACTGGCTCGCGGAACATTTGACTCCGCGGGCGCAGCGAACTGACCTTCAACGCAGCTTATCGGAAATGAGTCGGCAGCCGCTGTCAACACATAGTTGCGTACGTTGGTCCCGGAGTTTCCCTTCAGTCCGCCGCGGCGGGTGTAAACATCACGGCCCCCGCTGCGTGTATCGTCACGCCCTACGTTCTCTGTTCAGTCTAAAGCCCCCTATACACGACCGGACCTGATACAAAGGGTGCTCCGACCTGAGAATACGTGACGTGTAAAGGCAGCACCGGACCAGATGTGGGCGGGGCGACGTGATCGGGTGATCGGGTCAAAAATAGTCAACAAATGTCATCCAAAAGAATACTGTCACAAAACGAACGGCAGAATCAATCCGGGTAAAGCAGTAGGCATAAAAGCAGGCTAGCTTCCGTGAATTTATGAGAGCTGATGACAGAGAATGTTTCGAAAAGTAGAAAGGTTCCTACTCGGCTTGAAAACGGACCGGGAAAATCAGCACCGGATAAACGGATTGTGTAAAGATCGACCAAGGGAAAATCTTGTAGAGTGGTGGGGGAACCTTTTGTCGGGTGCACGTTTTTTCGAGACCCGTTTTTTCAGATTCTGTCCGGTCGTCTAAGCCCCGCATAATAAGCTATAAGGCTAGTGTGGTCGTAATGATATGGTGACAAGGTTCTTATTTGCTACGCATTCCGCCCCTATCGCAGCCTGTCGTAACCTAACCCGGTGGAGTGGATTTGGAACAACGGAAGCGTTCTGGCGTACTTCTCATTAGATACAGAAATCTGTGTCATAGGTAAAGGTCGAGTTAAGGGCATATTAAAATCACAGCCGAGACCAAGAACCTTTCATCTCCAGTCAGACGCCCTAGGCCAGTAGACCATTGGAACCGAATTTCGTCCGAACCGTATTCGTCCTAGTAACGCACGATTTGACGGCCGACCAGTTCGTCCGATTAACATCTTTCACTGCAGCCGAATAACGTCCGACACTTATTGCCGATACGTCATTTCAGCTTCAACCCCAAGCGAATGGGGTGTCCTTTTTTTTTACTTATGGCTTTACACCTCGTCGACGGCGAGGTCATTAAAGGCCGGATGGAACTGGGTACAAGGAACGGGAAGGAATTCAGCCTTGGCCTTTTTGAAGTAAACATCCCGACCTTCGCCTGGAGTGATTTGGGGAAACCATGGAAAACCCAAATAATCTGGATGCCCGGACGGGGATTCGAACTAGCGTCCTCCCGAATGCGAGGCCAGAGCATTAACCGCTCACCCAACAAGCTCGGTGTGTGTGTGTGTGTGTGTGTGTGTGTGTGTGTGTGTGTGTGTGTGTGTGTGTGTGTTTTTAGTCAAATTTATAGTGACTTACATTTCGTAAAAATAGACTTTTACCTTGCCCTCGCGAAATATCACGAGAGTCCGATAACGTATCTAGATGAATATAGAATGAAAACAATTGAAAATCATTAACATATTCTACACAATTTAGTAACATCGCTCTGAACAATTAAAGAAGAATAAGAATTCGAAGTTGAAAGTTATGTTAATGTTGCCAATTTCACAAAAGTTAATATTTCCATTTTAAAAATAAACGAACATACAAGAAAAAAAAAACACGATACAAAAAGAATAATTATAAGCAACAAGCAAATTTTGTTTTTGTGATGCGGGTTCATAGGCTACAGCCTATATAGCTATGCCTAAATGCGGTCCCTACAAGTGTGATATCTCATAATCGTATGAGAATATTCCAGTACGAAGTTCAAATAATTGTCTTTTCTGTTCAAATTTTTAATAAAATAATCATTATAACTGCTTAGACGCATTTGAAATAATTGTCCTTTCCGTAGATATTTTTATTAAAATACTTAAACTGGCTGCGTACCACAACAGTGTATGATAGAGTTTGATAAATACAAAATCAAACAAATGATAAAAAATGAAGACTTGTTTATTAGGAGCGCAACATGCGTTTGCCATTCGGCCGAATACGTCCGACTAGATCGGTCCGTCTCTCGGCCTTATTCGGCTGTATTCGGCAGAGCAGGTCGTATCTAGTGGTCGCGTGACAATGCCTTACCTATCTCGGGATTAGTCGGTCATATTAGGCCATATTCGGCCGAACAGTCGGTCGTACAAATTCGGTGCCAGTGTCTGAGCCACCAGACAGCTAGACTAACAAAGAAAGGTTGCAGCTAGCGTCCAATCAAATTCAATGCCGGCCACGGTAGCGTAGGGTCTTGAGTACTAGTTCCGCGTGTCGGAGGTCACCGGTTCGAGTCCGGCCGGGGGAATGGGTGTTTAAGTGTTACGTGTGTGTGAATGTCGTCCGTCCTGTAGTGTCCATGTGTCCATACTTAGTAGCAACAATGTACTGGAGAAACTGATACACTAGAAGAGTCATGATTATCTCACTGAGCTGGCTGTAGCGCCTATGTCGCCGATTGCCATTCAAAAAACAAATTCAATGATGGTCTGATGGTCCCGTACCGATCGAAACTTAAGCTGCCTTTTTTTATGGCTTCACTCCTCGTCCACATCGAGGTCTATGATCTTTTAAAGGAACCATCCCGGTATTCGCCTGAAGCGATTTGGAGAAACGGTGGAAAACTCGAATCTTAACTTCGTAAAAGAGTTCGAGAAAGCAGATATCAAGTCTTGTCGACGAATCATTTCCCGCTCAAGGAGAAACGGGTGCTCAATAAATTAGTACAAACTATATAGTATGTTGTAAAATGAAACACAGCCAACCTGTTGCAATATTCATTGAATTTATTGTTTACCGGTTTCGACCCGCCTTAAGGGAGTCTTGTTCAGAACCTGTGGATATTGTACATTATTAGTGCATCTGATGTTAAGCTTTGAGTTATATACATGAAAATTTGTGCATACTCACTTGTTAAAAAGTATTACATAAATCTAAAAACTCATCTCAATAAAATAGTACATTTTATACTAAAGTCACACATTAAAATATATTTTATGGCTATCCATCCGGCAGCCAACGCGTATCACAGAGCCAGCGTCACATCTAATCTGGGCGGCAGCTTACTGCCGACTAGCCTGTACGTAGTGGCGGTAACTAGTTTAATGGCAGATGGCGCCACCTGCGACACACGTATGGATGCAACAGATGATATTAAAATTGAACAGCGTCTAGTTATATAAATGTTTAACATGCACAAAATAGAATTTTGAGGAGACCAATAGTTGTCTAACGTGTCGTATTATTGAGTTATGAGTATGGGTGAGAAGCTCTCAAAAAATTGCCTGTTAGCAAGGTGGATCTGATGATTAAGTAGATTATAATCTTTATGTATTAAATGTTTGCAAATTTCAAGTTCTTCTTTTAGGTCTAATCTCCGGCCCTTGCTTTCTCTGTGTAAGATTATCGTGTCTTCCAATTTATTAGGGAAATGATTCTCTGATTGTAAATGTTCGGCAAAAGTGGATTTAATTATCTATTATTACATTTCTTTTTAACCAGGTGTTCTTTGTACCTTATTTTAACTTGTCTACCTGTTTGTCCTATGTAGTATTTTTGGCAGTTACTGCATTTTATTTTATATACGCCTGAACACGAAAATGGAACTGCAGCTGTGCCAATGTTGTGTATTAAATTTTTCTTTAAAGAATTGTTTGCGGTAAACGTCACTTTGCAACCGTATTTCTTTGTTAAAAGTCTTTTTATTCTATACGATACATTACCTAAAAAGGGGATCGAGATAAACTTCTCTATACTTTTATTTTTTGGAGAGTCGTAACTTTGTAGTGTAGAATGTTTTTTAGACGTTTTCTTGTTAAGGATGGCATCTACAACAGTTGGTGTATAGTTGTTGTTGATAGCTATTGATTTTATGAGTTCAATTTCTTTCTGTAAATTTGTAGGGGAAAGTGGTATATTCAGCGCGCGATTGATGGTTGCATGAAAAAAACGCTTGCTTGTGGGATGTCGGGTGAGTTGAATCGGCCGGAATGATATTATCAGAGTACGTTGGTTTTCGATAAATATTAACGTTGAAGTTACTGTCTACTATTGATATTTTTAAATCAAGGAAATTAAGTTCAGTAGTATGTAGTATGTGTGGTCCCTAGATCAAGTTTTTGAGAAAACACAAAGGTTCAGTGGTTGATTTCCATATTTTCTAACGGATGCCCTGTTTGACTACGGACTCCTTGATGTTAGGATTCAAGTCTAGTGACGAATTTTTTTATTTCTTTTTGAAATCTTCGTTACGATTTTTTTAATAGTATTTGTGTTAATCAATTTTGATCATGAACGCGAAGATACGTGGAGCTTAAAACTGATGAGTCGACAGATGTACGGAAGGTTTATTATACTTGGAAATGTGTAGATATCTATACAAACCATTCGTCGCGTTTATTTTAGTGAAACCGAGACTGGTGGGCAGCTAACTTTCGAGAGGACGCTGGTTCATAGGGAGCGTCCATAAACCACGTAGCTCCATTTTGTCCTCCCGTGAACCCCCTCTCCCCCCACGTAGCCTAACGTGGCTTTTGCCTTTACCCCCCCCCCCTCACCCCGCCCGCACACGCACACACACACACACACACATAATGCGAGGTTAATGCTTCCTTTTTCCGTTTAACATGACCCGTTATGAATTCTGGATTTAAACCAAAAATTACGAACGATAGCCGCCTCGCTGCTGATTAGTACAAACCATTATCTTGATAAATTTTATTCATTATTCACTAAATAATTCTTCTCTCATTTTTCCAACATTGATTATTTATTTCACATTCAGTATTGAATTTCTCACAAGCTTAACAAATCTTAATTCAACGACTTTCAAGTCAAACCTCTACTACTAAAACATCCATGACAACCACCAGTCCACGAAAAACAAAACATCCATGCAGTCAGCGATATTCATTGTATAACTCTTGGCATTACATGTTTGCCAACTTAAACATCCCACCATAGTATTTTTTACTATCACTTACACCTGTTATTTTAAATTAACTAACCCTACGGTTGTTATCTCACAACACACACACGCATACAACACGTACTTTTTTCCCCCTATTGATTCCAGAAGGCATTTTGTACTGTTTTCTCTTATCAGACTATCGTAAATTGCATACAGAGATAATTAAATGATGGAAATAAATATTCACATGCTGTTATGTGTTCTGTACTTCATGTTAACTGTGACAAATAATATGAATGAAAAGCTACGTGGTCTGGCTCGAAACTCCACCTCCCCCTTCCCACGTAGCCCAGCGTAGCTTTTCATCCAACCCCTCCCCTCCCCTAGACTGAGCACATAGTTTATGGACACTCCCATATTTCCGTCCGGCCAAACAGATCTCGGTTTTCAATGGTTTCTCGAAATCACTCTAGGCCAGTGTTTCTCAACATTTTTCAACCTGAGGATAAGTAGGCCTACTGTAATGTCCCTTGGTGACGAGAAATTTATGCGTGTGAATTCCACGTTTCTTTGGCATCGGCGAGAGCCAGGTGACTCATACCTGCGCTGAAAGACCGAACGATTTATGGCAGGCCGTAAAGTTAAAATCTTTACGCATTCAATGAAATTCAAAGGACAGTATAGGGACTGTGCCGAAATGAGGATTTCCTGGTACAGTAGAAACTTGAAACTAGAGAAACGATGTTTCGGAGAAAAAGTCAGGTTCGGACACATCTGTTGGGAACCAGCGAATCAAACTGTGTTACGAACTTTTAGAAACCATAAGTTTTTTTATGTTGCATGAGGAGCGCCAATGGAGATCGTGGACGACCCGCCAAACACTGCGACTCGCTGAAATTTCCCGCGTCTGCTAAAACTCCGGAGCGTGGAAGTTTTCAACGGGGTGAACAAGCGGGAGAGGAGACATTCTGTTTCTGGCCAGCAAACAATCCGCACCGGCGCACCACGGGAGATTGCCGGAGAGCTGCGGGGAGCTACTTCGCCAGGTGACCTTGCGCCCAGCTGATCAACAGGGTCTATGAGACTCTGTTTTATCTGCACGTCATCTGCTACGGTAAAGAACGCCGACGATGTATAGACACTCTTGCGTCATTCAACCCTAGGCAACGCTCTGAGATGAGAATCATGCTCTAAATTGTTCAAAAGAAACTTTTAATATTCATTTATGTTCAATAAACCAATCACTTTTATATTCAAAGAAAATAATAGGTGTTGTAAACCCTGCTTTCAATAACTTCCTTTCCAATGTATCAGTATATCATTTGAATAGATAAAGATTTGTTTTTTAATGGTATTTTAAAAGTATTGCTTTGAATAAAAGTATTTCAGAATTGGAATGTCGCTTCTCTCGGATAGAGAACACTTCCATTCTCGGCGCCTACCCGGGATTAATTTTGCAAATTAACTTATTAATTAATGCATCTCATTATTTCATTCTAATTTTAATGTCCTAATACTAGACGTTACAGTACTCTGGTGTATGTGTGTAAACTTACCCTTTTTATTCTAGTACCAAATATTAACTGGAGAGGCAGAAAATTTAACATTCATCTTTTTTTTACTTGTATCTTAACGCTTTTGATAATGTTAGGTGGGACAAGATGTTCAAAATTTTAAAGAAGTCAGGTCTAAAATATCGAGATAGAAGAATACTTTATGTGAGAACAAGGTTCCTATAATAGAAGTAGAGAATCATGAGAGACATGCATCACTTAAAAATGGTGTGAAACAAGGTTGTAAACTAACTCCGTTAGTATTCCACTTGTATGTAGAGGAAGCAATAAAGGAAGTAAAAGAAAAATTTTCATGTGGCATAAATGTTCAGGGAGAAAAAATCGGTATGCTACGATTTGCTGATGATATTTTCTTGTTAGCAGAACAGGCTGAGGATATTGAGAAATTACTGAATGGCATGAACAAAATACTGAAGGAAGATTTTGGACTGAATATAAATCAGTACAAGACAAAAGTGATGAAATATAGCAGAAATGATAGCAATTATATTGGATTAAATATAAAAATAGGATCGGATGATATAGGAGAAGTAAGTGAATTCTGTTACTTAGGAAGTAAAGTTACAACTAATGGCCAAATCAGGAATAATATCAAAGAGCTTTCATGAAAACGTGAAATCTTTTAGTTTCGAATATTGATATAAGATTAATCAAAAACTTTTTAAAACGCAATATGTGAAGCAGAGCATATTATGGCAGGAAAGCTTGGACTTTAGAAATACCAGAAAGAAAGAATATCGAAGCACTTTAAACGTGTTGCTGTAAAAAGATGATAAAAATTAAGCGGACAGGTAGTGAAATTAACGTGTTTTGTAAATGACTGGGGAGAAAAGAAGTTGTGGAAGACAAGGAAGAGACTGGATGGTGGATAACATTTTAAGAATGCAGGTTTCGTTAACTTGTTGGTGGAAAGAACAGTCGAAGATAAGAACTCCAGAGGAAAACAGAGATTAGAATATATGAAGCAGATAATTGAGGACATGGGTTGTAAGGGATATGAAGAGGTTAGCGCAAGGTAAGAAGGGATGGAGGATTGCATCAAACCAGTCGAGAAACAGATGAAAAAAAAAACCATTAGCACCTTTCGTGTGTAGTATATATTATTTTTTCAATTCTCCAAAATTCTGTTTTATCACATCTACTTTAGCTTTACTACTTCTTTGCACAATCTTTGCAGTCAATTTTATTTTGATTTCTTACATATTCTATTAACTAGATTTTTAAAAAATCTGTATTGCTCCCCTCCTGCTTCAATCTGTGCATTTTTTTGTGTGTTCAGTACCAGCTTTGATTATCTCTCTTTGTGTATTCCATTCTTCCTCTATTGTATTCCTTTCACAGTAACTTATAAGAAATAACTATGACGTCTACGATCCACACCAACAACCTCTGAAACATTTTCTCTTGTGTGAAGGTTTTTGTTTTTGTTTTTTTTACAGACTAAAACTTGGCATTTGAATCTCTGTTTAGCCAGGATATACACTGATCAGCCAGAACATTATACCTAATAGCCGATATGTCCGCAATTGGCACGGATAACAGCGGCGACGCGTTTCGCCATGGAAGCAATGAGGCCTTGGTAGGTCGCTGGAGGGAGTTGGCACCACAGCTGCACACACAAGTGACCTAATTCCCGTAAATTCCCGGGAGGGGGGGCAATGAGCTCTGACACCACGTTCAAACATATCCCAGATGTGTTCGATCGGGTTCAGATCTGACGAGTTGAGGGGGGGGGGGGGCAGCATATCAACTGAAACTCGCCACTGTGTTCCTCGAACCATTCCATCACACTCCTGGCTTTGTGACATGGCGCATTATCTTGCTGAAAGATGCCACTGCCGTTGGGAAACAGGGTCGTTTTGAAAAGGTGTACGGTCTGCAACCACTGTACGATACTTATTGGCCATCATGGTGCCTTGCACGAACTCCACTGGACCCATGAATACCCACGTGAATGTTCCCCAGAGCGTAATTGAGCGGCCGCCAGCTTGTCTCCGTCCAGCGGTACAGGTGTCAAGAAGCTGTTACCCTGAAAAACGACAGATTCGCACCCTTCCACCTGCATGATGAAGAAGATATCGGGATTCATCAGACCATGCAACGCTCTGCCACTGCGCCAACGTCCAGTGACGTGCCAATTTCAGTCGTAGTTGCCGATGTGGTTGTGTTAACATTGGCACACGCATGGGTCGTCGGCTGCGGAGGCCCATCGTTAGGAGTGTTCGGTGCATCGTGTGTTCAGACACACTTGTATTCTGCCCAGCATTAAAGTCTGGTGTTAGTTCCGCCACAGTTCACCGCTTGCCCTGTTTTACCAGTCTACGACGTCAGACATCTGTAATGAGGGGTGCCGCCCAATCCCTCCACGTTTGGACGTGGTTTCACGGGTTTTTGACACTTCTTGAAGACACTCACCACAGATCTCCTCGAACACCCGACAAATCGTACAGTTTCCGAAATGCTCGTGCCGAGCCTCCGGGTCAACACAATCTGCACTCGGTCAAACTCAAGATCGCGCGCCTACTCTATTCTAAACACGGATAGCACGCTCACTGAAACTACTGCACCGTGCGTGTGTCTGGCTGGCAGTCATTGCTTGTAAGGTGACGCTGCTATCTCCTGGACGGGTTTATATCGATAGTAGGTAGGTAGTCATAATGTTCTGGCTGATCAATGTAGTTTAGTTGATATAAACCTGTATCCCTTTGAAATTTCAAGGTGTAAATCCATGATGCATTGTTGTTGAGTTGTTCATTTGCAATGATCAATCCATAGTTTTCACAAAATTCTAACAATCTACCTTCTCATTCAATTCATACAGAATTCTTTTTTCCTTCTACCGTTACCACATTTCAGTCTACCCTCGTTATTAGATTGTCCTCCCCATTTATATATTGGACTAATTATTCAATTTCATGATTTTCTGTATTTGTGATGGTATAGCGGCAGCCCTAGGACGGTGCGAGCGGTGCGACCGCACCGGGTACCGTCAAATGGGGGGCGCCGAAAATGCAGCGAGAGATCATGTGCGCCAAAAATGAAAAATAAATTCTATAATAATCCAGCCTGCTGTTCATATATTATTTTAACGCACATCATCCAGAAGAGGTTTTAAAAGTAAAAGTTTCAGCTTAATGCAAAGTCGTATGTCATCACAGAATAGAGTCAATTCGAGTTGCTACTCGAGTCAGTTCGAGTTAATCTAATCATGAAAATCACAACTCGTTCCAAAGTTAGCACCCTCCGATGCCGTGTCGCGCCTCCCGACCTGTTTCCTACCTTTTCGGATATATATATATTACTTATTGCTTTACGCCTCGTCGACGGCTAAGGTCATTAGAGGCGGGATGGGACTGGGGACAAGGAACGGAAAGGAATACGGCCATGGCCTTTTTGAAGAAAGCATCCCGGCATTCGCCTGGAGTGATTTGGGGAAACCATGGAAAACCCAAATCTGGATGCCCGGACGGGGATTCGAACCCACGTCCTCCCGAATGCGAGGCCAGAAAGTTAACCATTCACCCACCACGCTCGGGTTTTCGGCGGTAGTCTTGAAATTTATGCATGCGGGTACATGTGCATGGGGCGAGATTCAACCTTTTTATCTCTTTCTACCATATTAGATCCACGGTGATTACAATTAACGTTGGTATCTTAGATATTTATAAAGCTTACCTGTCTTTTACAGACAAAACATGTCGCTAAACTCAAAAAACTGTATGGCGCACAATACTTAAAAAGAAAACAAAATCAATACAAAACTGAGAAGACTTCAAAATTGTTAACGAATTTTTTTTAGAAGTCATCTGAATCGTCATCACCAGAACTAGTTCAACACGAGACGGAAGAAAATTATTAAAGGACGTTATTCAGACAAGGCTTACGATAAGCCGTTAGCAGCAGAAGCCGACTTTCGTGTTTAATTTTGAAGTGTGCTAGATAGCTTTTTATTTTATCTTTGATTTTACTGTTTAGGTAGTGACTCACAGTCGAGCTCGACAGCCGTTAGCAGCAGAAGCCGACTTTCGTGTTTAATTTTGAAGTGTGCTAGATAGCTTTTGGTTTTATCCTTGATTTTCCTGTTTGGTGACTCAGCAGTAGAGCTCAGCAGCCGTTAGCAGCAGAAGCCGACTTTCGTATTTAATTTTAACATGTGCTAGATAGCTTTTGTTTTTATCTTTGATATTCCTGTGTAGGTAGTAAATCAGCAGTCGAGCTTTAGCAACAGTTAATAGAAGTCGCCGATTTTTGTGTTTCATTTGTAGTTCCGTTTTTGTCTGTTTCAGGTGATATAGCTTGTGCAAAGTGTTGCGGTAGGCGTCTGGCTCTCGAAGAGATTCTTAATACTGATAGCTGATACTGTGGCATCTCTTCAAGCGCAGGTTTGAAGCATCCTAGACGAGGAGCGGCAGTGCGTCGAAGAAATTCCGCAGCCAACTGTAGTAGAACCGGCAAGTCTGGATTTGCAGGTACCAGTTGCAAAAAACGTCTGGCATCGTGTGGATCGGAGAAAGGCGTCGAAATTCCCAATTAGCCGACGGGAAAATGATATCTTGCAACTAAGTAATGCGTTTTCCGTGTTGCAGGAGGCTGAAGATTCGAGTGCGGATGCCCCAGAAGCGCAGAAGGGAAGATTTATTCGCAGACCCCGAGCCTTGCCAGGAAAAGGTTTACTGGTCATTGGCAGCTCCAACGTGCGACGTCTGGAGTAACCGCTACGGGAATTAGCCACTAAGAACGGTGCAGACCCTCATACTAACGTTCATTCCGTTTCTCTTTCAGGAGCAACCGTACCACGTGTCATGGAGGCCATTTCAAAAGCGATTAGGGAATCGAACTGCCGTCACTTAAAAGTAGCTGCGCACGTCGGAACTAATGACTCGTGTCGTGTTTCTGTTCCAGATATAGTTAATTCCATGGACAAGTTGGGCCGAAAGGCGTATGAAGCCGCGCGGGAAAATTTGGTTTCATTGCAGTTCTCAATTTGTAGTGTCGTGCCGCGCATCGATTGTGGGGAGGCAGTGTGGTGGAAGATCTTTAATTTTAATTGTAATTTGCAGGAGCTGTGTCGCAGAAACAACTGGGGCTTCATTGACCTTCGACCGATGATAGCTGCCAGCTGGGACACATTTAACAGGTCGGGCGTCCACTACACACCGAGAATGGCGACCAAGTTGGCTGCTAAAATATGGAACCGTCTTGATATGAATTATTTTTTAGGAAAACCGTGAGGCCCGAGGATCATTCAGTTCATCGAAGAGGATGTTCCGACAACCTAGAAGCTGGTCCTGGTGGTATGGCGCGAATAATTTTAATATTACGGCTCAAAATACTTCACCCGTTTTCTGTCAGAATGCGAATATGAAAAATGCGATTTTAGACTCCACAAATAACAATGCGAAGCAGCTAAGGATAATGGTCCTAAATTGTCGGAGTATTAGAGGGAAAGTAGCCGATTTCCATGCCGCAGTTGCGACTAATGATGTCGATATAATACTAGGAACCGAGAGCTGGTTGACACCAGAGGTTGAATCTAGCGAAGTATTTGGCCCTCATTTCAATGTTTTTCGGAAGGACGGAACTGTCTCAATGGGCGGGGGTGTGTTCGTGGCCGTAAACAAAACCGTTAATTGCTCTGTCGTAACTGAAACGGAAAATTTTTGCGAGTTAATATTGGTGCAGGTAAAAATTAGCAAAAATTTAAAATTCATAATCGGGTCATTTTATCGACCTCGGGATTCTGATTTAGCTAACGCGGAATACTTCAGAGTCGCTTAGTAATATTTGCAAAAGATTTCAAGGACATATATTGATCGTGGGTGTTGACTTCAACCTACCGTCGGTTAAGTGAGACACATACACTTTCAGGTTGGGTGGAAGAGATAGGTTAGTAACCGAAACGTTCCTAGAATAATTTGCAGAAAGATCTCTTGAACAGATGGTCGAAGAGCCAATGCGGTGAGACAAAGATTCCTCGTCCATTCTGGATCTTTTTCTTATTAGCAATCCTGATATTGTAGATACAGTTTGTATAGAAGACGGTATAAGTGATCACCAGGCAAATGTGGTATCTTTAAAATCTAGTCTGAAGTTGAAGCATAACAAAGAGAAACTCGTATATTGCTTCGATAATGGTTGATCACTTTGCGAAAAATTTTGAAACATACACGCTAAATACAAATGTTGAGGAACTTTGTTTAATTTAAAAGAACTAATATGGACCGGTTTAAATCAGTTTGTTCCTAAGAAGTGTATTAAGGTCAGTAAGAACTCCGCTTGGTTCAATAGGGAAGTGAAACGTTTGCTCAGGAGGCAAAGGCGTTTACACGCCACGGTGAAGAAATCGGGGGACTCATCTGATTGCGCTAAATTAATCCAGTTGCGAGCGGAAGTGCGTAAGGCAATGCGCGATGCGTTTCGAGAATTCTAAGCCAGGAATTGATCCGAAGATCTGATTACTAATCCAAAAAAGTTCTGGTCGTATATCAAAGTAATAAGAGGCTCTGGTAAGATTATGCCGTCGCTGATTAAGGAAAATGGTTAATTATCAGAAACAAGCGTAGAGAAAGCAGAAATTTTGAATGATATATTTAAAAAATCTTTCACGATAGAAAACTCACAGAAGATTCCGATATTTAACAATCGTACCGACAAAATTATGAATGATCCCGTTCTTGATGTCGAGGGAATAACAAAACTGCTTATGAATGTAAAAACCAATAAGGCTCCCTGACCAGACGATATTCCTACAAGATTCTACTCCAGGTACGCAAAGGAAATTGCACCGTATTTGATGAAATTATATACCGCCTCCTTGGATCAAGGAAAAATACCAGCCGAATGGAAGACCGCTATCGTAAGTCCAGTGTTTAAGAATGGGAATTTTAATTATCCTCAGAATTATAGGCTGATCTCATTAACTTCAATATTTTGCAGGATTTTAGAACATATCATCTATTCAAATGTCATGCGGTTCTTGGATGAAGGTGATCTTTTAAACCCAATTCAACATGGATTCAGAAAAGGCCGAAGCTGCGAAACACAACTTGCACTTCTAATTCACGACTCGTGCCGAATTATAGATGAGCAATCCCAGGTTGATTTAGTGCTATTAGATTTTAAAAAAGCTTTCGACACTGTGCCTCACACTAGGTAATTAGGAAACTTCGTGGTTACGGCATATCTAGACAAATATGCGACTGGGTTGCAGACTTTCTGAAGGGCAGAACACTGTGTAGTTCTTGACGGTGAGCGTTCATCACGTACCGAAGTGAGGTCCGGGGTACCCCAGGGAAGCGTGATAGGGCCTCTGTTGTTTCTCATATACATTAATGATTTATGCGACATAATAGGGGGGATGAAAAGATTATTTGCCGATGATACTATTATTTATCGTGAAATCAAAACCCAGGACGACTGCGCTTTATTACAATTATTATGAAAATAATTGCGAGGTGTAAAAATTGGCAGTTGGAGTTAACTAACTTAACTCAGTCCACAACCCGAAGGTTGGTTGGATCCTCCCGAAGGAGGCATACTAAGCCATTGTGTCAGAGGTAGGTCGGCCAGTTCCTTTCCTCTGGGACCTACAGTTTAACGTGGAATCCGAACCACGGATGGAGTTAACTATGAATATACAATTAATGATACGGTCCTTAGAACGGTAGATTCTGCTAAATACCTAGGGGTAACAATTCGTAATAATTTGTCGTGGAATGAGCATATCGAGAATGTAACGGGGAAGTAATGCTCAGATTTCTAGGTCGTAATTTAAATATATGCACTACGGAAGTTAAATCGATTGTATACAAGTCACTAGTACGTCCTCACTTAGAATATTGTTGTTCTGTATGGGGTCCCCATTAAAAGGGTTTACTGGAGCCGTTCGAGAAAGTACAAAGAAGAGCCGCCCGATTCGTGACAAGTAAATATAGTTGGAGAGAAAGCGTATGTGCGATGTTGAAGGAGCTACGTTGGGAAGACCTGGAACACTGAAAGCGTTGCTCTCGACGGAAGCTAATTGAAAAATTCACGACTGACGTATTTCGGAACGACAGCCAGGAAATATTGCTAGCAGCAACATTCATATCTCGGAATGACCGTGGAAATAAGATAAGAGAAATCAGGGCCAGAATCGATTCATTTCTGTACTCATTTTTCCCACGAGCGATTAGGGAATGGAATAGAAAGGATTTACCGGGCGAGTAATCTTAAAATCCGACAGGAGTAGGTTTCGCTTAAGCGCTCCGGCCATCCTGATCTGAATTTTCCATGGTTTCCCCGGATCACTCCATGCGAATGCTGGGATGGTTCCTCACAATAGCCCATGGGCGCCTCCTGCCACATCCCGTATATCCCTTTCAAACTATCACCCTTTCGGATAGGTGCAATGCACCCTTCGCCGCACACTTTTAGTGAATCGCGCAGTAGTAGTAGTAATAATAATAATAATAATAATAGTAATAATAATAAAGAGCAGAATGTGCGAGAAGATTTATCTATGGCTGGAACGTCGTTCAAAAGATTACAAATGGGTTTACAAGACTTACCACCACCGTCGCCTTTTCAAAGGACAAATTATGACGATATTTCAAAATTGTCGCTCATTGACTTTATAGACAGAGATGAAATAATTATTCGAGCAACGAAAAGATCAGAGAAATAAATCATGGACGTCATTTTTCAAATACGCATTTTCATAAAGTAACACCAAATGGAGAAACTTATAAAACTGCAGATATCGTTCCAGTCATAGCAACATCGTGTTGATGTGTTGATGCTTTAAACGCGGTAATACAGTTCTGTAGCAGTATTCCATCGTTGAACGATTTGTCAGCTCTCTCCTTTCCTCATCATTGTTTTCAATTTCCTGTTCGCCAACGAATTTCTTGGAGGCATACAATGACGGAATTTACTCATCGGCATTACCGAATTGTTAGTGGAGGCTTATGAGTTGAGCATATACTGTATATTCCACATATCTTGTAATTGATTAATTGTATTGGAAAGTATACTCCACTATCAATTTCTCTACATATGGTAGTAGGATGACCAATGTGATCACCCTACAGTTTTAATTATTAAAATGCTAGCAATGGTTAGTAATATTTGGAATATTGGTGTGCAGGAATTTTCGTGTTCGTGGTGAGCCGGATGCACGAGAGACAGTTCAGTGAATCATTGCAGATTTTGTCATTGGAGGCAGAGAATCCCGAGTGCCGAGATAAGGAGGAGAAAGCTGCTGCAGGCAGAATGGTCCCACGAGTCGAAAGGATGGATGTTCCCCAGATTCCTTGGCTCTGGTCGATGATTTTAGAGGACCACGGGAAATTTCCAAAACCGGGAGGCAGGCGATGAAGGTTCACGAGTATTGACGAGTCTTCCGAACAGCGAAATATGTCGCCAGCCAATAAAATTACTGCTGCGGGAAAAGATTTCTTAGCGAGCTAATCAATGGTGTTATAATTTCCAAATGATTTCTAAAATTCTCTGTATTTAGTTTCAAAGTAACCGAAAGCGACTGAGAAGAGGCGTGACTTGATAAGATGGAAGGAGAGGGATGGATGCGACGCCGATCAACGAGGGTTAGTGGTCTAATGTCCTCCGCCTTCGTTGAGTACCCTTTTGAACGTAAGCGGGTCATATTGCACGTTCTGATTTGGTACGTGCAGATGTACTCTCAAGCGACGTGTAGCATGAGTTTGCTGTAAACTAATGCTACATCATAATCGCCGTCGCTGCCGCAATCATCACATCACATGATAATTCGTTTCTACGAGCAAATAGTGTGTGCATCTTTAATTCATTGAATAACTGCCCTTTAACGACCTACGATTAAGAGATTCTCTTCCGACTAATTAACTGAGCTATATTGTATTAAAACCAATGGCACTAATACCGTTGGGAAAAGAGTTATATTTCATATACTTTCAATCAATTTTGTGGATGTATATTTTGAAGCATTCTGGCACCCATGTAATTCATGCTTGTTTAATCTGTTTAACGTAGCATCATTCTGCAAATATCGTTGTCTATTTGTTTCAGATCAGATTTCATCGACCACTTCGAGGAATTGTCATAATCAGCTGTAATATTTTCCATCTGTTAATTTCATATCGTGTTCTGTTAGATATTTTCATTTGCCAGCTCTTTGTAAGACGAGGCACTGCTTTATTGAATTTTTAAAATTTTCTTTTATTTATATTAGCTGTTAATTCGCTTCAGTCTGTAACCCTTACGAGTAAAAAATAAATGACAACTTACGATTGTTTCATTGGTAAAAAGACAACGGTAGCTTTCACCCATTTTGCTTGAAGCATTAATGATATTTTCATATTCACTGTGGATATTAAATTTAAATATAAAAATTAACATACTAATTAAATTCATGAACAGTGGAGGTAGTGCGCGGAAATTAGATAATTTATTCAAAACACGCTATTAGAGATAATTAACTTAGTCCCAACCAACCACCCACTACAATATCTACTATTGAATTTTGCTAATTTTTATTTTAAATTATTTGTAGTAAATCGTTCAGCAACCCCCTTGATTGTATTCCAATCGTTGACTCCATTACCTCCAAATGAAATCTTCCTATGTCAATTTTGCCTGAAATCAAGGGCTGATTTATGATAATGGTAATCCATCTTCTTCCATATACCACTCCTAAATGTTCTTCCAAAATTCAACCAAAATGCAAATGCCGGAATTTCAAATATCTCTTTAACCCGATGTGTTATGCCCTGCTAATTTTTTTTACCAAACCATGTACCAATATATTTATAAAACCCGCCAGTGTGGGTGTACTCGTTAAGGCAACACGACACTGAATCGGGGAGGTAGAACTGGACCGGGTACGAGTCATCATTCCCGCGTATTGGCCATCCTGTTTCTATACGTTGTTTCGCAAATACCAAGGCGAATGCTGGTACGGTCCCTAGACTCCGCCTGATAAATACACGTTTCACAAAAAAAAAAAAAACTATCAAGAAAACATTAGTTACACGAATCGCAGACAGTTGAAGCACTTGAATCTGCCTCCAATTGCCCCACGAACTGACAGTCCCTGGTTCTAACTAGGTAACTACCCAGCAGAAACATTGAACAAATAGTTACTCAAAAATCGTGATGATAATCAAGGCTTTGCGTGTTTCGATAAGCACATAACAATAATAACACATTCATTTTCAATTCCTTCAAGAAACAATGTGTTCCTTATACAGACTCAGTATTCTCCTTACCCGCCATCTGTTTTCCAATTACTCCCAACCGACAAACTGCTTTTGTAGCTGGGAGAGGTTTCAAGATCCTGCGTTAACTGGAACGGCTGGTGAGAAGATTTTGGGAGAGAAGTGGGATATTAAAAATTGGTCAGACCATTGCTTGAGTATGGTTGGATAGTTTGCGGCCAAAAGTTTGGATACCGAATACAGAAATTGGAGAGGCTGAAAGAATGGAACCTAGATTTGTCTCTGGAAATTACCACATATCACAATAAGTACCGATACCCAATAAATAAAGCAGCTGTGTTTGGAGTAATTGCAAATCAGGAGAGAGAAGAAAATAGCGATGAGAGGCATATTATGAGTTGTTATTTGCGGAATTAGGAGTTTTAACCTGATTTACCACTATACTGTGTCTCACTCTGTCCAATGCCTTGTAGGGATCCAATGATTCACACTGTCAACTAGACTTCCCTTCATCTAAAATGTTTGGCACATAACACAGTAAATGAAATTAACAGGAATCATCTCTCCTAATTTACTAATTTACAATCCACGTCCTCTCCTCAAACAAATTTGTTATGTTGAAGATAAAACTCTCCACAACCACAGATGTGATATCAGACTAATCGGTTTGTAATTCTTAACTCTTTTTGTTTTCCCTCCTTTCTAAGATGGTACTACTGTGATACATTTCAAACGTATTGAATTTCTGATATGCAGCAAGTCTCCAGACTGAATCTAGATAGTATTTGTATGCATCTATTTTAACACGTTTGTGCGGTGCAATGCAGTAGCTCTGTATTTCAGCCTTAATTTTCTGCATATTTTTAGATCTTACTAAGTACTCGGAGACGACGAGGTTACTAGAAAAGGGAGAGTAGTGGAGTCAAGGATATGGAAGAGAGTCACTCATGAAGGAATCATACCGTTATACGCCTGAACGTATTTTGGGAAATCACATAAAATTGAAATCAGTATGGTTGAACTGGTAATAGTATTCCCGATCTCCTCCTTTTCTATGCGACATGTTTTAACTTTTTCGTGGTTTGACAATACAGACACTTCATTGGTTGTGTACCCTCCAATATACTTCCATAATAGTCCCAGAAATTATTACTGAATTATTTAAATTATCTTAATCAAGTTACTAATGTGACGGGTCGCCTAGGTGCAGGGCTCCCCTAGTAGGCGCGAGGCCCCCTAGAAGGCGCGAGGCCCGTAGCATTTGTTACCTTCTGCTACGTGGTTAATCCGGTACTGAGAAAACCTACGTTTCCTCAACAAAGACAATCATTCCTAAAAATTCCGTATTGTTTTCATATGATTCTTCCTTTCAGCCATCAATAAGGAAAAGTACAGTCCTAAAGCAAGTATCAGGTTCTTATGTGAATCCAGATAGGCACAGAAGATAATTCTTTTTCCCTGAATTTTACTATTACTTTCAACAAACGGAACACCGAGGTGAGAAGCTAAACCTAATTAAAAAAACAGGATGAGAAATGCTATGAGTTACTTCTACAGTGTGTAAGAACTTTCAAGCAATTGGAAAATGAAAGTAAGCAAAGGTTACGCAGTTTCTACAACTATTGTCGCTTTCCATGTGATTCGCAGAGGTATAGCTCCGCATTTCCCATACAATCTTTTCAGCACTTGATGAAGTCAGCGGCTCCGCTCATTCTGTACCTTCCCGCGAATTTTCCTTTAAACAGAAATAGCTGCTCCGCATTTGTTCTGTTTTGTCTCTGGAATTACTTGTGATCTCTGTTAGACAATTTTGAAACCCGACATATAAAGTTTTAGGCAGTTTTATTTTAAATGATAACGTTGTTTAGCAAAAATTCATTACTGAGGGTGTTTGATAAAAATTTTAATGCTGCATTTGTTACAAAGTATGATACTAAAGGTAATTCTCATGGAGGAAGGAAATATAAGGAGACGACGCAAAAGACCTTCACCACGAATTGAAGTGAAGCAGGGCGGAGGAGGAGTGGGGGGACATGGCCGGAGTGGAGGGGGCATGGCCGCTTCCATACAGACACGGGGAATATGTACAAAAACCTCAAGGGGACTCTAGGATAAAGGTGACGCCGATATCTGGTGATGGATTATTATGTAACTCGATATGACAAATAAAAAATGAAGAATAAAATTTTTTGATATTCTGCTTAGTTTTCGAGATATTCTGTCCCAAATGTGAAATGGTTTTGGTTGAAATTCAGAAGAAAAAATTGGTTAAAGTCAAATTTGATGTTGGATTCTTATTTAAAAAGACGAGACAAATGAAAAATAAAGAATAAAATTTTTCGATATCTCACCTAGTTCTAGAGATATACTGTATCAAAAGTGAGGTTTCTTGAGTTGAAATGGAGAAGAAAAATTTCGCAAAAGTCAAATTTAATGATCGATTCTTATGTAACACGACGAGACAAATCGAAATAAAGAATAAAATTTTTCGATATCTTGCTTAGTTTTGGGGATATACTGGGAACATCACAATGTTTGGAAGCGCAATACCGCTGCTGCCGCCATGCGGCAGAGTTTAGTGCCTGCTTCACCGATTTAACGTCACTTCTCCTCCATATATTTCCTTCCTCCATGGTAATTCTGTTACTGGAAATGGTATTATCTGTGACAACTTTTTTGTGTTGGATCATAGCTAGCATTCATTATCTATGGAATTTACAGTTATTGTTTACAGTTTTCAGCTGATGAAGTGTCAAATCCTTGTTTTGAAAGTTTACGAATTTTGGCTCTGTGACAATTGGTTATATTACTTCGAATAAAATGATAACTTTAACTGTCACAGATGGGAGAGCTTACGTTTGGAGTGCGGATGGTAAGTGCCCATTTCATTATTCTATACCGGTATGTAAGAATCGAAATTAGGTTTTGTAGGGAAATTGGCAGCGGTGCCGTAGCTCTATCGCAATTAATAATGATATGAAGAACAAATCTGGAAATAAGTATCGACGTTTCTTTGGTTGAAGTTACGTTTGTTATTAACCCTTCCTACCTTTGGCCGCTCTTCTGCTATGAATTCAGAGGAGCTACATTTTCAGTTTATAATCACAAACGGAATTAACCTCTTCAGAACGTATGCAGCAGTGAGAACATTTTGTAGGATAATAATATAGGAGAAAATTAAAATAAGCAAAAACCTGTAGGAGAATGATCAAATCAAACCAATGTATGGCATTGATTGGCCGGAGGATCTAAAGGAAGGAAATTGATGTCTGTTGGTATTTGAGTGTTGATAGATCAAGCATAACTGCGCCTAATAAGGCATACAAACATTAATATTATGTATTACAATCATGATTTACATTCTTCCTTTATTTTACTATACATAGTGGGTCCATTCAGAAGCTTCATTATACAACCACCAAATAGAGAGCTATTTTTCATAAGATAGATTTCACAACACAAGGACATGGCCAACTTCTGTCTACCATAGCAATCATGAAAATTGTATGTTAGTATATAATCATAAACGGAAAAGGCAGGTAGTGGGCAGTTCATAGCAGTAACCAAGAGCTACTCCAGGACACAATGAGACAAAGATCCACAAGTCAAAGTGGATTTGTAGGTGGAAACACTACAAACATTGCATTATTACTATCAGCACTAACAGTGTCACGTCATCATCATTGAAGCATGAACAACCATTAAGTATCTAATTTTATACAGATTTATAGGCTTAAAATAATAGGCTAGGTTAAAATTCTGTCTGGACCAGAATGAACAGTTATACTGATTGTATTACAATAGTTGGAATTGTTGCTCTTGGGAATTAGATTTATTGTTTTAATATAATGTATTCTTCACATTCAAGGACCACATTTTATGGTGTCACAAGTTAAATTTAAAATGTTAAAACATGAGATGGCTGCACTACAGGCATCATATCAACCTTAAACTGTTTTGTTTTCTTCTAGAGGTTGTAGTTAAGTTGAAATGCAGCTGCTACTTGTACCAGAAGAAATATATATACAATGAAAGCATTCAGTATCCTCTATCAATAAAACATGGTGGGTATGGCTCAAAGAAAGCACAGACAAAAATGTTCCATTTTTAAATTTAATGTGACTTTTTATAATGGAGAGAAACTGAATTTCTAAGAACACATTAGAGTGGAAGAATTTACCAACATTTCAAGAGATCTGTTTTAATTTTGTAGTGTTGTACAACAGTCACATATTTCAGCATTTTTAATTTAATTTGTGGCGTCTTTTCTGTAAAATGTGAGTGGGAAAACATGAAGAAGGCATCAGGTCTACTGGACCTCATGATTCCACTACAACAACATTCACTAATGATGTTATAATATTTCTGTAGTCAATCACAAGATCTATTATTTTTTATGCAGTAGTTCTGTTGTAATATAGCCTGGACCATTATACACAAGCAGAAATTAGGTTGTAATACACACTGGACCAGCATACCACTGTTAAATGTTCTTCAGAAAATATTTCTAGCAGTGTCTTGTGTTTGACAACTGTAGTATGATGACACCAATTCCTTGAGGAATCGCGGTCCCCAGTAATCCCAAACATCATATTGAAGCAGCAAATCCATATTCTAAGAGGTACTTTTTTTGATAGGTTGAGAAAGTTGTGCAGTCCTTGTTGTTTCTTTTAATCTATAAGATTGACTGCTTTGGAATCACACACATTTGGTACCACATTGACACAGTGTTAGTAGAAAGTAATTCTATCAGTATCATGATTCCAAATATTGGCAACAACAGTAATGGCAAAAAAAAAAAAACATCTAAAGACAACTATGAAAACTCTAATTAATGGTTATGCATATCAACATAATTTCACTGCAGTAGCCCTTCTCTCTCTTGTGCAAACATGATTTTTTTCCAACCGTGACTGTTTTTATTTCTAGACTGGTTAAAGCTGAGGGAGGAGCATCGCATTGTTGGACACTTAATAGGATGTTTGCCTAATATACCTCGCCAAGAGTCATTTTTAGGTCTTCCTCTGGAACTTATGCCTGAAGAGACAACATTGCTTATTGAAGAGAAAGTAGCAACTCTTGCTCGTTATCCGTCTTTGTCTCGTTCACCAGGTTCTGGAGTTAAAGCAGAATATGAAAAATACAGAAAAAGAATATATGAGGAACAGGTAAGTGGAAAATGACATTCCTTCTATCTAAGATATATATATAATTTCATTCACTGTTACTAACTATATTGGGGATTACTAGGGATCGTGATTCCACGAGGAAGTGGCTTCATAATACTGCAGTAGTCAAATGCAAGATACAACTAGAAACATGTTTTGAAGTAATTTTAGCGATATCATGCTGGTCCAGGGTGTATTTCAACCTAGACACTGCTTGAAAATAATGTTCCTGGATGTATTACAACCTAATTATCACTTGAAAATATAACATCTTGCTATTTTCTACCACAGTATTATGAAGTCCTTATTGACTGTGGAAGAATGTTGTAGTAGTGGAATAGCGCTCTCCAGTAGACCCCTATATTGTATGTATGGTGATATCAATCACCAATAACTAAAAAGAGGGAGATAAAAGTATGCACGAACTATTTCAGAATCTTTTGGGTTGAGCTGATAGACAGGATCCAACAAGGAATTGCACATTTGATCTCAAATTTGGTTACACTTTTCTTCGTACATATTACGTAACAGAATGGTGATACGAAAGCCATCAAAGTAAAGTCATTCAAAAATTATAGAAGATTGGTGTAAGTTATGAGAAAAATAAGTTTTTATCTGTTGTTGTTTTTTGCAAATGTATGTCAAGCTTATTTCTTGGATAGTAAACTGCTTTCAGGTCGAACTAGAATAATTCTGGCTCACAAACAATTCAAAACTTTCAAAAAAAAATTGGCATTCACTGTTTGGCTTTCCGATACAAAATCTTTTGAAAATACATTTTTTTTAAAAGTGAGGGTTGGGAGTATCTAGACTCTTCCAGCCTGAGCTCTGCCATTTTTAAACAGCTTGTTCTGAACACCCCTGGTTTCATCATCTGTTGTAGTGCCTTCACATGAAGTTTGGATTGATATTAGCTGCTCTTTTCAGCAGCCTGCATTGCTCCACTCTGTATTCTTATTGATTGTTAGTCAGTGTATGTTATGCAAAGTGAGAATATACCTTCTGCTTTTACCGAGTGGGGCGGTGTAACGGTTAGCGTTCTGGCCTCGCATTCGGGAGGACGGCGGTTCGAATCCCCGTCCGTGCATCCAGATTTGGGTTTTCCATGGTTTCCCAAATCACTCCAGGCAAATGCCGGGATGCTTCCTTCAAAAGGGCATGGCCGAATTCCTTCCCATTCCTTGCCCCCCATCCTTTCCCGTCTCTAAAGACCTCGCTGTTAAGAGACGTAAAGCAGTTAAAAAAAAAAAAAAAAAAAACCCTTCTGCTTGCCCAATTCTTTCATTGGTGAGGTGGGCAGTAGAGTTATCAATTCTGGTAAACTCCGTGATGAACTGGGTAGAAGCACAGTAATCAATTCAAATACTCTCAGCTACTAATTTTTCAACATTTTCTTTAATTTGAACTGTCAGTGATGTTCCTGGCCATGGATCATTATTTCAAAGTTTTTCATTACCATCTTGAAATTATGCATATCATGTAAAAACATCATTCTGACATAAAACTTCCTCAAACAATTTAAAGCATTTTTAATTAATCTGTGGTACTTATACCCAATTTAAAATGAAATTTAATGTCTTCATATTATTCCTTTACATGCTGGGACTTAACTATACCAGCACTCTCTATCTTTTATGAAATTTAATCATAATATGACACTAATTAACTCATTTATTCATGCAGAAATGAAACAGGTAGTTACATAAAAATAAAGTTGAGTCTACTGGAGATCGCGATTCCATTACAACAACATTCACTAATTATGTCATAATTGTCAATGATGAGATTATTTTCAAGCAGTAATTCCATGGTAATACAGCCTGTACCGGCATGACACCATTAAAAATACTTTGAAAAGGAGGTTAGATGTGATACACGTTGGCTGCCAGATGGATAGCTATAAAATATATTTTAATGTGTGACTTAAGTACAAAATGTACTATTTTATTGAGAAGAGTTAGATTTATGTAATACTTTTTAACAAGTTCTGAAGAAGACTCCCTTAAGGCGGGTCGAAACCGGTAAACAATAAATTCAATGAATATTGCAACAGGTTGGCTGTGATTCATTTTACAATTGAAGAAATACCGTTGCTGTTGATGCTGCCATGCTCAAGATTTTGTACTTTGAAAAGTATTTCTAGCAACGTCTTGCATTTGTCCACTCCAGTAATCCCATAAAATCTGTCATTGTTTCCATTGAACAAACTGTATGTAGTTTCCTGTCAGTACCTTACAAGCACCTGATAATAGTTGTAAATTTTACAACATATAAAGATTTTTTTCTTTGCTCTAACCTTTTCATTGTAACAACTATATGTCCTATGTCTTTAATCATCTGCTTCATATATTCTAATTTTAGTTCTCACCTTTGACTATTCCCTCCACTGAAAAATTAACGAATCCTGCCTGTCTTAAAATATGACCCGCTTCCCTTCTTTCTGTAAGATTCTTCCTCAAACTTCTTTCCTCACCCATCATTTCGAAAATTTGTTCATTTCGTATTTTATCTGTCCACTTAATTTACAGCATCCTTCTATAGCAACATGTTTCAAATGCTTTAATTTTCCTTCTTTCTGGTGTTCCTAAGTTCATGCTTTGCTACCATAAAGTGCTGTGTTCCACACATAAAGTTTTAGAAAGTTCTTTCTTAATGCTATATCAAGATTTTAAACTAAAAGAATTTTCTTTTTCAATACATTTTTTTTTTTTTTTTTCTCGCTAGTGCTATTCTGCTTTTAACATCATTCCTGCTTCAGCCATCAGTTGTAATATTATGCCCTAAATAACAGGATTAACTTTTATCTCCTATTGCATCTGATCCTATTTTTATACATAATATAGTACTATTGCTATCATTTCCGCTACATTTCATCACTTTTGTCTTGCTTTGGGTTATATTTAGGCCAAAATATTTGATCAGTATTTACATGATTTCCAGAGAACTATATTTCAGTATATTTTGTACTGCCCAGATTCACCATCATACTGAACATTGAGAGTTGCAACAGATGTGGGTTCAAATCTCAAACTCTTAGTACAGACATTGCGCCATTTTCATAGGATGGTTCCCTCGGCCTCAAAACAAAGCACTTTTATTCTACCAAATCTTACACCTACCACTAAGAAATAAAGTGAAATATTTGTTCTGTTAATATTTATCGGTTACATTGAACTTAATTAGCAATGAAGTTTGTTTTCTCTATTTCGTTATTTCTTATTGTGATAGCTCATTATTCTCACAAACCTAAATTCGTGGATATCAGAATACATTGTTTTGGACTTAAAATATGATTAGTGTTAGGTTTATTCTTGTCTGTATTGTTGTGAAATTATCAGATGTTCCATTCGAGCATGTATTAACTGCTGAACTTGAAATTTTTTTTAGAGATCATGCAAAACAGTAGTCATTAAGGTTGCAGATTACTTTGGAATTTATGTTAGTTTATGGATTGTTTTCTGTATTTTTAGATTCATTGGGAATATAGCTATTAAAAGACACTTGAGAATTCCAGAGTTGCCGTTATTGTTCACCATTTATTATCTAACTGTTACACAGAAAATTATGTCGATAAAATTTTTTGATGTTCCAGCAACATATAAATGCCACAATCCCATTACATTGAAGGAATCACCAAATCTGCAGTAAGTTTGAATCAATTGCAGTTAAATGCCAAGTACTGGCCCAAAAATTATCTCCATATGTGAAGGAGTCAAGTGATTTTTCTCCTGCTATGAGTCATTCATCCATATTTGACAAATGCCCTCCCTCATTCTTATCTGGTTACCTTTCATCAAATCTTGATTCTTTGTACCGAGCGTGGTGGGTGTATGGTTAATGTTCTGGCTACGAGTTCGAGAAGACGCGAGTTCGAATCCCTGTCTGGGCATCCAGATTTGGGTTTTCCGTGGTTTCCCCAAATCACTCCAGGCGAATGCTGGGATGCTTCCTTCAAAAAGGCCATGGCTGAATTCCTTCCCGTTTCTTGTCCCCAGTCCCATCCCATCTCTAATGACCTTAGCCGTCAATGTGGCATAAAGCCGTTGATTCTTTGTAGGAAACCGCTATAACTTTTTAACTATGAGGCAGAAATGGTAAAATGATGACCATCAAAAAATTACAAGATTCTCATATTTAGATGCATCTGGAAGCTAAATAATTTCTTCATGAAACCTTTTGTGCTCATGAATAGTTATACTTAACAGGTGGAGTACTTAATGGAATCACGCAAACAACAAGTAGCAAGCATGATAGACACAATAGCTGAAGGAAAGAGACAAAAGTTAATGGGCTTGAAGAAAGACAAAAAGAAAAAGACTGAGTCTGTTGAACCTAACACTACTTCCGAAGCAGATGATGTTGTAATTGATAAAGAAGAATTACTGCGAGAAGAATGCTCAAAAATTAAGCCAGTGACTATTGAAAACACGCTTGTTCAGATATTTTCAGGTGAGCCAAACTAAAACTATAACAATAAATAATACACAGATTAACAAAACATGCTGGTTAATTTATCAGCAATTTTTATTAATTTGCTATAATTTAATGGTTTGTGGAACCTTCAGTGGTTTTGCATTGCCTTGTAACTGTTTGTGGATCATCTCTTTTTTTTTTTTCATTCATGTTGCCTTCTAAAATCCTGCTTTACAATAAGCCCACTACATTTGCATTATTTGAATACTTTGAGATACGTAACATCACCTTCTACTCCTAGGGTAAACATATTCTCTGTGATGTTTTAAAAAAATTTACAATTAAGTGGGATATTAGATTAGGATATACCTGAGAGTAGTTTTATTCTGTCATTTACTTTCCTAAATGTACTTCAGGAATCTAAAATTCATACAAGTTGAAAACTGTCATAGTTTATTTGACCAGTAATTAACACTTTGACAATCTGCAGTAAAATATATATTTATATAGAAAGTCATTTTTTCCAAATAAGTTCTTGTATGTTAGTCATCAGATCTACTTGATGGGATTTGCTCAGTCTACTATAATTCTACTTGAAATCTATAATTCAGCTCTTAGTCAAATGTCCATTTCTTCAATAAAATACGGCTCATCAAAATAAATTCTGTACTTATTCTTCTCTTGTAAAACAATGTGTAATAAACACTGCTTTCTCTTTAATATTAATTCTTGATATTTCTATCAATTGTTAGTAGTATGTAGCTGTCATAGACTGGAGCTGAGTTGGTAAGAGGTAAAATAGATCCACTCTAATCTGGCAAAGAGAGTATAAACTTGACCAGTCTACCTGCCATCCAGACATGATTTTGGATAACTTGTAGCTGCTCCTCTTGGGTGAACACTGAGCAGTTAACTCTAATATCTGGCATCTGGGACGCAGATTCCAGAACTTGGTTTTCCAAAATTCTGCCAGTCCAATGCCAGAATGCTCTTATGAAAGGCCATAGCAGAATTCATTTACGTACCTTATCCCAAATCCTCTCCTTGCTCTAAAGACCACAAATTTGACTGGCATAAGGCCTAAGGTTGGGAAATTAGCTTTTTCCTAAAATGTAGATGACCTGTTGCTGGAATTATTGATATTACACAAGAACTTCCAGCAATGGAACAACCACTCAGCCGAGATTCCAGGAGCAAATTGGGTCTGCTTCTTAAGAGAATATGAAGCTAATTGTATCATGTACATTAATTCTTTTTTATGGCATAATGTTGGATATAAAACACAATAATGTTGTTTAATTTGTTGTAATCAGGGTAATTGCAACTAGTGTCTTTTTGTAGCCTGTAGTCATCAAATTGTTTATATTGATTGTGGCTTTTAGAGATTGCCCTGCCCTTATTTAAAAATTCTAGTATTGCTCTCTTTTTCCCATTTCGAAATTAATTGTAAAAAAAGTTTAACAATCTTTTCAGTAGTAATTGCTAAACAGGCGCCGCAGAGATAATTCTTCTCCCACTTCTATCGCTGTTCAACCTTATCCCCCCACCCCTGGCACTTCCACCCCCACCCCGTGTTTCCGCCTTTGTTTCATTCATGTGGCGGGTTGGGTTGTGATCACATCATTCCCCCCGTCATATGTCTCGCCTCTCACATGAATAAGGTTTCTCACCGAAATATTGTGCAATTTGTTTGTTTTTGTATTTTTTACATGTTCATCTCGCCCTCCTGCCTTCATCTGTGGTAAGTGATGGGTCGTCTTTCCCTTTCCTATCTTAAAATAAAACATAACACATACATAATGGAAGTATGGAGAAATTCGACACATACAATAGATGATGGCAGCTGGGATCGACAAACATGTTGTAAGTGTTTTGCCTGGTTAGTGAATGTGACAGTTATCTGTACACAAACCTGCATATTTCTATTATTATTTGGTTTTACGTTTTCCTTTTACACTTACCAGACATTTACCATAATTTGAATTTCTTCTTTCTGGCTTTCAATATCTGATACCAATACAACACCTTAACATCTGAAAAATCCTATTCTTAACATCGTTAGATATTTAATTCAATATTTTCTCATATAATTCAGTCGACTTTTCTTGAATCATCAAACATACAATTTATTTTTGAGTCTTGCATTAATTTTACTGTACACAATTAATACTTATCCGGTGCATTTATCGATACATCATTTCCTATTGACACACAATATTCACAGGTCACTTACTAATTCTTTTTTTGTTTTTTTCCTTAGACTGTATACATTTTATTAACAATTATTCAAATACAAGGATAGATACAATTTCATTTTAAGCTTCTTTTTCTTAAAGTCTCTTCTTCTGTATAAATCATCTCTTGTTCGAACTTCTGTCAAACCCTTCCTTTTCTCATAAATTCTAAGATACTCCAGACCATCACTATCGATTTTTTTGAACTATTAACTAAATTGTCAAGATTAATAATTCAATCTATGACCTTACTTTTATGCAAGGATATTTACAAACAGGAACATAATTTCTATTGAGGACTATGTACCATACAATGTGTAACACAATATCGCGGTATTGAACCTTATTCTTGCAAGAAAATGAGATACTTAGTGGGGAGGTCAGATGTGAATACATCGATGCCCACTACATGGGCTAGCTGGTCCCAAACATCATCATGAATTTTGTTTACAGCCTCACCATCCAAGGCAGACACATTTGCTCTTGTCAAGATTACTTACCATTTACTCAACATCCTGACACAAGCCCTTAAATCCCATAATTATCCTCCAGAATTGGTCCATAAAATTATATCCCAATCCAAAAATTATGTACTATACCAAAATTCACAACCTACATAATCATGTCTGTCTCAACCAGTTCTCTCGTAGCCTGTAATCCCTGAACCAGATTCTCTGTTGTTTCTATGACTTTCTCAGATCTTTTCCTGATATTCATTATCCTTCCCACAACACCCCACATCACATTCTGCAGGACACCTAACTAATTATTATTATTAATTTCATTGCAATGGAGCACCCCGCTATGGTGGCAATTCCCTTAGTCATCTAATTACCCCTTTTTATTTTATTTTTTAATTATCTTATATAATTTCAATGTTAAATTCCTCCCCCATCTACATCCCATCTCATATACTGGCTCACCTGCTTCTATTGGCGGAGTCCATACATCATGCTCACCATGAACCAGTTATCCAAACTTTCAAATTCTAGAGCACTCTGCTGTTTCCCATGCGAGCTCTTGTGACCTCAATAACTGTTTCACAGTCAGAGTTCTCCCTGAAACCACATCCTCAATCAAAAACTGAGGGCGCTATAAAAAAGCTCTGGAAACCTGACATCTCCCTGGCCCAATCTAAGGTAATACTCACCTTTCTCACCCTAATTCCAAGTATAATTAATTTACATGTATACATAGATCTTATTTTCAATTTTTTCTGTTATTTACCTTTTACATTTTTAAATAATTTTTCTCCTCTTTTAGGAGTCCCCAAGTTTTAATTATCTTCTTTCCACTCATGTTATTTTTGCTTCGCAACAACCTCCACTCTGATCTTAATTGTCAACCACCATAACCTGCACACACTCAGTCACGTATATCTGTTTTTATGAGTAAGGGCATAGCTTGGAAAATAGTTTGTGTGTGTGTGTGAATTGTTATTTATCCCTGCTGCCCTCCTCCCATCAACATTGGTCAGTGATGGATATATTTTATCTCTTCTTGTACATATATAGGTGCTTGGTTGGGAGGGAGGAAAGGGTGAAAACTTTCTAACTCCTCTTTTTATCATTAAAAGAAAACCCTATGCTGCTTATTTATTCGGTACTTATACAGGCGTAAAGGGTGAGGCTCATTTACCTTTAATACAGGAAATAATAAAAAAAAGACCTCGCCTTACAATTACACAACATTAATAATAAAACAAACATAAAATTAAAGCCCTACTAATTAAACAAATGAAACATCATTAAATTGTCATTAGGATAACAGACACTCCACATTTGGCTTTAATGAAGCATTCCCTTCAAAACAATCGGGAACCAATCTCAAGAAAATAAAAAGCAATATTAACAAGAATTTCGATTGATTTCAAATTGTCGGGCGCCAGGATAATTTTAAATTACCCACCAGATGTCGAGATATTAACTCACTAAGTCTGCTTATCCTTGCCGGGATAGAATTAAAGTTATCTCGCGGCTCAATAACTGTCAGAGGCGAGAACTCCCAATTACTCAAAGTTTCCATTGAAAGGTCATTACAGGATTGTACTCAATGACTGTAGGCAAATATCACATTGTACTGTTCTGTGAATAATTACTGTTATGGTGAGAGGTGTCCCTCAACGGTGAAAAATGCTATAGCGTATTAGCTACAGCGGAAAGGGCAGTACGTCCTTCAGGCAATGTACAGGCTGACTGCAAAGCGACCTCACTGTTGCAGTACGTCTTTTTTGAACCCTTGGAGGATTCGATGCCAAGTCAGAACACACTCCAAACTTGGAGATCTTGGCACAAAGTCCGCAGTTCCAGCCTGTGGGTCGGATTCCAAGCACAACCTTCAATTCTGAGGGCTGGACCTGAAGGAAGTCCTCTGCAGTTCTGCTGCATCCGTCTCTCCGCAGCATCCATGGTAACCATGCCCCTTGCCAGGATGTTTTTAAGATACAGAGAAATTCATGGAAATTAGAATTACGCGGAGAATAGTCTGCCATTGATTGGCTCCTGCTATCGGTTCCACCTTCGCATGCTATAACAACATTGCCTTTCAGCGATCTATGTGAATTCAGATGCAGTTGGGCGTATCTGCCAAATATGACCTCCAGAAACATCTGCTTGAGGAAAAGAGGTCGCCGAATGTCCATTCACCGAGGTGGGGTATTTTCCCGGAGCTAAGGGATTATATGCCTGACCTGTTCTGTTAGGTACGGGAGCTGTCCACTGGGCTGATTTCCGTCATTCTGTTACAATACGTAATTAAGGTAAACTCTTTTATAAGCTTTAACTATTCATGCAGGTAACAGTATTCATTTCTGTTCAACATGGTATGAAAATTCATTGAAAAAACCTTTCATGTAATAATAAAATCAACTTTTATTATTCCATCATGTTTACACTTTCAGACTACTGTAGTACTTTTATGTTTTCCATTCCCTTCTCTACTATTGACCTAATTTTTCTAACCTTGTTGTAAAAGGGTAATTAGAAGGGAATGGCCACTGGAGCATGTGCTTCATCGCAGGTAAAATTAATTAAATAACTGTTTAAACAGCTATACCCAAATAGTTTCCTTAAGTTGCCTTGTTGTGCATAGAGTATCCTAAATTTTCCCGAGTCAGTTTTACATTTTTTCTGAATATAGGGTATGTTTTTATTTATGTCAGAAAAATTATTACACTTCCTACACACGTTATTTCCATGAACTATTTTCTCTTATCCCCATTTCTCATCATCAATGTTTTTGATGTTGTTAGTGTACCCATGGCTGAGACAAGAAGACGCCTGTCCAGTGAGATGGGATTTTCCAAAAACTATTAAGGATAAATTATTATACCAAACGTTTAAAGATATGTGGAAGAGAGGTTATTATATTTCAAGTGGAAAAAAGTTTGGCGGAGATTTCTTAGTTTATCCAGGTAGAATTTTTTTATTGCTGCAAAATGAAATTAATATTTGTAGAATGTGATATAACAATAAAACTTTCTTTTTACCAGGTGATCCATTGAAGTTCCATGCTCATTTCTTAGTGCTTTGCAAAGAAAGAAGCTGTGCATTACCAGTCTACGAATATGTGACTCTTGGCCGTTTGGGAAACAATGTAAGGAAGACGGTTGTCATTGCTTCTTTCTCCGATGATGAGAATAAAATAGTTTATCAGTCAATAAAATGGAGGGAGAGTCGCAGATAACATAATTCTCTGTGGTGTTTGATAAACAAACAGTGAACATTGCATAAAAAAATGACTGAATTAACGTTTGGCGTAATTATTTCAAAATGGAATTGCAAGTGCTTGGAATGGAATCACAAGTGCTACACCTGAAACAGCTTTGAAAAGACTGTTTATTTCAACTATCTGAAATGAAACTGCATTAAGACTTTTATATACCTATTGAGTGTTTCTTCCGATACTTTTTATTACTGTAACACAAAAAGGAATTGTATTAATTTTACATAATTTAGTTTCATTGTATCATATTTGATATTGTATTAATACTGTACATTTCTTTTGCTTCTTACTTTTTATCACTTAAAAAATTGTCATCAGATATTTTTAACTTCCCAAAGAATATGCTCCTTTAATTCTAATCGGTTCAACAGTGATAAATTTTAATCACCAAGAAATAAGTTTTCAGCACGTTGAATGCATATAACGCAGAATTGCGTTTAGTTGAATATTAGCAGGGTGCGTCTTTCACAGATCCATATCAAGTGCAGACTAGATTATAACATCTCAGAGTAGTTGTATCAGTGATACTGAGCATAACATATTTGGTCAGCACGTGAGTAAAGCATTGTTCTTGCCATTAACAACTGTTATTTATTGTTATGAACTCTTCAAGTGAGGGGAAAGATGCTCGTGGATTTTATGCATATAAATCAACCGTGACCTGCCGACAGTAAATGGAAAGAAGATGGTGACTGATGACGTGAAATTCTTCATATTAGCAGCAATGCCGCAACATGCAAAACCGAAAGATTTTTTTAAAATTATTGTTGAATAAACCAATTATTATGTGGATCAAGAGTTTTTGTGGAAGTTGGAGGAGATAAATCATGCATTAGCTGACCATACACTTGTGGGATAACTAAAGGGCCTAGTGTAAAACTCCCCATCCTGGCATGCCTAGCCATTTGTTGCCTACACACAGACAGGATTGTTCAGAGACAAGTCCGGTCATTTATCCTGTGGCAGACTAGTCCCTACGGTTTGTGGGAGGAAAGTGTCAGTATTACTGTAGGCTGGTCATTAGCCCCTTTTGGGGCAAATCAGCCAGGTAATTATAATATTATCTTTTAATGTATAAGAGGCCTTTAAACAAATTACTGAATTCAATTAAACCCGGATTATTAGGCCGTGATATATTTTATTCCTGTATGTTGAAGCACTAATGATAATAGTACAGCATTATTTAGGGTACATTAGTTTATTTATATCAATTATCATTTTCAGGATGTTTCAGTCTCCTTCCAGGCCAGCTTATTAGATACACAAATAAAAAACTAAAGGTTTATTATGATTATAAGGTGGGGAAAGAATTGCTTATTGAAGACTTGAAATGTAAATATCTTGGCATTACTTTTGATAACAAGCTTAACTGGGCAGATCACATTGGACAGGTAGTAGGAAAAGGTTTCAAAATCCTGCATTTGTTGGAGAGGGTGATGAGGGGATGTACAAGAGAAGTAAAGGAATTAGGTTACAAAACTTTTGTCAGACCATTGCTTGAATATGGAAGTGTAGTATGGGACCCACATTTTGAGTATCAAATGCAGAACTTGGTGAAGGTGCAAAGAAGGGCTGCTAGATTTGTTTCTGGAAATTATAGCAGAATGCAATCGGTAGCAGATATGATAAAAGAGATGGAATTGGACTCATTGGAAGACAGGAGGAGGGTGAAGAGAGTCATGGTAGTGTACAAGGCATATATTGGTGATGAGGCATGGAAAGATATTGGTGTAAGAATTGAAAGTAATGCATGGAAGGGAAAAGATGACCATGACCACAAGCTGGCACTCGATTTCAGGCACAAGGGTGTAGGAAGATTTTCTTTTTAGGTAAGGGTGTCGGGGATTGGAAAAAGTTACCAAGAGAAATAATGAGTAATTTGCCAAAAATGTTGAAAGAATTTAAAGTTAAAATTTGTAAAGGGTAAATGTAAGTGGATGCAGAAAAGACAGAAGATGGGTGTTTATGGAAATTGCCACCGGAGCTTGCGCTCCATTGCAATTTAATTTAATCCAGTTTCCTCTGGGGATTTAGTGGAATATTATCTGCACTATCTGGTTTTGTTCATTCTTTTTGCATGTTGAAACCACTTCTCTCCATTCTGCTTAATATGTTCAAATACCAATGTTACTTTTAATTGATCTCTAATTTTTAACTTGATCTAGCTGTGTTATGTTCTGTCATTCTTCTCAGACACTTCAGTTCTACATCAGTGAGAAATTACTCATTTTGTGTTTAAATTGCTCAGGCTTCTGAGCATTAATAAGAAATTTTATATGCCTTTTAATTTTATTCAGATTAAAGAATTGGTAGATCATCATCAGAGCTCTGTTGAGCATGTTGGTGGATCATTGGTTAAGGTGTCCGACTGGGAATCGAAAGGTTCCCCAGTTTGAATCTCTGTCTTGGCATTTCCCTACGCCGTTAACCTGACCTTCTCCCATGGCATAACTTGCTGTGTAATGTGAAGTATGCCAGAATGCTTCGCTGGGTCAGATTCCACGTTTAACTGTAGGTCCCCTGTACCTAGTAGGACAACTGGATTTGGTTAAGGTGGGCAGAATTCACAGCCAATAGAACCTTGTCACCAGGTCTTTATAACCACACGGAATTATTATTATTATGATAGTGCTCTGTTGTAATTTAGTATTTTGAAATGTGCATATTTTTCTTACAAATGTGTTAGATAGTATCCCGAATATTTAAATGTGTTTACTTCTTCTGGAACTATATTACTCCTTTTATATTGATAGGAATATTATTATTTAATTCCTCTTCTTTTAAACAACTATGGCTCAAAGTAACAAAAAATAAATCATAATCCTCTACTCCCTTTCCATTCTTTTAATCAATTCGACATTGCATAGTGACTTCCAAAAAGAAATGTGCAAACTCTGGATTATAGATTTAACAAACCTTACGTCACATTCAGGAAATGCAGCTTAAAAATGTATTAATTGCTCTTATGCACGATTTTTAAATTTTTATTCAAATGACCACACATCAGTGGCAAGCAAGGGGTCTGTCCAGTCAGTCATATGTATGTACTGTTGTGAATAATGCCTTGCATATTGCTCACCCTCTAACTAGAAGTGTTAAATGTTTATGATGGGCTTATCCTGTTAGTATATAGTTGGTTCTTGTTCAACGAAACCTGTAATTGTGCCCTAGTTACGAATATTTGTTGGGATACTTTTTCTTATCGGTCGATATATTGTTTATATCTTTTCTTTCCATATTAGTAACATATGTGTCTGCCCCTGGTAAAATTAATGGATGGATTTGAATGGAATTCCACAGTGACAGGTTAACAAAAGGATGCATTTTATGCAGGTAAGTGCCTTATTTTGAGGTGGAGAAGGGGGGAAAAACTATATGCACAGGTCACAAAAACTAATAAACACATCACCAAAACTGCACATAGCGATAGCCTATGTCATCAGATAAATAGGATACTTTATACCAGTTCTTGATGATGCAGAGGCAAAACTATAAATTTTGTAATTTTTCCTGTGAGCAAGCACCATTTAAAAGCTAGTGAATGGATTTCTGTGAAACTGCACATAATAGCTTTTGTCATCATTGGGATAAGAAGCATGCCATCAGTATCATATTTCATCCATAGTACAAAGACCAAAACAGAAAATTTTGGAATCTCTAAGTGCGTGAATCAAGCAAATATCAACAGTTTCAACTAATTGTATATGGTGATTGGGTGTTTGCTAACGTTACATTTCGATGCTACACTAGACATGCCGAGTAATAAAAAGTTCAATTCAATTGGTCCATATTATAATTTATCATTATTGTATGGTGCAAGGTTTCCCATCATTGCTACGTTTACCAGGATTTAATTTAAAGAAACTGAATAGCATAAGGCAAACAGTGCTGCCATTTTGTTATGCACAATAATTCAATATCTATGTATTCTGTGAGGTTCATACTGAAAGTCGTGAGCAACATTTTCTAGCAATTGACAGAACTCCATTCCAGCATGTCTCAGTGTTGTCCTGTTGAAGGATGATGATCTTTCCAATCCTTTCGATAAGCTAAGCTTTCAATTATTTCTTGCACTGCATTATGTACTGCTGCAAGTTTTGCAGTGATGTCATTCGCCCTAATATGTATGTCTTCTCTAATGATCACCTCAATCATTTCCTTGTTGCATTCTGTGCAGGCAGTTTCAGGGTGCCCACTACATAGCTTGTGTTTCCATCTTTGAAATAATTCAGCCATCTCCTAGCAAACCTATCCATAGGAATGCTGGACTACATTGAAATTCAGCAGCTGATTTTTCCACTTCAACAAGGAATTCCATGACAGCATGCTGTCAAAACGAAACATTTTAAATATTGTCTGTGGTCATGTGACAGCACCAAACTGTCACAACACATTGTGTACAGACAGTAATTAATGACATTGCTGTCATTTAGTTACATTGTTTAAATTTTCATGGTATACAATGGGTTGCTCATGACTTTTTTTGGCTCTGATAATTACATCAATGAGCCTATGTTGACTGATGGTAGCACAATAAGAGCAAGGCCATATGCGTAGCATTTTTTTTTTTGTCACTGTTGCAATCTTTCTTTCAACTTTGATTAATTTTTTTCTTCCCTTTTCATACTATCAGCTCATCTGCGATTTTGTTAATTATGCAAACTCGCCATTTATTCAATTATGTAGATTATTTTTGTTCTATTCTAAAACCCCATCGTCGTCCATCTCAAAATTCATGCCAAATTTTGGTAAATTGCTGGTAGTGATTTAAAAATGTAAAGAAAAAAAAAGACAAGCATTACAGTTATATCACGATAGTCCCCAATAACTTTCAGTACAATAAAACTCCACATTTAAAAGTAAGCATTTAACATTAATGGAATTGCTGATGTTATAAAAATAGACTGGTGTTTCCCTATATTTCACATTTCAGCCACCACTACCTAGCACAGATCACTGGTGTTTGTATGTGGCAGTAGCATGTAGTTTCCTCTCATGCACAACACTGGCCGAATGCCGATAGCTGTGCAGATGTGGGAGACATGGTGGTTAAAGTTGGTTGATGCTGGGAATTTTCATAATTCGACCAAACACATGCATGTCCATATACATCTCTTTCCTACCACAACTACATAGCACAGACCATTGATGTTTGTGTGGTAGTAGCATCAAGTCTCCCATCGTGCACTATGGTGATTAGATGTCGGCAGCTATAGAAGTGTGGCAGATATGGTGGTTGAAAGTGGTAGACCGGGGCATTTTCATATTTCGACTCAAGACGTATGTGTCGCTATGTATCACTTTTCAGCAAAACTATCTAGTACAGATCACTGGTGTTTGTGTGTGACAGTAGCATAGTCACCGATCGTGGACAACGTTGGCCAATTTTCGATAGCTGTGGAAATGTAGGAGATACGGTGGTTGAAAGTTGTCGATCAAGGATATTTTCATATTTCAACCAGACGTGTGTCAATATATCTCACTTTGTTGCCTCAAGTACACAGCACTGGTGATTATGTATGGTAGTGGCCTCGAGTCTCCCATCGTGCACTATGGTCATTAGATGTTGGTAGCAATATGGTGGTTGAAAGTGGTCAACCTGTAGAACTTTCATATTTCTACCAAAGACGTATGTGCACGGTGTATCTCTTTTCAGCTAAAACTATCTAGCGCAGATCACTTGTGTGTGGTAGTAGTATAGTAACCGATCGTGCACAATGTTGGCCAATTTTCGATAGCTGTGAGTGTGTGGGACATATGGTGGTTGAAGTGGTCGATCAAGGATATTTTCGTATATGTAACTTTTTTGTTGCCTCAACTACATAGCTCAGTCCAGTGGCAATTGTGTGTGGTATTAATCTCGTGTCATGTCGGCAGCTATGGGGGTGTAGAAGATATGGTGGTTGAAATTGGTTGACGAAGGGCAATTTCATATTTCGACCAAAGATGCGTGTCCCTATATTTCACTTTGCAGCCATAAATACCCTATGCAGATTACTGATGTTTGTGGGCAGTATTCCCATTGTGCACTAGGGTGGTTACATGTCGGTAGCTTTCAATCGTAATTCTTTACAATCATGAAGTCATGGGCATTGGCTAGTTTTTTTTAATATAATTTTCATTAAATCTGGCTTATAATTATTAGTCAGGCTTCGAGCCAAATGGAAAGCGTCGGAGGGCCACAGATTGAGTATCAATGCTCTGAACCATATGGAGGAAGTCGTTGGCACTCCTAATTCGGAATAAAATTGTATACATCACTGAACACAGTGAACTTGTGTCCCATACGAACAGTGCCTTTGATCCAGATGGCAAAAAAGTGACATTCATTATTTATGGATAACTTCTAAAACAGTGTAGATCATCCTTCAGATCTACTGCACAAGAATACATGTTGCTCTGGTTCTGCTAGAACTGAAAATTGAATCCAATCAGCACAAAAAAAAATGCTAAACTAAATTGTGGACAAATGAAAGCTCAATTATGGAAGGATAGACGTGATGTGTTTCATAATTTAAGTGAACTTGAAGGCAGCAATAGGAATACAAATGCCTAAATGAAAAACCTTCCTATAAAATATACTGAAAATACGAGTGCGACTAATAGACGGGCTGAAATGTCGAAACTACCTGTGCAAGGAAAAAGCATTTCAGTGGTACAAAAGAATAGCCATTCGCATTTTGCAGCAAATCCTGCTAAATTCATTTACCATTTATAATTAGTATGCCCGACATACAATAAATGTATATGATTTTCAAATATAAGTGATTATACAAAGAGAAATGGAAAGAAGTCAATAGATAAAAAGAAGGTGCAAATATTTTACTAAGGAAATCAAGGGAGGTATCCGCAAACGGACTCTGGTTTATTGCTTTTAACAAAAACTGTAGATTTTGGTGATGAGCGAGTACCCATATGTTTTTAGATAAATTCACAAAAGCTGTTTAGTTCATTGCAAAGAACATGTCAGATGTTTACCAGAATGGAACAATGCCCCTGTACCACATCCAATTATATTTACCAGCTCACCTGCCTCCATTGCCAGAGTTCTTTAATTAGCCTCAGAATGAATAGACAAACAGTTTGATGCCAACCTCAATTAGTCAGTGCTATCCGAACTCTGGAAGGGGGAATTAGCCTACTAGCACAATCTCTGTACAAGACACAAACCCCAATCTCAGATAATACTCGCCCATCACCACTCGCTACTTTAATTAGTTTATATTTCAAAGTTGCTTTGGTTTTTTGTTTACCTTTTCATTTTGACAACTCTCCCCATGATTTAACATTTCTCACTGATACTATCCACCACATGACCATAATCATCAAAACTCCTTTTATATGGCTGTGTTGATCACAGGTTCCCACATGAGCTTAGTCATGTTTTTATTTTCTTGAAAAGGGGTATGACCCAATTTTTTTTGTTTTGTCTAGGTTTTATTGTTTCTGCTGCCCTTCTCCCTTCAATTTTTTGTCAGTGGTGATATTTTTTAACATTTCATATCATCACCGCCTCAACATACATTTCTTCCACTCCATTGTTATTGAAGCTATCTTCTATAGCCGTTCCTGCCACAATAATTATCATACTTAGAACTGCTTTCTCAATTATATATTTTGTATGTTTTGTTTTAAATAGTCAGATCAGCTGATCATTTGTAGATACCAACTTCACCATTTCTTCTCCAGGTCTTCCCACCGCATCCATTAACATCTCCAGCAATTTAGAAATCCACTGTAGTCAGAATTTAAAAAATTCTCAAACAGTTCCTCAGAGTAGAATATTGCCCGCTTTCAGACGTGTTGCATTAAAAATAAGAAAGTATAACAGTTTTATGTATATTTTGTTGAATAAAAAGTTGTTCCTGGTAAAAACCCGAAAATGAGTGCCCATTGAGTAATAAGGTTATATTAAAAGAAAATATGATAATTCCAGACATGTTTAATGAAAAATGTACAATAGAATGAACAATAACATTACACCATTCTTCGGAGCAATTCATTGATTTTGTCTTCACGATTGCCAAAATCTCCACCCTCTACATAGTGGTTTGTCTTCTTGCGCCATCCTCCAGTTGGTGTATTTAACTGAAAATGAGAATCAGAATAAAACATTAAGATACATCAATAATTCCTATAGTGCTTCCATTTCTTTAACATCTTCAAACTAGTATCAGCAACAAACAAAAAAACTTCAAACATGTGTTAAAATTTACAGAACAAATCTCTTTCACAAACTAAATTCATAAATCGGATGGAAACTATAATCAAAAGGTTTTCTTTCATCCGTATTTTTTTTCCAAAACTTCAATTAATTATTGATACAGGATAAAATAATTTGCCCAGTCATTACAATAATTGCATAATCAGTATTTTGCAAAATCTGAAATCTTCAACTCTTATTTTAAGTGAGCACATTAACATACAGAACATAAAAAATTTTAATCGAGAAATTGCCATGAACTGCTTCGATGTGTCAAGTACCACTTCTTTAAGGTGTATGAGCCTTTTTTTGCTTATGGCTTTACATATTGCCCGCCTTTCTGAAAGAACCATCTCAGAATTCACCTGAGGTGCGAGCAAACCACTTAACTACTCATCACCTATCAACAGGCATGTACTGATTATCAATAGCATTGACTTGTTAAAACATCAGTAATTTTGTATGGATTTACATAACACAATATAACACCAGTGAAACAAACATTAAAAAAAAGTTGCACCATATCTGCTAGAAAAGGTTTTAACCTGAAAATTTTATATCATTACGTATACATGAATTTTTTAGTGTCAGTTACTCAATCCATGTACAAACCTTAAGTAATTGACATACCGTATTCTCTACTGTGTGCGTCCCCAATGCTCAGTCACTAAAGGGAAAACACTGAACCCAGTATTGCCACTGATGCTCTTCATGTTTTACAAGAAACTTTGCAGGGCACTTAGCTGCCATATTTTAAAGGTACATACTGGCAACATTTCGTGAGCAAACATTTAGACGCCAAACTGCTGTGCAGTCACTTGGCAGACATAACATTGCACATTAATAACGGTTTATTTTTGTAAGTTTTAAATAAACAGTAGTGCACGTTTTCGTGTTTCAAGAACGACTGACTTTATTTAATAACAGAGATCATAGAAGCACAAGCATAGCATAGATAATATTGTAGATGTACATTGTACATGGAACACAGATTATATTTAACAAATGTTGCTGCTAGTATAACTTAACATATTTTGATATATGACCAATACCCCCACTATATCAAAATAAACTAACAACTTTACTTTTCTTGTATTCCCAATAGCTTTAAAAGTTTACAATGCCTTACATGACATAAAGACTTTGTGAGTATGTCTGCAGGCATACTTGCTGTTTCTAAGTATTCTACTTTAACAATATTCTTATCAATACATTCTCGACCAAAATGATATTTTATGTCAATATGTTTTGATCTATTGTGAAAGACAGGATTATACAATAACTTATGAGCAGTCTGATTGTCATTAAAGATTACAATACACTGTGAATCACCAGTTATTTCCTTATTTAAATTTCTCAGATAAATGGCCTCCCTACAACATTCTGATATTCCTACATATTCAGCCTCAGTGCTTGATAATGTAATATTGTTTTGCTTTTTACTCCCCCAAGATATCACACCACCTGAGAGACTAAAACAGAATCCTGTGTAGGACTTCCTATCTAATATGTCATTAGCCCAGTCTGCATCTACATGACCAACTATCTCTTTGTTAACATCTGTCCCACAATATTTAATACAATAGTTTTTGGTTCCTTTGAGATATCTTAATATACGCTTAGCATGAGTCCAGTGCTCTTTATTATAACAATTATTAAATTGACTCAAGTACCCAACTGCGAATGAAATATCTGGACGGGTAAGTATTGCTAGATACATTAGACAGCCAATTAATTGTTGATAAGGCAATTTTTTATCACAATTCTCATCTTTAGCTAATTTCAATCCAGGTTCCATTGGCGTGTCAACAGACTTACAATTAACTAAATTAAATTTTAGTAACAACTGATCAATATAATTACTTTGATCCAAAGTTAAAATTCCTTTCTGTTTATCATAACAGACAGACATACCAAGACACTGCTTGATTTGCCCCAGATCCTTAATTTTAAATTGAGATCCTAATGCAGATTTTAGCTTATTTGTTTCAGTACAATTGTTTGAAAAAACAAAAAAATCATCAACATACAATGCAATAATGGTTATACTTTTACCATTATTCTTAATATATAAACAAGGTTCATATTTGGACTTTGAATATCCAATATTAATTAAACAAGTATTTACCTTATCATACCACATTCTTGATGACTGTTTTAGCCCATAAATGGCTTTCCTTAGTTTTAGAACTTTACCAGGATTTGAACAGTTAAATCCTTCAGGAATTTGCATGTAAATATTCTCGTTAAGATCGCCATTCAAGAATGCAGTAACTACATCTATATGCATAGTATCAAATCCAAGCTTCACAGACAAAGCAAATAGTAATCGTAAAGTACTATGTCTTACCACAGGCGAAAATGTTTCGTTATAGTCTATGCCAGGTTGTTGAGTAAAACCTTTAGCTACTAACCTTGCTCGAAAACGCACTTTATTGTCGCACTCAATCTTTTTCTTAAGCACCCACTTACACTGCACTATAGTAGAGTTACATGGAGGCTCTACTATCTCCCAAGCATCATTTTCTTCAAAGTTGTTTAACTCCTCCTGTATCGCCTGTAACCACTGATTTTTCTCTGGTCCTTCCAATGCCTGTTTAAATGTAAGTTCAGTCACATTGTCTAAATTACTCTCTGTATAACAAATACCACCAAAACCATATCTGTCTGGTGCAACGTCTTTCTCTGACAGGCCTATGTGGTTCATCACCTGTACCCTGAGCATCCAAACATTCTTCATAGTCTGTTGGAACATAATCAGAATCTGATGAAGCTTTCAGTGACTCTTCAGTTAATGTCAAGTCTGTGATGTCCCCCACTGAATCTTGTAATGTCTTATTTTCTGTCATGTTCTCTTCAGTTATACATTCCTTTTCACTATCTGCAGATACAATGTCTACCATTTCTGATGGCTTTTCCATAATGATCACATCTCTGCTTGTAAATATTTGTCTTTTTATTGGATCATATACTCTGTATCCTTTGATATTATCAGGAAATCCAAGAAGTATACACTCAACTGACTTTTTATCCCACTTAGATCTTTTTTCTTTATTGATATGAACCATAACAGGAGATCCAAAAATTCTCAAATTACTTAAATCTGGCTTAATTCCCATCCATAGCTCATATGGTGTTTTACCATCCAGAACTGACGATACAGTACGATTATGTAAGTATACAGCTGTGTTACATGCCTCAGCCCAAAACTTCTTACTTAAGTCAGCATCATACAGCATACATTTGGCCTTTTCAATAATCGTCCTATTCATTCGCTCACATAACCCATTTTGTTGCGGTGTATATGGATTTGTCGTCTGGTGCATTATTCCAAACTCCTTTAAGTAATTATCAAAATCTGAATTGCAGAATTCTCTCCCATTATCACTTCTGAAGACTTTCACTTTTCTATTAATTTGATTTTCAGCTAATGCCTTAAATTCTTTAAAGTATTTTAATGCTTCATTTTTATTTTTCAAAAAATAGATAAATGTCATCCGACTGAAGTCATCTACAAATAATAGAAAGTAGGATGAACCTCCTAGTGATTGCTGCTCCATCGGTCCACACAGATCACTGTGAACGATTTGTAATAATTCAGTACCTCTTGTACCACTACTTGCAAAAGGTAGCCGACATTGCTTTCCTTCACAACAAGTCTTACAAGATGATTTGTTTACATTGATTTTATCATCAAACTTCATTCCTTCTACTGCCTTCTTAGTTTTCATTAAGCAATCACTGTTCACGTGACCTAGTCTGCGATGCCAAGTGAGACCTGTAGCTGTCACAGCTGCAAACCATCCTTTCTTGCAGGTTTAATTTATAAACACCATTCGTCAAAGAAGCAGTAGCAACTAATTCTCCACATTTATTGTAGATGTCACAACCATTTTCTGTGAAAATCACTTTGTTGCCTTTCTGAATTAACTTGCTAACTGAGATGAGATTTGTTGTTAAGTTTGGAACACAAAACACATTCTTCGATGTTTATATCGATTGCACTGCCTTTAACTGAGGTAACTATCTTCACATCGCCAACACACGTAATTGAAACAGTTTCCTGATTTGCTACCATTATTTCTTGTTGCACTTCACGATATTTACTGGTGATCCAGTCCTGATTAGCCGTTAGATGAACACTAGCACCAGAATCAATATACCAGTCTCTTTTATTGAAACTTCCACTCAAAAACACTGCTGAGAACGCATTTGTTTTCATGTTGTTTGGGCATTGCGTTCTGTAGTGACCAAGCTGTTTGCACTTATAGCATTTGACATTTACAGTCTTTATGTTGGTACTACTTGACTTATTTGAACTGACATCTTGTTGCCATATAATTGTTTCCTTTTATGTTGGCTATTCTTCGACACAACGAATGCACCCTCATCATTATGACTACTTTCTTTTCCGGTCTCCATGTCTAAAAGTTTGCTTTTAATAGCGTCCGATGTCACTTGAATCCCTGAGTGCTCGATGGCCATAATCATTGGCTCATATTTTTCAGGTAGTCCAGCTAGCAACAACGAACCAATCCATTCATCATTTATCGCAAATCCTGTTCCATTTAGCTTTTGACCCGTCTCAATTATCTGCGTAACATACGAGGTCATTGAACTGCTACTCTCCAATCGAATGGATATCAAATGTCGTAAAAGACTTATCCTTCTTGTAAAACCGGAATCGTCAAAGAGCGATTTGAGTTTTTCCCATAGCTCTTTTGTAGTCTTGACAGTTTTTATGTGGACATATAGTGATGAGTCTATTGTAAGAATCAATTTCGCCTTTGTCTTGGCGTCATCAACAGCCGACACTGTAATTTCAGCACCACTTTCGTTTCTTTCGGGCTTGATACATTTCATCATGCCTTCAAGTATTAAAAAAGTTCTCTGCGGCGAACACCCACTCGTCGTAGTTCTCTCTACCACGTAACTTAGGCACATTTACAATATAGTTCGTTGTCGCCATTTTTGTGAATTTAAACCAGCGGCAACCAAACACAAGAACAGTTCATGCACTACTACACAATATCTAAGCTAGCTACTGATTACTTCTCTTACTGCGAATAAAATAACTTATTTAAACTTTCGCGAGATAATCTGCTAAGCCTATCAGGCGCTCTGGGCCCATAACCTGTAAGTTTTAAATAAACAGTAGTGCACGTTTTCGTGTTTCAAGAACGACTGACTTTATTTAATAACAGAGATCATAGAAGCACAAGCATAGCATAGATAATATTGTAGATGTACATTGTACATGGAACACAGATTATATTTAACAAATGTTGCTGCTAGTATAACTTAACATATTTTGATATATGACCAATAATTTTGAATATAGGTATTCAACCAAAGCACAATTTCAAATTTTTTATCAGCACTTGCCTGATGTAAGAAATAGTTTACTTTAACAATTCCATGTAATGGATTGGAAAAGTGGCTGTTTTGTATGGAAAGCTAGAGTCAGCTTAAGATTTCAGCCATCTTATTTTAATGAAAATTGAATGGTGCTCTGTCTCCCATTGAATGTGGTTGCCAATGTTTCCCCTATTGCTTCTCGTGTTGTGCATGATAAGTATATCACTAGCTACTACACACCTTCCTCCCATTTCACAACTATTGTTTTTTTTATTTCTTTTTTGGAACTGGCAAGCACAAGTGAATGATGCAATTTTCAAAACTAGACAACACAGTCAAAAATGATTAATTACCAACCAAACAGGTGTAGTAGTCACATTCAAAAGTGCTCTTAAGTAACGAACACTTATGTTGAATGTGGTACACAATTTAGTTTTCAACAAGCTGGAAGGTAACAATTTAAGACAATTGTTGCCATGGACTTGTTGTTTAGAGTAGAGCAGAAAATACAATTTAAATGGCTAAAAGGACAAAGTTACTATACAGCAATATGAATTAGATTTGGATAGCATAAAAAAGTATACTATGCAACAATAAAACAATGAATCAAGATTCAAGAAAAAATGCTATCATTTTGGGCCAGTCTTCAAAACTGTACGAACTTAATCCAAAACTGTATCAAAACTCAGTAATATAATCCTATACATCATTTCTGCTGACAAATATTTTTCTTGGTGAACACAAAACCTGCAGTTCTATCTATATTCATCAAGCCATTTGACGGTGTGTGGGAGGAACGACATCAAGCCATCACTCCAATCAGCTAGAGCACAGTGAAATTGCGGTACAAACACTTCTCATTCTGTAACCAACCACTGGATAGACAACATCAGTGCATTGATTGGTTTGCACAAAATTGCGTCATTCATTAGTTTTGAATTTGTTTTTTTTTTAGTTGTGAAATATTATTTTGAATATAGGTATTCAAAATAATATTGTTTTAAATATTATTACGTATGATTTAGAACAATATTATTTTCTTATTTCCTTTTTTTTCTCTTTCTTTTTAGAAATAATGGTCATCTCAGCAGGACTTTGATATTTTTGAATAATCTCCAATTTAAAGTTTTACCATGCTTATGGTCTCTTCGCGACTACGATGACAAAATAAAAAGAAATATGGCAATAGATCGATTGATAAGCTTATTTAAAAATAAAGACGTAAATGCAAACAGAAAAAATTAATTATTTGCAGTCTTATTTTAAAAAAGAACATAATATGGAGAGAATCTTCAATTTGATGTGAGCCTACTTGTTTAAATATGTTGTACAGTGTGTGATGTATGTGTTACTATTTTTTTAAATAAATCTGTATAAGAATCATCTTGCAGCATTTCAACAAGTTTTTGTAATATAACAGAGCATATTTTTCGCCATTTCTCATTGTATTGGCAGTTTATTTAATTCTCAACACTTCGTACTGAGTATTCAATAAGTTTGAATATCCCTCAAAAATTAATTCAATCTCATTTTAATTAATACTAGCGGAGTTCCCAGCGTTGCCTGGTATAGTTGGCGTAGATTTAACCATACCCTATTTTTATTCCCGCAAAACATTTGTACAAAGTTTCATAAAATACAAGCAAACTTTTTCGGAATTAAAGGAAACTTACATTCACCCGCCCCCTAAAAAAAACTGGTGGGCTGAAGTTTATTTGCACGTATACCATTCTCATTCGTCCGAAAAGATTCATGTATATCAAGCTTCGATAATTTGGTTAAGAAATTTCATTATTGCATTACTGAATAACCCTAGATTATGTTAAAAACCCACTCACATTTGATTCAATTGCGAAGTGAATGGATATACTTGTGGCTTGAAATGCCAGATCCTCTAACTCTGCAGATAAAATATCAAAAGTGAATCCGGAATAATATTATCGTAAACAGAAGACAAATGCTGAAGGCCAAAGATATTGTCCAGAGATCTTGCTTAAAGAAAATCTCTGTTGTTTTTACGGCTATCTATGCCGTTTAAAAATTGATATCCCAAATTAAAGGAAAGAATACTTCAAGCTATGGCTTTTAAAAATTGAATATATCGAATTAAAAAAAAGAATACTTAAAGTTTTGTGTAGTGTGCAAAATAGTTATTACTCTAAGTTACTTAATTGCTTTAATTAAAGGCTATGGTCAGAGACTTTGTGTTTAGTGCGGAGTATGCGCCATCAAGTGATTTCTCCTGTGGAATTTCTCACCATATGTTCAGAATTTCATTTAACGCTCCTACATTATTTAACGTTGGAACATAAGACATGCCAGACAAGTGAATTAAGATTCTAAGCTTTAAAACGGTGAAAACTCCATCGAAATCTGCCCCGTAGTTTTCGAGTTTTTATACGACCAATATGTCCGGTTTTCGTTTTATAGATGTAGATATGGCATAATTAGATTGTAAATTAGGGAACCACTTCCTCTTCAATAACCAACCTTTCAACCATTTGGTCCCATTTTTCATTTTCATTACAATTACACAAGCAGCAGCAGTCAAGAGCAATTCTATATGATCCATATTCATGAAGACTGGAAACTAGACTAGTTCGAACATGGATGACTAGAATGGTTTTGGATGTCATCTGTATGAAGTGTTCAATGTATGACCACCTTTATATGAAGGCCTAGTGGGATCTAACAGGTTGACTGCAAAAAAGTATTATTTGATGCTAAAGTGTAGAGGATGAATATGCAAGAAATTCACTTTTATTAAGTTTGACAGGAAAATTAAATTTTAAATCGTTTTGTTGAAGTCACTTTAATTTCAGATAATTTACAGAACAAACTGTTTCATCTGTACTAAAAATACTCCTATCTAAATTCCCTTATGTAACTTCGCACTTCTAGAAAATTTTCCTTTCGGCAAGGCGGTAGGTCTACTCACTGATCCACTGCAGATTTAACTATGACTGAGGATATTTCATTGTGATATTGATTGATGTGGATCGATACAGGCACGCTTCTGCTGCATTGTCGAGATTAAAAGGTGGGTGAAAAATTACGTTTAGAGAGTGACAAAATATATAACTTTAATTCTTAACTGATGAATTCTGACTACAGTGAAAATTAGTTTTTTCTCCCTCACCTGTATAGCAGAAGTACAGTGCTACGAATAATTATCTTAATTTCTTGTCATCTATATCTAGTGACTTCCTGGTACTATTACAAAAACTACCAGATTTTCCATCAAAATATGATCATAAATATTATCGAAATACGAGGCGTATTCCAAAAGTAAGGTCCGGGGTACAAGATGTCACAGATGATAGGCCTGAATGACGTTTCCCACCTGCAGCACCATCTACCAACTCCGGTAAATATGCAGTATTGTTGGCATGCCGCAGTAGCCGTATATCTATTGTTGAGAGCAGTTCGAAATGGCCGCGACAATCGTAGCTCCCGCCAGTTGTGAAGTGCGCGGTGTGATTAGATTTTTGTTGGCAAAAGGATCGTCAGCTGCGGACATCCATCGCAAATTGTGTGTAGTGTATTGACCAAACATAATGAGTGAGAAACAAGTTCGACACTGGTGTCTAGAATTTCAAAGTGGTCGCACAGATGTGCACGATCAACAGCGGAGTGGCAGGCCCAGTATTCGGACCGACGATATCGTCGAGCAAGTTAACCAAAAACTGCGAAGTGATCGGCGTTTGACGATTAGTGGTCTGGCTATGGAATTCCCAAATGTTGCTAGAACCTCAATTTACAGGATTGTCACTGAAGAGCTTGGATATCGGAAGCTTTGTGCGCGGTGGGTGCCAAAACTGCTCACCGCTCAGCACAAAGAGCAACGAATGCATAGCGCACGACAATTTTTGGAGCGCTATAGACAAGATGGAGACAGTTTGTTTTCCCAAATTGTTACGGGAGACGAGACGTGGATAGCGTACACCAACGCAGAATCAAAACAACAATCAATGCAGTGGCGCCATTCCGGTTCACCCAAACCAAAAAAGTGTAAGCAATCGCCGTACACGAATCTCAAAATGATGGCTTCCGTGTTTTGGGACGAAAAGGGCGTCCTTTTGATCGAATTCATGGACCGTGGGACAACCATTACAGCTGACATGTACTGTGCAACGCTCACCAAACTGAGACGTGCCATCCAAAATCGACGCCGCGGGAAACTGTCGTCTGGCATCATCCTCCTGCACGACAACGCATGCCCGCATACCGCTTCCAAAACCAAAGAGAAGATTCAAGAGTTTCGTTGGGAAATCCTAGACCACCCTGCTTACAGTCCATATCTTGCACCAAGCGACTATTTTCTCTTCCTGCATTTGAAACGGTGGCTTGGTGGACAACGATTTCAAACCGATGAAGAACTCAAGATGAGCGTTACCAATTGGTTCACGTCCCAGGCGGCAGACTTTTATGCCGAGGGGTTAAAGAAACTGGTACAGCGTTACAGAAAGTGTATAGATATGAACGGCGATTATGTGGAAAAGTGAACTAGATATGTAGTTACATACTGACGTTAATAAAAACCTTGTATCCTGAACGATGTTTTTATTATGATCAAACGGACCTTACTTTTGGAATACGCCTCGTACTACCAAAACTAGGAAAATGGTCTGTATATGCATTTATATGCTGTATAAAATACAATCAGAAACGTTGAATCAGTGTTTAATTCAGAATTTCAGCTCAAAAAGGCAGAAAAAAATTATGATTTGTCCTAAACATCCGAACTCTACTCATCAGTCTCCAAAGTTGAAGGCTGCAATGAGTAAAAAACATACGAGAAACAAAAATGTACAATATTTTGGTAAGGTATAAAACCGAAATATTGTACATATTTTTGTTCATCTTGTATGTTTTTCACTTGTCGCAGCATTCAACTTTGGTGAGTGATGAGTCATTTCCCCTATCCTTTATTATTTATCCTGGTGGTCACTAATCAGTAATTGATTAGTAGACAGACCTTTGGACAAAAAGCTCCTTGGCAAAAATGGCTGTAAGCTAATTGCAGGTCTGAGGTCCACCAAAGCAATATCTAGTAGGGTGAAATCTTTGGAAAAAAAAAATTAATTTCAGGGTTTCTTCTCCTTACAGCTTTATCAACTTACAGGTCATTAGAGGTGGGAAAGGAATAAGGGCAAACAAAGTCTTTTCAGGTATTCACCTGAAGTGATTTTGGAAACCCTGGAAACCTAACCCACATCCTCACGAATGTGAGACTCTAGCATTAACTACCACTCAGGCACGACACTCTGTCTCAATGATTGGAGTTAATCACAGATCTGTCATAGAATATGGTTGACAGATTCATGGGACAGAAAGAACCATGCAACAAGAGCTAAACAGTAGTGTAACAATAAAACAGAGATAACATGGACAACAGCAGAACATCCAAACTACAGAAGAGGAAGATTTTGTAGTTTTGTAGCTTACCTTAAAAGGCCACAAGAAGTTTGAAGCAAACTTAAATTTACTTCCAACAGTAAAGATTTCATGAATCAAATCTTCTACGCAAATTATTCCCAGTTTTCCTAAAACAGTAAAATTTCTGGTATTATTATGTAAGAATACAAAATTTTTATTGTATAAATTAATAAAAATAAACTAAATCTTGCATCAATGGCAAACAGCAGGAATCTGTACAATATTACAATAGCCCATAAAACTAGAATTTGAAATTACTTTACAACCTCACTGCTGAAGTTTCAAATAAACATTACATTCACAATTTCAATGAAACACCATCTTACCTAACTCCTTCTCAATTATTTCATTTGAAGTTATTGGAATCCTCTGTCTATTAACCTTAGCAAATCCTCTCTTGTATATTAACTCACGAACACTCTTCAGATTCGGAACTCCCCAGGTAACATAGGGCTCACATATACGAAGCATGTTAATAGTAGCCTGAAAGAAAATAATTAAAATTTTAATAGGCATATGTATAGCAATAAACTCAATTTTTTGGATTAAAGAATATTCTCTTTTCAATAATAAAAAAAGAAGCAATTCATATAAGAAGGATGGCATGAAGCACCACAACCTTTGGTTGCTATTTTCACTGTTATAGCCATGGTATAATTTTGTGTTACGAGTAACTGATTAGGACGATGTGCTAACAAGTGATGATGTTTTATAACTTTAAAACTGGTCTATCCGAAGAATAAAGTAATTGGTAAAAGACACTATTCCCAACTGCAGGTTAAAGACTGTTCCAGTAATGAGCTGTACATGCCATCCTTCCCAAATTTAAAGGCTACTAAATTCTTGTTTTCCACTGGATTCTATACAGAAATGAGCTCAAACTTCAGTATACATATGAATGTCATTCAATAAAATCCAGCCCTACACAACCCCTCCCACAAAAGCTGAATCAGTAGCGTATACCAATCTGAAAGCATTTCTTTACTATTTATTTCATTATATTACTCTGCAATCTGAGCGAAACTATTAAAAGATTTTGAGCATTTGAGGAAACTTTACAAGTAAAAAAAGAAATAATTCAAAACACAAAAGTTTGGATTATGCAACAGTAATTATTTACCTTGTTCAATTTGATGAATACTCCGTTGTTGATCTGCTTCAGTCTGAACAACTGTAGTACTTTGCGAACTTTAGGGGCCACTTTATTCACACTAAAACAGTTTAAATCTCATATTAACATTTCCGCAGCTGTTGACATTACAAGACTGTTTAAAAAAATAACATGGAGGAAAAAATGCAGTGAGAATAATACGGAAAGAAAAGGAACAGACCCATCACTTACCAAAGTTAAACAAAGGAGAGCTTCTACGATAAACACTATTTTTGACACAACCCCTATTTGTAGTGGAAGAGGATAAAGCACATGGCCATCCATAGTCAACCAAATGCACGATTATTTACGACCAATTGAGGTGAAAAGGACAAAATTATTGTAAATTTTAAACACAGGGTATTCTGACTGCTTGCCACTTATTCATATCAAATTAAGTTATTGTACACTTCATTAAATCACCTTTCACTTCAAATTATTTATTCAGTGCCCCATTTTGATCATTTCAGTTGTCTATGACCATAGTGAGCCTAAATACTTAAGTGCCGATTCAACTGCAGGAGAATTATCTTGTCCTCAGCAACCGTTTGGACATGTTCTTCACAATTTTCCCATCTGATATTCACAAATCAATTCCATCATGAGAGTGTTTCCTGATCGCTAAATATTTCACATCCTGCTGACACTGAATTAAAGTAATCTAAACTTTTTTCTTCAGTTTTTCTCCAAGGATGCCACTATTTCAGAGGTATCTTTCCTTTTACTGCATCCATGTATAACATTTCACTAAACTCTGATCATATAGCAGACTCCTCCAGCCTTGCGTTTCATTAAATATTCTGCCTAATAGCCTAGCTTTATTTTCCTTCTGCAAGTGCTACCTGATTTTCCCAAACCACACAGTGGACATCTCTTACTGCCACAGCCATATGACCCTCCTACTTTCCCAACCTACCCACCTAGCAACTCTTCTATACACCCCCAGCACATCTTTTCCTCCACATTCTTGTCAGTACTAGTTTGCTAATACCGATAGGCTTGAGAACATAAGTTAGAACTTTGAATCCAGTCTACAAATATTATCTCATTAGATCCACTTCCCATCCCAGAATACAATCTTCTCCAAAAAGCTCCTTACTTCTATCTCCTCTTCATATTCATTCCTCCCCCACTCCAATAACCTGTCACCCAGATATTTAGGCAATTGTAACCCTCCCAGATGACAACGGCTCAACCGCTGCTGTCACAGACTGCAGCAACTATGAAGCAGCCCTGAAGATAGCTTTTTGACACCTCAATGTACCACCCCACACAAGTCCTCACCAACTCAAACTGATCATTCTTCGTACCCCAAGCCCCCATAAGAGGTCTCCACCCCCCCCCCCCCCAAATCGTTTCCCTCCTTATACCAAAGAATTTCCAGGCCCTCAACATGTACATCCTTTCCAAGATCCATATGGCGGACAATCCTGGATAGCCTGTAGTGACAGAAGGATTTCATTGTTTGCCTTCTTGGATTAACAACTGCTACCATGTCTTTACACTCCCAGCCTATCTCAAAGATGCTCCCCACTTTCGAGAGCAGTTACTAACAGTCCCAACGCCTACCTAGTTACTAGAAAACTCTCTACACACTAAGATTCCAATTTCCAGGGCCTTTAACACTACCTAGATACATGCCCTTCACAGATTATATCCAGAACTGTCTTCCTCTTCTCACTGGCCCACTATATTCTAGCACAAATCTGCAACTCACATCTACCATCAAGAAAAAGGCAGTGACATGGACACTCACATGTCACCCTCCTATGCAAATCTTCTCCCAGGCAGATTTAAAGAAGCCCTTCTTCAAATTAGAATACAACCACCTTATTGTTTCAGTATATACAAATTTAAATGATTTGAATCCATAGTGAAAACCTATTCCCCAACTTCCTAAAATCCCTGAATAACATCCATTCCCTAAACTTCAAATGGTCCTATTCTCAAACACAATTTCCTTCACAGACATCTCCAGGCATGATGGCCACTTCTTAAACATCAGATCCACAACACCTACACTTACAGTAGTCATCCATGTCACTAACACTCCCTCCCATACAGACTAGCCATATGAGATAGGCACATTTACCAAGACAACCTAATAAGCTCCAATATGCCACAATTACCCGCCAGCAGATATTCCCAGCACTCAAAAACATCTACCATGCCCATTTCAAAACCAACCTTAATGCTATCACCTAGCTATCTCCAATCCTGAAAACCATGAAACAAGTCCCTTGTTGGAGTTACGACCTTATCAAATCATTACAGAAATGCATTTCATTCTCATCACCACTCTTCCCACGACACCCCGCACCACTTTCAACTTAAATAATACTAGGTGTAAGCCTATGTTTCAGGTATAGTCATAGGTCTCGAATAGTTCTCATTTTTAGGCCTTGGTCTGGCTGAAATATGAATTTGGCCTGTTTCATCCTAAGGGTTCATTACACAACATTTCAAGAAAATCTGTTGAGTTTGAAGCGAGTAAGAAGAATGTGTAAAGTCAAATTCGTGCAGAGATGGCCCACCTAAAGAAATAGATACTTCTCCCCTACTACCAACCCTGACACACTTAAGCCCCTCCTGTGTAATAAGCCTCGTGGAAAAACATGCATTCACACACCACAAACTATTGCAAACCTACCACTTGTGAAATGGATGCTATAATAGGCCATACCACATGTACCATAACATACCTCATAGCAGCTCATTTGCTTCCATTATCCAAATTTTTAAATCAGCATCACCACAAACAAGCTGTTCATTGTATTGGTTACAGAAGAACAGTTTACTACAAAAAATCTAAACCTCCCGTGCCAGCTCATGTGACCTCATTAACTGCCTTGCTGTCAAAAGTACTTCCTGAAATCACGTCCCCAACCAAAAAACCAAAGGTGGGGATTAACCTACCAACACATTCTGAACACCACACTCCCTGTGCTTGAATCTCATAAGTGCAGAAATAGGGACTGAAGAACAAACTAGGCATACATATAGCACAATATCAGGTATCACGCCCTAATATAATTTGTCGCAAGGAGTCCAAGTTTATGAGAAAGCAAAATTCTATACACCCAATTTATAGCTGTAGACACCATTGGAAAAAAAAGTGACATATCCATGTGGTTTAAGGTGTAAGGTCACTGAACAAAAGGTCACGAGTTCAACCACTTGGGATTTTTTTTCACTCGTGCATGCATTTTTTTCACTATTATTTAGCATTAACATTATTTTCATCCTACAACCCTGATAAGCCCATAAATTTGTCAGTATAGTTTATTACTTTATACTGTACATATTTTTAGCATAATTTTTACCATGTACTTATTTTCTCACAACTAATTTCATTTCTGAACTCAGAATTTCAAACTATATTGTTTGACACTCCCAAAACCTCCACTTCGAACCAACTGTAAGAAACGACCTCAGTAACTATGGAGCAAGGGGGGGAAAAAAAGGCCAAACCACGATATTTATATTGAAATGAAAGATACATTATACCCGATACTCAAAGTTGAAGGGAAGATGGTAGAAGCAATAAAAAATACATAACACAATATTTCGGGCAAAACCCTTTATCAAAAACACAGATGTGTGGCTGAGCTAGTGCAAGCACCTACAATCAACACGGTCACACCAATTTTGTATGTTCTTGAACAAGGATTTTGCCAGAAATATGATGTTTTGATGTTCATGTATTATTTTTTGTTGCTTCCACCCTCCTCCCTTCAACTTTGTTGGGTATTGGGTATACTGTCTTTCCTTTCAATAAAATAATAATAATTATTATTATTATTTGGCAGGATCAATCGGGAGTGCCTGTGCAAACCTAACCATCCTATACACACAACTAAGGGCCTTGCCTGAAGCTATTTTCTTATCCCCTGAAAAATATCTTACCCTCGAATACGGATGACAAATGCCAGGCGAGCTTCTCCAGGAATGTAGTAGTTTCCACGATTCCTTGCCTGACGGGCCAGCCGAATTTCATCACGTTCTTTGCTGTGATACTCCTTCACGTATTTTTCAGCTCTCTTGAAAATGTCTTTTCTTTTCTTGTACTTGAGAGCCTTTATCTGTAAATCAATATTTTTAAATTAGACATGTCCTTCAAATCTACCATATTTTTCAATTTAAATTCTGAAACTATCATAAGATTAAAAAAAGTATTTTTCATTACATTCTAAAAATGTGCACCCTTATATAACAATTATTTTTCTAATTTTTTAAGTTGCAGAAAATGAGACATTCAAAAATTTTCTTTACAGAAGCGTAATTTGGTAAAATAATACCTACAATACTGACAAGGAGGATCTTCAACTGCCCTTTCCAAGCTTAGTAATTTTGTGATTAAAAATTGGAGGGAGATTTGATAGGCAGAGAAAGTCATGCAGCCCCCACTGATTAGTTGTGCAAAGATTAAAAATCACAAGATTTGTTTTTTTACACTTGCCCGCATCATTTGATACGGAAAAGGACTGAGTAAAGAATGGGAGCGAATATGGCCATGGCCTTTTGAAGGAAACATCCTGGCATTTGCCTTAAGAGATTTGAGGAAACCTTGAAAAATCCACATCTGGATGGCCAGACAGGGATTTGAACCTGCATTCTTCCGAATGCAAGGACAGGGCATTACCTCTCATCCACCATGCCCAGTATCGTTAAGGTTATTTCTTATGACTAATTTGTCACAAGCTTCTAAATAAATAATCCTATCCTCACAAAATTTCTGAAATTGTTAACAGTTTTTACTATAAAACAAGAAAAGTATTTTACTCGTGCACAAATGAAAACATTTTCCAACTTGTAACTAATCAACAGTAACAAGCAATTCGTACACAACAAGAATCAACCGATTATGCAACAAACCTTATATCCCAAGGAGCTGCCCTTTCTACACACACCATGTTTTATTCTTCAAGAAAAAGGGTACCTCGCCTCAGATGCACAAATGACTAAGAAAGAATTTCATTTTGAAATTATGATCCCTTGACTTAATGGTCATTCAGTAGCAACATACAGGAAGAAATTTAGCCTAAGGAACTATAACAGCATTTGTCTTTATGCACAGCAACCAACATGATAGAAAATTAACTCTGCACAAAAAGTTACCATCATTTAAACATGATATGTAAATGTTATTAGCCTATTGTTTGATAAACATTCCCTTTCCGTGGATTAAGTCAAACGACCTGTTCCGGAATCTTATTTTGCCATCATGCCGTCTTTCCTTTGGGTTGAAATTGAAGAGAAGATTCTTGAAATCTCACTTGATGTTTTATCCACTTCTGGTGCTCCCCATCTTACAATGTTGAGTCCTGATACTTGTGTATATCAATGCTTCAAATCTTGTCCAAAAGTGAACTACCCTAATAGCTCTCAGAAACCTCATTTTAGCTACCTTCAGTTTACCTGTCAACAAACTTACACTCTTGCAGAGAAAGGCTAGTCTTGTTGCTACATTGTAAAATTTAATGTGGGTTTCCTTCTGAGCTTTATTTTTCTTGAACCACATGTGGCTTGAAATCAAGTTTCAAATTTAGGTGCTCCATCTAAATTTAGTTAACATATCAGAAAAGTGAATTTTCTTACTTGTCTTAAGGATTATATCTTCTTTCACAATTTATAAACATATCATGTTTTACTTCAAATATTTTAACCTTTTTTGTGGGCCTGTATAGTTATTTGGTTATCGGCAAAGAACAGAATCAAGAGTTAATATGCGACTCATTTGTATACAGGATCAGATAATTTTTTTTTTTTTTTTTGGGGGAAAAGACGTATTTGCCAAAAACAGGTATATACAACGCCCGTCTTGCCCTTTGATATGTATAATTTCGCTATGGTTTTATTTCCACTGTCAATATGAATGCTTGTAGCAGACATTGTTTTACCACCATTAAAGGATAAGGAAAACATTTTAGAATAAAGATCTGCTGTAGTATATTCCTGACAAAGGAATCAAATGCATGTTTGAAATCCAAGATCATGTTTCTTCAAATTCTCTCTTTCACCCTAACAGCAAAGGTTATCTATGAACTACCTTCCAGCCATAAAACCAGTGTTCCAGCAAAACTGAATCAGCAACAGACTAAAAGTACTTTGTTATAATTTTTGAGTAGATGGACCATTTGGGGGGGGGGGGGACTTAAAGGCGCATCGACAGTGGGATCATTAGTGTAGATGGACCATCTTTTTCATGTAACCATTTTTAAAGTGAGATTTTACTGTAGCTTCTTTCATTAAGTTGGACTTAACATTCTTCCCAGCACCTATTTGTCAGACAAAAAAGAAAAAAGATTATTCCAGAACAGATTCTTAACATTTACACAATTCAGTGTTCAGAACATTTGGGCCTGGTGCTGGGGAAAATACCCACTGATTAAAATGTTTCAGTTCATAGATTATAAATATCCATTTTTATTGAGATGACAAATAATTGAAATGATCCTATACGACCTTGAGGTGCTAACAATATCAACCTATACAACGACTTATGCCCTGGATCTATAATATTCACACACCTGCTATGAGTTATTGGAAAAGGTGTGTACACATGGTTTACTTTCTGTAATCACTCCAGATGAATCACTCATGACGAAAGGAAAGAGAACTGTGTAAACAACAAATCTTCCAAAGTGATCATTCTCTGCTTGGGTTCAACTTTTCGTCCACTTTCGATGATTCATTCAGGTGAATTATTAAGAGTGGCACAATCAAAATATCAAAGTGAAACCTCCTCCTGGAGCTGTCGCACTTTATTTCTAATTGTAGTCATTTTCTGCACAAACTGGCTTTTAAATGGAAATAACACCACACTTCCTAATCACAAGAATTTATGGAACACAAAAGTTATTTAAAAAAAGGGGAGGAGGGGGGGGTCCTAGCATAGGAGGACATGATTAAAGAATTGAATCTCCCACATTTGACAACAGAAGACATCAAGTGCAAAATTAAAACTATTCAAATCAGGGGTATGTTGTGCATTCGGCCACATCCACTTTTATAGTGCTGACTGTACACCAACATAGTTACTCTGAATGCCGCTAGGTAGCATAACCATTGACTGAATCGTAAAGGAAACCGTGAGAGAGACATTACAAATGCATTTAAGATTGAGAGACATAATAAATGCATTTAATCATTTTTCGGTGACTTTAAAATAAGAACGAGGTAAGAAGTTATGCTATTCGCTTGAAATTTGTGACACGCACATTCCTGTGGTCATACTTTTTAAGAAAAAGTGTACATGAAAGCGAAATGAAAGATACCTAAAGATGTGGTCATTTCAATAGCGTAAAAAAAACACCATTTGCAGTGAAATTGTTCTTGCTAAAGATAGTATCTGCAATCTACAGCAACGAATCTAAAACTAATGGCTCACATTTAATACTGTTGTAACAAAGTATGCGTTTTTTCCGCTCTGGCCCAGGCTGCATTACAACCTAGCCACCCTGCTATACTGCTGCAAAAAACAGGCGACCTTAATTTACTAATGAAAACTAAATTCTTTGCCGTTACAATTTGCGTATTTTTTCAATCTGGTCCAGCTGGTCTGTTATCATGCAAACGTGTCAGCGATTTACATTCATTACAATAGAGTGTAGATACTATGTTTGTCGTGAACAACTTGAATGGAAATGGCGATCACTACTGTTGAAGTTGCATAGTTTCGTAAATTTCGTGTGGCACCAAGTCTATGATACATTTCATTTCGCTTTCGTGTACACTTTTTCTCAAAAGGTATGACCTGAGGAACTTGTGTGACAAATTTCAAATGAATAGTACAATTCCTTCTTTACCTCATTCTTATTTTACTACTGCCCATTTTTCTTTTAAATTTTTTAAAAAAAAGAACAGTCTTCTATTATATTCATAATCATAGGAGATAGTATTTTTTATAGTGGTTATTTAGTGATAAGTTATAATTTTGGTATTTAGTGTATAATTTCACATGTCACTGTCAGTAAGGCAGTGTAAACGGCAATTTTATGAAGTTCACAGTGCCTTTTTTTTTTTGAAACTGTTGCCCAAAAGGAAAGGCTATTTTAGCGGTCAAAGGCTCTTGTAAGAGCCGAAAATTGTTCAAAGAAAGAAAATTGTAGTTGATCAAATTGTTAGGCATAACCGTTTAGATTGTAATGAAGCCTGGACCATAGTACTGGCGACTGATTAGGCGATTTACAGCAGCATCTATTTTCGATTATTCAGTGGTTCTAGTATCATATGAAAAGAACATTAAAACATCAATTCACTCTGCAAAAATATGGAAAATATAAGGCAATAATGCCTCTCACAGCTTCCTCCGCCGTTCTATGTATTTTTTATATATAAATTTAACATTCTGCTTTTAACTATATTCTTTCAAATCTTCATAAACGAAATCAGGTATTCTAGTGAATTAAGTAAAGGTTTAAAATTGTAAAAAATGGGTGCAAACTGTGCCTCTCGGTACGACATTTCAGTTGCAATAAACCAGAGAGTAATTTCTGGCCTAAGTATGGCTGGAAGACATTTTCTCACCATATCCAGATTAGTAACGAGTGGTGAGATGTAATAGTAGGCTTCTGTGGCCAGAGTCTGTTGTCTCTTAGCTGTCCGGGCAACGGCCAAAGAAGAAGGATGCAGTATGATGGTTGAAATGAAGGCTTTATGTATGTCACACAGACAGCCAAGAACCTAGTGATGATTTGAAGATTTTTAAATGCCATTTTGTTCTCCAATAACAATTCTTTGTTGCCGATGCCCCCATTCTACCATGCCCCCAGATACAATTTCTTGTCCACCAACATCTTTTTTTCTATCAACTTTCACGATGATGTAACTTCTAATTTCTCAGGTGAGATTTCTGCAAATTAAATCCACTCTAACAACAGACAAGTTTGTTTGCTGCCATTTTGAAGCGAAATGAATGATTCATCTATGACTCTTCTAAATAAAAAGTGAATTCACATTCAATTACACTTGTAAGCGATTCATCCAGAGTGATTAGGAAAAAATGAACAGTGTAAACCTGCCATAACATGGTTTGAGGTAATGTGGTGGCTGCCCTGTGAAAATACAACATTGTCACAAGTACACACAGAAATACATATTCAATATTAAAATGGTTGACCATTTCAATGCAGACAGTCCAATACTGAATATTTGATATAACACAATTTTTATATCATTTTTGCAATTCTAGCGTGCACGTTTCTTGAAAAAATGTGTCCACAATTTAAACCATAAATGGCAGCTCCGAGGGACAAATTGTATTGTCATCCCATAATCTTATACACACAATATAAACAAACCTTAGATTTTTATAGAAAATTACCTTTAAATTAGCCCTCAAGCGGGCAACCTTAGAAGCATCACGTCGCTTGCGCCTCTTCAGTACAGATTCAGGTACTGCAGGCAACTTCTTGGATGGTACATTTTCAACCTTATCTCCAGCTTTTGGCTTTTCAGCCTTTTTCTCAGTTTTCGCTGCAGGCTTTTCTGCCTTCTGCCTGCAAGAAATATGAAAAAGTATATATACAGTCCATATCATTTCACCTCACTAGAGTAAATCCCTACAGTATATTCAACACAAGAGAATTTAAGGTGGAACATAGGGGCGAGCCAACAGCCAAATGGTCCCATGCCGATGCAAAAATGATCATGTGTAGGGGAACTCTAAGGCCCTTCTCACACGGCGCTACTGAAAAGAAACCAGTTACGAACTAGGATCACAAGTCACAGCACTAGTATTTGTATGGAGGCTCTCACACGGGGCGATCAGTTGGAAACCAGTCCGCAACACGTCCGAGATTAGTTCGAAGCGACGCAGCATGCCAGTTGCCGCGCTGATAGTTTTCAACTAGTTTCTCAACAAAAATGGCGGATCAGATAATAAATTTAAACCTTGTTGCTGAAATTGAGAAACATCCGTGTTTATGCAACTTAGTTGAGTGAATATTCATGGAAAGTTGGCACAGAAAAAGCATAGAGTGTTATCAGACAGAAAGCTAATTTTTCAGCTATGTAAACATGTTTTTAACAAAGAGTAATGAATAATATTTTATATAAACACTTCAGATTTATTTTTCTTAAATTAAAGTACATAATATAACTCCATTGCCACAGAAGTTCTCTTTGTGGAGTAGTAAAGTAATTGGCTAAATAATTTCTGGTGTCATACACTGATGAATGAGAACTAATTTTAAGTTGTGACAGCGGAATTATATGTAGTGTGTAAGTTGCATTATTTCCAAATTTAATCGGACTGTACAGGACTCCTTTCCCACTCCTGACAATTGTGCAAGCTGATTTTAGTATATTAATCACTTTTTGTTAGTCATTACATCGTATGTGACTGTAAAACACTCAAAATTTTTCCATCATGACAAATGTACATTCTATAGTTGAAGGGGAAATCGTTGGTATTTTCATCACTTTGTAGCTTTCCAAGCAAAAGCTTTTGTTTATAAAATATTTTTTTAAAAAATCTCCGATTCCTTCTTTGAATAATATAACATCCTCATCTGAAGAAATCGTCGCCTCGCTCAAATCTCACAAGTGACTGAAATTCCAGAGATTTGAGTAGCATCGTGTGCGAACATTGGTCAGTAACTAGTTAGCAATTTCAGTCTGTGTTCGTCCCGTTCCCTTTGAGTAGCGTCGTGTGAGAAGGGCCTTATGGATTGGTATGGCTCGGCAGATCTGTCTAAGCTCTGCGATGCTGAGCCACTGATTCAAGGGTTGGGAGGGATATCCCTACCCTGAGTGGTATCGGATAAGCTGTTCAAAGAAAAATGGATACTAGTTTGTAGTTACTGGGACTTACACCAATTTAACTGTAATCCATACATGTGTTTCTGAATATCCCAATATTTTGTACTTTATGTTTTCTTACTAATTTTCACTATCTAAATACATTTCCTAGTTTTAATAGTATTTAGACTATAATTTTTCTAGAACTTACATTACATGGATCTATAGGAGATTGCATTTCTGCTATAACATTCACTAATGAGGTCATAATACGGTTTAATCCTAGACTGCGTTTCCGCCACTGACCGGCGTTGACGTGACGTTGTTTTGACGTATTCGCTGTCGACTACCAACATAATTAGGTTTATTCCTTTTAGTGCTATTGTGACCGAGCGTAGCGAGGTCACAATAATTTAAAACTGTACAATATCAACCTAAACTGATATCCCGAAGGTGAATCAGATGCAGGCGGCCGCTGGTAAGCGGCCGCAGATGTCCGATAACACAACCAGATGTTCAGTGTTTGATGTGTTATCGGATTTCTGCGGCCGGTCACAATAATAAATTATCTTTATGTTGGTACATCGACAGCGAATACCTCAAAACTACGTCAATATGACGTCACATCAACGCCAGTCAGTGGCGGAATCGCAGTCTAGGATTAAACCCATAATACTGCTGTAGTCAATTGCAAGACATATTTTCAAGCAGTAATTCCAATGCAATACAGATTACCATTATTTTCAAGCAGAAATTAGTTGTAAAATATCCTGGACCAGCATGACATTGTCAAGCATACTTCAGAAAGTATTTCTCCAATTCATAGTGGAATCATGATCTCCAGTAATTCCCATTATGTTTTCTTACTAAGGTTGTCATGATCTTTTGATGCAAAACAATGTTCCATACAAAACTAGGTTTGCTAATAACTGATGTGAACTTTCACAACAATTAATGTTAACATGGAGAGTACATAAATGTAAACATGCAACTTATGATTGTCTAGATTTGTTGTGATTGTTTTCAAAATACCTCCAAGAGAGTTCAGCACTTTTAATCATTGTTGAGTGTGGTCCAAGGTTTATTGGGATACTATATAACAAGACTTGTTTTTATAGATGGACTGTTCCGACGAGGGAGCAACCGCAGTGTACCTATGGGTATAATGGGGGTCAATTGCTTCCAGCAGAATTATGAAAAAAGATTTGTACGAAAGTATTTTATCCTTTTGGGCAGTCACTCTTTGCCACAACGATAAGCTTTCTTAGCGGAAATTTGAACGCTACTTATCGCTATTAACAAACTAACACCAGCTAATGTGCGATCACCAACGGATGTTACCATCCTGATAAATTTAGGCCTTAAGGATTTCACGTCCCGTGTGTGAGATTGTGCACAAAGCTATAAGGATAAAAAAAATGAGGTCTGGCATTCAGGCTTTTACATCGAGGCCGAGGCTGCACGTGTATGCCTACCACAGGCATTAAATTTTCATTAAAAGCTAGGAATAGAAACAACGAAAGAATCACGTTGTTATTGTTCGATAAACATTGCACTTCTACAATACGATTAACTGCCAGGTAAAGTTAACATTAATAATTTAAACTACCCTTGTTACAGTCAGCTGGGATCATTAACCATGTTTCAGACACTACTAAAAGATTCGGTTTGGTAAATTCTAACCCTCATCTGAACAAACAAATCAGTCGCAAAACTGCGTGAGACATTTTGAAACAAACTGGAGAGTCTAATAAATTGCAGTTCTTTAACAAAATTTAGATTGTAACACTCCACACCGTTCAAAAAAGTTATTTTGGAACGAGATTAAAAGAGATTACATTAAAATAAATAGACTACTTACGTGTCAGCCATGCTTGTAAAGAAAGGAACGGGAAGTTTATTACAGAAGTTTCAGAGTAGGCTATGCAGAGATATGACGTCCTGTTTTCATATCAAATATCTCTGACACGTATACAGTGTATCCAACATGAAGGAGGACCCGATTATCTGATAGCATTTTAGCTCGTTGTTACAATTTGGAGTTAGCACTTTAAGTTGTTTTTCTGTGTATCGGTGACATTAAATATTTTAGCAAAAATACGAGTGCTTCTAAGCATTTATAATTTCAACTGTAATCATCAGTCAAACTAATCTCGTATCTGCATAAAATGTATTGTTAACAGATCATTTTGCAGCATGATCTGTTTAAAGCAACTTAAACGTTTTTCATTTAGCGCATACTCCAAAAAATGTAATCGGAAAACATATTCTACGACGGACTCAGTTCAACAAAGTGGTCAGTTCGAAACACTACACGGTATTCTATGCTTACATGAAAGTATATGGTACATTTCTAGAACCTTAACCGTTGTTTTTAAAGTGTGTTTTGGTCGGATGATTAGTATGAATCAGAAAACTCTTTCACTCTACTTTTTAGAGCTGACAAGTTAACATTATTTTCTAAAGTACATTTATCAGTTTTGTACCTTACCATTTATTCCTTACAGCCACTGTCATCATAAACGTTACATTTTCAGTCCAGGCATATAATTTTGGACCAATGGCTTACTTGGACCTTGACGAGATTTGTTAACATCTTCGATATGAATATATGGGGGACTATTTTACATGGTGATACACGCCCCTCTAACATCGCGCTCATGAAATTACTAACTACAAAGAAATTCCTTGTGCCTTATTCTGTAACGAGATTATTCTGGTGCAGGCTACATCTCAACTAATATTGCCGCTACAAAATCATATTATGTAGACACATCTAAACACATGGAATAATATTGTGAACTACATTTAAGGTTCGCCTTGTATAAATTATCACATATAATTTCATCATACACTTTCAGTAAGTAGAACTGCAAGTGGAATAACGCACCTGCTATAATATATTCACCGTATCATGATATAAATTTGTTCCAATGTGGCTTATTGTAATACAACAGATACGTGTAATGAATTCCAGAATGTTTTGAAATTTATCAGCCCTTTAAATGTAAAATAACAAAGCTAACTCTTTAACTGAATTTACTTCAAATCACCACCATTTAATATTGTGTTTGAAATGTGTTTTAATCACTCCGAAAATTTCCTATTCATGCAAATAGTCCATGTAAAACACTATATTGATTCAAATTAAATTATTAGTTTTTCACAAACTGATGTTATTAAATCATTTCAGGACTTCTCTGTAATGAGAAACCGGCAGAACTGCTTTTGTCTTTGCCAGTGATTTTGGACAACATAATAGCCAACACAGTAAACAATATGACGCTATAAATATTGTGATATAGTTTCTCGTTTCCATTTTTTTAAAGATGAAATCCTGCAAAAACAGTACAGCCTTCATACCTATTTTTATAGTATGTGCACTTAATCAGTTTTGCTGGTATCGTAAACTTCAATAGATCCAGAATTGTATGAAACAAAAGTTTGGGGTAGTAGCACCATTATTCAATGGATCATGCTTTAGTTACAAAGGGGTTGCAAATTTTAAATATGGCAAGGAGGTTTCAGTATTCTCAAAAAACTCCATGTTTTGACAAAACAATATAGGAAGGGGAAAGCCAATAAATATTAAGAAATAAAAAAAGAACAGGGAAAGTAAATCTATTTGAGAAATTTAAGCATGGAATGCTGTGATGAAACAAATAAAAATGACACAATATTTGAGGTGACTCCATCATCTGAGAGATGTGAAACACATTGTAAGGCGCTTTAAGTACACCTAAACATATATTATGGTAAGAAAAGATAAAATAAACCTATCACTCACCAAAGTTGAATGAAGGATGGCTACAGTGAAAGGAAAAGCAAAAAAAACAAAAACAAACACTACAGAAGCACTCTGGGGCCATTATAGTAACATTGATGTAATCCTCTAAATACCACCTGCCCTCTGAAATATTAGTGGCGTTCTGAAATTTGACTTATAACTTATACTCGCTTATAGCCTTATACAAATCAGATATCTATTTTATTTGAGTAATTTTTACATTTTTTTTTTAAATTTAGTTATATTCAAATTTTTAAATTTTCTTGCAGACCACCTTACTCATCTTCACAGTCCACACATTCAGAAACACTGCTCTAGATGATGGTTGTATAGTGTGAACACATAAAAAAGAAAGAACACAAATGACAGTAATGTCTGGGTCTTTATCAACAAGAGAACGTTATAGATGATGGGTGTTCTAAGAGACTTCCTCACAGAGTTGAAAGTTTGTTTGCCTCAGCCTCCAACAACTTGTATAGCATAAGTTGCTGCCAATAAAGCAATCAACCTTGGGCAACATGGACAGGCAGGCCACTTAGCCAACAAAACACTTCGGGTAATGTCAAGATGGGGATACTGCTGCGGCTTTGCATCGTAAACACACAGATCACATGGTATATATGGCATCATTGTGACATATGGTCCAGGCTGCATTACAACATAAACTCAAATGATGACTGTCAAAATCATATTTTCAGTCGTAATGCAGCCTGGACCAAAGTGAAACGTAACTATAACGCACGATATTGCAGATATCCAATTTTCAGATCATATCTATAGCTGTTTCAGTGTTGGAATGTGCAGACTTAATACGTCACAATGATGTCATAAACACTACGTGATCTATGTGTTTACTACACAAGGCCGCGATGGTATCCCCATCTTGATATTACCCAACATATCCTGTTGGGCCAGATACTCTGCTATTTTCCTTTGACTGACAAAATCACGAAAGACGGTATAACAGATTTTGGTACCCCATTACGGCATCACTCACCGGAATCAAAGCATGCCATGCCCTTTGGTATGGTAATACAGGGCTGCTGTACTAGGGACATACAGAATAATAGTATTTTGAAACACATGTGCATCTGCCTCTCATTGCTATCAAAAAATACAGAGCCAGTCATGACCTATGTACCAGCTGCTTATTATTGGTGAAATGGAGAAGAGTAGTGAAGGAAGACATAATGTTTAATAGTTTTGTTATCCTGAGTGACCAATAAATATATATTAGCCTGGTTGGAAAAGTATTGAGCATTTGGTACACGTGATATAACACAGATGTGTTGGCCACTCCATAAACAAGAGTAAGAAATAAGACTGATAGTTACAGGTTGGTTAACTTGCACTCAGTCAGGGGCGGATCCAGGATTTTGTTTTGGGGGGGGCTTGAGCGGACTTTGGTTTGGGGGGGGCTTGGCTTGAGTGAATTTTGGTTCAGAGGGCTTGCGTTCAGTGGATTTTGGTTTTGGGGGGGGCTTGAATCGGGAAAAAGGTAGTATTTATAGCCTCCTCGGACCTCAAATCCGTAGAGCTAAAAAAAAAAAAAAAAGGTCTCAAAACTACAATGTCAGGGGTGGAGGGGTGGACCTAGATACGTTTGGGGGGGGCTTCAGCCCCCTAGCCCCCCCCCTGGATCCGCCCCTGCACTCAGTAGTATGTAAGATGCTTAGTAGCATCTCTGAGGGAAAATAGTGGCTTCGAAGGAAGCAATGTGGATTTAAGAGAGATAATGCAAATAATACTCCTTATTGGTATACGCGGTACATGACTTGATTAAAATAAGCAGCAAAATGGCATCCTATGTCAACAGTTTCTGAGACAAGTTGGAACAAGCATTACTGACCAATATTCCTTTCAAATATGTTTGTGCTATGCTTACAATCTGGACATGCAGTGAAAATCACCTCCCTGGTAATCCTCTTACTATCAGCTCCACCCATAAATTGCTTCTTGTATTGCTCACTGATTTTACTGATTCAGGTCCATAAACCAAGACAATCCAGTGGTTTCCAGTTTCAATACTCCAATAATCTTAGTAATAAATTCAGATTTAGAGCCATTAGACATTCAAATCCTCACCTGAACACCACTATTGGAACCAGTTTGTCAACATATTGTAGAATATATAATTTCTATCTACACTGCCAATGCTTTTATTATGTTCTCCCTTTATCCTTATCCTCCCACCTGGTTGCTTTCCCCCACATTTTATCTTCCTCTTTCACTGACATTTCTCTCTTTACCCATTGTACTGAACCAGTTTCAGTGTATTAATGCAGCAGACTTGACACTGCCATGCACAGCAGCTTCCCCACCATCACCGTTAAGCTATGCTATGCAGTGTTAGCCTGACAACTGATTGTGATGGATGTCCCAATCACCTTTATTGGCTAGTGTGAAATTCACACACTGCTGCAGACATTCATCATAATTTGTGTGAAATTTATCATCAAAAGTGTATCACCATACAACCCATCGTGTAGGGAGTAGGCCGAAAAAGTTTAAGGGCACACAATCTGCTGGGTACTGAAATCATTGCTGTCATGAATAATGTGGTAGTCGACATAATTCTAAAGCTTAATTGTCTGCAGATTACACTGTCATGAACAAGTACAAACCAAGAGAGTGTTGTCCTCATTTGCAAAGAGACTTTCATGGAATACCTTAAGCGAATAAATAAATACTTACTTCCTCTTCATGGATAGGCCAAAAGCCTGTTCCGACCTCATTCTTCCGACCATCTCTTCCTAGGTCTTCCAATGTCCCTTCTGCCTGTGGGATGGTACTCCAGGGCAAGCTTAGGAAATCTGTCCTTTCTCATCCGTAGGACGTGGTTCTTCCAGTTATCCCTTTTTTGGGTAATTCTATCATTTAGCGGGGAGATATTCAGTTGTTCCCTTATTTCCTCATTCCTCCTCCTATCATTTAGGGAATACCCTTTTACTGACCTTAAAAATTTCATTTCAGATGATTGAATTTTGCTTTTGTATTGCGTTTTATTTACCCATGTTTCGCTGCCATATAGCAGAGTCGGTACGGCCATTGTTTTATAAAACTTGAGTTGAGTCTCCTCTCGTGCTTTACCTTTCAGTGTTCGTCGAATTGTTCCACACATATACTGAAATCGTTATCCTCATTAAAAGATAATTCACATCCGAGATAAGTAAAGCTGGAGACTTGTTCTATTGGCTGATTGTCTACCACTATTTTAACTCTGATAGGGTATTTCCCCTGCCATGCCATAACTTTCGTTTTTGCACGAGACAACTGCAGATTGTAATCTTTGCTGATAATGTTTAGTATATGAATTGCTTTTTGAAGTCCATCTTCATTTTCCTGGAGGATAAATTGGTCGTCTGCAAACAACATAGTATTTATGTAAGTGTTGTTGCTTATTTTTATACCAGGATGGACATTTTCTTTCCATTTCCTAACTAAGTCATCTATATATATATTGAAGAGTGTTGGAGACAGGCTACAACCTTGCCGCATTCCTTGGTTAATTGCTATTTCTTCTGTAAATTTATTTCCTAGGTCTAAGACGATTTGTGTCCTTCTATACATACCTTGAATAACTTGTATTAAATGCTGTGGATATCCATTTCTTTGCATTATTTCCCATAGTTTTTGTCTATTTACTTTATCGAACGCTTTTTCATAGTCTATAAAAGCAATGAAAGTCTTTAAATTAAATTCTCTTCTCTTTTCCAGTAGTTGTCTAAGGCAGAATACATTATCTATGCAGGACCTTCCTTTCCTAAACCCACATTGTTCTTCTGATAGGAGAGCATCTGCTATTACTTTTAGCCTGTTATTTATTATTTTTGCATATATTTTGTATCCTGTATTTAATAAACTAATTCCTTGATAGTTATCACATGAATTCCTATCTCCCTTCTTAAAAAGTGAAATAACTTTGGCCTTCCTCCATTCTTCTGGGATGGTTCTCTTTTTCCAACACATATTAATTAAGTGTAAATATCTAAATTTCAGAATCATTCCCCCACACTTAATCAATTCTAAGTTAATTGTATCTAGTCCAGGAGCTTTTCTATTTTTAAATGATTTTAGTGCTGCATCAACCTCCTCTATGTCTATAGGATCAATTTCTTTAGTATCCACATGGTCAATTCCTATTTTCTCTTCTTCTTCTTTATAATTACTATTGTACCATAATGTTCTGTAGTGTTTTACCCATGCCTCTTCTTCAATTACATTTATATTAGCACTTTCCTTTTCATCCTTGTTGAGATGTTTCATAAGTTTATAAGCCATCTCTTGTCTACCATGGACATCATCTTCTATTGAACTGATTAATCTATCCCATCCCTCTTGTTTCAACTTCTTTGTTATTGTCTTAACGATATTTCTCCTTCTTTTATATTCATTTTCATTTTCTAGGGTTCGGTCCTGTATCATTTTTAGATAAGCCTTTTGCTTTTGTTTGACGGCTTCTGCAATTTCTTCATTCCACATTTTAAGTCCAGTTTTTCTTCTAAATTTCTTTTTCTTGCCAATGGCTTCATATGCTGCTTTCAGTATTGATGAAGCTATAGTTTCCCATTCTTTATTGATGTCATTATTTGTTGGGTTTTCCAGTAAGCGCTGTTGTAATCGGCTTTGATATAGGTGTTTTATTCCTTCATCTTTTAAAAGGTAGGTCTTAAAAACTTCTTTATCTTGTTGTAAGTTTTTATTCATTCTTTTCCTCCATTTAGCAAGTATTCTTATTTTTGATATAACGAGATAGTGATCTGTATACATATCACTACCTCTATGTACACTGGTGTCTACTACATCTGGACCTAATTTTTTATTAACCATTACATAGTCAATGATAGACCTTTGTCCTCTTGCCGTCCATGTAAATTTATGGATATCTTTTTTTGTAAAGAATGTATTTGTAATCTTTAACTGGTTGAAGGACGCAAATTCTCTCAGTAGTTTCCCATTTTCATTTAATGTGTATTCACCTCTGTTCCCCATTACCTCTGGAATTGGACTATTTCCTACGCGGGCATTAAAATCGCCAGCCAGTATTAGGAAATCACTTTTATTAATTCTGTCTATCACCACTTGAAGCTGTTCATAAAATTGTTCAGATTCTTCTCGTTTGTTTTCTTCTGGGGCATATATGGCGATCAAGACTAGGTTGCCTCTCTCTACTTTCAATCTTAGGGTCAGAATCCTTTCACTTATCATATTGTAACTGACAATTTTATTTTTCCATTTCCTATCCACTAATATTGCCATTCCTACTGCAGCTCTTTTCTCTCGTGCCACTCCACTGTAGATCATTGTATATTTATCTACTTCTTCTGTTCCCTTCAATTTCTTTTTTGTTTCTGTAATTACAGCAATATTGATCCCCTTTCTAGTTAACTCCCTGTCCAGATCATATTCTTTATTATTTATCCCTCTCACATTCCACGTTCCTATTTTCAAATTGTCTTTGATTCCAAATCGTTTGTCCTTTGACCTTGCCTTTGTTGTCCTCATAAGATCCATCCGGCTTTCCTTACTTTGAGGTTTATGAGTAATATATCTTTTTATGTGGAAGGGTTACCAGCCCTTCGCACAACCCCCATCCTGGAGGGCCAGGGTTTTATTTCAGGGTGTTCCTTCCCTTAGCCAGAATGCCCCAGTTTTAAGGCGCTGGGGGCTCGCCTTCCATCCTCTCCCGTTAGCTACACTCAAAAAGTGCATTGCCCAGGGGTCACGCGGCTTTCACCTTCGTGGACGTGGGAGTAGGGTTTGCTGGCAGAGCTGCTAAGATAGATCGCAGAGGCATTTCTCAAGGTTTTATTATCTCAGCCCATCCGGCATAGGCTGAGATCCTTGAGACCATACCAGCCTTGACCCCCAGAATAAATAAATATGAAATGAAAATAATCACAATTAATAATTAATTTGGTTGACATGTAAAAACCATGAATAATTTTTATGGTGTATGTTTACATTTACCAGTGTGCATATTTCAGTAATTTAAAGCTATCATAGTTGCCTATACCTGCTCTCATCTTGATTATATTACACATGACAGTGATAGAAATTGTTAACACTTAGGTACAAACTAGCATTATATATGTGAATGATGTCCTTAGGTGTCATTCACTTATTTTGCTTATATTAACATTGCTTGCAGAAAATGGGTTAGTGATGACAATACTAGAAAAGTAAATGGGGGAAGAATTTAACACTCCAATTATAAAAGTAAATTTAAAAAAAAAAAAAAAAAAACGGTAATTAGATTAATAGGTATATTGCCACTGGAGCGTTAGCTTTATTGCAATTAAAATTAATAATAATGTACTGCATGCAAGTTAACAAAAAATCATTCAGCTCTTAGGATGGTGTGAATTAACATTACTTTAGCAGCAAAAATACCAGGGTGATGCTTGGTCTCGGGGATATGTTAGTATTGGGAAAAACTCTAGCAGCTCTTGCTGTAAAATAGTTGTTAAGGTTGTTAGAGTTTTGGTATTATCATGGGTTGTTGCTGGATGGTCTAGATTGGCAGTGTAAACTGTTTGCCCGTGGCTGTTCTTCATGAGGAACAGTTGGTTAATGGTGAGGCTTGTGTAAGCCAGGTAATTTGGAAAATGAGGTGTGTGTTAGCCCAAGTGACATATCAATTAATAGGAAAAGATTTCCCTATTGTACGGTCAAAATAGGCTGTAGGTTTTCAAACTGAAAGACACGGATTACGAGATAGCTTTGCTACCCAAGTAGACAATACTGTCGGAAGTACTGTCTCCCCTTCACCATCTCTGAGAATGTAAAACCTTTATCCTCAAGTAAGAGTTTCATCTGAGATGTAATTGTTTGTACTGTGAAGTAGGAATCTAACTTTTTAACAATAAAATTGTGGGGGGAGGGGTGAGAATCTTTATTTTGACAGAAAAGGGGGGGGACTTTGGGAACCTCTAGAATAGGCAGTTGGCTGAATACATGATGCAATTCTTCATCGAGGTTTATAGCCTGCAAGAGCTGCATCTGGTAATCTAGGAAGGAGAATCAGAGGGCGAGTATTTGTGGACTAAAATTTTCTTAAGATTGGGTTGAATGCTGAAGCAAGTGCAATGGACAGGAGTTTGGAAAAAAGAATGTGCATTTCGAAGAAGGAATGTAGGAAGTCATGCCCATTGTGAAGGTGGTGAGTGTTTTTGAGAACAGGGAACAACTTGGTGATGAATTTGCGATAAGCTTTTGGGGGTGCAGTTTTTGTATGAACAGTGGGTAACAGCATACAGGATTAATTTTTGTGCATGATCGTGGAGGTAACAACAGGAAATAAGGGCTTGTTTTAGGATTTGGAGTATTCAGTAAGTTATTCTTGATCAGATGAGATGAACATAACACAGATTGCAAGGTTATAAGCAAAGGAACTTTTGGTGTCGAAGTGGCGGCAACAGTTGAAGTGGAGGTATTGTAAATTTGTGGAATTGAAGTGCACATAGGTATGATGGACACCTAGTTGTAGAGAAATACCCATATCGAGAAAGTAATTTCAGGCGATTGTGATGGCTTGGCTATTAAGGGAATTGATGAAATCCGGGTGGTGATTTTCAATGTGGTTCCTTATCATAAATATATTATCAATGTATCTAAACCATAAAAGTGGGATTTTATTCTGTAATTGTTCCTCCGAATGGCCCAGGGAAAGGTTGGCATGAGAAGAAACTATGCAGTTACGTATGGCAGTGTCGCGTATCTGATGGTAAGTTTTAGAGTTTTAACTCTAAAACTTTTTGGAGTAGATGAAGTGAGCCATGGATTGGCCTACCAATGTATCCTTGACACCAGGCTCTCAGTGGTCTTAATCTCTGGTAAGACCTCACCAGTAAACCTATAACTTATTTTGTTTATATATGGTACAAACATCTTTTTCTGCTCCAAATTTTTATTTTATTTTCCTTTGCCTACTTTGCATGGTCTTTCCAAGGATTCTACTTTCCCATAATAATCAATTGTCTACTCCCCCCCCCCCCCCCACACACACACACACACAATTGCCATCACCACCCCTAGATTATTCATCTCTGACTTAAGTAACATGTGTACACTCAGAATGTATGTATGTCTGTTCCTGCATTCATCCATGGTGAATAATGGATTTACTTTCCCTATTCTTCCTCTCAAAATATAATGAATGCTAAGATAAAAAAGGAAACATTTGTTATCTCAGGTGACCATAGGATGGTTATTTCACGCACCTCCCATTCATTCCGTATTTTTCTGCTGAAGAAGGACTTGTCCTATAAAATTACATCAGTAAACCCATTCAAACTTCCACACATTCAACCTTCTTCTCTCTTCCCCCCTCCAACTTAAAAAAAAAAATATTTAGTCATCTGTTGGATTGTTGAAATTAAATACTCAGTGAAGTTTATATACAAAATAGCAATTAAAGATTATTAATATGAATGTATTTACATTCTAGAAAAAACCCGTTTATGCTATATTCGATGTCAGAATGCAATCATCTTGAATTTTTGGCTCAGTAATTGATGCAAATATATTGCTTGAGAAGGCTGCATGGTTTTTAAATGCATTTGACAAGTATAATCCAGCTGTTTGAATCATTTATCCATGATACTCATTGTCAGTGGCTGTGAAGGGATAATGATAACTGTGTTAGAGATCTTTTGAAATGAGTATTCTTTCCGTACCTATAGTCACAAGATCTGATACAAGGTGGTCACACTGCAAAAAGTAGTTATTAGCTTGTACTGTGGCTGCAATGTTACCAGATTTTTTTCATCCGTTGCCACTGAAATCTTGGGATACAATTTGGACAGGTATAATGTTGTTATAGATAAATGTTGCTTCAAAGACATTTTCTTAGAAGTATTGTTCACATGTTTCATTTCCTGTTTGAATGCACAATGTTCCACAAATCAAGGATGGAAACAAGAATTCATTTATTCTATCAATTACAAGCTTATCATAAGTCATTCATGGTATGCAGTTTCTTTTTCCAAAAGTGTCTTGTGTAATTTGTTTATTATTTTATATGGAATCAATTATTCTGATCTGAGTTTTATTCTGCAGGCTCATTTCCAGTTTGTCTCTTTAAAATCACTATAGTAGGATATCACAATTTCATTTATCTCTCTCACATATACACATAAACAACAATAAAATCAAATACAACAAAGATGAAATAATAAAAGTAGAGAAAAGGCGACTAACAAAACCTACAACTGACTGGATAAGAATGATAACTTTTCCCTGTTATTTCAGATATAGAGATTCAGTTCTCTGCTAAAAAGAGAACTGAAACTTAAACTGCAATCTCTAACTTTCACTCTTTTGTTTATGGTTATGAAACTTGTATTTACTTTGTTATGCAGATGTTGTCCTGGTGGATAAAGTTTTCGAAGTCACAACTATTGGTATAAACAGGCCACAGAAGCGGAATTGTTTGAATTTTGAAGTTATTGAAAAGCTTGAAAAAGCTCTTTCAGATTTTGAAAATGATCCTTCTTCTCGCATTGCTGTCTTACATGGAACTGGAGGAAACTTTTGTTCGGGATATGACTTGGAAACAGTTGCAGAAGTTCCAGACAGACCAGACTACCTTTCAAAATTTAAAGATGGTCCCATGGTAAAGTATTACATCCGTGATTTTTTAGTATATTTTTGTACACTTTGCTTTTATTATTCAAATGTAATCAGGACAGTGTGATGATGAAAGCAGTGAATGGTGGTCTTTGTGGTGGGATTAAAACTTTAAACTCAGAGTATACTGCAAAATTTATTGAAATGATTTATTCCTTGAGCTTACTTCATAAACACTAGGTAACATAAGTGTAACTGTTTATCTTGGAATGATTAAAATTTGGAATTTGGATTAATATTTTAATACTATTTAATTGGCTTTTTCCTTAAACAAATGTGGCATAATTCTAAGTATAGTAGACTACAACAAAAATTGGAGATTTCTGAATGAATTGCCATTGTAATGTTAGTAAGAGTATGATACATACAATTTTAATAAAGTTTCATAATAACCACGTTTATCTTAAGGTTTTTACTTTGATTATTTCTTGAAATGTAAACTTTTACCTGGCTAGTTGTTGCAATTTTTGTTAATTTTGTGTGATTCATTCTGCTTTAAATTTATTGTATCTGAAATCATGCATATGTGATATGGGTGAATTATAATTTTCTTAATAGTCATACAAAGAGAATATGTAGTTTACTTATCGAAAATGTGCAGAAATTATATTAGTCACCAATTATAAAGATAAAGATCATGGGGTTCCTGCCATTTCATGTATGATTCACAGAGGTAGAGCTCCAATCCCATTACAACCATTGGCACTAGAAGGTACCAGCTATTCTTTACCTTGCTCTGGAGTTTCCTCCATTGTACTCATTGGAGAGCAGGTTGAGTGGGCCTTGGGAACTGTTCCAGACATTCATCTTTGAGGAAAAATCCTCATCGGGGATCAAACCCCCAATCTTCCAGGCCACAGTCAGATGCTCTACAACCTGAGCTATGCGGCCGCTGTCATCCCATTTTATATTGCTCATAAATGTTTTGGTACACAAAAATGCAGAAGGAAACTGATTTTACATGATATATGTCAAAATCAGGAAGTTCCCTATTTAATCTACTTTTTTAGCTGATATATTAATTTTCTAAACTAAAGAAAAAAAGACAGACAATATTAATTATATTATGTAAAAAGTTACAAATTGCTTCGTATATACCTTATATCATTCAGAGAATTACAAGTGTATAACACAGTGAGAACTATTTACAGATAGTTACTTCACAACTTGCAGCCTATAATGTAGCATGATTTATCTTTTACACATTCCCATGAAATATCAGTTGTCATTCTGGATCAGGATGTTTTATTAGTGATAATGTTAGCCCATAAAGAACAAATTGTACTTTGTAATTGAGTCATTAGCTAAGTCTTGACTTTCATCTCATTTGTAAATTTTTTATTAGTATTTACTTTTGAATTTCGTTTAAGACATTTATGCCAGTATTTCACTGGTCAGATATTACGTTTTCCTTAAATACCAACTTTGTTTCTGTAACTAACTACACTCTAATGAAGTTTATGTCAACAAGTTATAAAATCATCAGTCCACAAACACTCACGAATCTGCTTCATCCCTCTCTTCATTGGCCAAGTAACACAAATTACTTCATCTACATCGGTATTCTTGTCAGGATTTTGAACTAGCTTTTATTCTGTATCTCTTTACATTTATTTCTTGTATCTAATAGAATTATTATCAATGTATTTGAATTTCTAGATTTGTATTGCTTTCACATTTGTATCAGTCACTTCTACTGGCAGCTAAACATGTTTTATTTCTTTTTTTTTCCAGCCTCAGTATCTTTAAGATCATACATTATTACCATAATAATGAAAAAGAAAATGATCCAATGCAATGAAAATATAAAAAAAAAAGATTAACTCATCGCACTCCACAGAGGACTGCAATAAAAACATAAGGATGAACACATTTCAAAATAGATCTGTTTAAAGTATTATCCATTTGGAGAGTAGCCATATGGCAGGGGAATCGCATGTGCACACGCTTTCACTTACCACGTGATTGGATTGGCCCTTGAGGACTAGGCAGGAGTGATGGTGTGAGGAAACCACATACCTTATCTTTCAATGTTATGGGTTCACAACATAGTGGGGGAACCCTTAGCGCCTGGGGGATGAGGAAATATGTCAGAAGGGGGGTGGGGGTGCGAAAGGTTGTGACATAGCTTTGCCGCCCTTAAGTATAATACTCTCGCTCTACACCGTTCCGAGTACTATGTCTTTCTTCACTGCCTTTTAGAGTTGAAACCTTTATTCTAACATCACCTACTTAGTGAGTTTCCTCTGAGATATCATTGTTAGTACTGAAAAGTAAGAATGCAGGTTAGTAATAGTAAAATTGTGGCTGCGGCGGGGTGGAGGGGTGTGGAATTTTTCTTTAGGCAGAAGGGAAGTGTAGTACAAAATTTTGGGAACCCTTCTCAACATGGGTAGAGTCTTAAATTGAAATATTTTGAAAAGAGTCCATTGCTACTCTTCTTCCTTCATCTGTGGTATATGATATATTATTTGTGACTGCTGATTTGATATAAACGTAGTTGCAGTAGTTACCTTTCCAGAAATATTTAAAATTGTTTTAATCATTTTTATGTTATCCATTTGTATGCAACTCTGTCTCAGATTCATTTCATAATGTCAACAATGAAACTGCCATCAGCCAATGAAAATAAGGCAGAATAGGAAAAATAACCTCACCACTTACCACAGAGGAAGGCAGGATGGACAAGATGAGCATACAAAAACACAAACATACTTTACAATATTTCAATGAATAACCTTACTCTTGATAGAAATGAGACATATAGCAAGGAAAAATACAAATCTGAATGTTTGCACATCTTTCGCCTTGGCACTATTTTTAAAGCAATTACATTTTGAAGATGTTCCATCATATACACGATATTTGATAAAATAGTTGTATTTATTTTTGAAAACCCACTCAGTATGTATTTTATGATTATTCTTTTTGTCACATATACCAACTGTCATTAAACTTTAAACATATTTTATATTTGGAAAAATTGGTATTACTAATTTTCTTTTTTTCCCATCTTTTTTTTATGGAACCGTAAGAAAAGTTCTGGTTGCTTTCTCACCAGTCTAAATATTTAACTGACATTATAGTTTATACACACAGGCCATTGTATTTACGATTGTATTAACTTGTGTTGCTGCAATCCTGCCACCCTCAGATGTGATAAATGATGAGTTTCCTTTCTCTTTCATTGTCCAAATTCATATTGCTCAATAATGCTGTTTCCCATTCCATTATGAATTTTATGTTCCAGGAGAGTCTTACCAGAAGAATTCTAAAAAAACCACTGGTTGCAGCTGTAAGTGGTTATGCAGTTGGTGCTGGTTTTGAATTAGCACTGATGTGTGATCTCAGGGTAGTAGAAGACACTTCTGTTATGGGAGTTTTGTCTCGTCGTTTTGGTGAGCTGGTAATCATTTTATGAAAATGTTTCAGCTGATAGTACCATATTCTTTATTTACAATCTATATCTTTGAACTGACATTTGCTCAAAACTTGAGGACCTGTATGTTGTTGCTTTTTCCTGTATGTATAACATATGATAGGGAAAAATAACCCATCACTTACCACAAGAAAAAACAAAAAACAAACACACTTCATAATATTTTGGTTTGTAACCTTAATCATGTAGGAGGCATATGGATGGGAAAGGTGAATTTTTTCTTGTGTTTGTTGACCCTCCTGCCTTTATCTGTAGTAAGTGATGGTTTATTTTCAGTGTTTAGTGGCAATTCCATTGTCACTAATACTGTTGACATGTAATAGAATTTTCAGTACCTACTTACACTTGCTGACATATATTTTGCTTACAGTAGTTTTACATACACTGACAGTGGATTGAAGTCCTGCTGAAAATATGTGCTTATGAATTCATTTTCTGGAAGTGCTTTGGAATTAACAATCCATAGTTTTGTTGATTTTATAGATGAGGTTAAATGTTAAAATCTGTCACATAGTACAAACACTTATGCTGGTAGCAAAATTAGAAAAAGAAAAATCCATGTGCCGGATATCCGTATCCGTATCCGCGGATATCCGAGGAAGAAAAAAGATCTGTATCCGTATCTGTTACTTTTTTTAGCGGATCTTTAACAGATCTTTTGTAAAGAATTTCATCAAGCATGTATATAAAATTTAAAGATAGCTACCAATGAAATACTATTAACTTAAATTCCAAGTACTTTGTATATGTTAAAATCTCATATTTGGCACATTTATATTGCAAAAATTAATTATTTAAACATTTATTTTACTAGGTACCAAAAGTAACTGGTAACTTACTACTGTAGTAAGTTTTAAGGTATTATTTTAACTGTCTTTGTAGTGAGATCAGACATCTACTCTTTGTGATTTGCTAGCTGAAATTGTTATCAAGGTACTGTTAAAGTGTTTACATCAGATAAAAAAATCACTTTTACAGAAACTTAAAAAAAAAGAAATGTTATATTTAAAATTAACTATGGTAAATTGTTCTTCAAAAAGAGTAACTTGAAAGCTTTGAAAGTCATTTACGACGAGGATTGTAAATAATTCCAACTGCACTGAAAAACTGCTCACTTGGAACGTTTGTTGCAGGTGATGATAAATATGTGCGACCCATGTGTCATAGGCCTCCAAATTTTTTATTATTATTGCTAACAGCTTTTTAAACAACCAGATGCAGCTGATGTGGTGTACAGTCAATACGGTTTATGTCAGATGAATTGCATGCACGCTTCATGTTGGATCCCCCATTTCTAACCGTGAAGTGCACGTTCTGTTTGGGATTCCCTACTCTTCTAACATACTTTGAAATATTGCTGAAATCTCCTCTTTTAAAGCGATATTTTTTCTTATAAAATATTTTGTAATGTTAAGGATAACAATGAAACACCTGACCAAAAAGCCTACCAGATATATGAACTTTCTCAAAATCCTTCAACACGTTCTTTATTTTTGATCGTTAAGTTCGCTGCAAATAAATTACGTAAAATATTTCCTGCCTCTTAGAACATAATTTGCAACAACATGATCCATTTATCCTCGGAATCCAAAATCTTCTACTTGTTGAAAAGGTAATCCAGATAAAGCTATCATTTCTGCAATGAAACAGTTAATTTTTATTTTGCGATGTTCCAAAATTTAACTTTTTCTATGTATTCGTTAAAAATCTTTTTTCTAAATTCTCCGTTTACTGTTTTTAAAAAGATGTTCTCTGTTGAATGTTTTTGCCGGCAATTTTCTTAGCGGAGACTTCTTTTAAGAGTAACTCATATTCTTGTGGGTGTTTCGTCTGAAGGTGATTTTTTAACGAAGTTGTATTTTATGTAAATACATTCCTTCACAAATTTTGTATTTCTTTTTGTAGAAATTGTTTTTATTTTAATTTAACTTACACAAGCGTATATAATCTACGCTATCCTTTATTTTTGCTGTCGTCAGTCTTTCGACTGGTTTGATGCAATCCTCCATCCCTTCCTATTCTGTGCTAACCTTTTCATTTCTACATACCCCTTACTGCCCACGTCCTCAATTACCTGCTTCATATATTCTAATCTCTGTCTTCTTCTACAGTTCTTACCTTCGACTGTTCCCTCCACTAACAAATTAACCAATCCCGCATGTCTCAAAATATGACCTACCAGCCTGTCTCTTCTTTCCGTAAGCTTCTTCCACAAACTTTTTTTCTCACCCATCATTTCCAAAACTCGTTCATTTCTTACTTTGTCTGTCCACTTAATTTTCAGCATTCTTCTGTAGCACCACATTTCAAAGGCTTCAATTTTCCTTCTTTCCGGTATTCCCAAAGTCCATGTTTCGCTACCATAAAGTGCTGTGCTCCACACAAAGAGTTTTAAAAAGTTCTTTCTAATTCCTATATTAATATTTGAAACTAAAAGGTTTCTCTTTTTCATGAAGGCTCTTTTTGTTAGTGCTATTCATGCCATCTTAAAATATAAACGTAAACACCCACAGTGCAAGATCAAAACACGTTGCGTAAGCTGGACGTTCGTCGATAATAGATCGTAGCTGAAGACTTTTTCACTGTCTTTCCAAGTTGAGAAGTTGAGATCCGTATCCGTATTCGCGGATCTAGACGCTAATGATCCGTATCTGTATCCGTATCCACGGATATGCATTTTTAACGATCCGGCACATCACTAATTATAATCAATCTGCATCAGCTGTTTGATGCTTCACACAAACCACAAAGTTTTGGTAGTTACGTGTTCTATCTTATCTTATTATATCTTTAATGGACAATTCTTGTTTATATCTATATATATATATTTGGTATCTCGAAAACAGCTGTCACAATTTGGATAAAATTTCATATTTAGATAATGTTTTTCTTTTTAAGTTTATCTAAATAGGTGTTTTCCCAGCAAAAATGTGATTTTACAAAATATGAACAATTTTTGTATTTGGTATCTTGGAAACTGCTCTAACATCATCTCGTAGACATTTCAGGTACCAGAAAGCCTACTGATAGTTTCGCTTTGGTTACAACAAGGAACTCATCTTTAAATGAACAGTTCTTGTATACTAACTGACCCATGTGACTATTTCGCACAGTATCGTGGTCAATCACCGAATGATGATATAATAATGTGGCCCAAGTAAATTTATTAATTAAAAGGTATTTTATCTTGAAGAGTAGTAATAAATACCAGTCTTATTGTAAAAAGTCATTATCATTAAATACTACATGTTCAATCGTGAAACGTTTATGGAGTTAAGTTGCCCATATAAACGATATAGTAGTTTACAGTATGGGAGATGAGATTCTTATCAATGCATTTAATATGTCAAATAACACACATGTACGTTACTTTATATTGAAACATTGTAACATTGTAACTGGCAATCTGACTATCACCTTCACGCATTGCTGCGAGCGGCAATGTCGTCTGTGTGTTCGTATGCCTCGCCAACTGTGTACTGTCTAGTTTTATCGTTGCCGCGGTTACTCATCAGCGAGCATCGTTGCTACTGCGCTAGTAGCCGCCACGACAACGATGGAACTGCGTTGACAACTGCTAAGGCCACGATGTGTTTCCGCCACACGTTTAAAAATTGGTGTTGGCTTTGCCAGATGTGACTTTTTTTCAAATTTCTTGACTTTACATAACTTCTTTGAAAACAATATTAGCAATTATAATGTTATTGTTTTCTTTTTGACTGTATGTATCTTAACACTAATATTCATATTAATTGAATCTTGAAACTTGACATTAATGCAAGGTATGAGCATACTTTTATCAGAGCAAATGAATTTAGCACTGATGATGTTCTCATCTAATTAAATTACCACTAATCTGGCACTTGATTAGTATTAAGATTTCTATTTAACATAATAATAGTATTTTTCTTTAAAAGAAATTTCTTAGATGGTAAACAGAATGATCTCAGAAATGGCTCTAGAGATTTGCTTGAAATTTCATATGCAAGTAACGTTTTGATTTTTAAGTTTGTAACATGATTTTACCAAAAAAGAGAGCAATTCTTGTATTCCATGTCTTGCATACTGCTCTTAACTCATCTTGTAGAAGTTTCATGTACCAGTAAGCCTGATGATGTTTGTTAAACTTCTCTTTGGTCAGAGTAAGACATTGTACCATTCAAAATGCCTAGGGAGTCTTCGAGAAAAACATTTAACTTTAATCATACTTCACACAAAACAGATATCGAAAGATGCTTATCAAACATCGGTCACCCAGGTACTGTTTCTTAAATGTTTTTAAAAAAGGAGGTCTTACATTAAGAATATTCTCATATCCATAACTTTATAGATTGTCACTGATTAGTTAGTTGACTTTGTTTGGTATTTCGGAAGTAACATCTTTCCCAATATATATATAACAACAATGAGCAGAAAATTGCTTTAAGGCAATAAAAAACTAAGGAGCAATAGGCAAATATGACCCAACACTTGCCACAGATGAAGATGACTGGGAATGATGAACATAAAGGAGATGAACTCAAGAAACGCAATATTTTGGCAGTTAGCCTTATTTTTGACAGAAGTTAAAAAGACTTTACAACTTTGGAATGTTGTAGAAATTTGTTGAGATAACTTACAGAATGAATAGAAGTGTCGTTTTGTAGCAAACAACCTCAAGTTTGATACGTGTAGTGCATCAGTACACAATTCTGCCACCAGGGGTGCCAGCATAGTGCACAGTTAAAATGGCTACTTTCACTGGTGCAGAGTATGCTCACTATGTGTTTTGGTTTCATGAAACTTTTTAATTCCACAGATCGATGAACATGAGATGGTTTACTTCCAGCAAGATGGTGCACCACCCCATTTCCTCACGGAAGTTCAAGGGTTCCTCGATAATCGCTTCCCGGGTCGGTGGATTGACCATGAAGGGCTAATCACATGGCCACCTTGCTCGTCAGACTTGACACCACTGTTTTCTTTCTCTGAGGTTTCATTAAAGATTTTGTGTATGTTCCTCCCCTACCAAACAATTTTGCCAACCTGAAAATTTGAATCTATGCTGCTATTGCACAAGTTACGCCGAATTTGCTGCAATGAGTGTGAGAAGAAATTGATTACCAGTGGTATGTTTGCCACATTACAAATGATAGTCACATCGAACCAAAATGACACTTGACACTTTTATGTGAAACTTGATGTTATTTTTTACAAAATGACACATCTGCCAATTCTGTAAGTTATCTCAATAAATTTCTGTATCATTTTGAAGTTGTAAATCCTTTTTGATTCACTCTGTATGAAATCAAAGGTAATGATAATAATTCCATTTGGTCGTAATGACCTGAAGATAGGATTTTTATTGGCTGTGCATTCCGCCCCTATCGTAGCCGCCTTAACCTAACCCGACAATCCTGCCGGGTACAGGGGACCTACAGTTTAACGTGAAATCCAAACCACGGAAGCATTCTGGTGTACTTCACTTTACACAGCAAGCTATGGCAGAGGTGAAAGTCAGATTAAGCGCCTCTGAAAATCCCTGCCGAGATGGGGATTTGAACCGGGGACCTTTTGATCTCCTGTCAGACGCTTAACCACTGAGCCACCAGACCGCTCAAATCAAAGGTGCTAAATAGTAAAAAGGGGATTAAATTGGGATAAGGAAATGAGCCTTTAGATGATGGATGTGGGGCGCAAACACACAGAAAATACATACAATACAGAAATTTTCGGGACGAGTCCTTGTCGACAGGTGGAGGGATTTGGGTTTTTTGGGAGACTGCCTCACAGAAAGACTGTTGACCAAGAGAATGGTGGGAATAAATTCAAACAGAGGACAAGTAGAGGGGCAGTGATTCAGAGCTAATACCTGAGCATAGATAAATATAAAAAATCTCTGATGGGGAGGAAGAGCAAAATAATATAGTTAAATCTAAATATAAATAATAAAAAATGTACATATATATAAATAAAAATTGGAAAAAATCCAGTTTCACCATTGAAAATGAGGCTATAGAAATGGCCCATGAAATATGGGGTCGTGACACTTTGATGTGGCTAGAAGCTAGAGAATTTTGATGAATATCTAAAACCATGAAACCCTTCGGTCTTTCATCAAACTTTTTATTTGTTCAGATAATCTTTCCCAGAATCAGAACTGTGATCTCATCAATAACATAATTCAGTATTTGAATGATTAATTTGATATTGTTTACTTTGTTTTACCACTAAAATCACCCTGAAACACAAGCACCTTCAGATCAGTGGCCCAAGCAATAATGGTCACACTAACGGAATAAATGAGTTTCATTGGTGCACAGTGCGCTTATCTCAAATTATAACATGGGTAAGCCTGAACATAATTGTTATATGACTTTCATCATCAGATGAAACATGTTTTTCACCAGACTATTGTTTCTATTTAGGGTAATAATTTTAAAAATAAAAAAAATGAGTCCTGCAAATAGAAAAACTTAAACCTGAAACTACTGATTGTGAATGCTCCATATTTTGCTTGTATTTTACATTCAAAAGAAGCAAATGTTCACTGCATAAAAAATTCTATGGAACAGTGTTTCACAACCTCCATAGTAATTCATTGTTTGCTGCTATTACATACAGTGAAAGTTACAGTTTTCTGTGTGAAATGAAGGTTATACTGGAGATTTAATTAAACATCTTTATGTATGTGTACAATTGGGCTTAGGTGTTTTAAATCTGCTTATTACAAGAAAAACTATAGAAAATAATATTCTTAAATTAGGCCTTCAAATAATCAAATAAATATCATACAGAATGAAAACTAAATTAAAAACTGGCATGATTGAAGATTCATGGCATATAGATCATTACTCTCAGAATTATCATTCTAACAGTAGTTGACTGTAGCAATCATTTAAACACAGTACACGACCAAACCTTCTGTTTGTCAATTAGTTACAAAACATTATTGTTGGAGCAGTCTTGACCTGAAGAAGTTTACAGCATGACAGCAGAATGCTTTGCAACAGTTAAATTGATGCAGTGTTGCTTACACAAGACTAACTCCAACCACAATAGCTTGTAACCACAGCTGGACAGAAAACTATTAATCCGTTAATCATTACTTAATGAAATAAACAAAATTGCAAAAAATTAACTTTTGAATTATCCTAAAAAATTATTAATGCTCTTCTTAATTTCTGTTAAACTGAACTTACGTTAGGTTTAGTCCGTTACATTGGTTGTTGGCGTCATTTCGTTTGTTTGAATTGTGCACAACGCATACTGGTATGTTCAGCGAGTAGAATAGTTCAGATAACGCAAAGTGCAAATGTAATGCACATATAACTGTTCTGCTAGGCTTGGCATGGGTGTGAGTAGGAACTCTGGAGTTGTCAAGTGTTTGTATTTTATGTCTGCAAACTGGCTACACATTTCAAATCCAATCAGTGATTGATTTTAATATGTTTAAAAAATAACATTTTTACTAATACAGTTCCACATTTTACTTGTGTTGGTTTGGAATTTGTTTGTGAAATAAATAAAACTGATACTTGTTACATGATTACATCATGGAAACTGAAAAACTAGAAACTGTTAGTGAAAGTGACAGTGCTAGTTATAGCAATGAGAAGGTTAAAAAATCCTTGGTCACATTTATGTGGTTATATTTCATTTAAATAAAGACAGGGAGAACAATTGATATATAAATTCAAATTGTGTTTGCCTAAACTTTCTGCAATCAATGCTCACGTTTGTATCATTAATAATCTTAAACAACACATGAGTAGGAAGCAAACATCAAAGCAGGGTCAACTTGTGGGAAAAGGAAAAACAATTCAAAGACTTCTTCAACTGCTGTGGATTCTTCTGATGTGTTGTAGATATCAGTAGATTTTTTCCCCCATCACCATCTGCTAACAAAAGGTCATGTCAAAAAAGCATTAATGAATCTTTTGGCATCATAGTTACCGACAGCAGCCTATCTCAAGCTGATCTGGACCAATGAATTGTAAACTTTTTTGTTGCCAACTTTACATGTTGTAGCATCCGATACGTTTCAGAAGCTGATTAAAACATATAACCCCTGTAAGAACTCATTTTCCAGGACATTGGGTAGACGTGTTGTTGATGGTTAACTTTTAACGTTTAACTGTAACTTGTGTTAAATTTGCAAAAATGAAATGCTTTAACGATTATCACAGTTAACTTTTTAAGTAATGGATCAATGATTAACAAAGTTAACTTTTGAATTAACTGTGCCCAGCTATGCCTGTACATTAAAAACCAATGCTTCATTCCCCACCAAAAATTAAACATTAAACACTTCCCAGATTTACAGAAATCTTTCAAAACCAAAAATCCAAAACAGGAAAGAAGGAATGAAATCATATTATACATTTTTATTGATTGGATCCAAAGACAGATTGGTTTTACTGTTATTTCAGATGGTAAATGAGTAGAGATTTACATTTAAGTTTTATAAATACATATTGTGTTGTTTTTAGGGGAATCATTGAGAGATGAGAATTTATGTGAGGCACTTCAAAAGTGGTGTACGAAATTACTGAATAAGTTGGATCAATCAGAAGATTCCACAGCTACCAGCTCATTAGCGGATTCTAACCAGTCAGTAATGACTGAGCATTGACAGTAAGCTGTCAGTCCTGGCATAAAATTCCAGCTGAAAATCAGTGTATATTCTGAGAAAAAAATTGAAGACAAATCCACCTGGACTTCGCTGAGACTATAGGGTACTGTCATCTGATTTTATTACTGATATTAGTGCTTACCAGTGTTATTTTAGAAGATAGAATGAGAATAATATATCAGCTTTGTTCACACAAGGGCACCAATTTTGTTAGGAAACAATTATCTAGTTCAGAGCCAAGAGTCTATATCATTAGAAGATGACATTACCAAATATTTGAAAATAGTGCTGTTAACAACAATCTTCAAATAAAGAAATTAAATTTTTCCAATAAACTGCGATATTGTCAAAACATCTACATGCAGTGGATTTCTGGAATCCATTATGTGCTCAAACATTGATAAATTATTGAATAAAATGAAGAAATTCCTTTAAACCAGCATAAATTCATTTTAAGCTGTGGAAATTGTTTGAGGATAAGATTCAAAATGAAGAGTTACAGTTCTCCATAATGAAAGCGAAATCCCCCTATATACAACTTTTTCATCAGATCTGTTGTTGGAACATGTAACAACAATTTTGTTTCTTATATGTAAGTGGAGACTTTCCCGGCGTATTGATTCAATAAAAGTTTCTCGGGAGTCCAGCCGGATGGTGTCATAAAACGTTTTATGACACCATCCGGCTGGACTCCCGAGAAACTTTTATTGAATTTTGTTTCTTAATTTTTATAAATGATTATGAGGACAATTTGAATAGTAAGTTGAAGTTATCTTAAAATAAGTATGTTTTATCATATATGAGACTCAAATATCATTCTGCTTAAAGGAAACAATGGCTATTTAAATTGGAAAATTTCATATATCAGGTTAACAATTCAAAAGTTACAACATTGAATTTAGTGAAATACAAGATGTATCCGCAAACTAAGAAGTGATTGAGTTTAAAAATTATGTAGAAATTTTTAAAGAAATCTTTTTTTTTGTTATTACATACATATACCAGGGGGTACCCAAAAATAACTGGAATAGCATTGCCGTGGACGGAGCTTGTGTAGTACGAGTTTCTGCCCCTAGGTGTTTATAACACAACTCATTGTCAGTTCAGTGCCATCTGTGTAGTCACCTTGGCTTGTTCTGTTAATCTGCAGTGATTGATTTTGATAGTGCTGTTTTGTTATTGTTTAATTTTTGATGGCAAGTTTAAGTCAACAACGTGCAACTGTGAATTTTTTTTTCTACTCGGTAAAAATGCTGCTGAAACTGTTTTAATGTTGAAAACGGCTTACAAAGATGACACTATGGAAAAAACTCAAGTGTACGAGTGTTTCACTTGATTTAAAAATGATATGTCGATTGATATGTAATCGTAGGTTTTCCCAGCGAATCTGATGCTTGAAGTTCTATCGGGCATGCCACTGGATCAATTAATCGTGGATGAACGAATTGTCGATGGTGTCACGTGCCATCATCTTCACGTTGCGTCTGCTAGCTGGCTTGAGGAACGCAGTCCAGGATGTCACTGTTGGTCCGTTTCGGCCGTGTCAGTATTTATACCCTCTGACCCATCCCCTCCACTCCTGCCACGATACTCCGATAGCGGTGGTGAGGGTGGTGCACTCCAAGGTGTCAAGCAGTGCCCATCAGTCTGTATGCCACCTCCGTCGCACACTGTGCCTTGGCTCGGGTGTTTGCGGAGCCGCTTCAGTGCTGGGTTCCAAGCTTGGCTTAATTGTAACTCATTATCATTGTTTATGAGGTTACTCCATAGCCGGATCTCAATGGCTTCCTCATATACACAGTCCCAAAAGTGAGATGTGTTTCTCAGAACTTCGTTGTCCTCATATTTAATAGTATGCCGTGTCTCTAAGCAATGTTCAGCAATTGCTGATTTTTGATGGCTGCTGCAGCTCGGTGTCATGTTAATGTTCTCTGCACCATTCTTCGATCGTGCTAATTGTTTGTCCATCGTACGCTTTTCCGCACTCGCATGGTATGTGATATACGCCAGGTTTCCTAAGTCTCAGATCATCTCTATCTGAGCCAACTAGTGCTTTAGTCTTGGCTGGTGGGCAGTAAACACACTTGATGCTTTGTCAGCATAGAATTATGCCAATCTTGCTCGATACACTGCTGGCGTATGGAATGAACGCTGTGGCTTGTGGCTTGACCTCCTCGTCCAAATTAATTGTACGAGATTATCATATTGTAAGAAACTTGAGGACAGGGCAGAAAGAGAGAGGTGTTTCTGAAGTGTGTGGTCTTGATTTGTCACTTAATGGATGGTAGTAGTGAGAGAGAGAATTTCAAATGTTTATATCTGTTACACAAGAGGAGCAAAGATATATGCTCATAAAGTGTATTAGTTCCAAATGTACTGGTGGAAATAATAGAGGCTTTAAAAACATGAAAGAACTTTTCTCAACAATATATTATGTTTGGCTGTTGTTCACAGGAGTACCAATGTTAGATGGAGGTACAGTCAGGTTGCAAGCAATGGTTGGTTTCTCAAGAGCACTTGACCTAGTGCTTACTGGAAGGCCTATCAAAGCAAAGGAAGCTTTGGAATGGGGCATTGCCAATCGTTTTGTTGCATGTGGGACAGGTAAACCAATTGTTTCTAGTAATCAATAATAGCTTTTTTTAAATTTATCATGAAACTTTATTTATCAAGTATATAGCCTGTTGAAAGATAAATAAGATTAGAGATATACACTATCATGTGGAGATATGAATTCAGAGAACAAATTAGAATAATGTCAGACACATCTTTGTTTTTGTTTTTTTGCAATGCATCTGAATAGTCTTTCGTCCTGTTTTGAAATTCATCTTATTTCATAATAGCAGTTACCTGCAACATCATTCTGTTAATGTATGGACGTGAAAACTAATAATGTCACAGTTACCACAATGCCAGTGAGGAGTGGGGGAGGAAGTGATTAGCAACAACCACCCTCCATGTACTACAAATGAACAAGGGTTAGAGACCCGATAATTGTAATGTTTCGTGTGTTCATGTCTATTCATATGTCCACACTATCCTGCCATCATCTTAGACGAGTGGAGGTTTGTTCCCCAATCCTAATTTGTTTAACAGTGCAGAAGTTATTTGTGAATGGTGAATTGTTGGTAATGGGTGAGGAGCAACTGGATATAGAAAGGTTAAAAGAGGATGGTGTCATATGAGAAGGGTTACATGAATTCATATTTGAGTGGGGATTGCAGTGTTGGAGAGTTCAGCAAAGAGTAGTTTGGGTTAAATGTTTTAAAGGAAAACTTGCCTATCTTTCGATAGTACATGTATAAAATCTTATCCTGCATGAGGCAGAAAATCTAGCATGCCTGGACAATACACAATATCTTGGATGATCCATTAGTCATATTAGAGGCAAATGGATCACACGTATGAAATATTATATCATGAATTCCCACCTACAGAGTTCAGACGGGATGGTTGTTCTAAAATTAACTTAAGTAAATGCCTAGTGACTAGACTAATATTCTGTTCTTGATATCTACAGGTGTTTTAAATAACAATATTTAATCACTGGCAAATATAATGGCACACACCTTGCCCTATATGATCTCTATAGTTTTGCAGGAATTATTGCAGACTAAGCATTTATAAATAATCATTTTTATATTTCTGTCTTGTGTAAATATTATGTCTTTTACTGTCTGTTCTTACAGCTTTTGGACAAGCAGTACAATTAGCATCGTCAATAATAAAGTTCCCAGAGGCCTGTATGTTAGCAGATCGAGCATCAATTTACAATAGTGCCTTTGATGAAGAAAGCTTCAGGAAAGCGACTGAATATGAGAAAAATAGTGCCTCTTCTACGATTATGATGGTAAGTATGATACAGGATAAGATATGGTACTATATACGAAATTAACATAAAAAGTGGAAATTAGAAAATAATGGTTTTGATTCTATGCTAAATGGTAAATCCCAGGAATTAGACATCATACCTATGACACACTTGCTTATTATTCCACCTTCGGGAGCATGCAACTAGACTTTATGTTATGGACTATTTTAATTTTACTATCATCAGGAATGTAATCTACATTGTACATATTCTTGCAGGTATACAAGTTAAGAATCAGAAATGTGCACTAAAAAGTGAGGTACTTAGTTCAAAAAAGGTGTAAGATATCAACTTTATTGGCAGAGTTCTTACTTTTCTCTGTTTTAAAACTCACCGTAACCTTAATCAGAAAACAGGCCATTATTGCTTGGCCATCAGAATATTAAAAATTCAAGTGATCTAGGGTCGAATTGCAAAAAATTCCTTTCTTAAAATATAATTTGATCAAACTGGAGACCTTAATCTCTCATTTCATGATTTCGGTTAGATATCAAGGGAGATAAATGGCTCATGAAACAAAATCACATTGTAGAAATGTTGATACTTTTACCCTTTAAGGGTCGAATTCCGAAAAATTCCTTTCGTAAAATATGATTTTACCAAAGCGGAGATCTTGATCTCTAAAATAATACCTCTTTTTTATTTCAGTTATACATCAAAGGAGATAAATAGCTATTGACAAAAAAAATACATTATGGAAATAATGATAAATTTGCCCTTTAAGGGTCAAATTCCGAAAAATTCCTTTCTAAAATTATGATGTGATCATGGGAGACCTTAACTCTTTAAAATATACCTAATTTTTCTGTCGGCTAGATGGCTCGTGACACAAAAATGCATTTTAGAAATATTGATGCTTTTGTTCCTTAAGGGTCAAATCCCGAAAAATTCTTTTCTTACAAAGTGAAAACCTTAATCTTTAAAATAATACCTCATTTATCGATTTTGGTGGGATATCAAGGGAGATAAATAACTCGTAACAAAATAAAATAAGTCATAGAAATAATGATTCCTTTCTTAAAATATGATGTGATCACGGCAGATACCTTAATATTTAAAACGATACCTCATTTATCTATATCGATTAGATATCAAGGGAGATAAATGGCTTGTGAAACAAAAACACGTTGCAGAAATATGGATACTTTTGCCCTTTAAGGGTTGAATTCCGAAAAATTCCTTTCTTAAAATATGATGTGATCAAAGCAGCGACCTTAAGCTTTAAAATGATATCTCATTCATTCATTTCAGCTACTTATCAAGGGAGATATTGGCTTGTGACACACAAAAAAACTTATAGAAATAATATATATGATAGTCTTCTTGGGAAACTAACCGAGTAAAAATGTTGTTGACACTCAATATTTCAACAACTGTACTCTCCTTCATCACCTTCAGTTGATGGGTGATAAGGCCAGAAAACCTAAAGTTTATCTCCTAACAAAGAGCACGTTGCTGATTAACTGACATGGCAACAGTGAGTGTTGCCACATCACCTAGTAGCAGTCTCAGTTGTCATTAGCACCCTGTAGAGTACACACCATGAAACACTGACATTGAGGAGGCTCAATAACTGGTGGTCTAACATCATTAAGTTGGAAACCACAACCCTTTATTTACAAGATTAGGTATGAGATTAATTTTAACCACTTCAGTTAAAACTTTGCCCAAAAGCTCCTGGTATGCACCAGTATCCTGGTTGCTTCACAGTTGAAGCCATGTCCTAGTTCTAGACTAGGTCCTACCACTGTTCACCGGGAGTTTATAGCATTCCTTGTGAATGAAGGAAAAGGTACATAAACAAGACAATACAGCATATTAACGAGCAATGTTCACCTGAGAGAGAAGGATAAATCTGCTGTGATGGAACATAGTCTAGATCTAGGACATGGCTTCAACTTTGAATCAATCAGGGTGCTGGTGCACACCAGAAGATTTTGGAACAGTGTTCTTACTGAAGCAGTTGAAATTTGTGTACGTTAATCTTTGAAACAAAGATTGTGGTTTCCAACTTAGTGATACTTGGATGCTGGTTATTGAGTTTGCTTGGTGTCAGTGTTCTATGTTTTGCACTCTGTGGGGTGTTAATTATAATTGAGACTGCTGCTAGGTGATGTAACAACAATCACCATTGTCATGCTCTTGGTAAAATATAAACTTCTGGTTTTCCAGCCTAATCGCCCATCACCTGAAGATGAGTCATCAAAATATTGTGTTAATAACAATTTTACTCTGTTAGTTTCCCAAAAATCATGTATTAATTATTTGGTTTTGTTCACCAAGCTTCTTTGTAAGCGATATTTAAAATGGTACTGTCTTGCATATGTTCGAACAGGTTCCTTTATGTATTTGTAAATAAGTTATGATATAAAAAACATATAATTAAATTGCAAAGTCAATCTGTTATAGTTTGTATGATTTAAAAACACCAATATCGTGCAATTAAAGACTAATCACAGTAAACACATTAAGGATGACATGTCAAATGGATAGATTCTATTACAGAACTGTTAAACTAGTGGACCTTTAGTTGTTTCTCAGTGTGTGACTGTCACATCTAAATATAATGTAACATTAGCTATCAGTATCTACAGTTTCATTAAAATAGTTGTTTTCTGATCTGTACACACAAATACAAAACTTCCCATATTTGCAGATTTGGCTTTTGTAGCATGGACGAAATATGATACTAAACAGGATAAAAAATATTCTACATATCAACTGATTCACTGAAATAGTTGTTTTTTGCTTAATCTGTACACATAAATACAAAACTTCCAAAATTTGCAGTTTTCTCTTATGTAGCATGGACGAAATATGATACTAAAAAGTATTCTACATATCAACTGATGACAAAGCCATAATTATGAGTAATTTTGCTGAAATCATTTCATTACTTTTTTGCATGAGGCATGCACATACAGACAAAATTCTGAACTTTACGGTTTTTTCACATTTATCATTAAGTAATACATCTAGATATAGATAAAATGTATTCTAAATATTAACTGATGACAGAATTTACCATTATGTGAAGTTTGTTTAAACGGATTCATTAGTTTTTGCAAAATGAACACACAGATAGACAAATATTTTCCAGATTTATGGTTCTGGCCCCCGTGTCATTAAATGTTATATTGCTAATCTGAATAAGAAGTATCCAATCTGTTGCCTCGCTATATAGGCTGTCACTACTTGCAGTTTCATTAAAATCTGTGTTGCACTGACAAACAGTCACAATTTACGGTTTTGGGCTTTTGGCCTTTGTATAATCAGGAAGTATGTTGCTAATCTGGATAAAAAGTACATGTACCAGTGACATAAGCTATCACTATGTGTAGTATGTTAAAATCTATCCATTAGTTTTTGGGTGATGTGTGAGCATACATATACACAGACAAAAATTTCAAATTATACGGTATTGGCATTTCTGTCATCAGTAGCGTACATTGCAAGTACTCATCTATATAAATAAAAATGAAATGCTGTTCATTGGCAACCACATCACTTGAGAATGGCAGGACAGATTAAGCTATTTTTTTATTTTTTTAAAAAATGTTTGTAATATTCCGAATTAGGTTTTTAGAGAAAGAAAAATTGGAAAATTTACCTGGAAAATTAGGGAAAAAACTGATGGTACTTTTTTCCATGTTAAAAAAATGTTCGTAAAAGCCCAAATAACCTTTTTAGGGATAAAGATTATTGGAAAAGTTGTCTGGAAAATTGGGGAAAAACTGAAAGTACTATTTTCTATTTAATTTTTGTACAAACTCAAGACCATAATTCATGATTTGAATGATGGATATGTGTAATTCTTGTTTTGTTTTGTTCCTTATGCTCCCAGGATAAAAATAACTCAATTAAATGGATGTAGTCTTCTCGGGAGACTAGGCGAGTAAGTAAGATGTTTCCACACGATATTTCGGCGATCTCAGACTCCGTCGCCATCTTCTGGTGAAATGCCGGATCCGTCAGAAGGCTGGTTCTTATAGCCTCCGAATGCGCGCGTGGTGGCGTGCGCGCAGCTGGTTGGCTGGCTCGGTCGGCGCCTAGGCGGTGGAGTGGGGGTTGGCGCCGGTAGGAGGCAAGCGTGGGCGCAGTTGGTCCGCGGTCGCCGTGCTGTGCACTTCGGCGCGCTGACGACGTATTGCATTAATGACAGGTGCCCACTCTTCGCTCAGCTGGTATCCACAGTCCCGGTTGACGAGATTGCGCGTTGTGCGAATTTCAACTGCTTCTGTGAGAATACTGTCCCAGAAGTTCCTTTACGCGCCAATATCCTGGTATTCTCAAAGTCGAAGCCATGGAGTTGTTCCAGGCTATGTTCCGCCACCGCCGATTTTTCACTCTGCCCCAGACGCACGTGTCGGGCGTGTTCCAGACATCGCTGGTTAATGCATCGTACCGTCTGGCCAATGTATCTCTTACCGCATTCACATGGAATGCTGTACACTCCCGGTGTTCGGAGTGCCATCTTACTTACTCGGCTAGTCTCCCGAGAAGACTACATCCATTCTCAACGCCGAGAAAGACTTCGTTCCTATATAACACACCTCTACGGGGAGGAAATGTATCGTCGAGTTAAGCGACTGGAGAAACTGCGCAAGAAGAAGTCCAGACTTCTTAGTGCACTCGCTTTTCTCCAGCGATGCCGGGACCAGGACATCGTACCTAGGTTTGCCGAGATTCGGCATGCGATTGATTCTTCGTCCGCGAAGAAGATTTTGCGGCGGGCCAGTCTGGCGCTTGTGAGGGAGAGGATTCGGTACACCAGACGCGAATTAGACTCCGTCTCTCAAGCACTGCTAGCTGCCCATTTGTTCCTGTCTAACCGCCTACACCGTGACGCCTGGGAGTGGGTAGATAGCTGCACGGCTGCAGAAAGCCTCAGAGTTCAACGCCGCGCAACAGCACGACAATGCGGCAAGTTCTCCCGACTTGCCCACAGCTCAAACGGCTCGTTAGAACCAGACAAACGACCTGGCACTCCGAACACCGGGAGTGTACAGCATTCCATGTGAATGCGGTAAGAGATACATTGGCCAGACGGTATGATGCATTAACCAGCGATGTCTGGAACACGCCCGACACGTGCGTCTGGGGCAGAGTGAAAAATCGGCGGTGGCGGAACATAGCCTGGAACAACGCCATGGCTTCGATTTTGAGAATACCAGGATATTGGCGCGTACAAGGAACTTCTGGGACAGTATTCACACAGAAGCAGTTGAAATTCGCACAACGCGCAATCTCGTCAACCGGGACTGTGGATACCAGCTGAGCGAAGCGTGGGCACCTGTCATTAATGCAATACGTAGTCAGCGCGCCGAAGTGCACAGCACGGCGGCCGCGGTCCAAGTGCGCCCACGCTTGCCTCCTACCGGCGCCAACCCCCACTCCACCGCCTAGGCGCCGACCGAGCCAGCCAACCAGCTGCGCGCACGCCACCACGCGCGCATTCGGAGGCTATAAGAACCAGCCTTCTGACGGATCCGGCACTTCACCAGAAGATGGCGACGGAGTCTGAGATCGCCGAAATATCGTGTGGAAACATCTTACTTACTCGGCTAGTCTCCCGAGAAGACTACATCCATTCTCAACGCCGAGAAAGACTTCGTTCCTATATAACTCAATTAAATGTTTTCTATTAAGAAAACTGGAATATCTGGATAAAAATTTGGAAAAATGCATTCCAGCCTAAATTAAAATAAAATTACCGTTGTTTTTATTTTTGTGTTGTTTCACAAATTGTCCAACAAATGTAGTTATTTTATCTCTATTCCATTGATATTAATTGAGGACATGTGCTTCATGATATCAAACAAGGTGTTACCTCAATTTGTCATGACAATGCCCAATCGTCTGATGCACAATACATTTAACCAAGAGTTGAAACACGAGAAACAGTATGATTGTGATGCATTGAGAGAATCAGTTCAAACAAATGTTCCACTGTTGAATCGGCAACAAAAATGTGCTCATGAAAGTTGTGAATGATGGAATTAGAGGGATTATTTTCCTTAGACACTCCCGGTGGACATGAAAAACTTTTTTGGTCTCACTGATTTTGACAATAATTCGCTCGCAGAATGAAATTGTACTTGCACTTGCTTCATCAGGAATTGCAGCTACATTGCTGGAAGGCAGTCAAGCAGCTCATTCAGCATTCAGGTTGCCGTTGAATATGCAAATCAATGAAACTCCTACATGCAACCTTTCGAAGAACTGTGCAATGGCCGAAGTCCTGCAGCTTTGAAAATTGATCTTGGGATGAATGTACAATGGCATATAAAAAATCTTTGGAGGCATTAGATCGAACATTGCAAGATCTACGAAACAACGTAAAAGGTTTGGTTGTGCAATGAACAAAATGAAAATAAAACACCTTGAGATTTATTGAGATTTCAAATTTAATGGAAGAAATTAAATACTTTGGCTAACATGAAATTCTGACTTAATTTAATTGAGACTTAAATTTTGGAACAAAACCGCAGGCTTCCAAGTCAATCACATTCCAGGAGCATGACATGTTTCCAGCATTCCAGTGGTGTACTATTAATAGAATTCATCTTACATGTAAAATTTCCCATTACTTCTGAATGTACTCATTCTCAAACTGAATAACCATAGGTTCAATCATTAATACATACAATAATCACTCAAAAATGTTTTTTTTTTTTTTCCCCTCATTTTTACTTTTTTTACTCATTTTCAACAGCTTTTCACAAATTCACAAAATGATCACAAAGTTATTTATTGAAATTCAGACAGGACAACATTTGTTGAGTCAACTAGATTTGAAATAAATTTCATGTATAGAAACGCCTTTCCTACAGTTATACAGTGTACATTTATCCTTTTTTTTGACATACATGGCCTTTCTGTCTTTAGTTCTGGCAAGTAATGGATTTACTTTAGCTTTCATAGTCTTGTATCAGGGCTTCTTATCCTTTTTTTTGCATTTTTAAACAAGTAAACTGAAAATTGCCTTCTTTTTATTTTTAGGAAGCTGCTGAAGGTGCCAAAAAATTTCTTTCAGGGGTCGGACGTCATGGAAAGACTAAAAATTTGACTGTAGACCAAGCAACAAAAGATCCTTTTTAAAATAAAAAAGTTATACAATTATACCCACTTACATTTTCTTTTGATAAATACTCCAAACATAAATGATTGCTCTTGCTGTGATTATTATGGTTTATAGATATATTTTCCATAGAATTATCATTGCTGGAACCTATGTATTTTTATTCTTCACACTCTGTGGTATTATTATTAACACCGAAGTTTCTCTCGGTGTTGAGAATTAATATAGTTTCTTGGGTGACTAGCCGAGTGAGCACGGTGTTTTCACACGATATTTCAGCGATCGGAATCTCTGATGCCATCTTGTAGTGAAATGCCGGATGCGGTGGAAGGCTGGGATCTTTATAGTCTCAGAGGTGACCAAATGTGTGCGAGGTAGACATATGTGCAGCTGATTGGCTGACTCAGATGATGTCTAGGCGGTGGAGTAGGGGGAGTGACGGTAGGTGCCAGGTATGGCCTCAGTTGGTTTGGGCCCGCCATGCCGCACATACCTCACCACACTGCCGATGTATTGCATCAATGACTGGTGTCCAAGCTTCACTTAGTTGGTATCCAGAGTCCTGCTTGACAAGATTTGTAGCATAACTGCTTCAGTTAGAATACTGTTCCAGAAGTTTCTGGTATGCGCCAATATCCCAGTGTTTTTAAAGTCGAAGCCGTGTCGTTGTTCAAGGCTGTGTTCTGCCACCGCAGATTTCTAACTCTGCCCCAGACGTACATGTCAGGAGTGTTCTAGACATTGCTGGTTGATGCAGCGTACCATCTGGCCTATGTATCTTTTTTCTCATTCACAAGAAATGCTATAAACTCCTGGCATTCAGAGAGCAAGGTCATCCTTGGGGGAGCGCAAGATGTTCTTCAGTTTCGGTGGTGGCAGGAAGATAGTCATAATCCCATTTTTAGCCAGAACTATACCAATCCTTAACATTATAGCAAGAGGGCTAGGCGATGCTGTGGCTCGTTCTTGGCATTATTAAGCCTGCGTCTCGGTTCACGGAATGTCAGTCTTGTCTGATGTTCCGAGTACCCGTTGCGTCTGAAGGAGATGTTTGGCTTCTCTCGGCAGGCTGGCGCTCGCATGGTGAGCACTGTCTTGTATTGCGTTGGATGGTGATGTGTGGTACAAGTCTATGTGCGTAGGTTTTCTGTACATATAATGTCCAAGTGTCTCATCTGATTTCCTTTCTATAAGGATATCTAAGAAAGGTAGCCGGCCTTCTTCTTCCACCTCCATCGTGAACTTAATGTTCTTGTTGATGTTGCTTAGGTGGTGGATGAAACCTTGCAGGCTGACCCTACCGTGTGGCCAAATGACAAAGGTGTCATCCAAGTAACAGTAAAAGGCGCTGGGCTTCATGGGAGCTAACATCTATCTTGCACACATTCAGCCACCTCTGAGGCTATAGAGATCCCAGCCTTCTGCCGCATCCAGCACTTCACCAGAAGATGGCCACAGAGATTCCGATCGCCGAAATATTGTGTGAAAATTTTGTATTTGTTGTCAGCTTTTCTCATAAAATTGAAAAAATGTAATTTCATTTTAAAAAATGAATAAATTTCACAGAAAGCAAGAGAAAATTGACTCTTCCCATTAAAACCTTAGGAGGTGTGAATGTTACATAAAACATTGTACTATGAAGGTACAATCTGTTACCATTAATTTTACTGTATTAGGAAGAAAACTGGAAATGTTTATCTGAAATAGGTTTGATAGGAATGGAGCAGTCTAAAGTAAAGTAAAATAAACTTTACTTTGTAGCAGAATTTAATGAATGTCAATACATGTGTGCATGGGGCAGTAATAACTGGACAACTGTGAATTGTACCAAATATTTGTATGCAGGGTCAAATATCATTGTTTGCCACACTTTCAGACTGGGGAGTTAACTATGGATCACAATTCGGAAGACCGTACCATGTTGCCTCTGAAACCACCTATGCAATTACTAGTGCAATTGTTCAATTAAAGAAATATTTTGTTGTTGGTATATTAATAGACAATGAGCTCTCAGTTAAAATAGAATTAATCCATTGAAAAATAAACTCATAATATACACTTTAGTATTTTTGTTTAAATATGGGATCAATCAATATTGGAAGCTAATTTCTAGTTCCTAATACTGTTTATGATTTATACCCTACAGCAAAAATGGTCTAAAATTAGGAAGTTTAATGTATTTATTTATAAATGATAAAAATTTCTTAATTCTCTGCTTAACACGTTCTTAACTTCTATATGTCATGTGTTGGGATAGGAAAAAAAAATATTTTACTTGCTTCATTGGCCGGGGCACTCCGAAGAGTAGTTTGGCTGCTGGTTTTACAGAGTTTCAATTTGCAGCGCATGTGCCTCTTTCATGTTTACCCTCAGCCTAACCCAGTAATCTTACTGGGTAAAGGGGACAAACAATTTAACATGGAATCGGAACCAGGGAAGTTTTCTGGCAAAACTTCACATTACACACAAGCTGTGCCAGAGGTGAAGGTCAGGTCATAGGCCTTTCAAAATTCCTGCTTGAACAGGGATTGGAACTGGGGATCTTCAGGGAGACACCTTAACCACTGAACCACCACACCATTATTTCTGTTAAAATATAATTTTTAAAATAATATATTTTTTTAAATATGACATTCGAAATAATCATGTTGTTTTTCTTATTTAACTATGATGGAGCTTATGCTCCAGTGGTAATTTTCCTACATACCAATTTTCCCACTTCTTCCTCCCTCCCCCTCTACACATCTACTTTTACCCTCTATAAAATTTAATTTAAAAACCTTTCAGTGTTTATGGCAAATTGTTTAGCCCTTGCCTTGGTGATTTATTCCAATCCTTTGTGAACACAAGAAACCTTATACATGCCCTTAAACCTGAAATAGACCTGTTGACAAGGCATCTACAAACTGGACTTTAATTATGATGTCCAGTTATTAACAATCAACACTTTAATAGGAACTAATTACAAAAGTAATGCATTTTAGGATCAGTGCATAATAAATAATTAATTAAATAGTTATTTAATAAATTACCTTAATAACACAAACTAGAAACATATTTACAGCACACAAGATCTGAATAAAAAATACAACATTTTTACTAACATTTTCTGAAATTACTTTGAAAGTTACCATACAATGTCATGCTACTAAACAAGAACAAAAACTATAACATCATGCAGTTGTAAAAGAAAATTGCATATTGCTTCTAGGAACAGTCACAATGCTAATATTAAAGCTCAATGAGTGGTACTATAAAATATTTAATAAGGTTATTACAATAATAAAATTAAGACAATATGGGATTTTGTGAAAAAGGATACAGAAAAAAAAAATAATAATAATGAGTTGGGACGAGGCAGTTATTAGACAATACATGCTTGTTTTCATATTAAATAGACACTTAAGGGATTATTTTAAATAAGCTCTTTAAGCTCAGGATATTTAGGGTAAATTCTGAAAGCTCTAGTAAGATTTGAGAAATGTTGCATAATATCATTGGTTTTGCTTCCAGACAGAAATAGTTCTGAAAGTGTAGGGATATCATAAAACAGGTGTTAATAGCAAAATGAAAGAGAAAGGAGTTGATTGGCAGATTTTAATGGTTTAGTTTGGTATGAAAGAATAAAATATTGAATTGCTAAGTAAATAAATGTTAGATGGGAGAAAAGTGAGCTTGGGAAATTTGAGATGGTTGAAACTGAAGATTTGGGCATATTTGTGGTAGTTTTTTGAATTTCACTGTGCACCTCACAGGTGATACGTACCTAGCGAAGCTTATAAAAAAACATCCGACTTTACACAAGGTCACTCTCTCACTAGATAGTCATGTGAATGACTCCATATTTGCAAAGTGAGGTCAAATTTGCTTACAATGTAGCAAAAGTTATTGAAGGTATTCTAAAGGTTAAGGAAATACTTTTTGTAAACCTTAGGGGTTATAGTAATGTTTTTGATAGCATTTTGGAAACATTACTGAATTTATAAATGATACAGGGTTGTAAAAACAGTTCTATAAGTGTGCCATGATGGAGTAGCTGGTTGTAGTTTGTGTGTTTTCTAAGAACTTGTAATACTTGAGGAGGAAAGAGGAAAAGTCTCAATCTTATTTGAATTTGCAATTCAATTTAATAGTTTTCAATTAAATGGTTGTGGCTGGAGAAAATACATGGTGAACTCAAAGTAACAGGGAACAAAACTTTAATCTTATCATTTGATAGTTCATCTCCATTTCATCTCAGATATCTTGCAGTAGTTGAGATTCACATGAATAACCTTTCTTAAAACCATGCAACTGTTTGAAAGTACTTACTTGTCACAAGGAATTAATAATCATAACGTACAGCTCCAATACATCAAAGTTATTGTGAGGGGATATACATGATAAACTATAATAATAAACAACAGCAAACTATTTTTAGCAAAGCAAAAGTTTAATTATAATTAGTTATTAAAATAACTTTTATTAGTAAATTTGTTTTTGTTAAATTAACTACATGAATATTTTACTTTCTCTTATTTTGGTTTTTGTATGTAATATAAAATGTATTGAATAGAGAATATAAAATCTGTACAATTCCATATCAGCTTGAACTCATATGATGGCAACTTACTTTTAAAATAGACAAACACAGACACACATCAGCAAATGAATTAAAGGTTTTTTATTATCAGATAATTTCTGCAACATATTGCTTTTAAAACTCTGACCCTCATCACTCTTGAACAAATAATCATAAATATTGCAATAATAAATTTTCAGGTATGAATCTTTAACTGCTGGAATACATATGCTGATGAATAGTTGACAGCATAAAGCTTTAAATTAATAAATACCTATTCAACAAATACAAAGAATTCAGTATAGTCTATCAGAAGAAGATTCATTCCTGGATATGTGTGCATCTGATGCATCACCCGCATAACTTACACCAACTTGAGCACCCGATCTTGCCAAAGAATCAGCCTTTTGATTACCTTCAATTCCACTGTGGCCAGGAACATGATACTGTAAACAGACAAGAAACAAACTTACATAAAATGATTGTGCCTGTTTGTGTACATTGTTTTTCCCCAGCACATTATAAATTCCATTATTCTACAATTTGACTAGTTTTTAATTTTAATATTATCTGACTAAAATACTCACAAACTTTAGAAATCCATAGCTTCCAATGTGCCTTAAACTTGTCTCTTACATATTAGTATAAAAATTGTACACATTGAATTTTTGTTGGTGTTGAATGTAAACATTTTTTTAAGAAACTAGTCACGGGGTGATAAAACATGACAATTCAGTGATCTAATAATTGTCAAGTGCTGCTTTTGGAAGGTAAAGGCCTTCTTATATACAGTGCCATGAACATAGGCCCTACTACTTCAGCATGTACCCATTTGGCTGCTGATTTCATCATTTCCTTCCTTGATTGGTTGCTGGTGGGATCTGCTGGTAGATGGGTAGATTCAAGACATTTATTGAGACCTATTCTTCTAAAAATTTTGGCACCATTTCAAGTTTGACTCAGCTGAAATCTGGATGCTCAATTCACTAGATCATCCAATATATGAATTCTTACAGCCTCTAATATACCACAGTCCCAGTAACCTCTTTCATGTACATGGAACCTGAACTAATCCCATTTCTAATTTGTATTTTGCAATTTATGGTCTAAGAAACTTTGACTCATACCTTACAGTTTGTCCAATGTACTCCTTTATTATTATTATTATTACTCCATGATTCACTAAAAGAGTGTGGTGGAGGGTGCATTGCACCTATCCGAAAGGGTACTAGTTTGGAAGGGATATACAGGATATGGCAGCAGGCGCCCATGGGCTAATGTGACGAACCATCCCCGCATTCGCCTGGAGTGATCATAGAAAACCAACGAAAACCCAGGTCAGGATTCTGTGAGCACATGAAATGTGATATACTGCTGATATCCAGAACAATAATCTGTACATAGGCATTATGTTCCTAATTTTGCAGGTGGGTGGACAATAGTTTTTTTTTTTTTTGGTAAAATCTTTCCAATCTTCACCAGAATTGATGCAATCCTTGTTCATCAAGAATGAACAGTTTATGTACGAGGATGATTTGCTGCTGGAAATGTGCCTGCCAGGTATGAGAAATATTTTACAGGAATGGCTAGAATGATCCACAAGTACATGTAGCCTTCAGAAGCTATGAAAGGAGGGGGAGAGAAAACAGTACACCCATTTTGTAAGATCAAATGGAAAAAACAGCAGTCGCAGAGCACAGCTTAGAAATTGTACACGGGTTCAATCGGAAAGGAATAAAAATATTTGCATAAAAAAGAGGCAAATGAGACATTAGCTGTAAACATTGGTTTCTCAGATGTATTAATGAGTCAAGATTCTGGATTTCAGATGGGGGTAGCTTGGAACCCAACTGTGAGACGAAATGTGTGTCAGACACATCTCAAATTGTATGAAAAGTTCTCAAGCTTTCCACTTGGGGAGCACATCAATCTGATGTGACATGTTTTCCGGTTGGAGGCCTGAGAAATTTTCATACAGTTGATATGCCAGGAAAGCCTTTACTTTTTCACATTTATGCATTTTCCCAACAAATCCTGCCAGCAGCTGATTAGAGAAGAAGTTGAAATAATCAATAGTCAATAAGATAACACAGCACATCCACAGAGTGGTGTACACGGAACTACCTCAGCTGCCAGTAGTAGTTATTCGACAATGACAGGGAATTTGATGGTCAAAATGTTATGTTTTATGATGTGACTTGCTCAGCTAGTTTTATTCATAAAATTTAGTATATGTTTTAGAAAGAATATACATAGTCCAGTCACAATAATGTGACCACCACCTACTTTCGATGTCAACGTGAAATAACCAATTACAGAATGGCAGAACATTACAGTGGAATGTATATAATGGATGTCCTAGGGCATCGGAAAGCATTTCAATCGTTGGCGTAATGCAGAAACGTAGCGATTTATCCGACGTCCAAAAGGGCATGATTATTGGCATTCAGGCCAAGGGTGGAAGCATTTCGGAAACGGTTAATTTTGTGAATTGTTCACGTGCCGCCGTGGTGAAAGTATACCATGCATGGCAAAATGGCACTATTCAAAATCAGCGGCGTGGAACATGTGGTGCACCATGGGCTACAGATGACAGAGGCGAACGAAGGCTAGGAAGATGCGTTCGGGCAAATAGACGTGCTGTGCTGTTGAGCAACTGACTGTCCAGATGAACCAAGGGGCTACCAAGAGTGTATCCCCAACAACGGTTCAGCGAACGTTGCTGCGTATGGGCCTCCGCAGCAGATGCCTGGTTAATGCACCTATGCTGACTGCTGTTCATCGGCGACGAAGGCTGGAATTTGTTTGCCAGTACTGCAACTGGACGTCCACAGAGTGGCGACAGGTGGCTTTTTTTGATGAATTACGTTTTATGCTCCATTGGACAAATGGACGTTGGCACATACGGCGTGAAATGTCTGAAAGCAAACACCCTGCAACAATTGCCGGAAGGATCCAGGGTGGAGAAGGGAGCATTATGGTTTGGGGAATGTTTTCCTGGCATTCACTGGGTGAACTCATCATTGTGGAAGGCACGATGGATCAGCAAAAGTATGTATCTGTCCTTGCAGACCATGTCCACCCTTACATGCGAATAATTTTTCCTCAGAATGATGGTATCTACCAGCAGGACAATGCGAGGTGTCATACAGCTCGCAGTGTATGTGCGTGGTTCGAAGAGCACCAGGATGAGTTTAACTTACTCCCCTGGCCAGCAAACTCACTGGATTTTAACCCAATCGAGAATCTGTGGGACCACCTCGATCGGGTTGTTCGCGCCATGGATCCTCAACCGCGTAATCTAGCGCAGCTGGCCACGGCACTGGAATTGGCATGGCTCAACATCCCAGTGAACACCTTGAGAAACTAAATTGGCTCTCTTCCTGCACGCCTCGCAGCAGTCCGCTCTGCCAAAGGTGGTTATTCTGGTTTTTGAGAGATGGTCACATTAATGTGACTGGATTGTGTAGTTGTTAAACAAAACAAACGATTTTATGAAGGAACTGAAACACATCAAAACTAATTTATTATAATCCAAACTGTTTACAAGACCCAAACCATAACTTACACATGCTTAACTGTTACACAAATGACAGTGATAGGCCTTGTATGAGGCACACATAGCTGCCAACTTTAATGTAAATGTGGTATAGAATGGGAACAATGATCCAGAAACTAAGCTCATAACATAATATACTTAAATAGAGACAAATGCAACAAATAAACAATATTGGCATACAGTACTGTGCACACACAGTAAGCTAATGTGCGTACACTCATCAGTGGCACATGCTATGTATGTTTCATCAACCTCTCATGTGAATAAGGGATCACTTGAAATATCATGTAATTGTGTTTGCTTATGTTTTGTGTTATCATGGTGCTTTTACTATGGTAAGAAGCAGCACTTTTTTTAACACAGAATATTAATAGCACTGCTTCCAACCTGTCAAGTTCTCAACATTCATTTTGTAATTTAAAAGAGGATCTAGATTAAGATAAACAAAAAAGAAATGTCATTAGAAATATCACAGCACCTATTTTACCAACAGTGCAAAACTAGGTGTGTTTGGGACTTAAGCTCCATTGTAATTAAAAATTATGATAATAACAAAAAATCATGAAAATTTATTTATATTTTTACAGTATGCCATAATGATTATAGTATTACATAAGACTTTCCAGATGTTATAATTGATGTTCCCATCAACTGAAATGTTGTATTATAAATTTTGACCTAACAATGGTGAAATGTAAGTCTTAAAGCATTGCTGCTCACCCACCAGACTCAGTCACAAGGCAAGTAGTTCTGGTTATCATATTTACGATGTTAGTGTGCTGCAGTGCAACATGCCCAAGGTCAAATTATATCAGTGTCTACTGTTTATCATGTATGACAACAGGAGAATTTCACTGATATGTTATTAATTTCCTAAGTTCCCTTCACCAGTTTTTGCAGGTGTACAGCTACATCAGTTTAGGGAAGTTTCCACACCAGCTGCATGTTTTAGGATTGTTGTGAACTGTTTGAATAAAATATGCATCGGAAAAGCTTTGATTGGTCGATTTATTTACTTCACTATACTCTATAGAAAGGCCAGAGGAGTTTTACAAGCCACTTTCAAAGTAAATGAGCTTTCAGTTATCATCTTTTTATAATGTTAATTAGAAGCTGTAGACACTGTCATCGTGGTGCAAGGTTTGGCCAGAGGCTACTTGCCTTCTGTTACCAGGGGACATTCACATCCAGGCCATACTGGATGTGGATTTGTCCTTCTCCAATGGCTACCTCAACTCCCACACCAAACCTAAAACCCCCATTTTGACAGTTGCCATTCATATCAAAGCAAACCCTCCCCCACCTACAGTTTTGCCATTCTGGGCAGTCCTTTACATGGTGTTCAATGACTCACAATCATTGATATTGCACAACAACCCTCTAGCTTTGGTTCACAAATAACTTTTACAACCTGCTCAGCCCATCGACCACCCTAAACGCCCCAAAAACATTCATAGTTCAGTTCCGTTGACACAGTACTTCCCAAGCCTCGAATCCATCAACAGAATCCTTTGGTGGGGTTATGATTGCCTGCAAACCTTCCCAGAAATAAGATCCATTCTCCCTGAAATCTTCCCTGCCCATGTCAGAGCTTGTTCCAGCGAGCCACCTAACCTCTGCCAACTCCTAGTCCACAAACATGACCTTCCTCGTCCCATCAAACAGTCTCAAGACTCTTTCCTATACAACAGACCCCATTGAAAGGTACACATACGCCATTCCTCCACCAATATCAATAACCCTGCCACTGGGGAAAGCTTTTCCATCACAGTATATGTCACCCACTAATCTGCCACTGCTGCCTGGCTTCCTACATAGGTTTACCACCAATCTGCTAGCCATTAGAATGAATGGCCACTGAAAGATGGTATTCACCTAGAATCCAAACATCCAGTAGCTGTCCATGCCATCTCCAAAGACACCAATAATTTTTAATTCCAGTTTCATGGTCCTTGTTAACAGAGTCCTCTCAAATAGCAGCAGCTCCTCTGAACTCAGCAGGTGGGAGCTTGCCTACCAGTATAAACTGGGCACAAGGCAGCCACATGGTCCCAAATAATGATAATACCCAGTCATTACTTTTGCTTCCCTCCATCCTCTCCTTGATTCCACCTCCACTACGTAGCGAGCATCCATAAACTATGTGGCTCTATTTTGGCATCTTTTGAAACCATTCCTCCTATGTAGCCTTATGTGCCATATGCCTTCACACATACCCCCGCGTGGAGTGTGATTTTTTTCCCCCTTATTAACTCCAGAAGATATTTTGTGCCGTTTTGTCTTACCAGTCTATTGTTGAAGTTATTTCATACCGAGTAAAAAAACTAAGAACAGTTGTATTTTTTTTTTGTTTCCCTTGCTGCAATTCTATCATCTTTCTTTCTACATTACCAGGGAATGATTCTTTGTTCTGCTTAAAAGATTTTCATAATTAATTGACACCATTTTGAATATCGAAAACTTGCTGGAAAAACATTTCCAATAAGCCTTGTGAAGTTTATTGTACAGCAGGGGCGGTTTCAGGACTTTTGTGTGTGTGTGGGGAGGGGGGGGGATGCTTGAGCAGATTTTGGTTTTGCGGAAGGGCTTGAGTGGCCATTGTTTTGGGGGGGGGGGGTTAGAGTCGGGCAAGGGTAGTCTTTATAGTATAGTCTCCTCGGATTGCTACCTCCTTAAAAGATCAGGAGAGCTAAAATAAAAAAAAGGTCTCCAAAATTACAATGTTTGGGGTTACCTAGATACTTTTGGGGTGGGGGGCCTTGAGCCCCCCCTAGCCCACCCCCTGGATCCACACGTTATACAACATCACTTCACAACACACTTTGAACTTGAAATAACTCTTCAGCAAGTATTATAATTAAAGGTGCATTGAAATTCACTTGACAAGATAAGCGGAATTATCTTTATCAATGAACTGTGTGGTGACACATAAGCAATCTGAGTTAAAATAGATTTTCTTCAAAATATCAAACAATACAAACTATCACTGCCATTAAAATTATTATGTGACATCTGTAAGCAAATTAGAGTTTAGGGACTGCATGCCTAATGTTTTTTGGCATGTTATGTGCAGTCGAATTTTAGTTAGTTCAAATGCGCAAGCCCCTGCTTCAAGTTACACACACGTGTGACACTGTCAATATATGGGAGATCTAAAATATATAAATAATTAAATGACTGAAATAAATATCCACATCCTATTTTGCATTCTGTACCATAAACTGTGACAAATAAAATGAATGAAAAGTTACATAGCTTGGCTCAGACTCCCCCCCCCTTCTCCCCCCCCTCTCTCTCTCTCATCCCAAGTACAGCACAGTGTAGTTTTCTACCCAACCGAGCCTCGTAGTTCATGGATGCTGCCCTAATTTGAACCACCACTAACCAGAGGTGATGTTTAACTCTTTGGTTTAATGTTCTTTTTTATTTATTTAAAATATTTATGTAGTTAAGATTTTAAATTACTTTTCTACCTGCTCTTTACATCCACCAGTGATTAGTTTTGATAGTTTGCAATGTTCAGATATTGGCTTCAAATCACTACACACTCCCCCGTTTGAATTTACACCCACCATGTTTGCTCAACAGTCACTCTATGAATCAGCCTCCCACAGCACCCACCCTCCGAAATGTTCTCTTGTTGGTGGAATGCTAAGACCCAAAAATTTCATTGTCATTTGTACCTTTGTCTATGTTTTCATGCCACACAACCAAACGTCTAAGGTAAGTATTGATTCATTTTCCTATCTAAATTTGTAATTCATTCCATGACTTAGTGCTTATTATTTAATTGCTACTATACATATAGATTTTTAGAAAAGGCAGCAGGGCAAATAAAAGATTTTGATAAGAGAATAACCACTGTTTATAATTACAGTAGAAGTAAATACTATCAGAGTCCTTCCCAAATAGCAGTAGCTCCTCTGAATTCCAAAGGTGAGAGCTGGACCTCAGACAGCCACCACGTCTCAACTTAAGATAACATTGAGTATCTTCCTTCTTTTCCAATCCTGTCCCCAACTCCACTGTCTCTTCCCAACATGAATCACTGCTCACCAGAAATGGTGTGTGTTTAGTGTACAATATCTTTGAGTTTCTGTTCATTTATTAAAGTCTCCTTGTATTCTATATTTGTTATATTTGCACAAAAAAATTTTACTGGACAATATTTTCTGCTGACACTTACCCATGACTTTTTCATCAAATCTACACTCTAAGGTGCTAATAAATAATCTGAGCTTCCAGTTAACTGCCAGATACCATCATGCAGCTACCTCATTCTACTGTAGATGAAGGAACTTAAATCTGAAAATTTCAACGATCTGTCTATGTTTCAACATTATCCTGCATGGGCGCCGGGAGGAGGGTGCAAGGGGGTGCACTTGCACCCTCCTGCTATGAACGAAAATACACATAAAAAGATTAAGAAACAAAAATTCTATTATTAAATTCACTGTTTGAATAATAACTTAAGGTGCCTAGGTTGTTGTCCAAATTTATTCAACATCTTGTCAATAAATTCAGTATTCTTATTTAAAAAGTGTTATATATAATGTATGAAAAATTAAAAAAACAGATGCACCCCCCTTAAAGTAATCCTGCCGGCGCCCATGTTATCCTGCCTTGAATTATGGTAAGCAGTGGTTATTCCAAAAGTGCATTGTATTTGTATTTGCATTTGTATTATGCATTGTACTTTTAAGGTTTTTTTCATTTGTTGTTCCTAAGTCAGTATCATTAATGATTTTAAGCTAAATCTTTCTCACTCTACCTTTGCAATGATTTTAATGTGAGGATACAAAATATCTCTTCTACTTTATACTATCAAAGCACTGATTCTGTTGGGTTTACTTTATATATACACACATACCCATTTGATTTCAATTCCACTCTCCTTCATAGCATCATGCAATACTTTAAAATCATCTTGATTTCTTGCCCAGTTGCCACTGTACTCCAGAGTACACCCAGTTTTATTCCATTGAGCAACACTCTTTGCCAGAAATTCTGAGTCTGTATTAATGCAGAGCTTTTTAATTCCTGTAAGAAAAATAGATATTGATGATAAACTTCATTTCAGTGAACAGAAGTAGACTGATCTGATGGAAGAGGTCAATATTACCACAACATATGGTTAGTAAGGAAGATCCTATTAGAACAGCATACTGGCACATAGTCAGAGGAAAATTTAATTATTAATCATGAGACAGCTGTACATCAAATTTACATGAAAGAATTTTTTGAGTCAATTCGGCATGATTACCAGAAATGCATTTGTGAATGTCAGTTCAATTATTTTGGACACTGTCTTATTGAATCATTACTGTGGTGGCGTTACAAATAATAAGATTCTTCTTATTTTGATAGTAAATTCTTTACAGTTTAAAATTTTTAAGATCCTTAGATCCCTAAATTTTTTGGGCAATTATCAACATTTTAGTATCTCTGACAAGACTGTAAAATGGCAGGCCAAAAGCATTGACTGTCAAATAAATAATGCAGCCTTCCCGCAAAATCCCATTTTCATTAACAAAGACAGCCTCGAAAACCTGAGCATTTATCACGAATGATGTTTGTTTAATACTCCAATTTATGTGAGAACAAAGGCTTTCACGGTGTATCGATGATAATGAAGTCTTCAAGGGGTTCTCCACCGTATGGGGTTGAAGAAAAACAACAACAAGCTTTTGGCAGCCGGCTCTGCCGCCATCTTCAGGTCTGATGTTATGCAGGGAGCACCGGAGCTGCACTGGCGATGTCTGGCCCCCATGCACCTTTATAACGCCTGGCCTGAGCGGGTTTCCTGGTACTGTAATCCAGAAGCAACGATCGCAAGTTGTCATAGTCCAGTTATCACGGTCCCGGAAAAACTCCTTATTGATTGCTATCCCAGTACACAAGTGAGGCTCCCAACCAAATACTCCTTATTTTTAGTTCTACCACTGCCCCAGGCGGGGGATCCAGGGTTATGGTTCAGGCCCCTAGGCTATAGCCTATGCTTAAATAAGGCCCGCTACTCACTCTCTTTGACGTGCACATTCGTCAAATATACTATCAATTTAACAAATCTCGTATCAGCATGGACTCTGATCAGCTATCACCCCCAGAAACCATATGAAGCCTCTTCGAGTCAGTTTTTTGAAATTTGGACGGGGATAAATCTGTGAGTTTGTGACGTCACCATCTCCAAGATGCCACCTGTTGCGTGTATGATATGCGCGTTGGACGCTTTTCACAAAAACTTTATACAGACGCAAAGTTTTTATCCGATTTTGATGGAACTTTGCATTCGTATACTTTAAAACAAATAGAAAAACACTGTTTACGTTCCTTTGCCCTCTCACTTTAATTTCTGTCATCGTTGTTCATACAAACCCACAGTTTTTATCTGATTTTGATAGTAGTTAGCACACAAATACTTCAAAACAAGGTGGTCTGGTAGCTCAGTGGTTAAGGCACTTACTTCCGAAAGTTCTCTCTCGGATCGCGGCTTGAAATCCCACGGTGAGTAGGAATTTTTAGGAGTTGCATTTGATTATATGAGCTATTCTGGGACCAGGCCCGCCGCTAGCTGTTTCAGCGCCCGCGTGCAATACCGAGAATGCCGCCCCCTGTCTAACTACAGCCAGTGGTGGATTTTGGAAATTTCCGAACCGGGTCAAAAAACTGAGAGACTGCCGCCCCTTCGAACTTTTGCCGCCCCCATTGTTGCCATCCCGAGTGTCGCCCGCCGCCCGAAGCAACTGTTGAGCTAAAAAAGGTCGCCCGTTACATAATACGCCGCAAATTTCGTCGCGGCGACAATGGAGTGGCAACTATCGCGGGGCGGCGACTGTCGATCGCTCGTTTTGCCGCCCCCCTCGATGTGCCGCCCGCGTGTGGTGCACGCCTTGCACGCCCGCTTACGGCGGCCCTGGCTGGGACGCTCTGTGGTTCTGATTCCACGTTAAACTGCAGGCCACTGAAGAAAGGAATTAGCCTCAGTACCGGATTAGCCATGTAGCAAGAGATGGGCGACCTATTCGCCCCCCTGCCCCAGACGGCGAAAACCTCTTCTCATTTGATACGGGCCCCGCGCTGTTTTAATCCGGCTCTGTTTGGCCTGCTAACCTCCGACACAATAGCTTGGTACAATCTCCGGGGAGATTCGATGAACCGTCGGGTTGTGGACTACTAAAGATCGGGCCACACTAGACCACAACGCAACCGGGGCGCACCGCACCGTCACTTTTCTTATTGTTGTCGCTCACTCGATTGAAGTGAGTTCAAACGACACCGCGTGTCGGCCGACACACGGCCGTGTGTTGGCCCCGATAAATTTGGTTTATATTTCGACGTTGCGGCCCGGTGTCGGGCTGGTCGATATGGAGAACTGTATAGAAAGAGTTCGGAAATTTCCGGTCCCTTACGACTAAATATTGTTTAAACGTTACTGATTGCTTTAGAAGTGTGTCCTTTTTTTTTCATTTTTTTTTTCAGCCTCACTTCAGGTTCATCAGATATTCGTAAAATGTAGTTAGAGCCCTTGCATGTTCGCATTAATAAATCAAATCTTTGCCAGTGGTGAAAGTCGATTTTAAGGACAGTAAAAATTGCATCCGAGATCCGGATTTTGAACCGGGGACCTTCCGTACCCAAATCACTCGCCGCAAGAATCTGAATCTAGAAGTAATGGAAAATATGTATTCAATCATATAATAAAGTACATTTATGTTTTGGCATGGCAAAAATAAATTATAAGTAGGCCTACGTTTATTTTATTATGTTTGAATAATAATTTTTGATTATAACCAGATTTGTCTCTTGTCTCAGAAGGTTACGGCGTACAATTGGGGAAATGAAAGTCCATGGTTCAAATCCCTGTCTCAGCTGTAATTTTTATGGATCGTAAAATTGACATTCACCTCTGGAAAAGCTTTGATTTGTTAATAAAATGCTAGGACGCTCCGTGTTACGAATTTCACGTTAATCTGTAGTTTTCCTTTTCACGATAGAGGTGTACTGCGCAGCCGATAAGTAACTCCGCGACTAGAATTTTTAGATCACAAAAAATTATTATTATTTTACGGAATCTTTGCGGTCTGCATTAAAATAAAAATGTATAATAATCTCATTCTTTTTTGTTAAAAAAATATTGAGTGACTCGAAAAGGAACTTCAACCAAAACAAACACGTTAAATGTGAAGTGAGTGACGCTTGACATTTAATCGTGACTATATAGAATTACACGAAAATCTTTCAATACAGTGTGACGACCATTTGTTAAAACAATTTTGGAATACTATTTTTGTGCATAAGAGTTTAAACAATTAGGAGATAGCAGGAGTCACACAAAAAAAGTTTTTTAACGTACTTTATTACCTTCGTAGGTTATAAAGTACAGTACTCTTTATACCTTATTACCTTCGTAGATTATAAAGTACAGCACTCTACCGAGCGGGGCGGTGTAACGGCCATGACCTTTTGAAGGAAGCATCCTGGCATTTGCCTGGAGTGATTTGGGGAAACCATGGAAAACCCAAATCTGGATGCCCGGACGGGGATTTGAACCGCCGCCCTCCCGAATGCGAGGCGAGAAATATGGATGTCAAAGAAATAAATGATGTTAACAAAAAGTAAACGAAAATATAGATTTGGATACATCCTTTGTTTTTTGCATTGATGTCGCAGCTTACGATAAATGCAGTGTCGCATCTATATTTCGATATAATATATACTATGAAAAGAACACACCGATACGTTATGTTTTCGTCGGTGATGATCCTTTCTAACTAACTGATAAAGTTTTGCATCCGTAAAGAGGGCGAACTTTGACCAAAAAAAAAGCGTTTTTAACTGCAGGTAAGGCTATAAATTTGGTATAATTAATTAAATTAAATTGCAATAGAGCGCACGCTCCGGTGGCAATTTCCCCTCTTCCTGCATCCACCTACATTCGCACTCTACATATTTTAACTTTATATTCTTTCAACGTTTTGGTAAATTATTCATCGTTTCTCTTGGTAACTTATTCCAATCCCTGACACCCTTACCTAAAGAAGAGAATCTTCCCACACCCTTGTGCCTGAAATCGAGTCCCAGCTTGTGTTCATGGTCATCTTTTCCCTTCCATGCATTACTTTTCATTCTTACACCAATATCTTTCCATGTCTCCTCACCAATATACGAGTTGTACACACCCATGACTCTCTTCACCTTCATCCTGTCTTGCAATTAATCCCATTCCATCTCTTTTTAAATGGCGTATATTTCACAGAGCTTCAAACGTATACATAGATTTTTCTATAGATAGCGTAAGCTACGTGTATTTTGCGTAATTTTGTGCGTGAAAGGCGGTCAGTCGCGCGCGGTTAGTCGCGCAGTGTGAATGGCGCAGTAAGTTTACATTGCTATTGAGTCGCGCGCGGCTGCTCGAGTCGCGTGTTCTTTTGCAGTCGCGACGACTGCCAAGTCGCGGTCGCGGTCGCGTCAGTGGGTATGGTCAATGCCATAACTGAATAAATAACAATCGCGCGCGGCTAGCCGCGTAGTGGAAAAGAGGCCCAAGTCTCTTGACTCCCTTGTACCTGGTAATACTACCGGGTTAGGTTAGGGAGGCTAAGACGACCAGAAATGGCCTCGCATTCGGGAGGACGCCGGTTCGAATCCCCGTCCGGGCATCCAGATTTGGGTTTTACATGGTTTCCCCAAATCACTCCAGGCGAATGCCGGGATGCTTCCTTCAAAAAGGGCATGTTCGTTGTCCCCAGTCCCATCCCGCCTCTAATGACCTTAGCCGTCGATGAGGCGTAAAGTAAACAAAAAAAAAAAAAAAAAAAAAAAAAAAAAAAAAAAAAAAAAAAATCGAGCGGAAAAACGCAGCCAACAGAAACACCGTCACCAGGTCAATACGTCCACATGGATTTTTTTTTATATTAAACCTCTGCAATACATCATGCAATGGGTATTTCATAGTGGCTTAGGAGCTATCTTACTAGCATGGTAAAACAGATTTCTAGTTGTTCAGTAGTTTTTTTGCCGCGGATTTTAAAATTAAAAATTCTATTAATTTTTATAATAATTTAGATTTATGTGTTGAATTTTGAAAATATGATTGTTACTAATGCAAAATTACTGCTTATTAGCTTATATTATCGAAATTTTGGAATTAAAAATTTGGGAAAAAACCTTAAATTTTGCAATTTAAACCTAAACATGCAAATTAACTTTTATTTCAAATTTAGGTTTATTAGGATATACTATCGAGATTTCAGGTTGAAAACATGCATATTGAAATGGTTGATTTTAAATTACAAGTTATGAACTTTTAATTTTTGACACTAGAACGCCGATAATCCGAACGTCAGTTATACGTAACGGGTAATTAACCGAACAACGTTTTATTGTTATTATTATTATTTTACGATCTGTGGACTATTTTACGGAAGCGTCAACTTTGTTTCTATTTACAGTTACAATACGCTTGTTTTGTTTGTAAATTCCTCTAGCAAAGAACAAGGTACAATGAGTTTTAGACCATGCGTCTGTTATTGAAGTATCGCCACAATATCCTCATGACCAACCGCACACTGGCTTTGATGTTGAATGTTTGTTGTAACCGTGACGCGACAACAATAACAATTCTTCCAGGATGCCGGTAGTTTTGAGTTTCTATTAAGCATATAAAACCCGCCGTGTTCGTCCTGAGCCTTTGATTTGCTGTGTTGGTGAGTTCTGTTGACTTTAGTATCTCGTTCCAGCAATATAGCTTATAATGGCTTCTTATTTATCTTCTAAAAGGAAGTAAAATGAACAAAAAGAAAATAGACTTCTTTGGCTTGGGGTATGTAAAAATATAAAGTACTTAAGGAGTAATTTTAAAGGCAAAATAAAAACTATGCAAACCGAAACTATACAAATCGATAATTTGACCCAACCTCGGTCCCAGTTAGTTAGGATTATAGAAGCTCTACTTTAGTTTGAAAATCCATAAAAAAACATTGTTATTTCGTAGTTTTAAGTTTTCACTTCTGTCGAAAGTCCCCAATGACTGGCAGAGCCGGATTAAAACAGCGTGGGTCCCGTAGCAAATGTGAAGAAGAGGCCCTTAGTTTTCGCCTTCCGGGGCAGTGATAGAGTGACTATTATGCCAATAATAAACAGTATCAAGGAATGGGTTCAAAATCCATGGACACAAGATGACTCCAATTTTGTATCATTAATTCGAATTTTTATGTTTTTTAATATTTTCTTAACTGTTTGATTTATTGTTGATATGATTTTTTAACTAGAAATACATAAATCATTTTGGAAGTGCCGTTTTAATTTATAAATTTAAAATTGCAAAATATGTGACGTCACACTAGGGGAGGAGGGGGTCCCACAAATGTGACAACTTGTGACATGGGGGGAGGAAGGGGTCCAAAAATCATTAAATTCGTGTGATGTAATTTGTGGATGGCCCCTTACGAAATTTAATAATGTTAAGTGTAAACTTCATTTTAGCCGACTTATCTTTCGTGGTGTTCCAGTTTTCTTAAGTGGTAGCAAAAGTACACACTAGCGAGCCAAAGAATAAAGCAGTATTATGACATGAAAGCACTTAGAAAATGAAAAAATTCGTGTAATCTCAGGCCGCAAACGGCTGAACTGAACGTGATAATCACAATAAAGCTTCTGTCCTGATGTCAACAGTAAAATTTCAAAGTTTGCTGAAATGTATCCACATGCATACAGTATAATCTTATGGGACATAAAAAATATACAAAAAAGGTTTTTAAGTGATTATAAAATCGACACGTTTGCTCTGAAGTAATAGCGACACAAAGTCACTATCGGACGAAAAGATGAAAATTGGAATCGTCTGCCAGCGAATCATGAAAATTTCCTTTCGTTGTTTATGTTGCTCTGTTTGTGAAATTGGTAAAAACAGTAAGTTCAACGTAGATTCCTAAAAACAATAACAACAGTGCCGATGTTACGGTGACGAGATCTGTTGCGCCTTACGAGTCCGACATATTGAAGAAAATAGGCAAAATTCTCGGTCTAAAATAATGAACCGTAGTACAAGCCATTCTGACACACTTTTGTAATAATTACCAAATGGGCATCAAGCGATAGAATATTTTGGAGCAGATATCAATCATGAAGTTAAGCGTCAAATAATTCAATTTAAGCAATGTGTGTGCATTCAGCATTTTCCTCCTTACATGTCTTTTTAATATAAGGCACACACAGTTATTCTCACTTTAGACAGAGGTCGCTGAACATGTCCGTGGCTCTTACCCATGTGATTATATGTGCCAGGTTGCTTTTTCTAGGACACAAGCACTAAGGAAATAACTCGCCAGATAGAGAGATTGTTGCTGTCTGTCATACCACTCCTAATCAGCAACAATGTTCGGGGATTCTACGATAATCGTGAAGCAGTAATTTTTTGGAGGATTCTTATGTAACTCGACAAATCGAAAATGAATTAAAAAATCGATTAGTACTCGAAATATCGTATCTCAAAATTGCTGTGGTTAGGTTGAGTTGCGGCCTGGACCGGATAAAAAATTTCACCAAAGCTACAAGGAACTACACGCTGGACATGCACAATAATTATTTTTTCCTCCCCCTTCTTAACGGCTATGATTAGCTTGAAATGTGACCTGCAGCAGAAAATATATTTTGTCAGTGTCAAATTTGATGATGGATTCTTATAAAACTCGACGAATCGAATTGAAAGTAAAGAATTTTTTTTTGATATCTTGTTTTATTCTCGAGAAATAGAGCAGTTCTATCATTACCGTGGCGCCACAATCTGATGATGAATTATTGTAGAACTTGACGAAACAAATCGAAAATAAAGAATAAGATTTTTTGATGTATTTTCAAGATATAGCATTTTAATAATCAGTTATAGGCATCGTTCCTTGTGCTTTTGGTGGCGTTTTTTCTAGTACAGGCCGTATTTCAACCTAACAACGATCACTAGGAAGAAAATAAAAAAACCTATAGTGTTTTCCACCGTGTAGATTTTTTTTTCTGGTCCAGGACGGATCTCGCCATACCACCTCATTTTTGAGATGCAATATTTCGAGAACTAAGCGAGATATCAAAAAAGTTTATTCTTTATTTTCGATTTGTCTCGTCGAGTTACATAAGAATTCATCATAAAATTTGGCCATGGCGAAATTTTTCTTCTGGTCCAGGCCGCATTTCAACATAACTACGTCAATTTTGACATACAATATCTCGAAAGCTAAGCGTGATATAAAAAAATGTTATTATTTATTTTCTGTTTGTCTAGTCGAGTTACATATGAATCCATCATCAAATTGCGGCGCCACGGTTATCGTAGAATCCCTAGATACCGTATCTCAAACCTGAAGTCGTTGAGATGTGGCCTGGTCCGCAAAAATCGCCAAAGCCACAAGGAACTAGGCGCTCGACAAGCACAATAGGTGTTTTGTTTTCTTGTATTTAGATTTAAACACGATCTGGACCAGAAAAAAACGTCACCAAAACCATAATGATATGTCTACAACTGATTTTTGACATTTGATATCTCGGTAACTTAGTGAGATGTCATAAATATTTATTCTTTACTTTCGATTTGTCTCGTAAAGTTACGCAAGAAGTCATCAACAAATTCCGGCGCCAAAGGTCTTGTGTATGTAAACTATTTTTAAAATGCAAGCCTAAGTTCGATAAATGATGCTCATTTGACGATTCGATCTTGCAGTCATTCAAAGGTAGTTACCGTTCAACGAAAATACGGAAACAATGGAGATTTTCCTAGTGTATAAACATCATACACTGTTCTTGTGATGGTCTATGAATTCATTTTCCAGAAACGTCGCATCTACTTGACGCGTTTCACGGGGGGGGGGGGGGGGGGGATTCCGAGAAAATTTTATCCGTATATAAGAAATATTTCAGTAGTGACGAATAAATATTAAGAATTTGTAATATTTTTGTCTCAAATAACTCCATCTTCTTGTTAGAGCTTAGGGGGCGTCCATTAATTACGTGAGCACAAACAGGGGGGGGGGGGGTATCCAACGAAATCTCTCCAAGGGGGGATGGGAGGCGGTTCCGCAGAAAGCATCATTCAAGCGCAACAGAGCTAAAAAAAAAAAAAAGAGAGAGAGAAAGTCTCCAGAATGCGAGGTCGGTCCAGAGAGGAGGGGGGGGGGAGGCAGATATCTCACCAAATGCTCACCAAGGAACGGTGACTCCCGCCAGATCTCACTTGCCAATGGTCACGAAGGTGGAGGGGGGATCCGACTAAATCTCACAAATGCTCACCAAGAGGGAGGGGAATCCAGATTTAAGAGAAAAAAAACTGATCACGTAATTAATGGACGCCATTTATGGTACCACCGTACTACGTAACGTCAGATTTAGCCAGAGAGATTCTTGAATGCTATTACATTTCAGGCGATAAGTGCTTTAATTTGCAAGTAGTAATATTAGCTGGGATTATGAATCTGTGATGAGATTGATTTGATCAAAATGATAACCGACATCTCATAATACAGCAGAAACGTGAGGCACGTTACGTCATTGGCAGATAGACTGCATGTTAGGTCATTATAAATTATGTAAGCAGTATCAGCCGTTTCGCATTCTCAGAGTTCCGGCAGTGGCGAAAATTTTCACGCCAAGAGCAAAATAAACTCTACATGTACCTTGGAGTTGTGGTAATCAAACTGCATGAAGTCCCATGACAACTGTTGTAAAAATTGCGCGACCCCTTACAATTTAAAATTAGTTTATTTGCGACAGAATACATTACAGGAACAACATAACAGTTTATCTGTTTAGCATCTTTGATTATTCAGCGATGTACCTTATCCGAAGAGTTATAACGAAAGGTAAATATGACAACAAAATGGTCCTTAATACATTTGATAGCTCAGCAAAGTGCATAAAAGGCGAGGATGAAGGCCTATGCACCATTTAATGAGATGGCAAGTACAACATTAACGAAAGAGCATCACTTTTAGTCCGCGTAATCTTTTTGGTGTGCAGAATACATCTTTGTTAGGAGTGAATGTTTCAGCACTATTTTAAAATATTCCCAAACCTCACCTGCACTTTTGGCCTGTTCTATAGCGCGTGCTGCAGCTCTTATTTCCGCACTGTGAATTGAATGACATCCCTCCATTGGCTCGGAAACATTTCTGAAAGTGTGAAACAACATTAAAAATGACGAAGTAATTTAAGATGTCTGCAAGTTCTCATTTCTTTCGGCTACACATACATACAGTGGATGATTTTCACCGAACCAGACTCCAATTCCCGCTCTGTTCCCGCGTCGACCGTTTCGTTCACACGAGCCGGTCGCAAATACAGTAACGTAATCGTCTGAGTGCACGGTCTCTCTAGTAAAGACGTTATTCATTTTGGCTGCAGTTAATAATTCAATTTGGAAAATGTTGGCCAAACATTCACAGCCAGAATTATTGCTAGTCGAAGCTAACTTAACAGCGAACTCCCAACGGACATAGAGTAAACACAAAACATAACCTACAACCAAAGAATACTAACTTCTGTGTTTACGGCACATCCTTCTTTCAAACGCAGACCGCTGAATACACTGTGGCTTCTGCTTCAGACGCCCGTTAGCTTACGAACTTTTAAAATTTTATATCGTTTTCCTAAAGTTATTTCATGAACTTAATGCTTTTCCATCAAGTGGGATGTGAACAAGTTTCTGCTTATAAAATTCAGCCTTGTGGTGATTACACGATTTTAATCTGACAGTCCAGTTCGGGGTTATCAGGCACAACTCGTGTGATTAGAAGGCTGTGGTTATACAGCCACAAAAACCATTACGTGGTAAAATCACAGCCTTCTAACCACAGCCGTTTCGAATGATCATCCACATATGAACATCATAAAAGTTTTTCTTATTTCTTGACTGAAACGAGTTTTTACTAATTTCCACACATTTATTATTTACTTTAATTATTCAGTATTTAAAAAAATCAATATCAATTATTTATTTCAACACATTTATTTATATCATCTGTATGATTAATCGCCGAGCGTGGTGGGTGAACAGTTAACGTTCCGGCCTCACATTCGGGAGGACGCGGGCATCCAGATTTGGATTTTCCATGGTTTTCCAGAATCCCTCCAGGCGAATGCCGGGATGCTTCCTTCAAAAAGGCCATGGCCGAATTATTTCCCGTTCCTTGTCCACAGTCCCATCCCGCCTCTAATGACCTTAGCTGTCGACGAAGCGTAAAGCAATAAGTAAATATATTTAAAAGAAGATCAGTCAAGATTGCTCATCGTTCTCTATTATGGGGACATAATAATAATAAGAAGATGAAACTCACTGCCAAATGCACAAAGGCTTAACGTGGTCCTAGTTGGCCTCAACAAACAAATAAATAAATATATCATTAATCGTATATGCACCATTTCTTTTTATTCTCTCTCCAGTGGTTTTATACGCTATGATATACATACTGAAGCAGGTTACAGGGTGAATAAATAATAATAATAAATAAATCAAATAGAGCATTCGGAATCAAATTTCGTGAATAAAGAGATCATTCCTTAGAATTGTTGAAATCGATTTCCTTGCCAAAAAACCTCTACCTTCTCCAATAATCCCGTTATTAACAATGCCTCGATAAAAAGAGAAACTTTAGGGTGTCACCCAGCTCACATGAGATGTCAATTGGAGGAATTAGTTTCAAAGTCAAATGAAATCGAGGACTTCTTCTTTTAGCTTAATTTTGGTAAAGGCTATACTCTCAACCTGATTTGTCCTATCGCCTATTTGTTTCGCAAATATCGGAAGGTATAATTATTGAACATCTTGCAATGGTACATATGCGATCCCCACAAATAGGTTATAAATCATAGGATAATAATAACTGATTTATTTTATAACTGGACAATGAAGCATTGTATTTATGAGTAATACAAGTTTGGTGCGGTTGTGCATGATTCATGGTGCTGGTGGTGAAGGATGAGAGTACGGAGATGATAGGGAATTTCCTGTTGGTATGTGAGTATGGGGAGGTTTGGCGAGCGAGCTTGGAGACCGATACAGTAGAGCCTGACGTAACGGTGTTGTGCACGGCCAGGTAAGGATTGCTAAGCTGTTCATGGACAATTGGGCTCTGCAACACCCCGCTCCCAGCCACAAGACCTGTCAGCCAATGGCGAAAATCCAAATAATGATGGGATATATGAGAGACGGCTATGAGCAGGCATTCCGATTTGAGTTCTCACGCAAAAAGGAAGTCAGTGTGATACTTGGTGAATAATTTGTCGGCCGTTGTTACATGGCCCGATACATCATATGTGAATGCATCTTGTTGGAGTTTGTATATGCACATCGATTGGAATGAGACGTTGTGAACAATTCTGAACCAGGTGGAGCAAGCACATTAAATAGCTAAGAAAATTTCACGTTGTAATTAATACATCAGACATTTGGAACCATAACATACCCGTTAAGAGTATTAATGCTCAATGATTAGATTCCCGAAGTAATGACGATCCGTGGTGTTTCATAATCATAGCCATGAAACGAAATAATATTGCTTGAAGAATTTTTGTGAATACGTGTATTTATAATGCCAGGGTGAATGAATAATTTCAGAATATATTTATTTTAAATGGTTGTAAATTCTATTTTCATGCTTTGATAAAATTAAGGAAAGATAATTACCATGTAGCAAATGTTCTGGTTTATTTTGTTTTGAATACGTTTGATATGATATTAAATGAAGTTTAATGATCGGCTTCTTTCATTTTAAAATATCTTCCAATTCATTAATAAAAATAATGTTTGATAAATCATTTAATCATACAAAAGATATTTTTTAAAAGAATTTAATGAGAAAGGTAGATTGGCGTACCAACTATGGGGAATTAATTGTTGTTAATTAATTAATTAATGCATAAAATAAAAATTGTTCAGGTGGACAACTCGATAATGCGGGGGTTTCCTTTCTATGGCATATCAGAGATCAGACTTTGAGTGATGCATGAAAATGTTTTATAATTGTGTATTAACATGATTTATTTTCAGTCGCAGATTTCCAAATCTGAAAGATTTAACGGCGTTGATGGTTGTAAGTGATTTGAAATTTGTTAGGTTTTTGAAGTCGAACTGGTGTTTGAGTGAATGGTTATGAGAATTAATTTGATCTAACGGGGATAAAGTTTAAAATTTAATGATTCTGTATTTTCCAAAAAAGTTTGCATGTATAAGCTAAACTCATTTGACAAGTAGATTTACGGTGTTCATATTCATTTTGGGAAAAGAATCAACTATGGATCGGTCAGTGAAGTCCGTAACTAATAACACAGTTATTAAATGTGGAGTGCGAAATACGGGGTTTGGTAAGGTTCATTTAAATCAAAATATGCTGATGCAATTAATGACAGTGATTAAAAAACGGGCATGACGAAATTAAAAGGGGGCAGGAATTGTTACAAAAATCATTGAAAGACTCTCTGGAAAGGAAAATAGTGGAAGGAAAAAAATCACCACACAAATCACTGGAGAAAATGATTAACCAACAATTTGAATCAATTGACAGTTTCCAAAAGGAATTTACGTGCACACAGGAGTCATTGCAAGAATCTTTGGGAGAAATGGTGAATAGTAGTATGGAACAGGTTGTATTTGAATATTTCAATAATAGTTAGGATGGTGTGTGCGCAGTCTTCCGCGGTCGTTGTCGATGTTAACTTGGTTGCCCGGGTTGAACCGCGTCAATTTATGAAAACCTAACGTTTCGGCCATCATTTTGTGGCCTTCTTCAAAGGACCTTCAGGGCTGGAATCGCTGCCGCCTATATACGTAGCTCCCTAAGAGTTCGTTAACCGTCCAGAGTAACGTTACTGAAGCATCCGCTGCCAGCGTGGCTGATCCGATGGTCAAGTTGCATCCCGCCGTCGGCGTTTATAGTATCTGCTCTATTTAATTTCTAGCGCTTCTCTGATACACCTGGGCCACCATCTGCTTTCATGAACCAGTACACTAGTGTCATTAAATAAAATTGCTTGCCAAACGTCAGCCGAATATTGTGCTATAGCTGATTTGCTGACGTCGTTATTTTTAAGATGCCTTATGTGTTCACACAGCCTTTTCTTAACCGTCCGTCTAGTCTCACCGATATACACTTGGCCAAAACTACAGGGTATTTGGTACACTCCCACTGTCTGCGATTTCTCCCTCCCGTCTTTAACCTTTATGAACACATCTTCCCTGGCGCTCTGTATATCGGACGGATATTTTTCTTCTTTAGGAGACGGCCAATTTTATCCGTCGCCCCTTGGCTGTAGGACAATACTGCCATGGGTCCGACTGTTTATCTTCTGGCTTCAACATCCGATACTGGAGCTCAAGGTAGTGCTCGAGGTTCAAGCCTTGCGGTGGCCTTATTGATAACCTTAAGACTGTACGTCTCCTTCAAAATTTCGTTTTCGGCGGCTATGCTCACCTCGTCACTGACTATGGAAGCACGAACGGTTAAAATTTATTAAAATTCAGCGTTTCACTGCTGGATGGTGGTGAGAGGCAAATAGCTATTCGTGTGCTTGGGCTTGAGATAAACTCCGTGACACAGGGAGCCATCTTCCTTCCGCCTCATGATCACGTCCATAAAGGGAAGTTGTTTGTCCACCTCAACTTCCATAGTGAACTTAATTTTGTCGTGAGCACTGTTTAAGTGTTGGATGAAGGCCTGGAGAGATTCTCGTCCGTGAGGCCAGTTAACAAATGTGTCGTTCACCTAACGCAGCCATAACGAAAGTTTTAGAATGCGATTATTGACAACTTCAGCCTCAAATGACTCCATAAACACATCGGCCACGATTGGAGACAGTGGGCAACCCATCACAGCTCCCTCATTCTGTTGGTAGTTGTCATTCTTGTATTGAAAGAAAGTAGTCCTAAGGCAGAATTCAGTTAGTCAGACCCATTCTTCGGGCAGGCTGAGATTTTCTAATCGTTCCCTGATGATGTTGATGGTTTCGTCAATTGACAGGTTTGTAAACAGTAACGTGACGTCGAAGTTTACTAGTATGACGTTGTCTTCCAGACGTCTGTCCTTGATCCTATTTATAAAATCAGAAGAATCAGAAATAGAATTAGTCAGAATCTTTAACTTATCCGCCAAATATTTTGCTAGCGGATGTGTTGGAGACTGAAATGCCCTGACAGTTGGTCGTAACGGCACCCCGTCCTTGCGTATCTTGGGAAGGCAGTACAGTCGTGGCGTCAGATTTTTCGACGTAGTTAATTTTCTTTTGACCTCCGATTCGATTGAGATTGCTTCCCGTATTTTAGTTGCAACGTTACGTCGAATCTTCTGGAAAAGGTTTGTTGGCAGTTTTCCATAAGTTCCATCTTGTAATAACGCCCCCAATTTTCGGTCGTATTCTTCCGTATACATAGCCACTGAAGAATTTCCTTTGTCAGCGGGTAATACCACAATGTCTTCTCTTTAGCTCTGCACACCCCGCTCTCCGCCACAAAATCTGTCAGCCAATGGCGAAAAGCCAAATAATCCTGGGATATAGAAGAGATGGCCATGAGCAGGCATTCTGATTTGAGTTCTCACGCAAATAGGAAGTCAGTGTGATACTTGGTGAATAATTTGTCGGCCGTTGTTACATGGCCCGATAAATCATATGTGAATGCATCTTGTTGGAGTTTGTATATGCACATCGATTGGAATGAGACGTGAACAATACTGAACCAGGTGGAGCGCGGGAATGGAAGATAGGATCTAGAGCAGGTACCAGCTCAATACTCCAGCCACTACGTTCCAGCAAACGGCAAAGCCGCAGCAAGCACATTAAATAGTTACGAAAATTCCACCTTGTAGTTACTACATCAGACATTTGGAATCATAACACACCCATCAAGAGTATTGATGCTCAATGATTAGATTACCGAAGCAATGACTACCCTTCGTGTTTCATAATCATAGCCACGAAACGAAATAATTTTGTTTGAAAATTTTTTTGAATACGTTTATTTATAATGCCGGGATGAACGAATAAATTTCAGAATTAGTTTATTTTAAATGGTTGTAAATTCTATTTTAATGCTTTGATAAAATTAAGGAAAGATAATTACCATGTAACAAATGTTTGATTAATTTTGTTTTGAACACTTTTAATATGATATTAAATGAAGTCATTTTAAAATATCTTCCAATTCATTAATAAAAATAAGGTTTGATAAATCATTTAATCATACAAAATATATTTATTAAAATATTTTAATAAGAAAGGTAGATGACTGTTTCTATCTACTAACCATATATTTTCTGATGGTTTTACACGTCGTCAATGTTGAGGTTATTGGAGGCGGTAAGGACTGCAGTTAAGAAAGGAATTCGGACTAGGCCTTTTGTAGAAATCATTCTGGCAATATCCTGGAGTGATTTTGGGAAACTATGAGGATCTGAAATTGGGATGGCTGCTCGGCGATTCGAACCTGCGTCCTCCAAAATGCGAGGCCACAGTTTTTCAGTTAATCCACCATGCTCGGTGCAAAAATCATAACCTTCATTATACTACCGACATTGCTAATATGAACAGGTACCGGTACATTCTTTCAATGAGCTCTCGTGGCATGTATGTGGACTGTGTTTCCGTTTGTTATGTGATAGTTGTGAACACCTAATGCAGAAGATTAAAAGTCTGATTTTAATGAAATTTCTTATTCATTTTTACAAGAATATCATTTATTATATGATGCATATATATATACATAACACAATCTAATTTTTTGATTCGTACCTAATTCTAAGTTGTCAACATAAAACGTTCTCCCTTCTGGTTCCTATCTCTCACCGTCGATTTTTTCTGATCCTCGAGATTCACAATTCATTATTACCGCTTTAATTTCTTTTGCTCAGTCCTGTAGTAATTTTTTTTATCTAGCCCCAGAGGTTGGTGTATTTTTGTGGTGGGATAATACTGACGAATACGTTATAGTTATCATTCATAAATTTATTATTAACATTAATAAATGGGATTTTGATTTTGTTTTTATGAAGGAATGTAAATATTGAATCGATGAGAGTTGGGCTAGTGATTTCCGCCGACTGGCTAAGATGTGGCCACGCTAATAACAGGTAAATAAAGTAGATGGCGCCACCGCGTACAAGCATGAGCATAGCCGCAATGAACGGCCCATACATACATTAATTATTAACTAAAAATGGAGTGATATAAAGATAACAACTGACCTGATACTTTATTATATATGTAGCAAGTCTTAAGTATATACAGAATTCTGAGGAGAACCGGCATAGTGTTATGGACAATTAGCCTTATCTTCCTACCCGGTCAAAAGTATCGGCTTAAAGCCTTCGAAGAACTGTCTATTGGCAAGTTGGAGTTGATCGTTTAAAATATTGCCATCACTATTCGTTAGATGTTTGAAAATTTCTAATTCTTCATATTAATCTAATCTCCGCCCTTTAACCTCCTTCTGCAAAATTACTTTATCTTTTAAATCTCTCGGAAAATGATTTGAAGTATGCAAATGTTCAGCAAATGTGGAATTGTGTACATTACTACCTTTCTTTCTTAGTAAATGTTCTTTATAGCTTACTTTGATTGGCCTACCTGTTTGACCTATATAATAACGGGGACAGTCGTTGCATACTATTTTATAGACTCCTGAGTTGTAAAATGGGTCATCCACAGTATTAAGGGCATGCACAAGATTTTTCTTTAAGAAGTTGTTAGTAGTAAACGTTACTTTGCAGTCGTACTTCTTCACTAAGACGCTTGATTCTATATGACACATTACCCAAAAAAGGAATCGAGATGAACTTTCTGCATTCACCTCTGTTTTGGAGAGATTTGTTTCGTTGTAATGTTGAGCAGTTTTTTGAAGTTTCCTTATCCACAATGGAATCCACCAAGTCTGGCTCATATCCATTATTCATAGCTATCGATTTTAATACATTTAGTTCCTTCTGTAGATTAATAGTTGTAAGGGGCGTTGTTAACGCACGATTAATTGTACAATGGAAAAATACTAATTTGTGAGATATTGGATGAGAAGAGTCGGCAGGAATAATGTTGTCTTAGTAGGTTGGCTTACGATAAATATTAAAGCTAATACAGCTGACTGTTATTGATAATTTAAGGTCAAGAAAATTAAGCTCGGAATTTTCATTTTGAACTTCTTTTGTAAATTGGATAGTTTCATGAAAGCAGTTGATAGTGCTAAACAACGTTTCTAATTCTCTGTCATCTCCATCAAACGTCATAACTATGTCGTCTAAGTACCGACTTTATGCTCCTCTTCAAACACTGGATGAAGCATTTTCGTAGATCCCTGCCTCACTTACTCTTCGATGTTATTTGCATAGTGAGCACAGTAACTCGTTGGCAAGTTGCGGGACATGGCAGTGGACTTACTGAGTGTCAGCATAGCATGGTATGAGGGCCACCATACTTACTGCAACCTGTGGCTCAGCTACACCGTGTTATGCGGTGTATAGAGCGTAAACATTAAGCACAAACGACTATTTGAGGTCTATGATGCCATACTGAACACGTATTCCAGAATTTTTTTTTACATCAGTCGGTAATGACTGAGATCTGAAAGTAATCTTGAAACTGGTATCGGAGTCTTTCAAGAATATTGATTATTTTCACAGCAATCTTTCATGGAAATAACAGGATAAGCGCTTTCTATCACTTGCCGAATTTCCTCTTCTTATAGATTGACTTCTACATCACTGACAATCCCATTCCTATGGATTAATAAGATCGATATATACGCTTCCAGGTAAGGTAATGGTAAAGGTCACGGCGTTCCAACGGCTGCTGCCGCTTCCCGCAGGATTCGCGGAAGTAGAGCTCTGCATACCCATCACAACCTTCTTGGAACTAAAAGGAGTGTGACGGGGTCAGCGCTACTCTGCGGCCATTGTTTAGCTTCCCGCGGAGATTCCTCCACCTTACTCGTAGATAGCAGGCTGAGAGATCCTGCGGAGCCGTTTCGGACTTTCAGCTTCGAATAAAAATCACACGCCAGGCTGTTGCCAGACGCCTCACCGCCTAAGCTGTTGACCGAACTATCATGTTAGTTGAAGTTGTTAACTCAGTTTCGATCTTTTAACATATTTCTCCCAGTTGCTATGATATAGATGATATCATACTTATATGCGGGAATATAGCCTTAAAGAATTTTATCTATTGGCATTGGGTGTTGTTTATCAATATGTTTGTCTACATTTTCTACGCAGAAATAAAACGGCCCTGCAGGAACTATTGTATCAACTGTTCCTACTTCGTTCATGATTGACAATTCCGTTGGTCCCGCAGGGTTCAGTGATTGGCCCAGTCCTGTATAACCTGTACACGGCAGACACACCGTCAACTGCAAGAAGTTTTTTTTTTTTCATTTATTTTGTTGGCATTTGGGCTTGTACCCATACAGCCACCTTCATTTTATCAATTTAACATCTACAATATAACAATAATAATATTATACAGTTGGCTCTTTTCATTATACAGAATAACATCAATAGAATATCAATAATAATTACATGCAATTACCATTTCGTTTTACGCAAGAACATCAATAATATAACAATGGTAGATCGTGCATTAGACATTTTTGTATTACCGAATACCACCAGTCATTTATCAATAATAATATCATACCATTAAGTGCATGTTATTTACAATTGATTTAAATTGTGATACCCATATTTTCTATATGCAGATACAAAATCTTATAAACCTTATAATCATCAGTAGTGAGGCAGCGCATGTGGGCAACGGAATTCCTACTTTCATGAGGGTATCTAAGAAATGGTCAATTTCCAACTTCTTCAATCGACAGCCAAATAGAAGGTGGTTTATATATTCAATTTCCCCACAGGTACAGTTGGGAGAGTCTATAACGTGTAATCTGTAAAGGTGTTGCTTGAAACAGCCATGGTTGAATTTTAATCTAGCAATACAAGTGCTGAGTCTGTGGGGATATTTATGTGTTTCATACCATTGATGGAAGGGTATTTCCGGGTGAATGCGCCCGTAATGTTCGCCTTTGGTCGTAAGTGAGCTCTTCCATTCCGTGTTCCACTTGAATTTTATGTTGCCTTTGATATGTCTAATTACGTATGGGAATGGAATCGTATTGTAGTGTTTTACACCTCTACGTGCAGCTTGCTTGGCATACCGATCAGCCATCTCGTTTCCCAAGAGGTTGCAGTGTGCCTTGACCCATTTAAATTCCACTGTCTTGCTTGAGCGTTTCAGCTCTTGAGCCACGCTTACAATATCATATACTCGGTGGTCGTTGTACCATTGTCTATGGTGGTTTTTTAGTAGGGACAATGCCGATCTTGAGTCAGAAAAAATTAAATACTTTTTGGCAGGAGAGCTCTTGGCATATTTAACTGCTTCCAAAATACCCGTCAGCTCTGCAGTCATGATAGAAGCCTCTGCTGGTAACTGAAAGAGACCCTTGTCTCCTGATTTTGGTATGAAGAAAGTGCATCCGGAAGCATCTGAAAACTTGGAACCATCCGTGTATATCTGTTCCATTTGTGATCGTTCGTGAAGGTACTGGTATTCACTTGCTCGGTAGCTTTCCAAATGGGTGGTATCTTCCGTGTCTATATGTACCTCCAAGTTGGTGATAGTGTCCCAATACGGGGCCTCGACGGAAGCCATTTTTCTACTTTGGCGCATTCTGGCACGAATGTTATTTGTTTCTAGATATTCCGCTGCAAGAGGAGGCGTTTTTTTCTTTATCCAATAGGTGGCGGTTAAATATTGAATTGTGAGATTGTGTATGGCGCACATGAAACTACTGTCAGGGTATTGGCAATGCTTATGGAAGAATTTTGCGCTTAGGAAGCTTCTACGGATGTTTAAAGGTGGTTCATGTGCTTCCACCAGCAGCGCATTGGTAGGCGTTGATTTCATAGCGTCTATGCACGCACGCAGAGCTTTGTATTATATTTTGTCTAGGTACTTAAGTACGTTACTAGATGCAGAACCGTAGCAAACGCAGGCATAATCAATGTGTGGTCGCACCAAGGATTTATATAGCATTAATAATATTGCGGTGTTTCCTCCCCATTTTATGCTAGCTATTGCACGTATGACGTTTATGACCATGTCACATTTCTTAATCGTATTTCTTACATGAGTTCCCCAGTTGAGTTTATTATCAATCCATAATCCTAAGTATTTCACCGCGCTTTTGACTGGGATCACAAAGGTCCTAATTTTATGTCAGGCACTGCATGGATTCTGTGACGGCTATAGATAGATACCGCCGATTTCGTAGATGATATGCTTAATCCGTTGCTAAATAGCCGTTGCTGGAAATTATTCATAGCCGACGACAGTGCCAAGTAGCATTCTTCCCATGTTTTCCCTATCTTATATATGCGTAGGTCGTCAGCAAATTGTAGAATTATTACTTTACCATTCATGATGCGGTGTAGATCACAAGTGTACAAGTTAAATAATAGAGGGGCAAGAACCCTGTGGCAAGCATCGGTTTGTTTTTCTGGATGCAACTGTAGATCCACGTTGCGGTATTACTAGCCATCGTTCCGAAAGAAGTGCAATTAGGTTACCTACGAAGGTTTGTGGTATCCCTATCAAGCGTAGTTTTTTTTAGCTAGAATCGGTAAGCAAACGTGATCATATGCACTGTTTTTATCGGTATACACGGCAATCATATATTTGTTGTTGATAAAGCAGGATTGTGTGTCCGTGGTGAGATATGCTAAGATGTCTGTTGTGCCTTTGCCTCTTCTGAAGCCGTACTGCGTTTCCGGGATCAGCGAGTGGTGCTCCAACCTTCATTCCAGCCTATGCTTTATCATGCGTTCCAGAACTTTGTATATGCATGGTAGTAAGCTTATGGGTCCCGAGCAATCAGCATTGTTGCCTCTTTTTCCTGGCTTTTTCACCGGGACAACCCGGGCTGTCTTCATCTCTTTGATTTGCGCCCTCTCAGACCAGATCCTGTTCAGAACGTCACATAACTTCGACTTCGCAGAGTCTGGCAGGTTTCTTAACATGGAATAATGAATGTTATCAGGTCCTGGTGCTGAATCCGTCCCATGTTTTATTTCATTGTTAAGTTCGTTGAGCAGAAAAGGTTGCAGTAAGAAGTGAGTCTCAGCAGCCTTTGGTTCTACTAGGTTTATCTCCATCCACGGCGGTGTGAGCTTCTGGCGGTGTGAGCTTCTGGAGGATGTTCTCTAACATATCTTTCGTAATGGGTGCCCTTCCTTCTTCCTGGGTGGATGAGTGCTTCAGTTTTCTAATGTTCCACCATATGTCGGATACAGGGGTTTCTTTGTTGAAGGATCCGCAAAACTCTCCCCATTTCTCTCTCTTTTTGCTCTTGGATGACACCGCACTCTTCGCCAAGAGTTTAAACGTTACCATACTAAGATCTCTACTGCAGCAGGCCTGCAACAATATACAGGAATGGGCTACCAAATGGCTTCAACGCTCCTAAAAGTCAAGCCATTATTTTCTCCAGAAGGAAGGTTCCACTTCGGCTCCAATCTTTAACCCTCTTTGGAGAGAACATTGATTGGACCCACATGGCAACATATCTAGGCGTAAAGCTAGATAGGTGGTTGACATGGAAACACCATGTTGCCAACGTCCGCAGCAATGCAGCAGTGTGGGGCAACACCGCGAAATTCCACTTCCAGCGACTGCAGACCATTCAGAACAGGGTTATCAGATTCGCCTACCACCTACCCAGGGAGACGCATACTGAGGACCTCCACCGAATAAGCGGACTTCCCAAACTTAGAAACCGCTTTCAGAAGCTGGCATCGCATTTTTATGAAAAAAGCCAGCACACGGCCAACCCTTTGATTAACGCACTGGGTGCCGAGCCCATTTATGACCAGAGACTCAGGTGGCCAAGGAAACTCCTTGATCACCAGTAATGGAGCAATACCGGAACTGACAATCCCATCAATGACAAACAAGTAATGCCAGCCCAACATTAAAATGGAAGGTGATGCGTTATTACGCAAAAACTTCCCCACACTCTGGGGACCATTGTCTTTCCCAACAATTGGTCCTAGTAGGCTACACTGATTAGTGTAATTCTGACTTATCGTTTACCATTTCTTCATTAGATGTCACGTCCGGATTGTTTACTAAACACGGGAATATTCAATAGGCGAAGGAACTTTCTTACCTCAAAAAAATTGGATTGTAGGTAATGAAGCTTATTATTGAGGAAACCTTATAAAAACATTTTCCGATTCGACAGTGACTTCCTCATTTACTAATATGTTAGAATTATTGTCTACTACACGTAACTGTTGCTGCTGATGATTGCCGATGATGCAAACCCCTGTCAGTTAATTTGTATTAATTACTAATTTGATGCCTATTACTCACTGCCTCTTAATATTCCAGTTCTACTTACTTGTACATCTTGAATCATACTCGTTCTGGAAAAATAGCAAAGATAAGATCATATCCTACAAAACACACCCTATATATCTTGAACCCTACGAATTACGTCTAGAAACAAATAATGTTCATTTTCTGGAAGCAGACAGATATCCAAATATTAATCAAAAAATAATCAATTATATTTCAACGTTAGGTGACAACGTACTTAATATTTACACAGATGGATCGAAGGTTCCAGGCAAAAGTAGAGTAGGTTGTGCCTTCTTCTGCCCCAGCACAGGATTTTCTGCCCAGTATTCTCTCCCGGAAGAAACGTCCATCTTCTCAGCTGAAGCTAGAGCTCTTCTTGAGGCAGTTAAATACAGCCGCCTATGTGGCCATAATATAGTAGTGATTCTGACAGACTCCCTTAGTGTACTTAAGAGTTTGGAAAACACAACCTGGGACAATCACTTATCCCTATTAATAATTGAAATCACGAAACACATAAAGTACAACAGGGAGCTTGGTATTACGACATATCTGCTGTGGATTCCATCCCACAGCGGAATAAATCACAATGAACAGGTGGATTTGTTGGCCAAACAAGCTATACAGGTGGGACACAAAGAAAACATGAAACTTGTGATCGCAGACATGATCCCAAGCATCAAAGAAAGAGCAAGGGACACTTGGCAAGAAGAATGGAATATATCAAAAACCATTAAAGGCTCACACTACGGAAGTGTCCAACCAATCATACCAACAAGACCATGGTTTTACAAGTGGAACATTAGCAGACGCCTTATTACCACTATTTCCAGAGCTCGTTTCCATCACGGGAATTTCCCAAGCCACCTGCACCGGATAGGGATTCGAGAATCTCCTCTTTGTGATTGTCAAGACCAGGCTATTGGAGACATAAATCACATTCTATTCTCATGCAAAAAATTTAAATCTCATCAGGATAAAATGATAAATGAACTAGCCAGAATGCGAATCCCCCTACCCACAAATTTAATCTTACTTCTTGCCAGTGATATTAAAGGGGTATATAGATGTATAATTGAATACTTAAAAAATGGAGATATCGAATTTTGAATGGAAAAGGCAGGAAACTGTCGTATATTGTGAATTTTAATTGTAAATAAATGTACCTGTACTGCTGTAATTTCTATTGTACAAACTATGCATGTTGTAACTATGATGTACCAATGTATAATACATGGCTGTATGGTCTGTGTCACCGAAGGCCAAAATAAATTTAAAAAAAAAATGTTGCAGTGATAAAAAAAAATATTAATCTACTATTACAGTTACACCAAGCCTTAAGAAACCAGCTTGATGGTCGATCAAAAAAAGTATTCAACTTTAGAATTACCTATATTAATACAAACTTCCTTACGCCAGATTGCTATCGCTGCGTAAACAACTCCTTCCTCCAACTAAAGATGCTTTCATGACATTGTTTATTGTTTGCATGGATATTCCTTCCTCCATGATTGTTTGTAATCTATATGTTACAATAATCTCTGACAAGTACGAAAACAAGCGGAGGCAAGATATACTGTCTGTTTTACAGGTGATATAGTGAAAAAATGTTTTTGCGCCCAAAGCCTGGAGAGGACGAAGAAGATATATTGATACAACAAGAAGAATTTTTAAAAAATAAATCTTTACATGGTACTGTTAAAGTTATAAATAAAAGAAAAGCCGAAACTGAAAAATCTGCCGGAGGTATGACACTTAAATGTACCATATATGATTACAATTCAGAATCAGTTATGAAAATCTGGTTTCTCCTTCAGTGAATAAATTTTTACAAGCTGAATCGATTTTTAATTATTAACGTTAACATAGATTGTGGTTAGGTTGAAATGCAGCCTGGAGCAGGCATACAGTTAACGGGATTACTGGAAATCGCGATTCCGCAAGGAATTCGCGTCATAATACTGCAGTAGTCTAACGCGGACACCACTGGAAATACTTCTCAAAGTATATTTAACAGTGTCATGCTGGTCCAGGTGTATTAGAACCTAATTTCTGAAAATGATCCAGGCTGTACTACAATGGAATTGCTGCTTGAAAATAATTTGCCTTGCTATTTAATACAGCAGTATTATGACATCGTTAATTAATGTTGTAGCGGAATTGTGAACTCCAGTAGATCCCAGTTAACTTACCATGGTACAATACTATGGTAAAAGTTTGAAATTACAATTATCTGACAATATTGCGTCATTCAATTGAAATTTGTATATCACGATCTGTATTATTTCCTAACCTGCATACAATTCAAATAATGGTAGCTTATTTATTAATACTTATATAAAATACTTTGTAATTAAATTTAAGGCATGTAAGGAGGGGTAAAGGTAGCTGAATAGAATTTCTGAGCACATAAGGAACAAGTAATGATAATGAATTTGGAAACAATCGACAGGTCTTACAAGAAGTTTTAATGTAGTGTTTACTGTTTAGGAGGGGCATGATTTGGGCTTTGCTGAAGGTATAAATGCTGCACTGTGGGACCAAGCAGGCAATAGATTGCTATTGCTAGGCCAAATATATTCAAGCACTATCTTATGGGGGCAGTCTGATGTTTGTGGTGTCTTTTCATTTCTGAAGCTGAGTGCAATGTTGAATCACAGCATTTTCTTTTTCAGAGAAAAAATTCCAAAGGCTGTGAATTTATCTGTATATTATACTTTACTGTTACTGGTAATTTTTCATAGGGAGTTTATTTCCTTGCCATTCATTCGTTACATATTAAAAAGAAAAACATACCTATTGATCCTCTACACTGCAGGACAAAATTAACGTCATACTGTTCTTTAGTGGGGGTTAAACTTTTGGAAGGTATCTCAGAAAAAATTCAGCTGTCAATACAAATATGGTATTAAAAATAATCACTGGCTTTAGAAGCTCTGCAATATATTCCACTTCTTAGAAGACCTTTGGTCATGTAACTCGTGAACATTTAGTGGCATTAATGGATATACATTACGTAGCAAATAGAAGAGGATTAAAGAAAAGTAACTGGTGCAATAAAACTATCAGCAAGAAATAAGGAAATCTCAGGTTAATTCTGCATCGCAATACCACTGCCACTACTTTCTGGCACGTGGACTACAACGGTGTAAATACAAATTCCTACTGTTACTGATGGTGCCATTGTTTCCTGGTGTGACTTATTCAATATTCAGCTACAAATATCTCTTACAATATCTGCATGGAAAATTTGGGGAACAAACCAGATGTAATACTGTATATCCATTATTGTTTATGGTTAATATAATAGTTTTCTACTAAAACTAGTGTTCTAGAATTAAGACCATCCACACATATTTATATGGAGATACCCAATTTCGGCAGTGTATCTATAAACCACCAACGGCATCGGCATAAAGATGTGCTATGGAAAACTTGATACAATAGGCTCATTCATCTGTTCTGTATATCCCATTTTTCAATGTTGCTGGTATCATTATCTAGAATTAAGCCAAAAGGTTTTCTGGTGTTTAAATCGTGATTACCATTACAACATTGTAGGTAAAAGGATCACATCAACCTGAACAGATTTGTTTTCTTCCTGGCGATTGTGTTTAGGTTCAGTTGTAGCATGGACCAGAAGAAAAATTTCGTAAACCCATTGCATACAGCGAAAACACTCAATCTCAATCGATTCAATGTGGCAATATGTATCCATCATTTATATTATGCCACACAATATTTGTTTTAATTGTAGTCTAGGCTGCACAGATCGCAATCAGTGTGCAACTATTTCCATTCAAACGATTTAATAATTTCAGTAATAGGACACAGTTTAAATTATTTTGGAAAAAAAAACTAAATTATTGATGCCCTCTGCTGTAAAGTCAAATGCCAGTTGTAATTCTGCCCCATGCTAAGTAACAACCTAATCAAAACTTTCTCTAACATTGATGCTCGAAACTTAAGCTTTTATCTTACATATCCATGGACAAAGAATTTAAGGAATACTTCTATACATATCAAAAGAATATTACGTAAATAGAAGCATCTAATGATTAATATGTCGATCTAAACGCAATAAATACTTTTATTTCAGTGTTCTGTCAGTTAATGTATTTGCAGATGCTTAGCAATGTCATTAAGTAACGTGTCTAACCAAGATCAATGGCGTAAAGCATGACGTCATTGTGCGATGTCATAGAGTGACATTATGGTGTGTCAGATGACGTCATAGACAACCAGTTCCTTATTGTAATATTAGATGGTTCTGAAAACAGAGATAGTGCAAGAATATTGGAGATGGTTCTCTGAAGTCATATCCACCTCTCCAGATTAATGGCTTCTGCTCTAGGCTTGCAATCCTACCATGTTTCAGCTATGCCAACCACAGAAAGGAAATAGATGAGGATTTCAGGAATGGTAAAAATGGAAACTTGGAACAATTTTTTGGGTCCATCTGGTTATCTATTCAACACAATGACAGTAAAAAATAATAATGTAACAGAAACAGTTCGGTGAGTCAATATGAGTTTGTACGAGGATAAAGAAAATTTTACAAGCTATAAGCATGTATGCCACAAAGAAAAGAATGAAGAAAACCCAGTGATACCATGGTTTCCTGTCATCAGCTACTTAAGTGATATGATAACTTTCACTTTCCATGTTGAAATTCATAGTGAAATGTTAGGGTAGGGTACTTACAGGAAGTGGTGTATCATTTTTGTTTCCAGTTTTTTCACAAGTACATTAACTATTTATGTAAGTAATATCACCTTTTATAATTCAGAAGATGCACAGTCATAATTTCTTATATGGGAGTGTCCATAAACCACGTAGCTCCATTTTGACCTTCTGTGTACCCCTTATCTCCCGCTCCCCCCCCCCCCCCCCACCTAGCCCGACGTGGCTTTTGCCTCTACCCCCCCCCCCCCCACCCAATGTAGCATGTAGCTTTTCCCCCTGTTGATTCCAGAAAACATCTTGTACTTTTTTCCTCTTGTCAGACAGACAGAGATAATTAAATGACTGAAATAAATATTCACATGCTGTTCTGTACCTTAGTTTAACTGTGACAAACAATATGAATGATAAGCTACGTAGTCTGGCTAAGAACTCCCCTCCCCCCTTTTTTTTTTAGACTGAGCCACGTAGTTTATGGATGCTCCCTAAGAATATTGAAAGCATGTGTTAGGAAGATAGGCTTGACTTTTCATATCGATTCATGCAGATGCATTATTGTGTTTTGGAATCTTCACTTCCTACAATAATGCAATATGTATAATGGTAAATAAAGTTACAGTCATCGTCTAAATGTGTTTACAGATAAATGATCACTAACCAGCCAGAATGGCCATACATGTTATTCTGGATCAGGCAGGTAGACCTTGATTCTGATCTTGATTATGCAGTTTAGATGGTTTTCCATATTCAGCATTGTTCACAGACTGATGACAGTTGTTCCGTGTGTAACAGCCAGCAACAGGTTCTCACAAGAAACCTGCTGGTAAAAAGAGTTATCACAGCTATATTGTAAACACAGGTATTGCAGGAAAGGTGCGATGATCATCAGATGTTCTTTAGTTTGCTCAAGATGTCATCATCTGTGGATGGGTCGGAGAAGTTTTTTGATTGCCAACTATTCAAGTGGAAGAAGGGTCAAAAACTGACTTCATTTTTTGTTGGCTACAGCTGTTGTATAATTAGCTATTTTCTACACTTATTTCATGAAACTGAAAAACCAGTGTTGTTTCCTGTTGAATATGTGGTTGTACTGTTTCAAAAATATTGTCTAATGTATCCAGAAGATACTTCCCCATCCCATCTACAATAGGAATTGGCTTTGAGAAGGCCCATAAATTATTTTGTTGAACTTCAGTTAACTTGAGTTTTCACTTGTTGCTTTATTTGTACTTTATTATGGTTTAGATTTTTTTATGGAGATTTTTTTCCTTCTTCTAGATAACAGTGCTGTGAGGGAAGAACCTACCAAAAGAAACAGGTCAAAGTTCTCTCTTGGCAGAAACAAAGAAAAATCTGGTGAAAGGAGTGCTCAGGAAGGTGAGTAGAATCTGTTTACTACATACTTAGAAATATTCTGATAGCATGTAGCGCTACATATTTTTTAAAAAATATAGTTATTGTTACATTTAAAATCAAAATTAAGATAATTCAAAGGACATAGATCGGTTTGTAGTTTACCAGAATAGTCAGAAACCTGAAAGTAAAAGAAATCATTGTGATTATTTCTAGTTTTTACTCTCTTTCTCTGTGTGTGCGTGTGAAGGAGGGAGGAAATTCAATTTTGGTCTAGGGATTGATTTAACAAAGGTTTAATTTAATTTGATATAATTGCGATGGAGCGCATGCTCCAATGGCGATCTCCCTACACACCAATCTTTCTCTTTTCCTGGTCCCACCTGCTTTTGCCCTCTATTAATTTGAACTTTAAATTCATTCAGTGTTTTTGGTAGATTATTTATCATTTCTGTTGGTAATTTATTCCAATCCCTTACACCCTTCATTGCAAAAGAAAATTTTCCCACACCCTTATGCCTGAAATCAAGTGCCAGCTTGTGTGGTCATAGTCATCTTTACCCTTCCACACACCTCTCTTATTTCTCCCACCATGCCTCTTCTCTTTCCATGCCTCATCACCAATATCATCCGTGATTCTCTTCACCCTCCTATCTTTCAGCGAATTCCCTTCCAGCACCTTTATCATATTAGTTACTGATTGTGTTCTGTGATCATTTCCAAAGACTAATCTAAATAGCTTCCAGAGTTGTTAGGAAAAAGAAAAAAAAGAATGATCCCATGTTTTCTGTACAATTATTATATGCCAGATTTAGACAATTTAAGTTACCATTTGCTGTCAAAATCCCTTTCATTTATAAAGCTTAGAAAACATCACTCCATTTTTTTCTGCTTTCTATATACTCAGATGCTGCAAAATTTGTGTCATAATTTTCTGTTGGAAAAATAAGATAAATGATGATTAGATGACAAGGAAATGCAATGAAATATGTCAAAAATGTTTATGAGAATGAGAAAACATTCTCATTGGAAGACTCACATTACATGGAGAATTATGTTTCTGAAGTATCTCTCATACCACCACATTTATACTTAGTTTTGTGTCTGAAAATGCCAGAATATGATGAAAAACATCCACAAGTTATGTAATTCATGCTATAAATCTAACTCTCCACCTGGTCATCAGGCAAAGATTCATGCTTTCTTATATTTGTTTCATATTTGCATATTTATCCCCTTTGTCATCTTTTTTGCTAAGCTGTGGTTTGCCTCACCACTGTCTGAATCTTTTTTAACACCACAATTGTTGTCCATGACGGCGTGGGGTTGTGAAATGTTTCCCTATGAAACCGCCATGGTCTTGCATTTGGGAAGACACCGGTTTGAATCCCCCTCCAGACTTCTAGATATGGGTTTTCCGTGGTTTCCCCAAATCACTCCAGACAAATGCCGGGATGCTTCCTTCAAAAGGCCATGGTCGAATTCCTTCCTGTTCCTTGTCGCCAGTCCCATCCCACCTCTAATGACCTCGACGTCGATGAGGTGTAAAGCCATAAGTAAAAAAAATAAAAAAAGTCTTTATGAAATGATAACATTTTTAATTATTTGCAAGTTTGAAAGTTCAGACTCAATTTATTCACAAACTACATAAAATGTTCTGCACCGCCACCAACAATTAATTTGACCGTTCCAGGATAAGAGCATCAGAGCCTCATTTCTGAAGGTTACAAGTTCTTGCCATCCATCAGCTAGGCTGACACCACCCCAAACAAACATTCCAGCCAAAACCAAACTAACTTCTATACATCTCCAATATTTGCTGGAAAACTTTGTTCAAAACACCTTAATACCATGCTGAAAAGTTCATTATATACTGCACTGCACTTCAGAAATAATTTTGACTGGCCATTAGATATTTTTTCAACATTTTGGATCCTAAACATAGCACAGGCTTGCGATCTCGCAAAATTGTGCTGTGACACACAGATACTTAACTACTGAGCTGCCATTCTGAAGTTGGAACTGTCAACAACAATAAAAAAGCTAGGTCTTTTATAGTGCAGTGGCAATTCTTGACAATGCCTCTTGAAGTCTCTAGATTGCCTAAACAATTAATCTTATTCAAAATTCAGGTGAAAATGATAGCCAACTAGTTGCATCAATTAGATTTATTTAAGATCGTCTTCTTCAGAAGGACTCGTGGAATCACATATTCTCAGAAAGGAGCCAAATAACTCTTGCCATATCGCAGTGTGATGTGCACTTATGTCAATGGTTATAATGTAAATTTTAAGACTTCCATTACATTGTCAAACATGTAAATACTTATGTCCACCGGTCCAAAACGTACATGTTGGGCAGGTGATTTGCGCCAACTCAGTCAAGGTTAAATAAACCTAATTGATGCAACTGGTTGGCTATCATTTTCACGTGAACAACTCTCACCGTTGTTGAAACATAGTCATGTTCAAAAAAATATTTTTCAAAATGGTTCTTTAAATGCTAAAAATGCTTTATCCTTACTCAAAATAATTCATACATCAACAAATCACTGTCTTGACACACAGTCCAATATACTGGACCTTATTTTCAGGTGACTATGTTATTCATAGTTATTACTGTGGAAAATGTAGTTAGTTGTGTTGCGTCCTACCTGTCTCAATAGGTGTGCATTTAGATTCTTTATAGTCAGGTTGTACTCCTATGCTCATTTTAGCATAGATGTATCACTTTGTATTTCACGAGTCTCACCCTTAAAATTGCAGAAACAGTGTAAAATGATTTCTGTCTATGCGCAGAAAGTGCAAACTTTCAATTTCTTGATCTTGAATCTCAACTTTCTAATTGTACTGAAAAATGGGTTAATCGTGGTGTTGAATATTTTGGAAATGAACATCTCAAAGTTGGGGAAAGATAGATAAACTAAGGACAAAAAAGTGTAAGATGGGACAGGGAGCAAAACATCTCTCCCTACTGGGGGGGGGGGGACATTCCTGCTGCATGGGAAGTCATGAAGTTCAAGGATGAACTGATTCCGCTATTTGAAATAAGAATGACAAAATCTGGCATTCTATACTTATTTTTAAGTGTTTGCCAGCTTAATTGATTTTTTTAATAACAGTCCATAGCAGTTTGAATGAGAAGGTTGAGGTTTTGCCCTACTTCACATGAGAAGGTATTAAAAATGCTTATTCAAATCCTGAGGTTGCCTTTTTACACAGACTATACTAATTGTTGTTTTTGAATGGTTTCAGTAATTATTAATTGAATGTTAGAATGGTTCTAAGCTTACAGTTTCTGATGTTTCAAAAACAGATCAGTACACATTTTAGACAGTTAAGCAGCTCCACTGACAATTACAGACACTCATTTCTCTCCCAAAATTCAAGAATCACCTCACTGCTGGATTCTTTGTTATTGCATGTGATTATGATAATTTTATATTAATGTTCTTTTGAAGTGTGCCATCTTACTGTTGCTAGATCCGTATTAAATATTTGGACTGCAGTTTAAAATATATTTCACTCAGTTAATCTCCTATTGTTCTTATCTTATGTAACATGGATATTTTTATTTCTGCTCATCACAGTGTGATAATGTTATTTGCCATCTGCTATTTCTCCTTAAACAATCTGAATATTGTGTTATAGAACAGGTATTCACTGCAGATTATTTTTTCTAAAACCATGATGAAATTAATATTTATTTCAGGAACACCATTTGTGCTTGGAGAGGTAAAGGAAAGAACTGTTGATGGAACATTTGTCCCAATGGTTACAGCTGATGTGCCACAAGAAGGATTCCCTCAGGCTTTTGCCCGGGATAAAACAGTACGACATACCATATTGCAAACCATTTAAATGTTGTTTAATTAATTTCTCATCATTTAAGTCTGATTGTTAAATGCTGCTATTTGCTCTTTTTTATATATTAATGAAATCAAGTTTTATAGTCAGTAAATCATTTCTTCCAAAGCACTAGTGTCCCCTGAATGTATTTATCATATTTACCAAGGACATAATGAATCCAAAGTATTAATAAAATTGTTTGAAAGAAAATAGTGTTAAGAAAATTTGATTAATTAAATTGATGAATTTAGCATTGCCCACAACAATGGAATTTATGAAAGATAGATAGTGACCTGTTTCGCACACCCTTTACATGTGATTAATACTTTGCTTTTTTTCCAAAATAAGACATATCATTAAGTATAATTATGCTTCCCATTATACTTACATTATTAAACTATTGCTGATGGAACAAACTTCCTTTCCTAAAATTTAACTATCCCTCCCTCAAACCATATGCCAAAATTCCACTAAATTATCTAAACATTCTATCAGCAGCTGTCTTAAGTCATATATATTATTTCTATAAGATATTTTTTTGTCGCAAGCCTATATCTTCCTTAATACTTAACCGAAATCAATGAATCAGGTGTCATTTTAAAGCTTATGGTCTCCACTTTGGTTAAATCGTATTTTAAGCAAGAAAGTTTTCGGAATTCGACCCTTAAAGGGCAAAAATGTAATTTTTCTAAAATGCTGTTTTCTGTGTTACGAGTCAGTTATCTCCCTGGATACCTATCTGAAACCGTTTTATGAAGTATCGTTTTCAAGATTAAGATCTTCGCTTTAATGATGTCATATATTAAGCCAGAAAGTTTTCGGAATTCGACCCTTAAAGGGCAAAAGTATCAATATTTTTGCAATGCGTTTTTGTGTCACGAGCGATTTATCTCCCTTAATATCTAACCGATATAGATAAATGAGGTATCATATTAAAGAATAAGGTTTCCCCCATGGTAACATTATATTTTAAGAAAGGAATTTTTCGTAATTCGACCCTTACAGGGCAAAAATGTCAATTTTTCTAAAATGCGTTTTTTGTATCTCGAGCCATTTGTCTTCCTGGATATCTAACCAAAATCGATAAATGAGGTAAGATTATGAGGAGTAATGTCTCAGCTTTGTGACATCATATTTTAAGAAAGAATGTTTTTGGAATTCAACCGTTAAAGGAAAAAAGTATAAATTTTTCTATAACCGATTTTTGTGTCACGGGCTATTTATCTCCCTTGATATCTAACCGATATAGATAAATGAGGTATCGTATTAAAGAATAAGGTCTCCGCCGTGGTAACATTATATTTTAAGAAAGGAATTTTTCGTAATTCGACCCTTAAAAGGCAAAAATGTCAATTTTTCTAAAATGCGTTTTTTGTATCTCGAGCCATTTATCTCCCTGGATATCTAACCAAAATCGATAAATGAAGTAGGAATATAAGGAGTAAAATATCAGCTTTGTGAAATCATATTTTAAGAAAGAATGTTTTTGGAATTCTACCGTTAAAGGAAAAAAGTATAAATTTTTCTATAACCGATTTTTGTGTCACGAGCGATTTATCTCCCTTGATAGCTAACCGATATGGATAAATGAGGTATCATATTAAAGAATACGGTCTCCGCCGTGGTAACATTATATTTTAAGAAAGGAATTTTTCGTAATTTGATCCATAAAAGGCAAAAAAGGCAATTTTTCTAAAATGCGTTTTTTGTGTCTCGAGCCACTTATCTCCCTTGATATCTATCCATAATCGATAAATTAAGTACGATTGTGAGGAATAATGTCTCAGCTTTGCTGACATCATATTTTAAGAAAGAAGTGTTTGGAATTCAACTATTAAAGGGAAAAAGTATAAATTGTTCTACAACGTATTTTTGTGTCACGAGCCTTATATTTCCCTTGATATCTAATCGATATAGATAAATGACATATCGTATTAAATACCAAGGTTTCCGCCGTGGTAACATTATATTCTAAGAAAGGAATTTTTCGTAATTCGACCCATAAAGCGCAAAAATGTCAATATTTCTAAAATATGTTTTTTGTGTTTCGAGCCATTTATCTCCCTGGATTTATAACCAAAATCGATAAATGAAGTAGGAGTATGAAGATTAATGACTGAACTTGGTGACATTATATTCAACCTCACTATTCATCGCATTTTATTCGCGAAATTTTCGCACGGGTCGTCTAGTACTAGTTTATTTCTCCTTGTGACTGTTGGCTTAGTCCAAAGTTCCCCATACAAAATGTACTGAAGTAAATAGAGTACAAAATCCCTGATGGCCATAATCCACATAAAGCTCTCAAATGACAAAAATAATTAAAATCGTTGATTAATTCAACTGTTCTGGAAATGTTTTGATGTGATAAACAAAGTTAAGTGTAAGCCACTACATTCATGCTTGCTACTTTTAGAAATTTCCTTATTACTTCAGTTCAGCAGTTTGCAATATGAAGATAACATTCAAGATATGAATGACTATTCTTTTACAAAGGATTGAAAAAGGTATGGCAAGAAAAGTATAGCAGTTTGAAAAAAGTTTGAATTTTGAAATTGCCTATATTGAAAAGTAATGTGAATAAATTATCTTGAAATTAGAAAATGTACTTATAACTTTCAGATAGTAGTTGAATGTCTTTTATATTCAGGTTTTCTAGCTCTCTAAACTATTTTATTCCAGATTTCTGCAAATCTGCCTTGGTACCAAGCAACTGGTATCAGAATTCTCATTTTGTGTTAGTCGTTTAATGTTTCGGTATGTAATATATATGAGCTAGACAGAAGTAATGAAATATTGTAGAAATGATACCATTAACAGTAAATTAAATATAGGATTGAATGTGTAGGGAGTAGTAAGTAAATTCTGCTACTTGGGAAGTAAAATTGCAACTGATTGCTGAAGCAGGAATGATGTTAAAAGCAGAGTACCACTAGCAATAAAATATATTTTTTTTCGAAAAAATAAAAACCATTAAAAAAACATTAAATTTTTTGAAATAACTTTATTCCTTGCTTAGAAGACAATAAATCTAAATGGACTGTATTTAACATTACTGTTATAGAAATTTTTACATTAATCAGTTATTTTTGGAGTCGAAGCAAGAAAAATAAAAAATGACAATAATACATAAAAAATCATCTTATTACTTACCTTTGATTAATGAAAGAAACATGTTTCAACAAAACTGAAACATACAAATGATACATGGAATTTGGTAGTTTAACGAAGCCAGACATACAAACCACTAAATTTTATATTAACTGTTAAGTGTTTACTGCATGGTGCAGCCTACCAACTGACAATGTAGCACCAGAGATATGCCTCGACCGCCAACGAGGCTAAGCCACAGGTTAAAATACCATCTAATTTATTTTCCTAAAGTGTCTCCTGCAAAAACAAAATCCGCCTCACTACGTGCTGTAAAATATTCAGAATTTTTGTTCGTACTCGCTGTGTCGCCTCAAACAGCAAATATAGTGTTGTAATTCATTCCTCGTGATGTGACAAGCTGGCACTGACTCCAAAAATAACTAATTAATTTTAAAATGTCAATGACAGTAACGTAAATTATTGTCTTTTTAGATTTATAAGCAAGGTTTAAAGCTTTTGGTGTGGTTTTTTTTAATGGTGGTATTTTTTTTTTTTTTTGAAAAAATTCTTTTATTATTAAATTTTTAGTGGTATTATAATTTGTTTGGCATTTCAGATATGGGGTAGCAGTTCTCATTTTGCCACCATACAGGAAAAAAAAAAAAAAATTGACACCGCAACGACATTGAACTCATTGACCTCTCAAATAGCTTCAGGTTGGTGAATTAACGATGACTCAGCTGGTTCTATGATGGTAGCAGTGACAAGTATCTTTGTAATGTGATTTTACTAGTGATGTTACTGTCCATATTTTCACCACAAATTAGACAACTTATAATAAACAAATGACCATAAGAAAATGCTAAAGAGTACTGTGTGTACACAATAAATGCTGTAGACGAGTCTTGTGAGGAGGAAACTTATGATGTGAAGCCACTATACAATGTTATTCCAAGTGACATTAATAACTGTGGAGGTTCCTTAACAGCCATAAAGTTGGGTGATGAATCTCAAGTTTTACTGTAGCATATTATTTCCCTATCAATGGGCTTGTGAATTGTGCGGTGGGGATCGTAAAAAAAAATTAATGGACTGCTCTCTGAAGAGATCAAATACAAGAAGGGGAGTTCGCTGAAGCTATACTGATAAGATTTGATGACTCAACAATTGATCTTAGAATGAAAGACGATGATGGTAGGGTAGCAGTTTCACCTTTTTGTAGCAATGAGGCAGCTTCTGAAGTCATTCTCGATCTGTTCTCAGATCATCATCTAGAGCAGCTGGTTAATGAACCAATATGGTGTCATATCACTAATGAAAATATTTTAGACCTTGTGATTACCAATAAGCCAGAATAATTCCATGACATTTCAGTGAAAGGAATAAGTGATCACAAAAAGTTGCAATTGCAACCGCAAATCAATAACTGAGCGAAAAAGGGTAAAAGAATGGATTGTGTACAGATTCAATAAATAATGACTCAAAGGAATGTTTTAGAACCTATCTGAGGAATAATTACCATACCTCCAAGTTAACAAGATATGCTGAAGATATGTGGCATCAATTTATATGAATGTATAGTCAGGGAAGGTATGGACATATTCTGAAACAGACAATAAAGGATGGGAATAATCCATTGTGGTATATGTGTGCAGTCAAAACATTACTCAAAAAGCAAAGGAGGATACTCGCACGCTCATGAAGGATGGGGTGTCATAGTGACTTAGAAATCTTAGCTGAGTTAAGAGGACATATTAAAAACGTGATGTGTGAGACCTTTAAAGCCGCGTATACACTTGAGCATTTGCTCCGAATGAGCATGCGTTCGGCCCGTTTTGCTCAGATGTATACGGGGCGAGCAGAATAGGTCCGCATGCCTCAGCCCGATCCGAGGGTTGTCGGTACTTCAAAGTGAGCACGTGCTCAGTTCGTGCTCAGTGGGTACGCGCTTTGTGTATGCGGTCGAACCGAACAATATGAGCCGACTGCCCCCTCCAGTTTCAGTGAATCCTCTGCTGTAGACACACGTGTCTCGTGCCTAATTTGACAAGTTTCAGGTATGATTCTGCCAATTGCTTGTATTGAAATTTTAAAGAGGTACTGGAAACTCGAGTACGAATCTCCTGAAGCCAGAAATCGCAGTGTCACAGCTAGGCGTTCTTCGGCAGTTATGGATTTTCCAAATGTTGTGTCTTGCCTCTCAATTGTAGTCCTGACACTATTCAATATAAACTGAAAATCCTCAGGTGACATTCTTGTAAAATTTTCATTTGTTTCGTGTCCTATTGTTTTTAATAGTAAAGCGTTGAACCTCTCTTCAAACAGTTTTCTTCTCCACCACCGCTTTCTCGATTTCTTGTTCGAACACTGCAACAAATACATGTAACAATAACTGGTAACAAATTCCGGTTAACCATTGCAGTGTACTCAGCACTTGCGCAAAGCAGACTGAGTTCCCTGTTCGGGCCGCATGGGGTCAGAACACAGTGGCCCACTGCTATGCGGGGGGTGGCCGTGCGCACCCCCTCCTCTCAACCCGAATGCTCATTCGGGGCAAATGCTCAAGTGTATACGCGGCTTAATGATTTCCATTGCAACTCTTTCTCCAAGAGCTGCTCTGAAAACCCAAAGAAATTTTGGTTGTACGTGCGAAAATTCAATTGTTGTAAAAATAATATGCCAGTTCTTACAATAAAATGGCCGTACCTAATACAGAATTAAAAAATTCATTCACTGATTTTCCTCCCATTTCATGTGGAGCAACAGATGGATTCACAACGAATACATAGTGTAGGTATTATAAAGTAATTAGAACTCCTGAAGTGTGGGAAAGCACTGCATTGTGATGGAATCCCAGTAAGAGTATTTTCAGAATACACGGTGGAAATCGGACCATTTCTTTATGATATATAGTGTAAATCCTTAAAAAAGAAAAAAAAACATGTTCCGAATGGAAAATCACATAGGTAACTCCGATTTTTAAGATTGAAGTGATCCCAGGGACTACTGACCTATATCTATAACATCTGTTTGTTGCAAAGTTAAGGAGCATATAGTATGCTTAAACATTATGAATTTTCTAGAAGAAACTGTTTGCTTTCACCAAACCAAACCGAGCGTGGTGGTGTAACGGCTAGCGTTCAGGCCTCGCATTCGGGAGGACGGCGGTTCGAATCCCCGTCCGGGCATCCAGATTTGGGTTTTCCATGGTTTCCCAAATCACTCCAGGCAAATGCCGGGATGCTTCCTTCAAAAGGCCATGGCCAAATTCCTTCCCATTCCTTGCCCCCCATCCTTTCCCGTCTCTAAAGACCTCGCTGTTAGAGAGACGTTAAGCAGTTAAAAAAAAAAAAAAACCAAGTGGAATTCTGAAGTAACAATGATGTGGAACATAGCTGACCGGTTGGTCACAGTATGACATCGTTGATGGAGAAGCCTCTGCTAATCTAGATGTTTCATCGGGTGACCTTCAAGAAAGTGTAATATAATCAATATTTTCTTAATTTTTATAAACAATCTTGGAAACAATGTGAATAGCAGTTTGAAACTGTTCACAGATGATGTGATCTTCTATAGGGAAGTAAGTAATATGGCCAATTGTTAGAAATTCAGTGCGATCTGGATGTTATTTCGGCATGTGTGACGAATACCAACTTACACTAAATTGTAAAAAGTGCAAGGCAATGTGCTTAGCTAACAAAATGAATCTGTCTTTTCAGAAATACAAAGTAAACTGTTCAGTTATTGATATGGTTGACTCCATGAAATTTTTGGGTGTAACAATACAAAGGAACATTAAATAGGACTTGCACATTATTTTAACTGTACGAAGAGCTAGTTCTAGGCTGTGATTCATTGGTTGAATCTTGAAAAATTGTAATACACAAACAAAGGAGATAGCATACAAAATTCTCATGTGTCCACATTTGGATTGCTGTTGTGCTGTTTGGGATCCATGTCAAAGGTGGATGATTGACAGTTTAGGAAAGTACAGAGAGGAGTCACTTAATTCTTGACTGCTTGCCACAGTCCTTATGAAAGCATCACAGAATTAATTCGTAGATTGGACTGGGATACTCTGGTAAACCGACAATGTAGGTTTTGTTTGGACTTAATGGTAAACATGTATACAGCCACTCTCATTTACGAGTGCAATGAAATACTTTGTCTGAGAACAAAATTTTGTCACGCAGTTACAAAATTTAACAGATAGCTTACAGGCTTTGTGTGATTTATCTGCAAATAAATTATTAATTAGCTCACATGATGTGAAAGCTCTCACAGAAATGACAAGGTTGTGTTATCCAACAACTAGTTTTTTTATTATTATTATTCACAGGTTTTCATTCCACTTCTGACTGAAGATGACAGATTAGCATGTAGCATGGTGGCTATGATGGTGAAGGGCTAGTTTTATCTGAGCTTAGGAAAATAGTCAAATTGTGTCCTAATATGTGAAAGGGGATTTTCCCGGCATATCGATGCAGTGAATTCTTCACGGGAGTCCATCCGGATAGAGTCAAAGAATGCCCATAGATACTGAGGGTATCAATGTTGCGGACTGCGTATGGAGCCATACCCGGTCATTCATCCAGGCACTCACCACGCTCATTGTTGCTTAACTTGTAGCGATAAGTGCTGGCAAACTTAATCCACGGCGTTAGTTTGCATCCATTAGGCCTTGTTGAGAAGATTTCTGTTGTTCAAGACGTAGATCCCTAGTAATCGGTCTCCAGGCTTCACTCAAGTACAGTCTGCTGTCCCTTTTGATGTTATTATCGTTAAGCTATATTTCCAATGCTTCCCGAATTACTGAGTCCCAGAATGAAGAGACCCTGGCGCCGATTGGGTGTCCTGGCAAGCTTCGATACATGACGTTAGATTTTTCACCGGCAGCTAAGCCAGTCTGTTTTGTGATTTCAAGAAGTAATATGTAAAAAAAGACCTGATGAAGAGAACCAAGCAGGTTGTTGAAATGTCTTCTTTCTATGACTCTATCCGGCTGGACTCCCATGAAGAATTCACTGCAAATTGAGTCCTGATTCCATGTTGGTAAAATATGGAACCACTAGAACATGAATATCAGAATTCTGAGTTTTCACCAAAAAAAAAGAGAATCGTAGAATTTCAGTGAAATTTATACTCGACCACATTAAAGATATACTTTACCTAATGAAAAAATAAATTCATTAAAATTGGCTCACAATTGGCAAAGATATCATTGAACAATATACATTAAAAAAAAAAATACAACTGAATTGGGGACCTCCTCCTTTTTAAGTTAATTAAAAAATCCTTCATGAAAAAGAGAACTCTTGTAGTTTCAAATATTTATCTAGGGATCTTTGGGTGTAGCACAGCACTTTATGGTAGCGAAGCATGGACTTTAAGAAGGAAAATTGAAGCATTTGAAGCATGCTATAGAAGGAGGATGAAAATTAAGTGGACAAATAAAGTACTAAATGAATGTCTTTTTGAACATCTTTTTGAAATGATGGGCGAAGAAAGAAGTTTGTGGAAGAGTCTTTCAGAAAGAAGAGACAGGATGATCGGTCCTATTTTGAGACATGCAGGAATGGTTACAGTCAAATGTCAGAACTGTAGATGTAGACAAAACTTATAATATATGAAGCAGATAATGGAGGACGTGGGATGTAAGGCGTATGTTGAGATGAAGAGATTAACACAGGATAGGAAGGGATAAAGGATTGCATCAAACAAGTCGAGAGACTGATGACAGCAAAATAAATTATGAGCTTGCATTGCAAATGTAGGATAAGTAAACTTGTCACTTACGAAATAAAATGCATGAATGCAGTGTGAAACACAAAACAGATGCACTTAGTACACTACATATCAGTCAAAACCTTATTCATGTAGGGATCATTTATGGCCATACCGTATGTCACCACTTCTGTCTCTTCATGAATATAATTCATACTGAAGTGTAGTGTCCTATGTTCATCTTTCATAAGTGATGGATTTACTTCCTATATCCATGTTTGTTTTATTGATGATTGGAGTATAATTGGATTAAGGATGATAGCTTTTTTTGCAGCTAAAATTTATTACTCATTTTCTTTTCTAGCTAAAATACCAGGGGAGAAGCATATTTTCGCAACAGCTATCAAAGGAAAATCTTTCTCAGTATGACTGTGCTGCTTCTGTTGTTGAATCTTCAAAACAACTCTCTGTTTCAAAGGAAATATTTGGTGAGTGATTAGTGAAGGAAATGGAAAGACATGGTACATCAATTATGTTGAAATAAATTTTTATTGGATGCTAGTTTTACTGGTAAAATGGACGTTTTGCAGACTACAGACTACAAACTTTGGCCAACCATAGCAGTTTAGTGTTAACAAAAGGTGAGTTCAAGGGCAGTGTACTTTTTTCAGTGGTTCAAGAAAAAAGTAAAAAATAACAAACTTTTATAAGCACTTTTTGCAATTTTTATCCCTTTATCAAAAGCATGAAGATATATAGGCTGCCAACATGAGAGGAGACAACAAAAAGACAACATACAACTAGTCATGAGGAAAGCATTTGATTTTGAGGGCAACAGCTACAGTATTGAGTTTCACAGCAGAGCAAATGCCCTCGAGAAGCTGCTATTTTTAAAGCTGGAAATTTTTAGCCATCAGATTACGTGATCCTTTGCAAGAAAATCAGTTTGAGTCAGATTCTATTGTGCAATTTTGTAAAAGTTTCTAAGAAGCATAACAAACACTTGAACTGTCTAATTCTGCATGCTGCAAGTTAATCGAGAAATTCTGCCGCATAATTGCTGAAATGATTTTAATCATACTTGGTATTGATTAAGATATATCCCACGTCATTTTCATCAATTTCAAGGTAAGTTTTAGTGGTAAAACGTTTTGCAGACTACACAGTTCTCTGAATGTCTTCTTTGTGAAATCACCCTCAACTTTAATAAAGTCTCCAGTCCAACATACTTGTAGTGAAGATTTGTCTTCCTATTTGCAATCACAATAAACATTTTTTGCCATTGGGGAAAGGCAACATTTATTGCCATGTCGCTGTTTTTGTTACCTTGTTTATTTTTTTGGTACTTTATAGTGAATTTGTATAGTAATTATTTTCTTTTGTTGTTGAATTTTAAAGGAAAAATTGATAAATCGCCTTCAAAATGCTACCATTTTAGTTGGGTCATAAGGGCATCATCATCTGTTTATGAGTCTTTTTATTACCAGGTGGCATATTATGACCATTGCTTCTGTGTGATGGTCTTCTAAACAGCCACCAGAGTCAAATGATGGTAACACAAATATTGTGATATTGGGTTACATGGAGATCACCAAATGTTTCAAGTGATATATTATAACAGTGGTCAGCAAACTATAGAGGCTAAATAGCCAATATCACCTTTAAAGGTGCCAGGAAAAATTTATAAGAGCCATAGGCCTAGTTATATTTTGATAAATACTTTAATATAATTTATTCAATAATAAATACACCATGGACAATGTGCATGTATTTCCTTAGAAAGACTTATGATGTTAAGTGTGTAGCTTGTTGCTTTTAATTTCAAACATGAATCTAAGTTCTCATGAATTATTTGGGTTCTCAATTTAATTTTAGTAAGTTTCATATGAAAGGATGGAGGATTGCATCAAACCAGTCTAAAGACTGACAACAGCAAAAAAAAAAAAAGTTTCATATTGGAAAAATGTTTGTGTTGAGCCTAAGATACTATGAACACCAAATGCAAACTTTTTGAACTCGTGTGAATCCGACAAACTCTTCCAAATACAGAACATTATTTTTTTTTGTAAGTTTTTGAGAACAGTTAACATGTCCTTTGAAAGAAAAGTACATTTTTTTCTTTCTATAGTCTCAATTACTATTGCCGATAAAGATGTATAAAAAAAAATATTAGCAAATAACCGCCTGTGGCTCTGGAGCCGTGGTTTGCCAACCCCTGCATTATAACATTAGCAGTTGTAGCATTATAGCAATTCCTTTTTTGTAAGGAACTCCCAAATTGCCCAAGACTGACATGGCTTGAAGAACGTGAGCTTGTGCTGTATGGGTTGGGGCAGCAGAGCCTTCTCTTAATAGCTCTGCCAGCAACTCTTATTCCCCTGTTCATGAAGGCGTGGTTCCCATACAGTACACTCCTTTACAATTGGACAGGGCAGAAGGTCATCCCCTGCAGCTTAAAACTAGCATACCAGCTAAGGAAACGAAAACCCTGAACTAAAACTTCCAGGTTGGATGTTGTGTTATGGAATGGTAACTCCTCCATGTCAAAATCCTGCTACTTGTAAGCTCTAAGGGAACAGCTGGATGGAACCTAACTGAAACAAGTGACTTGGTGTAACAGAAAGATTTTATCTGGCCACATGGAGTGACAGGTGTGTATACCTTCAAAATGCTTATTATAGCTGTGGAAATGGAAATTGGCAGGTCAGTGTGAACACGCTGTTGCTGCACTTGGGAACATTCAGCTTAGCACTCTCTCTACAACATTAGAAAATGGCAATGCTGAGTGTTCTGTGTTGCCTAGTATGAGCCTCAATGCACAACCTATTACTACAAGCAAACAGGTGAATTTAACTGTTTAGTGCACTGTTTGGCAATCGTACATTCAAAGCCGCATGCCAATACAGCTGGCCACTTTACAAGAGAATTAGAATAGAAAACGGTGAATATAGCAAAAATTTCTTGGTTAAGAAAAACTACAGGGATCAAAGGAAGGCATAGTACAGTCAAACAAGAGAGAAGGACAACAACTGGGATAAAAAGAAATAGAATATACAGTTGTTACAGGTAATATTTTGCAGGCAAGGTGAAATGTTTGTTAGGGTGTTCTGGGTTTTGAGTGTAGTGAAATACTTCTTCCACCAACCTATTTGAGTCGGAAGGACAGGAAAGATAAAATTAGAGAAATAAGGTGCCGGACTGATTCTTATATGAATTCTTTTTTCCCTCGTACCATTAGGGATTGGAATGCACAGCAAAGAGATTAGCTTTGGTGCTGAGCACCCTCTGCCACCCACAATTGTGTGAATTGCAGAGTATATATGTAGATGTAGATGATTGGTATTTCAACACTTGCTATATAAGTCTTCAGTTGCATTGAGAATACTAAATGATATTTTGTTACACACATGTTTACAAAATGTTATTGATTAAAAAAATCACTTAACATGGAAGTTTTGTAATTGACAGAAAATTTGATTCCAGTATACATGTACATGGGTTAAACTCATATGGCAAGATATTTGTGATATTGTTGAAACATCCCTTCCAATAAAAGCAGGAAGTATTAAGATTAAACGTTCAAAGAAAACATATTATGAAATAATTACGAGTTGTGATTTGTGGTTGTAAATTTAATATTATACATTCATGTATTACATCAATTGAATCTTTTATGTAGAATTCCACTCCAGAGAGCTATGAACATGAACATTTATTGTGGATTGAGCATTTTGTGTTTTGTTTATCCTTACTTGGAAAAAACATTTTTAATTTGTTTAAATTTTTTTAATCCTCAGTTTTTATGAAACAAGTAAATTTTATTCCCTAAATTTGAAGGACTATTTTGCTGCCTAGCTATTTTTTTCCTCAGATAAAAAGAGAATTGCCAATCTAAAGTTTTAATATATATATTGTAAAAAATTAAATGAAAGGCACTTAGTAGCGAAAGGAATTACAAATTAGGATACGAAAATGAGCCACCACTTATCTTTAGATGATGGATGTTGGGCGCAAGCACACACCAAAGACAAAAAACACACATGATATGAAAATTTTCAGGGCCATCAACAGGAGAACATTATTGGGGGGAGGGGTTGTAGGAGAATGCCACAAAGAAAGACTGTCTGCCAGGAAAATGGTAGGGATGAATTAAAACTGAGGACAGGTAGAGGGGCAGTGATTCAGATCTCATGCCACTATGCTCAGTTATTAGCTCTGAATCACTGCCCCTCTACCCCAATTTACCCCAACCATTTTCCTGTCAAACAGTCTTTTTCTGAGGCAATCTCCCACAACATTCTCCCCCCTCAAAAATGTTCTCCTGGTAACAAAAGAACAGGTCTAAAAATTTCTATAGAAATATAGTCTTTTCTGTGTGTTCGCATCCCACTTCCATCATCTAAAGGCAAGTGGTGACTCATTTCCACATACTGATTTGTAATTCATTAATAAATCACATACAAGAATTATTAAAATCGGGGGGGGGGGGGGTACTTGAGGAACTTTCATTGTCTATATGGTATATTATAATCAACTGTTTCATTAATATTTAATTTTTCAGGAAACAAAAGCGTATTGGTAACTGGGACAGAAGCAGAAGCAATTCATGAAGAAAATCTCATGAAGCTTAGTAAAATGACGAAGGAAGAAATATTACAAGAACAAGAAAAATTGACATCACAATTAGACCCAAAAATACTACAGTTCTTAAAGTCTCGAAGGAAAGGTCCTGGACTTAGTTCATCTTCAAGAAATATTGAACATTCTTTGCATTCCAGTGATGAAAAAACTGATCTAATGATGGATGTTGATGATAGTACTGGAATCATCTCTTCATTGGATGGAGTACAAGATGAAAGTGCAGTCAGATTGACTGTTGAAGACAGTAATACTGACAAAACACTGAAGTCAGTTCCATTAATTTCCAATATGGCAAACAGATGGCTGCATATGGATGTGGTAGAAATTGAAAAATTAAAATGGATGTCAGAAGTACCAGAACCTCCACCTTTACCACCAGATAAAACATATGCAGCCAGATTTGATTTTCAGGGTAAGTTATCTATAGGCCTACTCCTTTGGATCTGCACTAATGACAGAACATGCATAACCCAACAGCTGAAAAGCATGAATTCTTGTCACCAGCATATTGTATATTTAGTAGGGTAGATGTTGCTACAGCTATGTTATTGGACTCTCAGTTAAGAGATGCTCAGCTGAATTGCTTATTTTCTTGTTTAGATTTCCATTTTCCCCTCACTCCCCTTACATCTGGCTTAGTTGAGTGGTTAGTTAATGCATTCTATATATGATTTATTCATTGTTACTTAGCTTACATCACCAGTTTGTAAAACCGTCACTGTTAAAAACAAGTGTGAAGTGTTTTATCAGCTGATTTATTTCATTGACAGAAAATGTTCAAATAATCATTCAGGGTCATTTACAGCACTTTGAATTTTTCTTGTGGAAATATGAGATTTCTGGTTGATTATAACCTTTGCTTTGAATGTAAACAAATTTTAGTCATAGAGCAAGACCCTATGAACTCCATGTTCTACTGCTGAAGAAAGGATTTAATACTGAAAATTTCAGTATTGTTCTGTTTCTGTGTCATTCTGCCATCACCTGCACTCCAGTCAAATGCTGGGATGCTTCCCTCAAAAGGCCAGGTCAGATTCCTTACCATTCCTTGTCCCCAGTCCCATCCAACCTCTAATAACCTCAATGAGGCATAAAGCCATTAGTATTTTTTGTTTTTTTTTTCTAAAAAAAACTTTCGTATAAGTGATTAACTGTTACTATCAATCTTTATTATTAGTTTGACATTTACTTTTTATTCAGTCTTTCTTCATTAAAAAAATGTATGTATTCCACCCCTTCTCGGGGTACATACTTTCTGTCTTAAATATTTACTCTATTTAGACTATGCTGTTCCACTCCACCTCATCTCAAATTGTGTTTCTCCCTACATAAACAAATAACTATCCATGTATCATTTGTACAATTAAGTGTATGTGGCCATCTGTATGAGGCATGCTGCATGCTTCATTTACTTTTTAACATGGTCAAACTGGCATCCAGAATATTTTGTTTGACTTGTTTTCATAGTTTGTTGTTGGCCTCTTACTTATAGTTGATGTTTTTACTTTCCCTATCCTTATTTGCAACTTGGATCCTATTTTTCCACATTTGAATAAAAGGGTCTTGTTGTTTTCCATTTAAAGAACACTTTGTGAGTCACATTAGTTACTCATGTCTGAAGTAAATATCTTAATTTCTTTCTGCCTACCTTCTTCTTCTTAGTACATCCTACATATATCCACCCTTGCAAAAATTTTGCATCATTTAGTAATAAAAGTTTCTAAGCCCTTTTAACTGTTTATTTATATATTACATTGCAATTAATAAAAACAAATGAGTGATAGGTAGTGGTGTTTCTTTTCTCTATTTTTTATATTGCTGATTTGGTGCCCTTAATTCAGACTTATGGAACATTATGGATAATGGAAACAAAGAAACTGCAATTGGGCACTAATAATAAGATAGGATAGGGGAAAATAACCTATCACTTACCATAGATGAAGGCAGGAGGGCTAGATGAACATGTAAAAAACACAAATTGCACAATATTTCATTGAGAAACCTTAGTCTTGTGAGAGGCGAAACATATGGCAGGGGGAAAGATGAGATCACATCCCAACCCGTGGCAGGTCGGGGACCTCCTGCCTTCATCTGTGGTAAGTGACGGGTTATTTTTTCATATCCTATTTTATTTTTGCTGAACATTATGAATTAGTAGTTAATGTTTGTGCCTGGCATTGAGGAGACATAAGTTTGACACAATCTGGCCATCCAGATTTTAATTTTACATGGTTTTCTAAAATCACTCAAGTTGAATGCCAGGAGTATTTTTTCAAAAGGATATAAACAGTCATTCAACTCCATGCTCTCAGTCTGTTCTAATGACTGTATCATCAGCAAGCCATAAGCCCTAAGAAAAATGTTCCATCTGAATTTTGTAGCATTTAATGTTTTAACAGTTTATTTTAGCTAAACAATGCTGTAGTCTTTCCACAAGGTATCATATTGTCATGTTTAAGAGAGGTGGTTGCTTGCTTGAATTATTAGACAGTAAAAGTTTAGACAGATTACAAACTTGTGCTATTACCATATGCTCAGTTCAATAATTGAGTTTATTCTTTTGACCATGTTGTAGTCACTTTCTGTGGCATCTGGTCATGGGATAAACACTTCCACTAGCTGGTTTAAGAATCAAAAGTACTAATTACTAGGTTAAATGTTCACCACCTTTATTCAGGGGAAAGGTCTCAGCTACTCTTAGTAACAGTTCTCGGAAAAGGAATTCATTATCTTGCAACAATTAAACAAACACACACACACACATTCAACGTTCAATAGACACTAAAGTTTATTGAAAATTCATTTACCGTGAACCCATACCAGACCACATCACAACTTCTCCTATAAATAATGGTCTCCAATCTTAATGGATTGCAGGTAGAAATTTAAAACATCCACACCACATCAACACATCTTCCGTACAACATATGTTCTTTTCTAGACGATTGGCACATAAGTACTTTCAGCTCTGGTTCATCATGCCAATTTCATGTTTCACTGACATGAAATGAGTTACAACTTCATTCTTTTCTCTATCCACACCACAGATAACCCTTTTTTGTAAAAGAACCTACACAGGCTGGCCAGCAAAATATTACCGCCTCAAAACTTGGCTACTCATCTTCTCCAATCACACGTTCTTTTCATTACATTCCTTTCATTAGCCTATCGCAAATTTCCGCATATATTTCCCTTACAATTACTATGCTTTATTATGCTAGTCACTCCAGTATCTATCAAACTATCTGAAGTTGATCGATTTATATCATGCTGTGCTCTGCTTTGTAGCTCACTAATCCATGACTTTGCCCTTTCCCTGACCAAAATAATGTGTTGCTTAGGTTCGATTAGCCAAAGTTTACAACTTCTGTGTTACAACCCCCCCCCCCCCCCCAAAAAAATACACTTTTTTTGGAATTTTAAAACTAAAGTTTTGCTTTGAGTGATTTACATCATCCATGCCAAGCTCTGCTTTCTAGCTCACTAATATCATGACACTGCTACTTCTCTGACAAAAATAATCCGTTTAGCTGAAGTTTTCAACTTCTGTATTATAGTGTCCCTTCTTTATTATACTGCAGATATACACTGCACCCGTTGATTTCTCCACTGTAATGCGTGTAATAGTAAAATTTTATATGTTAAAGTTAGTTCAGTTACCAGCTTAAATGATTAGTGTCTCAATAGACAAAAGTTGCACATTGTAGTTAATTCATTTTTTTTCTTTCTCTCTCTCTCTCTCTCTCTCAGCACTGTGTCATAATCAAATTCCCCTAATGATTATTTAAACAAATTAGCATTTTAGGGAAAATGGTAAAAGAAAACTGTGACTGATGTTATAGGGTAATATTGTCCACTCTATTTTCAACATCTCTCAGTGTACTATTACTGTGGGTTTATCAGAGTGCTTTCATTGAGTAAAACTGCTCTCTATTAACTACTCTTTCTGATATTTGTGACATTGGAGTATAATTTTCTAAATTTAATCCGGAATTTTATGAATTAAATGTTGAATTAAAGTAAAATTTCTTGCGTTCTTGTACTGCTTGTAAAGCTTGTAATTTAGCTGTTCTTGAACATAGTCTTGTAGAATCCCTAGAGTTAAAATCATGTTATATTTATAGCTCTGCCTTATTACCATTGATTTAAACAAATATACCTTCTGCAATGACAGAATTTAATGTACATAAGCATAGTTAGGTTATTACGGACATGTCTTCAGTACATAAGCTCTATCACAATTTATAAATATAACAACAATGAGGAAATATGGATGGAAATATTTAAGACAGTTGTAATTGTTGATATTTTAATTAGAGATTAATAAAATGTTACAGGTATGTTACTTCCATATGTTGATGAAAAGCTAGATGTGAATAAAGGATTATACCATCATGGAGAAGAACCTGCAAGACCAGGCTATTCATTGCAAGAGTTGTTTCAGTTAACACGGAGTTCTTTACTGCAGCAGCGTGTCTTATCAATCAACACTATAGCAAACATATTGGAAAAGGTAATTGTAACACACACATGAAATAAATTGTTGCTTGGAAATATAGTTCACAAACAGTTGATCAGTTAGTTCTAAATCTGAAAAAAGCAATATTAGCAATGAAGGAGGATAGGAATAGATACTCTTAATATTATTAGATTGGTTTAGGTTATCATAAGTCATGAAAAATGTAGTTTATTATTATCTTGTCATACTTATACTTTTTATTTATTAATAAATTGAAATTTCTTATAGCAGACTTATAGGCCTAAAGGAAAACATTAATCTGTTATTTTCACTAAAATCTGTAGGACTGATTTTTAGGAAATAAATACATATACAAATTCAAGAGTTGCATATAAATATATGAATCACAAATTAGGATAGGAAAATGAAACACCGCTTACCTTAGATGATTGTTGTGTTGAACGAACACATTAAACAGACAAAAACACAAATGACATAGAATTGATTCTGTGAGGCAGTCTCCTTCAACAGCAATCGTCTGTAATGTTCTCTAATTGATAAAGGGCTGAGATCCAAAAAAAATTATGTTGTTTGTGTTTTTTTCTTTTTATGTGTTCGCACCACACAACCATCATCTTAGGTAAGTGGTGGTTCATCTTCAACAATAGTGTGAGGTAGCTGTTAGACACCATCTCACTCTATAGTTGAGGAAGGTATATAAACCCAAAAATTTCAATGCTCTATGTGTATACATGTCTGTGTTTTGATACCATTGCAACCTTCAACTTTGGTAAGTGGAAGTGGTGGTAATTCTCCTATCCAAACATTTAATTTATCTGCTTTATAGCTCCTTTGTTTCATAAGAACAATAATAATGAGAGAGAGAATTATTTTAGGCAGTGAAAGTAATAAAGAATCGGGAAAGTAAACGCAACATTTGCCCTAGATGAATGAACAGGTATTACAATATGTTGTATATTAATATATTTTTCTTCAGTTACTAACTGAATAAATGCGAGATTTTTACATCATATTTTGGTGATCATAATCTCTGTCACCATCTTTAAAAGTGCTGATCTGGCTGGAAGACCTGAACTTTATAGCCTGCCATGAACATGTACTGTTGTTTGGCTGAGAAGGCGACAGCTGACCCGTTGCTTATTCATCAAAGCATCACTACATTGGTAGTCACAATCCCAGTTGACAAAATCAGATGTGAGGTAAATTTCTACTGCTTTAGTGAGAACATTGTCTTAGATGCTTCTGGTATGAGTCAGCCATCTTGATGTTTCATAGTCGAAGCCATGTCATAATTCAAGGCTATGTTCTGCCCGACAGATTTTTCGTTCTGCCAGGAATGCTCCAAACAATACTGGATAATGCACAATACCATCTGACTAATGTACCCCATATTCACATCTATAAGTGCTGGCATACAGAGGGCATTGTTGGAGGAGTGTAGAATGTTTCCCAATTTGGTTGTTGTAGGAAACCAAACACTGATCGTGGTGGGTGAGCGTTAATTCTCTAGCCTCGCATTAGGAGGGATTCGGGTTTAATCCTGTTTGCCATGGTTTTGCAAGATTACTCCAGGCTAATGCTGGGATGATACCTTCTAAATATTCATGGCCAAATTCCTTCCCATTCATTGCTTACAGTCGTTTACTGCCTCTAATAACATTGACATTAACTAGATGAAAAGCCTTAAACAAATAAACTGAAGCACAGGCTTAATAACAGTAATAATGAGCCACATGGCCACCTATCCTTCTTGCCTCACTCTGATGCTTCAATGTCGAGGGTTGGAAGGGTTTTGGGATGAAATGAGATTAATACCATTTTCCTACCACCACCAAAATTGAGGAACATTCTATGCTTCCCCAAGGATGACCTTGCCCTTCATATAGTGTAAAGTTTTAGTATTCTGAGTGAATGTGTAAAAAATTGACAAGACAGTACAGTGTATTGCCCAACATTGCTTGGAACATGTCTGACATGTTCGTCTGGGACAGGAGGAGAAATGTGTTGGTGGAACATACATTCAACTCTGAATCCACCATGGTACTGGAGCATACCAGAGGCTTCACAGAAGTGGTGAAAATTTGCTTCAAATACAGTATTGTCAACTGGGACTGACAACTTAGTGATGCCTGGATTTTAGTTATCGAAGTTGCACAACGTTAGCATTCCAAGTATTGCAATCAAGGTGCACTGAAAACAAATGCTAGGCAATAACTCAGTGGTCACCATGTCAGTCAGTTCACTCTTGTCAAGGTATTAAATTCAAATATTTGGTCCAGTAAGCTCTTCACTTGGCCAGGGAGATTATGATCGCTGAAATATTGTTACAAAACGGTGTGTTTACTTGGTTAGTTACTCAGGAAAGATATATAAACATATTACATATTTCAGTAGTGAGCCTTATTCCTGTGAGTAGATGAAATGTGGCAAAGGACACAGATATTTACACACTTTCACCACATGAATAATTTCATATTTCATTCACCTGGTGAGTGAAACTACTAAAATGTTATAATACATGTTTTTTGTGTTAATCACTTCTGTTTGTGATAAGTTTTTATTTTCCCTATTTCATTGGCACTGTAGATTCAATATACATTTGCTCCTGCCATATTAATATGCTCAAGTCAGTTAACAGCTGACTACATGTAAGTTTACCTGGAATCTTATTGAAGATTTGATTGCCATGTACCAAAGCTCTTGATGTATCTTGGTTCCTGATACCACTGTAATTTATTGAGACAGCTTCACTTAACTGTGAGAAATTATAAGTTAGGCATTTCAAAAACCTGCTTATATTTTAAACAAAGTACAATTTAACTAGTTAACATCTTGGATAAAACGGGTAGTGACTTGATGAGTTGCATTAATAATTATGTAAGTGAAATCTGTACTTCCACATGACCTATGATTAAACTTGCAGCAATTAATTGGCTTGTTCACCAAAAGGTGTCAGAATGTATAGGCAAAGAGAATGTTCAAGAAGCATCACATGTCTCGACAATGCTTAATTCTGGTTTCTTGACAATCCAAACATTAATGATACAATTTGTTCATTACAAATGTTGAATGAAACTTTACCAAACTGATATAAAATGATTACAAACATGATTAAATGCCACTGGATGAAGTTGAATTAATTAAAAAGTTTGAATATATTGAAATAAGTTTAGTTATTGTCGTATTGAATGCTGCTAACTCTGATAGAGACATAATTTAAGTAAACCTAATGAGTGTCTCACCACAACAAACATGAAACATTGTAATGTTTCGGCAAAAACCCTTCCTTAATTTTAGAACATGGCATGCACACTGCACATGTCAAGGGCCCAAATTGTGACTATAGGGCATTCAGGTCTACCGGGCTTATTGATTTTGGAAAACAGGAACTGATTAGAAATGTATGGATTTGTAGTAATTGGAAGTGAGATGGACTATGGGGTGAGACATTCAACGACCCCATGACCCCTAACAATTTTTTATATTCATTTTGAAAGAAGGTGCGGATCACATGTGACGGCATAGTACGTATCTGATAATTGACAAAGAACATCAGCAACATAGTCACTACAGTACATAAATACTGTAGTTAAGCCCTTATCTGATGAAAGGATGCTTATGTTGGGGTTGGTTAAAAATTCATGGCACAGGTTGGCTGGGCTAACAGTTTCAGAAACTAGCTTAGACCAGATTGGCAGATATTAAATTATGAAATATTTGAATGGATCAGGGGTAGGGAAAGTAACTCACCTTGGGATGGTGACTGGAATTTCTGGAGAGTTGACTCCAAGTCTTCCCACTGATCAGGCTTTCTGCCATGAGAAGCAAAATGACAGAGAGTCACAGATTAGGGAGGTATGGTCAAATTTTGGTGTGGAAAGGGGGAGAAGAGCGTTGAGAGTACAGGAATTTGGTCTTTTGATAGAGTTGTAGAGTATGTATTTATAATTGACAGTTTAGGTTTCGAAAGTGAGTTGAGGCTAGTAAGGCAAGGGACGGGTTTTAAGGAGAGATTGAAATATTATTAGGAGATGGGCAATGGATGGTTTGGAGGAAGTAAGGGACGGTTGTAATTTAGACTGTTGACGGGAGTTGGGACTTAAATCGTTTAAACAACTCGCACTTGTATTTCATATATATTAGGTGAGTGTGGTATGGTCATTATTGCTGAGTACTTTTTCTGACACATCTTTATCCTCTCTAGTATTATACTTGTTATTTGATTAAATCATCATCTCTGATATTATATGATTGGACACCTTTGTCTTTATTTTGGTTCATGTAAATTAAATGTAGATGCATTCCTATTTTCTACTTCCATGGTGTTTTTAGAGTCTTGCCATTCCATGACCTAATATTCCATACACTATCTTAAATTATGGTCTGTTGTTGCCACCATTTTCTTTTTCCATATTGTGTCTTTTAAAGACAGTTCTGTCATGTTACGAGGTTTATTCTAGTTGCTTACAGTTATTGTCAAGTTGTTTACATATATTTTCAGATGATACACCCAGTTTTATTATTTGTTTAACTTATTGCTAAAAATATTAAAATTACATCTACTTTCCAGTTTGGATTATGTTTTGCAGACAAAATCGGGATATTACGACAAGTGCATGGAGGAACCTTTGCTGAAAGTTATGCTTGACTCTGATGTTCTTCTACTGTTGAGATTTTCATTAGATGATAATACTGAAACACTACTTACAGCTTCATTACTGGCTCTCAGAAATTTTTTATATAATTTTCCAGATGAGGTAAGTTGGTGGAACTGACCTACATATTTATTTATATACAAGCTGTTATTGGAAACATAACTGTCAGATTCAATAAAGATAAGACTGGTATAGGTTAGTGCCCCATTTTTAGTATGGCTTTTAAGATTGATTTCAAATCTTTGTAGGCTAGTTGTTCTCAGATGGCTGTATAATTAATGTTTACTGCTATATGAAGAAAACGATGACTATGGTTTTTAAAAGTAAATTATATTTGGAAATTGCAATTCACATATTGTCTGTCAGTTCCAAGCATTTGATACACCTTTGTATTATTGAAGTAATTTACTTCTTGAATAAAAAATTCTTGGGCTTCCATCAGCAGAGCATCAGTTTGATATGACATTTCAAAGTCAATTTCAATTTCCAGTTCTTGTAACTTTCTTTCTTTTGGAGGGGAAGTGGTGTGGTTGTTAAGTGTAAGACTAGATTGTTGGTCCTCCTTTTATAGTTCTAAGAAAGCTGTTCTTTCTGTCAGGTCTCAGACATTTTGTATTGTTCCTTAATTAATTTTCAGTACAGAAATAGTTCTGTGTAACTTGTTGGGACCATTATATACCAGTATGCTAAACATTCATAAAGTAACAAATCTAATAAAACATCATGATTTCATTTTTCATGCCCAATAGTTAGCAAAGATGAATTGTGTAACTATTCTATGTTTTCATATGGGAAAGCTGCCATGTTCTCGCTCCAATTTAATAAACTAAAAAGTTAAGTAAATTCTAGAGAAATATATTACCTGGCTTTAAAACAGATAGTTGAAATGTCATTAACTTCAGTTATTTAAGTAAATCAAAATGTACCTGAGAATTGTTGTCATCAATGTAAACTTAAACATTTCGTTAGTAATGTCTTTTTTATTAAAAAAATAAATAAATAGGATTGGTGGCCAAAGATAGCAATGGATATAATCATGCCAGACAGAAGACTAGTGAAACAAATAATGGGAGAAATGCAAGCTGATTGTAAAATAGAGGGATGGAGAACTTCATGAATATGCCACATTTTGTCATAGTCATTGTTTTATTTTGTTACTTGTTGCATACTTGATTCAAAACTGAATTTTTAATAACACAATGCCTTTGATTCATGGGTAAAAATACTTTTAATTATACAGCAGAAATTTTTAATGTGCCTACTAATTTTACATTTGATGGGAACGTAGAATGAGTTTTGTAATTCTCACCCATTGTAATGGTTTTCTCATATACAAATATATTCAACTAAAACATAGCAACATTTTACTCATTGTAATACTGGTAGACTATTTCAGTGATTCTATTTTATCTGTGCCACATGTGGAAACATTTCTTGTAGAATTAGCATCTAAACTTAAAGAGAATTGTTTTTTTTTTTTTTCCTTCTCATTTTGAATTATCAGTATTTGAATTGGGGGAGGGGGTTAGAGTTATTTGACAGTTGTTGTTTTTCACATTTTTTGGTGAGTTTTGCTCTGAAACGGTGTTAATGTTTTAAGTTTCTCCTAGTGATGGCCTGTGGCCATATGCGTTTGTGTATAATTGATGGAACAGAACATGAAAGTATACACCATACATGGGCAACCCCCGGCCCCCGGGCCGGATCCGGCCCTCCGCCAGCTTCAATCCGGCCCGCGAGAGATTCTGAAATTTCAAATAAGGTTCAAACTCAAGTCTCTCATTAATTTTCATTTGATTTTTCTATCTGTTTTTGTTAATTTGCTTTTTGTATGTTTGATTATGCTATTGTAATTCTAATAAATAAATAAATGTGTGAATTTTTATCGCCTTTTTATTCACGACTAGCTACTTATTTCTTACCTACGGCCTGCGATTTCTTACCTACGGCCCGCGGCCTGATTAAGTCCCGAAATTACGCCCTCAGCTAAGCAAAGGTTGCCCATACCTGGTACACACTGTGAAAACAACAATATATGTCTTTAAACTGTGACAGAATTTGTTAAAATTCTTTGCTAATAGAATTTAAGTTTAATAGCCATAAACTGTATCAGCCATAAACTTGTATCAGTCAAATAATAATTAGGCAGAAGCGTAGGTAAAAATTATATAATTGTTTCTGGTAAAAAATAAACAATGCGGTATAACCCAAAAGTCAATTAATCATGAATCTGAAGCAAGTTCTTAATTCTTTTCAGAAAATGTCTTTATTTGCAAATAAAAGGTCAAATGAATATGCACATCAGTTACTTGGTTGCCAGTGCCATAAATTATGTTAAATCCAGTTGTGATCTGATAAACTATCCTTTGTGGAAATTATTTTTGTATTTTAATTTCTGCTTACTTTTGTATAGTGCTGTGTGGCACAAGCATTTCAAACAAGCATTCCTGTTTATGCATTACTGTTTTATACAGTAATTTCATGAACTGTTCATTTCTGTCACCAGGTATGCCTTGACCGAGTATTAGGTTGTTACAAGGGACTGGAACAGCCATTGTTAGAAGTTAAATTAGATGTGAAGCCTGAGAAGAAAGAAGAACTGAAAGATGAAGAGAAAGAACTAAAAGACTATCAAATTGCTCGTGTTGACTTAATAAAAGGGGCACTGCGAACAGATATTATTTTAAGGATAAGGTAACGAAACATTAATTTTTTAAAAAAAGAGACTTCTTTTTTCATTGTACTTACTATTGATGTTAATAATATAATAGTAATTAAACAATGGAAAATGGAAACGGCTTTAGGCAATATAAATTACAAGGAAAGGGAAAATGACTCATCACTCATCAAAGTTGAAGGCAGCGACGGTAGAAGAACTATATCACGAACAGAAAAATACACAATATTTTGGTCTTAAACCTTTGAATAATGGAGACAAAGAGACTGCCGTGAGGCACTGAAAATTAGATGGGGGGGGGGGGGGGGGCGGAAAAAACAGATACCCGTCACTAACCACAGATGAAGGTAGGAGGGTGAGACAAACATGTAAAAACATACAAAAAAAAATGCATAAACCTTAATCATGTGAGAGGTGAGACATATGGTAGGTGCATGATTAATGTGGCAGGTTGGGATGTGACCACATCTTTACCTCTGCCATATGTCTCGCCTCTCACATGATTAAGACTCATGTCGAAAAATTGTGCAATTTGTTTTGGTTTTGTGTTTTTACGTGTTTGTCTCGCCCTCCTGCCTTCATCTGTGGTAAGTGATGGGTATATGTTTATTTTTCCCTCCCCCCTATCCTATCATATGGTCTTAAACCTTATTCATGCTAAAGAGAATGAGTCATGTGGCTTGGGAGGTGTGCACGCCGAAGTCATGTAAGAAACTTCGGCGTGTGCACACCTCCCGTCCCACATGACTCATTCTTTTTAGCATGAATAAGGTTTAAGACCAAAATATTGTGTATTTTTGTGTTCATGATATATGTTCTTCTCCCGTCACTGCCTTCAACTTTGGTGAGTGGTGAGTCATCTTCCCTTTCCTTGTAATTTAATAATATAATAGAAAAGATTATTCAGATGTGAATTCAAACAAGGATAAGTCGTCAGTTACCAGAGTTAGAGGAAGAAGGACTATTATGATGCATACTATGTGAAAACACAAATACTTGAAGTTTTGTATTACCCTTTGTTCATGTTGGATAAAGGAAACAAAGAAACTGCCGAGAGGCACTGAAAATAAGATAGGATAGGGAAAATAAACAGTTACCCGTCACTTACCACAGATGAAGGCAGGAGGGCGTAACACGTAAAAACACAAAAACAAACGAATTGCACAATATTTCGACTTTAGTCTTAGTCATGTGGGAGGCGAGACATATGGCAGGGGGAAAGATGTGGTCACATCCGAGCCCGCCACATGAATGCAGACGCATCTGTTCTGATCATGAATCAATCTCCAGTTACTCCCAAAAACTATCCCAAGCCCTTGTTTCCCGCCGATACCCCCATGATCTTGTGGAAAAACAAATTTCCCGTGCCATCACCCACAACCCTCGTTCTGCACCTCCTAAAGCTGACCGTGGACCAACACTTGTCACCCAGTTCTTTCCTGGCCTGGAATCTGTCAATCAGATACTCCGCCGTGGGCATGATTTCTTATGTTCCTTCCCTGAAATGCGTCTCCTCCTTCCCAAAATCCTACCCACTTCTCCCCGCACCTGCTTCAGCAGACCACCCAATCTGTACAACATCTTGGTCCACAAGTATTTACCTGCCGACTCTCCTAGACCTCCACAGGGATCTTTCCCGTGTAACAGACCCCGCTGTAAAACTTGCAGCATGCACCCAGCCACCACTACTTACTCTAATCCTGTCACAGGCGAACCTTTCCGTATAATTGGACATGCCACATGTGCTACCACTCACCTTATTTACCAACTCACCTGCATCCACTGCACTGCCTCTTACATTGGTCTCACCACTCAACAACTTTCCTACAGAATGAATGGCCACAGGCAAACAGTTTATACTTCCAACCCAGACCATCCCGTGGCAATTCATGTGAACTTCCATAATTCAAACAACCTCAACACCTGTTTCACAGTCAGAGCTATTAGAGTTTTTCCTAATACCACCACCCCTTCAGAACTCCGCAGTTGGGAACTAGCCTACCAACATATCCTTGACACCAGACACACCCCTGGCCTAAATCTACGTTAAACCTGTCACTTGCCATCTCTCATTTCATTTTACAGTCGGTTATTTTTATTTTTATATGTACATTACATCTATTCATTTTTTTCCTATATATATTTTTAAATTCTTCTATCTCCCTTTATTTTCAATTATAACTTTTTGAATTATGCTATACAAAGATTATATTGATTTGTTTCACTTTTATCGCTGGTCAAGCCAATCCTCCCCCCCTCCCGGCAATTCTACCACTACCACGTGTTTTCCGCCTGTGCTTCATTCATGTGGCGGGCTCGGATATGACCCACATCTTTCCCCCTGCCATATGTCTTAAATACATATTCATGTGGCGGGCTCGGATGTAACCACATCTTTCCCCCTGCCATACGTCTCGCCTCCCACATGAGTAAGACTAAAGTCGAAATATTGTGCAATTCGTTTGTTTTTGTGTTTTTACGTGTTTCGCCCTCCTGCCTTTGTTCATGTAGAAGATTAAATGAAGTACTGGGCACATTCTGGTAGCCAGGATTAGCTTATGAATGATCTGAGGTAGAAAAGATATATTTAAAAATATATATTGTTTCTCAAAAGTTATGGAGGGAGAAGGGGAAACTTTGTCATGCTGGGTTAAAATGGAAATGTGATAAACAATACTGAAAAACTAAAAGGGCCCTAATTAATTTAATTAAAATGTGGTGGAACACCTACTCCAGTAGCAATTTCTCTAGTCATCTATTTACCCCTTTCTTCTTTGCTATTTTTTAAAATTATTATCTCAAATTCATTGAGTATAAATTACACCACTCATCTAGTTTTGCACTTTAGGAATTTTAATTTTAAATTAGTTCATCATTTTCAGTAAATAATTCATCACTTCCCTTGGTAATTTATTCCAATCTCAGACTTTACCTACAAATGAACATTTTTCCACTCCTTTATGCAAGAAATCAAATGCCAGCTGATGGTCATGATCATCTTTTCCCTACCATGTGCTTCTCTTCATTCTTCCACCAAAATCTTTGCAAGCTTCATTACCAACACCTGGGATACTTCCAGCATTCTCTTCACCTTTTACCTGGTTTCCAATGCATCCTAGTCTATCCCCTTTATCATATCAGCCACTGATTATGATCTGTGGTAATTTCCACAGAAAAATCTAGCTGCCCTCCTCTGCAGCTGGCTGACCAAAGTTTTGTAGCCCAACTTCCTTGATTCTTAAGGATTTTGTAATCTTTACCTACCACCTTCCCACATTTGACCTGCCCAGTTATTGTTTGTCCAACATACTTACAGTTTATATCTTCAACCTGTATATCCCCAGCCTAGAATTGTGAACAGTGTTTAGTTTTCTGTTAGTGTACCTAATAAGCTGACTCTTCTATGTATTTATTTTTATTTAATGTTGGCCCACCTAACTAAATATACCATCCAAGTCACCATGCAGCTATTTGTCTTCTCCTATTTTGATCCTGTTCTACAATATTCTGTAATCTACAAACAACCAAACTTCTAAATATAAATATTGTTCTCGGGTGACTAGCCGAGTTATAGGAGTGTTATAATTACACAATATTTCGGCACTCTCAATCATTGGCGCGATCTTCTGGTGAAGTGAAGTCAGGAAGTGCAAAGTTGCTGAGATAGACCAGACTCCTGGTGCTATGCTGTGATTGGTAGCTGTGGAACCAGTCGTAGCAGGGGTCAAATATCGTTGCGACTTGAATTGATGCCAAGATGGAGTTATGGCTAGATTCAATGTCCTTTTCCTTTTTTCACATGGCATGTAGCGGGCGGGCTGAAAGTCATCGCTCGTTCGAAGATGATATCCGCTTATGGGGAAGATTTTTGCTTCTTTCGAACGATGAGTTGTGACGAGGCAGGACCCCGGCTATGATTGGTTACAAAGCTGACCAATCACGTGGCAGCATGGCTCAATATGAGGCCCGCAACGGATCCATGTTGACCCATCAGTTGGATAAACAATTTAAGGCGAAGGCTTTGTTTTCAGATATCATCTTCGAACGAGCGATGACTTTCAGCCCATCTGCTACATGCCATGTAAAAAAGGACATTGAATGTAGCCGTAACTCCATCTTGGCATCGATTCAAGTCCCGACGTGATTTGACACCTGCTACGACTGGTTTCACAGCTGACCAATAACAGCGTAGCACCAGGAGTCTGATCTAGCTCAGCAACTTCGCACGTTCCTGACCTCACTTCACCAGAAGATGGCGCCAATGTTTGAGAGCGCTGAAATATTGTGTGATTATAACACTTCTATAACTCGGCTAGTAACTCGAGAACAATATTTATATTCTCAACGCCGAGAAAGACAACGTAATTATGAACCAAACTTCTGACTGTAAATCATCAATACAGTAATTCATTAGAATGATGAGTAATGTTGGTCCTAATACACAATCCAGTGGCACTTCCATTTTTATTTCCACTTCTTTTAATACTTTGTTCCCTAACTTAAGGCTTTGCTTTCTATCTTATAATGATTACTCTAACCAGCAAGTCACTTTTTCATCCACTCCAATGTTTTTCACTTTATTTAACACCAAATTAGGGCTTCGTCTGTCAAATGCCCGAGCAAAATCAATTGTTACACTATCAGCTTGGCCTCCCTTGTCCATTTTACCCAAAATATCTTGCATATAACCCACCAACTGTGATTCACATGAATATCGTTGTTTTCAGTTTGCAAATCAGATCTTTTCCTAACAGAGGTTTCTGATGTGATTGCATGTGGAAAAAGTTCTTTATAACCCAAACTGGACATGCAAGGAGACATTATTCTAACAGAAGCAGGAGGGTAGAAACCAAGAAAGATAAAAAGAATCTAACATTAGAAGTAGTAACAGCTTTAGAAAAGATGAGGGGTGGAAGGTATTGATGAAGTGAGTGTGGAAATGGTAATAGCAGCAAGAGTAATAGGAAAGGAGTAGTTTTATCATGTGATGAGAACAATTTGGAAGGAGAAGTCATCTCTGAAAGAAAGGGAATAATTGTACCTATCTTATAAAAAGGAAGTGTAAGAATTATAAATGAGTCTTATGTGCCATTGTACCATAGTTTATGAGAAGATCCTAGAGTAAAGAGAATGCCAGTGGTTTTGTTGGATATTGAGATAACATACGATTGTTTGCAAGGGAGAAGGCATGGAAGACTATGGAAAAAAATAAACTATAAGTAGAGGACGACTTGAACAATAGTGTAATGGAAAAGAAGGCGATGTCGGCATAGATGACTTAGGATATCCTGTTTTGAGGACAGAATTTAATAAAGCTCTGGATGACTTGAAAGCAAATAAGGCAGTTGGAATTGATGAGATCCCTGAAGAACTTCTTAAATCCCTAGGAGAGGACAGAATCGAAAGATTATTCAAGCTGATATCAAAAACTTATGAAACAGGAGAAATTCCAACTGATGTTAATAAAAATATCATCTTCACACTTCCAAAGAAAGTACAAGCCAACAAATGTGAGAATTATCGCACAATTAGTCTAAAAACACATGCTTCAAAATTATTGACCAGAATAATATACAGAAGGATGGAAAGGGTAATAGAAGAGATAGTAGGTGAAGATCAGTTTGGGTTTAGGAAAAATCGCAGTACAAGGGAAGCAATTTTGTCTGTAAGATTAATACTTAAGGGCGGATCAAGAAATACAAATATACTTTAATGGCATTTGTTGATTTAGAAAAAGCTTTTGATAATGTTAGGTGGGACAAGATGTTCAAAATTTTAAAGAAGTCAGGTCTAAAGTATCGAGATAGAAGAATACTCTATAAACTATATAAGAATCAGGTGGCTATAATAAAAGTAGAGAATCAAGAGAGACATGCATCAGTTAAAAAGGGTGTGAGACAAAGCTGTAGTCTATCCCCGTTAATATTCAACTTGTATGTAGAAGAAGCAATGAAGAAAGTAAAAAAAAAATTTCCATGTGGCATAAGTTTTCAGGGAGAAAAAATCAGTATGCTACGATTTGCTGACGACATTGTCTTGTTAGCAGAGAGGGCTGAGGATATTGAGAAGTTACTGAATGGCATGAACAAAATACTGAAGGAAGATTTTGGACTGAATATAAATCAAAGCAATACTAAAGTGATGAAATGTAGCAGAAATGATACCAATACTAGTGGATTAAATATAAAAATAGAATCGGATTTAACAGGAGAAGTAAGAGAATTCTGTTACTTGGGAAGTAAAATTACAACCGATGGCCGAAGCAGGAATGATGTTAAAAGCAGAATACCACTAGCAAAAAGAGCCTTCATGAAAAAGAGAAAGCTTTTAGTTTCAAATATTGATCTAGGAATTAGAAAGAACTTTTTAAAACTCTTTGTGTGGAGCACAGCACTTTATGGTAGTGAAACATGGACTTTATGAATACCGGAAATAAAGAAAATTGAAGCATTTGAAATGTGGTCCTACAGAAGAATGCTGAAAATTAAATGGACAGACAAAGTAAGAAATGAACGAGTTCTGGAAATGATGGGTGAGAAAATAAGTTTGTGGAAGAAGCTTACGGAAAGAAGAGACAGGCTGGTATGTCATATTTTGAGACATGCTGGATTGGTTAATTTGTTAGTGGAAGGAACAGTCGATGGTAAGAACTGTAGAGGAAGACAGAGATTAGAATATATGAAGCAGATAATTGAGGATGTGGGCTGTAAGGGGTATGTAGAAATGAAGAGGTTAGCACAGGATAGGAAGGGATGGAGGATTGCATCAAATCAGTCGAAAGACTGACGACAGCAAAAAAAGTAGAGTAAAAGAATTGTGCCAGTGGTGGGAGGGGGGGGAGGGGAAGGACAGATTGATGAAATAAAGAAGTGTGAGCTATGTGATAGTGGGAGAAGAAAGGACAGATTGACTGGAACAAAGAAATGGTTTAAAACAATGTAATGGACGAGATAACTGAGAAGGTAGCAGGAACAATGGGAGAAGCTAGTGGCTTTTGCAGATGACCTAATGATTTGGGGTAATAGGAAGAGCATGTCCAGTAGCAGTTAGGCATACATGCAGATCAACATGGCATAAAATTCAATATATTATCACAACCAGAAATGAGGAAAAATTAACCAGGGAAATTATGGTGTAGGAAAACAGCTGAAGAAGGTTAATACTTTTAAATACGTGGTAAGAGTTGTTGAGGAAAGTGGAGTACATGGTGGAGATAAAAATGAAAGAAGTGTTGGAAGCCTAATATGAAACAAGTTATGCCTTCCAAACAAACTAAAACTCCAGAAATGCTCTAATTAACATTCCATTTTCCGATATAACTATCTAATCCTAATCAATTGGGAATGAATTAAGGCACCTTAAAATTGACATTATTGAGTAGAGTGCTTCTCAGGAGGGTATTGTGCAACATAAAGTCAATCTGATTAGACTTGCACAAGACTGTCTACTATAACATTTAAACTGATTTATGTTTCATGTTTTGTGTTATTCCAGCTTTCTTACCTGCATTTTTTTTTTTTAAAAATGATGCAGTTACTTTATTCTTGCCCAATTTCATGTTATTGTCATTTATTATTGTGACTTTTAAAATAATTATATCTTAAAATATAACATGGGTATTTACTTGTTTCATGCAACTTTGTCCAAAGTGAATAAATAAAAATAATTTACCTCAGTGACATCAGTTTATGACTGTTTTGTTATCTGTTTCAGGTATATTTTGGAGATCCTCAGACCAGGCCCAAAATCTGTTATCGCAGCTCTAGAGATTTTGACCAGAGTAGCACGCCACTCACTTGCAGCTGTTACTGCCATTACATCTTGTCCAAGACTGTTGGCTGTAATAATAGAAAACTTTGTTCCTAGAGATTGGAGACAGCTTGGTAATAAAGGATTGAGCTTATTTTAGTTGCACTTAACCTAAATGCTTGAGTGGTGTTGCAAAATTTCTAAAATCCATAAGCCTCCATTTGCCATACTTTCCTTGTCTTTTTTAGGAAATTAATTGCTAAAAAGAGGATGTATTGTGAAAGTTTTAAGTCTCATAAATTTAAAAATATTTTAATGACATCTGAACAATCAAGTAGTCACTTTTTGTTTATCTTAACACTAGAATTTCTTATTTTACAATGCCATCAGTAGAGGACGTTAGACCAAATATGAATTACATAATTTTTTCATTGCCTTGCCCCCCCCCCTTTTTTTTTTTTTTTTTTTTAGTTTAGGGACCGAGCATGGTGGTGTAACGGCTAGCGTTCTGGCCTCACATTCGGAAGGACGGTGGTTCGAATCCCCGTCCGGGCATCCAGATTTGGGTTTTCCATGGTTTCCCAAATCACTCTAGGCAAATGCCGGGTTGCTTCCTTCAAAAGGCCATGGCCAAATTCCTTCCCATTCCTTACCCCCCATCCTTTCCCGTCTCTAAAGACCTCGCTGTTAGAGAGATGTTAAAAAAAATAGTTTAGGAATGAGCATGTAATAAATGCATACAGCATCTGCATAGGCACATCACACACGAAAACATAAATCAAGCTGCTACATCCCCCCTTCAGGGCTATTGTGTTGTTTTTAGCAATAATTTTTTAATTAGGTAGTGAAAAGTTTAATTTTATGGTATGATCTAAGATTTTAGAAGGAAAAAGGTTTCACTCAGTCAAATGTGGCTGCAAATACAGAAATAGGAATCGCATAAGCACATTAAACACACATTTTTTAATTACTATAATTACCATCACATACCACAATTTCCAGCCACTGACTTCACAAACTTTTCCCCTTTCTCTTCGCATAAACTCTCCATCACCACACTAGTCCAGTCCACTCCTCTCTTCAGCACACATTTATCCACTGTTTATCCTTTACCTTCATTTCACATATTTTTCTTGGTGTTCTATGTGCCCCTATTCTCTTAAGATGTCCATACCACTTGACACTTGACTTCTCTTTCCTTTCTTGTGGGGATTTCTCTTTCACTTCATATATTTATCCTATCCACTCTTGAAATCACTGTTTGACAAATTTAATTCACTTACTCTACATGACTGATATCTCACTTCACTGTTCATTTTTAAGCAGCTTGTCATCCCCACCCTGTTCCCTCCTCCCCCATGCCACTTGTGCCATGATCTACCTCATGTGCCTCCGTTGCATAAGTTCTAATATTGACCTCAACACAAACCAGTTGGCCATTAGGATGAATTACCACAGAAAAACAGTTTACTCTGAAAATACATACCGTTGTGATGCCTTTCTCAACTGTTTAATATATAATTATTCCGTTTCACCACTTGGTTGCTGCACATGCTAGCTCCCACTATGTGTTAGACCTAGATAAACTTTTTCACAATAAGAGCAATCAGAGTACTCCATGAAACATTACACACACAATTCTGATGGTGGTAGTTGACCCATGAATATGCTCTGGGCTCCAGACACCTGCTGGGCCTCAATCGCAGATAATAACTTCTGCTTCGCCATTCCATACTGGTAAACCCATCACTTCAAAATTTAGTTTCTTCTCTTCAATATCGGTCATCTAAGGACCACGAAAAGTAACCCCATGCATTCATTTCAATGCTTCTTTTCTTGACTTACAATAGTTCTTCATCTTCTCACTTTGCTGTTTCCTCCTTTCTTCTGTCCGTGTGCTACTACATTTCCTCTTCTCCTAGAAACCCTTGAAATTTTGAATCAATTTGCTAAAAGTTGCTCTATCTTGTATTAAATCTTCTATTATTCCAATCTCAATCATATCTTTCTTTACTCCTTGGATTCACTGGTTGCCCTTCTTACTCTTGTAAACATGATTGAAAATTCTTTTTGTAAGTCTGGTGTTATACATTCTCATTATGTGACCAAAAAAACTAATTCTCCTCTTTCTGATCATGTCTGACATCCTTTCAATTTCTTCTTCTTCTTTGTATAGGTCTTTATTCCTCCAGTGTCTAAACTCGCCATTTTCAGTTTTTGGTGATCCCCAAATTTTTCTCAATGTGGCTGTCCTATATGTATATATATATAGGATCGTGCTATGCCTATTGAATGGGTGTGCCAGGATGACTGACACGTGGGTTCTAAATGGTTAACCTACGATGCCCTATGACTTGCGCCGACTTTCTTCATATCTTCTGCTCTTGACTTCTTCTCTCTTGAGCCTATCCTCTTCTTTTCTTGCGCTAGCAAATAAACATGAGCATCGGGGGTAACTTGTAATTAGGAGACGGAGCGGGCAGCTACGAGCTACTTGAAATAAAACAATGTCTCTGGAAACCCCATTTAATTGCACTGGACCATAAATCAACTACAGTCGATGTAAAAATTCAGAGGTATCCCGTAACCCGTAATACTGACCCTAGGGATGAAACTTAGCCCTACAGTTCACAACTAACAGAAAATGGTGACGTTGGTGCAGCGAATATCTATCTCTGAGGCCTAGATGTTATCTTGTAGATCGTCAGTCAAGAAGTGAGAGTGATCAATGTATTCTAGTTTGCTGGAAAAGTATTGGCTTGCATTCTCAGCACTGCACGTGTAGCTTGTAATCCGAACTGTCGATCGACAGGAAGTCGAACAACAGGACGTGCTTACTCGACATCTGACTGCAGTGAAACTTAGGAAACTTACATGATTTCGTTATTAAAATATTATAATAAATGACGTCCCATCACATCAAGATTTTCCTTTCCCTTTTCTCTATCTCTTCTGTTTCTCCAGTTCTCATAGAGAACAAGCATTATGAGGCATACAGTCCATCTGGTTTGATTACTGTGTTGTAGTGTTTGATTTTAGTTTTCCTTGATAGATTCTTCTTATTGTATGTATCTTTAGTCAATTGGTATGCTAGTTCTAGTTTTCTTGCTTTTGATATATTTGCTTCCTTATCTAGACCATTAATCTGAATTACTTCACCTAGATATTTAAATTTATTGACCTTGTTAATTTTTCTGTACTCTGTGTTTAGTGCTGTGGGTGAATCACTAATATTGGTAATGAATTTACTCTTCTCAAAAGAGATCTGAAGTCCAACTTTTCCTGCTATATCTTACAAAAGGTTGATTTGTTCGAGTGCGGTTTCTACTCTTTCAGAAAGAACCGCTATGTCATCAGCGAAGGCCAAACAGTTTATCCCAACCCCTTTGTGCTTTGAACCTAATCTTATCTCATGGTGAATTCCCCTTTCCTTGAGTTTCTCTTCCCATACTCTTATTACCTACTCCAAAACACACTTGAAAAGAATTGGGGAAAGCCCATCTCCCTGCCTGACACCAGTTTTTATTTTAAATTCCTCTGAGATCTCTCCCATAAATTTCACTTTTGAATTTGTTCCAGTGAGGGTCTGCCTGATTATGTTGACCAGTTTCGAATCAACACCAAATTCCTGTAAAATGTTCAGTAATGAAACTCTATCTACTGAGTCGTAGGCTTTCTTGAAGTCCACATAAACTATAACATAGTTCTTTTTGTTCCTTGTAACCATGTCTCGTATTAGAGTTTTCAGATTTAGAATCTGTTGAAAATTTAGTTTATTAATTTATTTTTACTTATTTTAATAGTAGCTAATAATAATTACATATTGCTTATTTTACATATTGCTTATTTTACATATGATGACATATTGTTTTTGTAACCCCCCACCGAGTGTGGTGGGTGAGTGGTTAACACTGTGGCCTCGCATTTGGGAGGACGGCGGTTCGAATCCCCATCCGGGCATCCAGATTTGGATTTTCTACGGTTTCCCCAAATCACTCCAGGCGACTGCCGGGAGGCTTCTTTCAGAAGGGCCATGGCCGAATTCCTTCCCGTTCCTTGTCCCCAGTCCCATCCCACTTCTAATGACCTCGACATTGATGAGGCGTAAAGCAATAAGTAAAAATATATATATATATATATGAAATTCACCAGTCGGCCGTGTATGTGTACACATGTGACACCGCCTGGTGCTTCACCTTCTGCACATTTAAGGCTGCTGTAGGCCAAAATATTGCGCTACTCTTGTGTTTGTTTTTTGTTCGTCGTCCCAGCCGCCTTCGATTGTGTTTTATATATATATATATATATATATATATATATATATATTTTTGTCACCCCCTACCACTTTTGATCTGTACTAACGGGCATAAATAACCATTCGTGTGGCAGGATTGATCGTATGTGCTCAAGTGAACTTTGGTTTATGCTTCATCTTCTCCAATCTACTACACACAAAATATTGTGATTTTTTGTGTTTGTGTATTCTCTGCTGCAATGATTATGGTACATTGGTTCCAGTTTTATAGCTATTTTGGTGATTTAGATGAAATGTATTGAAGGTTCATAGTAGTATTAATAGTATGTGGTAAATGATCACACTGAAGATGCAAATTCTTTTGTGACAGCTTTCACTCATTATTTTAAAGAAAATATTCATTTAATGATTGAAATTAATTAAATGATGTAAAGTTTTCTTCCTGCCAGTGGAAGTAGTGCTAAGTCTGCACAGTAATACAAAGAATGTATTTGGGGAGTTAACTGCATTTGAGTTTTCGACAGGTGCAGATGGTTGCACGAGTGTGCACAGAGCAGGTCTGTTTTTGGCCATCTACGGTAGCAACAGTGCCGAGTGAAGATTCGTTTGTTTAACAGTTTAATTGATTGTGACCAATGGAACATTGTCAGTGTTATTCACAGTTGGATAGCAAAACTGGAATTGTTTGTGAATGTGTTATCCTGAATGGACGCACAACTTTTGATACCTATTTTGATGTAGGTGTACTCTATGTTAATTTTCCACTTTAAGAATCTGCATCTTTTGGATCGAAAACTTCCAATAGGTAAATCCTGAGGAGTGAGTTAAGAAATAAACTGACTGGTGGACAGTATTACCTATTATGAACTTGTGTGACTTTCATGTAATAATTTTCCCCACCCTACCAGAAGTCGACTAATAACTGCACCATGGTGACCATGGCTCATCGAACCATTACGGTTTTACATAACTAATTACAAAATTAAGAATTTTATCACGTCTATAATTAACCAAAACAGTTTTTCTACGAAATAATATAAAAATCCTGAAATCACAATCGATCTGAATTAATTGAAGTTCTTGTCAAAAAATCCACAAGCACCAGCAGTGATTGCTGCCAAAGAAGGTAGATTGTAATAAAAATAAGTTCAGCACAGTTAATGGCCACTTTCACACAGCATTCATTCAACATGGCATCTGGCTGTATAGCAACTCCCACATATTATCTGAAAAAAATATCAGTGTACTTGTTTCAACATTTCAGATCTAATAGAAATTCTTTTAAGACTCACTGACTAGTGAAATTGCCGTTTTAGCTACCAATGGTAATGTTTCTACCACTATAACTTGTGAGAAGGTCATGCACCTGCTCTGTTCACTTTTGCACACTGTGTGAGACAGCCAGTCTCTGCAACTCCCCTTCAATATTCTTACACATCTTGGCATGTGTCTTCTACCGTAGTAACACATTTTACCTGCTAACTCTTTGGCCAACTAAGACTTAGCTTAAATATTGAAATATTTCATTGCTACAGTTATTAAATCATTTAATGGTGTTCTATTGATACTAGATTAACTCATTTAATTTCCAGTGTCTACAGCTATTATCTATGACTTTAATTAACTAAATAATGTACAAACTCCTGAGCGTGTGCTTAAGTATTTCAAATCCTGACTGGCCAGTCTAAATCCTCCTTAAATAGCATCCCTGCCAATTCCTAGTATTGTCAATTATAGATCACTATGTTATTCAAGTCTGAATTTAATTAACTCAACTTATTTCACAAGCAATTAACAAGTTACTTCTAAAATATCAACATTGCATCTGAAAAGTTACTCAAGCTCTATTACAATTAATTGTAGCTATGAGAAATACACCATGGTGACTGATGATTATCTACATCCATACTCTGCAAATCACAAACATTGTGGGTGGCAGAGGGTGCTAAGCACTAATCCTAAACCTGTGCATTCCAAACCCGAATAGCACGAGGAAAGAAGGAATACATAAAAGCATCAATACGGCATCTTATTTCTCGAATCTTCTCTCCGGTCATTGCGACCTAAATAGGTTGGCAGAAGAAGTATTTCATTGCACTCGTAATTTAAAGATTTTCACATATTCTCCAATAAATTCAAACGCAAATTACGTCGTCTGTCTTCCAAACTATCCCAGCCCAATCTATGTGTCAATTCTATGACACATTCATAAGGACTGTAGCAACCAGTCACGAATCGAGCGGCTCTCCTCTGCACCCTCTCCACTGAGTCGATCAGGCCCTTGCGATACGGATCCCAAACTCCACAACAGTAATCCAGATGCAAAATTAGAGGCGCAATGCTTCACAAATCGTAGGTGGTCTAACAATGTCATATGTGTACACTTTTTTACGCTATATTGATCCTTCAGGTGTTGTTTCTCTCACAGTAAGTGTTAGTTTGATCTGCACTAGTAATATTATAAATGAGGAAATAAGTCTCTGTCTTTTTATTACGTTTTGGTGACCTAATAGCTATACTGATATTGATGGATTGAGTATGTTTGTTACCAATGCTTTCATGTGGTTGTTTTTTATTTTTTTTATTAATGCAGAAAGAGATATCATTTAAATATATTCCTTAAATTTTTCAATTATACTGATAGAAAATAAATTTGATATGATATTGTAAAAACCTGAGCAATAATATTGGTGTCTTATTTCCTGAATTTTTGGGAGTAGGAATTTCTTGTATTCTGTTTCTTAAACTTCATTTAAGAGAAGGGATTATGCTTTTGCACATTTAAAAATAAATTTTTACTGTTACAGTTACTGAGACAAAGCCACAGGATATGGTCAGTGTGTATGGAGTTCCATTGGTACAAGCCTTGAAATTGCTCCGTGTCTTAGCCTGTAGTTCACACACCCTTGCAATGGAATTAGCTTCTGTATATGGAATACAGGATGTGCTAATCAGCTATATAAGTATAGATCCGAGGTTAGTAGTGAAGTACTTTTATTTATATCATAACTATAATTTTTTAACATCGTTGTATTGGTGAAATGGGAGGGTTTAAAATTGGTTATATATTTTTTATACTTTGACATTCATACTGTGCTATTTCTTTTCTTAGCGAATGTGGTCTTCCTCATGCAGAAGCATTGCGTCTTAGCTTAGAGAGCTTTTACCTCTGGCAGACTCTTCTCTGCTACAATGTAGCTGCAAATACCTTGGTGTAAGATTTTTTTGTTGTGTTTAAACATTAAAAGCATTTAAATTTATAAATCATTAGAGGAGACTATAATAACTATGTTTTGCAGGGATTTGTACCCGGTTCTAATGAGACTTGTGCAATTTCATTACAACTGTACGTCAGTGTCAGATAACTCATCGACATTTGCTCATGAACATGGAGCGGCTTTATTTTCTCTGTTAGAGCAAGGCATCTCCACAGCAAGGAGACAGAAATTATCACCCAACATGAAGCAGTTCATGGTACTTCCAATGGAGCACTTCCAAAATTATGTTCAACCATTGGAAATGTGTGGAGTAAAATGGTTTTCTCAGCTTCAACAGTCTGAGACATTGACAGTGAGTACAGTTCACTATTAATTTATATCTACAGTGCACTTCTATACTTCTGCACTCCATATGAATACTTGTCATCCCACTGGATATCATTTACTTATAGCAATGTGTTGTTATTATGTGTCAGCAAGATCATCAAAAGCCTATTGCTGTCACTAGAAGATAAATATATCACCATATTTCTATGAATTAATTATTTTCTCTGTTATGAGTGTTGTATATTGCATTGTTCCAAACCTTCATCAGTTCTAAATATCAGACAGTTATCTTTCCTTTATTCCTTATTTTATTCTTGCGATTAATGCATTCAGACAATTTTATACTGCACTTCATTTATTTTATTTTGACTATGGTCACTTTTATTTTTCTAGTTCCTTATTCATTCTCTGCAATATCCATTATACCAGATTTTTCATTTATTTAATCCTCAGTTTTGGTCCAAAGGTTATGACTCCTCTTTCTCCATACACTACCATTTAGACACTTATGTCGCTATCTTCCGAAATAGTTCTAGTTAACTAGAATTTCTCATTTTTTTGTGTAATGGTTCATACCATTTATTTCCCTAGTTTTGTTCCTGTGTATTGTGATATCTGTGCTTGTAATATTTGTTATTTACTTACTTAATATGCTTTATTATTTTTTCTGATTATACTTTGTATATTTAGCTGTTAATGACTTCTTCTTCTATTTTGCCCAGGCTCTTGTCTATATATCAATCCTGTCATGTGCCAGTGTGTTAAACCATTTTTAGTTCATCTATTTCTGTACTTTATAGCTTATTATTCCGTCAACGGTTGCCTTATTCATTTATTAGTGACACAGGTGTTCAAAAGAAATTGTAAAACTTTTTCTTTTATTTTATTTCGCCAGTTGAGCTCTTAAATAATTTTATGTTGCAAGCTCCTCACAGAGAAATGAAGGAAACTCTTCTCACTCATACACAGTTACTGTCAATGTCAACCAATTCTGTATCCAGACATCCCAATGAAAATCCATATGCTCCTTCTGACCACCTTCTATCTAGACCATTTGCACTCTGCCAGCAACAGGCACTGTACCTTGGCAGTTTTACAACTATCACATTGTTTCTATACAGGAGACCAGAGATCCTATATTTCATGTAGTAAGTGGGCGTCCAATAATTATATGAGCAGTTCTGGTCCCCCCCCCCCTTTCTCTCCCCCAGGTGAGGCATTTGGTGAGATATATGCTGGGAGACACTTCCCCCTCGAGATAAACCTCATAATTAAAAAAATCTATATCATTCTTCAATGTTCAGATGATGACATGAGCTTTCTACAACCCCCTCACCCCCCCCCCCCCCAATTTGTGCTCATGTAATTAGTGGATGCCCCCTAATTAGTGATTTGTTAAGATGTGGTTGTATGAATGTGTATCGATGATATTCGGAGCATCGATTCAATTAATTGATTAGTACATGGCAATGTGAGTCACACAGAACTACAGTCACTGAATAACTTGTGTAGAATGTCGTTGTGTACAAGTAAGTGCTATGAAACCATGCCGGGTCCATGTGGATATGTATTTTGGGCTTCTGTGTCAGTAAAATTAATAGTGCCAGTCATATTCACACCGTCAAGCTAGCCAGAGTCTGTAAAATTGTTTAATCAGGTGCTAGAATAGCATGTAATGTGTTTTTATAGCATTGTAATTGTAGTACTAACTGCTGTTCAGACTTGGTTAAAACTGTATTTATCACTCATAAGAACTTTCAATCTTTGGAATATGGTTTCATTACATACAAATGTTTTTACTTTTATATCTTTTCAGTTGGTGGTCAGTATATTGTACTATTAAAACTGTGCCAGTAAAAGTGTGGTTTTGCATTCTGTGAGCATGTGTGTCAAATGTGATCGAATCCTACTGCATATTTATCATTTAAAATCTTTAAATATTGAGCTGACTGTGAATACACTTGTTAACCAACCGTGGTGACCGGATTACTAAAAGAAACTAAGTCTACATACCAAACATTAGGCAGATTAAGTCATCTACTAATGACTATTTTAAAACTATGTAAATAAGAAAAGAAAGGGAAATTAACCCACCACATACCAAAGTGGACGGATGCGATGAGAGAACACTAATGCTGACAAACAAACAACACAATATTTCGGCATATGCCTTGCTCACAAATAGAAAAAACGGGCCATTGGGCTCGGAACGTGTGTGCACACCGAACGTTACCTAATGACTAACCGTGTTGTGGTGGGGGGGGACGGATAAGGAGTAGACTATCGATATCGGTATACAATGTCTGAGATAATATATTTAATATTTTGGCAGGCGATGGTAAAATGAGCAAATGTAGTAACGATATCGATAGTCTACTCCTTATCCGTCCCCCCCCCCCTCACCACAACACGGTTAGTCATTAGGTAACGTTCGGTGTGCACACACATTCCGAGCCTAATGGCCCGTTTTTTTCTATTTGTGAGCAAGGCATATGCCGAAATATTGTGTTGTTTGTTTGTCAGCATTAGTGTTCTCTCATCGCATCCGTCCACTTTGGTATGTGGTGGGTTAATTTCCCTTTCTTTTCTTATTTATATCGCCTAGAAGCCGCTTCCATTTTCCTTAGTTGCATCATTATTTAAAACTATGTGAAATCTGTAATTTGACAACATCCACATTAAATTGAGTGATGGCAGCTTTGGCTGCAGATGTTCCCGTTTATTTTGTTTGTGTATCGGGTGGGGGGGGGGGATTAGTACCTAGCGGTTTTACAATGATATAATTTGTAAACTATAGAACCATGTGACATATTGTTCAGTATAGGTGAAGCATAAAAGTCTCGTGATCTGTTTAAGTTTTGCTTTCTCTCTGGTCCGCTACCATAGGTGTTTCAAAACTGTTAAGATTTAACATTGTAATTGTTTTTTAAAAGTTGTTGCAGATCAAACATCTTACACACTTTTGTTTTCAGTTAAAAGTACTTAACATTTAAACACAGTTTTATTTAGTTTTCAGCCTTGAAACTCGTCTCATCTGTCTTGAGTTGCCTAGCTAATTTGTACTCCAACAGTTCCTATTTGGTAAGTTTGCAATGTTATATGTACTTGAATATTATTTAAATAGTTTATTACCCATGGATGGTGTACTAGTTTTTATTGTTTCAGACAACAGATTTGGTTTCCCAGTTGGAACATACTGAAATTTTCATGCAGAAAGCTATAATTCCATTCTTAAAGTGCAATAATTTTCAAAAGCTAACAGCAAAATTAAGGTAAGTGTGTAGATTATAATGCTCATCTATTGACAAATGCTTGTCTTTTCTGAGTTTTCATCATTTCATAATGTTATTCCTTTTAGAATGTTACTTTAAATGAGTATAAAGATGTATGTTTAACCTTTTTTTAACTCATTAAATTGAATTATTAATTATCATAGACTGTTTTTGTATTCTTGTGTCATACGAAATAAATAAACTTTGAGTTGGACACCTGTTACTTCTAAACCTTTGTTCTTATTAACATGTATGTTTTACTGCGAATCTGGTACTATGGTGTGTGCCTCATGGTTTCCAAACAATGATTTTTGATAATCCTTGCATGCTTTTCGTGTTGCCTGGATGGCTGTAGGTCTATTTGTTTTCTTCTTCAGCTGGAAGTAAGCCCAGGGCCAGCTGTAGGGGAAGGACTTTCAATGGAGGATATAGGCAACACTTGTTAACCATACTATTAATAACCTGTATGTGAACAAATACTCTACGATATCTTGTACATCTATATCTGTAATTCATAAAACTATGGATGGCAGAGGGTGCTTTGCAAGAACACTAACTCTGTGTATTCAAGTTGCAAGTAGCATGAGAGAAGAAAAAATTCATTCTAGCATCCATACAACAGCAAATTTACTTATAGTCTTCAGGGAGTTGAAAGATAAATAGCTTAACTGTGAAATATCTTTATTCACAATGATATAAAATTAGAAAAACTGTGTACTAATAGTTTCATTTTAAAAGTATTGTCCATTTTCTAGCCCAAATTTTCAAGTGATTTTTGTGTGTGTTCAATTGATTTGTAATTTCAGTTGTTTTTCATGCTTTATATGAATGTTTGACTATTTTAGATTGTTCAGATGAACGATGTCAAACTACTTCAAAAAATTTTCCCTTACTAATGTTCATTCAATTATACAATTATACAATGAGCTGGTGTTGATCCATAAAGACATGATGATAAAAGTTTATAATTATTAATAATGGTTCTTCAGCTATGTTTTATTTATGAGCATCCTTTGTTCTTGCTTTTATTTCAATAACTGTAATTATACAGTTCACCTTGTTTTTCCCTTATGGATACAATGTATTATAATATTAGATTTATGTATTCTGATGAATTAATAGTACTGAGATAGAAATTATCTTACTTAACAATTTACTTGAAATCTTCCTATTTGAAGTTTCATTTCAGGGGAGGTTGGCAGAAGCCCTTCATCCGTGGTTACGATTTCCAACATTCTTATCCTAAAACGAGGAACATTATTCCCAAAATCCACCTTGCTCCATCATATATGTATAAATGCAAATATTACTATGTAACAATCCTGCTCAACTACTAGTTCCAACTTTCAAACTCCCTGTATTTGACTTTTCTTTCCTCTGCTAGGGACCACTCTATAATATTACCAACATATGTACTTTATAACTCTGTACATGGTGCACACATATCACATTTCAAATGGTGATGAATATGTAACTACTGCATTCTAAAATGGCATCATGGCCATTCACTCTCCATAAGGATGAATATCATTAAAGAGCATCATTTTAATAACTCCTTATATCAGTTCTCACAGTAATAACATATTCTTAGCTTATGGTCCTTGACAAAAGCCTTAGATAATCATTTAAATAACATCAAGGCTCATGATCAATTCTGCCTACCTTTAGCATCTTCATATCTTTTTCACCTTTCACCATTCTCATGCAACAATATGGCAGAAGCATTACAATAATGTGTGAACCCTGTGCTTCTGCCATGAATATGCTCGAAAATAAAAAATATATAAAAAATTAATCCTACTTATGGAAACATGTATTGATCTGGATTTTCTTCTCCATTACAAGATTTGTTACTTTGGGAAACTTTTGTTAATATTACTTTTTTGTTATTGTTGGAAGCCTTCTTCATGTCAGTATCTACCATCTGTGATTAATATGCAGTTTCCTTTAATATCAAAACTATTTTATATATCCTTTCACAACTTTTTTGGACCAAAATCACCTAACTTTGATATTTAAAAAAAAAAAAAAAAAAAAAAAAAAAAAAAAAAAAAAAAAACAGCACTTCTGAATGTCAAACCCTCCTTGTATGTACAATTTGTTGAGTTCCTTAAAGAGATTTTTTTCAACTAGGATTCCAAGAATTTAGCCATTTAAAGGTACTGTAAGTTTGGGCCATTTTGCACATTTGTGAGAGTTTTCAGAAAATTACCTTTTTTTCAGGCTATTAATGTTAGTAAAGACATATATATTTTAGCAGGGGTTTCAATACACTTATCAATAGTATAATATGACCACTAGTGTTTATTTTTTTGATTTGGGTAATTTATTTTAATTTAATCTCCTGCAATGATGCCCTCTCACTTATTATCTAGTGTAGAATATGATGCTGGAGTTTATTTTTATGATTTGGGTATGTTCGGGTCACTTCAGCGATTTTTGACACTTTTTCATTGTTGAAACTTCAGCTTTCTCTTTGTCACATTCAGAGATGACACCTGGGTATAGGATATTGTCATACTTCACTATGACAAAACAGCCTAACGTTATATGAATTGGCTCCTTCAGCAAATCATCGGAAAATGTAAGGACCAAATACATCTCTATCATTGTTATTTAAAAAAAAAAAAATCTGACATCAGAGAAACATTTAAACTCAAATTATTGAAACAGGATTTTTTCACAATGAATTATCGGACAATATAGAGCCAACAATTACCTTTTTACTCTAATAATGAATGCTCATCGTGTAAGAGTTTAGAGACTAAATATTGCAGTAAAATGTGCTCCACAATATTAGTACAATAGTAACCTAAATGAAACCTCACATCAACAACTGGCAGTTGGAGGTGAAAGCTGCAATACAATTATCTGCTGGGATTCAAGTAGAACTTATTTCTTATGCTCTAGTTCCTCTTTTAGATTTTCAGTTTTTGGATCAGAGTCGGCATAAGTGGAGCAAAGTAGCCCCTACTTATGGTAGATATATCTTCTGCAGTAAATTGTGTGTTGTATTCTTGCAGGCAGTGTTCTTGTCTTTTGTATACTGGAGCTGCTGGTACAAAACGGGACCCTGAAGCCCTTCCATCACTAGGAGGACTTTTATGGGGTGGAGAAGATGTAACACCTCTTTTGCAACCCACATCACCTTTTCCATTACTGCAAGGCCTGGTCTCATTTTTGAGAGCTGCCTATTCACTGCACAAAGGATTAAATTCTGAGGTATAATTTTAAATCAATTTAAATTCTGGAATCTCTCAATTTAGTCTTGTAATATGTTTTCAGAAACTGAGGACCATTGATAAATAAGAACTAAGTACTTTTAAGTTTTTTATTGTCATCACAGAATTCCAATTCATAGTTCATTTCCATATCAATGTCGTTTTTCTTTAGACCCATCCTTTATGAGGCTTTTTTGTACTTTAAATCAGTAATAAATCCAATACCAGCTTGATAGGCCTATTATAGGTTCACCAGAGCCCTGTTAGCCACCACTTTTCATAGTTCCAGTAGGGCTTTTGGAGTTACCATAACTGTCTCATGGCACTCATAGTATCTTTACCTGACAGGCAGTCCCTTATTTCATGCTGTTGCATGTTTCCCATCACACAGAGGAAGGTTTCAATTGAATAGTGGTTTCAAGAATAGATAGGATAATGAATTAGAATTTTAGAGACACCCTGAAAGAGAAGGCAAGAGCTATATGACATGGACATGTTAAGAGAATGGAAGAGCATAGATACCCAGGAAAATATATGAAATGAAGATACAAGGTAAACAGCACAGAGGAAGACTAAGGGACAGATTGCTGAGAAGGGTTGAGCAATGTACACTGACTGGAGAGTAGGGTGGAAGAAAAAGAACAATAATAATGGAGAAGCTTGTGTGCAAAACAAATATTGCCAGTGGCTAGAATGTACGGAGGATAATGATTGTCACCACAAAAGAATTACCTCAAAATACTTTACCACAAAATTTAAACCAATGGCAATTCATTAGCCATAGCTTAGAATGTTTCTTCGTAATAAACAGCAGTAAACATAACCATTGTTTAACAGCATTTTTGAGATCATCATCATTATCAGAGCACTATGACAAGAAATTCCTTCAAATGTCATCATAATCATCTAGAGTATTTTCTAACCAATGGTTGGGTGTGCATGGAACAAAAGCCTCTCCAGTGCTTCCTGACCATCCATTATTTCTCTTCTTCCACTGTCACCCAATTTCTTCTTCTTCCTTCCCCACTTTTTGTAACACCTTTCACTATCTGTCCCTTGGTCTTCCTTTGGACCTCTTCTTTTTCAGGTCTGTGCCCAGCATCTTTGTTGGTACCGTCTCCTCTCCCATCCTCTTTACATGTTCATACCAATGTAACCAAGATTTCTCTGTTCTTTGTTGTAGCAGTTCCTGCTTGATCATCTCCCTGATTCCTTATTCTACCCTTCTCATTACTCCTACTCTACTCCTTTGAAATTTCAGTTCCATAGCTTGTATTCTCCCTTTGTCTGTCTCCTTCATCGCCCAGGTTTCTGATCCACATATCAAAATTGGCACATAGTAAGTTTTATAGATTGCCTCGTTACTCTTTTGCAAAACATCTCTACTCCATACCAGAACTCTAATACTCCTAAAAAGTCTGTCTGCACATCTTCCTCTTTCATTTATCCCCATCCTGTGTCCTTTATTTTCTTCAATCCAACTTCCCAAATTATATGAAACATTCCACTTTGTTTAATTGCTATGTGAAATCCCTATGTCTGTCCTGTTCTTCTTTCTGACTGTGATAACAACTTCACTTTTTCTTGCAGACAACTTCATGTCATATGATGTAACTACTCTCCCCCACACATCCATCTGATGATAGGGCACTTCCTTGTTTTAGTCCATTTTTCATCCCTTCCTGCCACACTATGTTTTGGCTGAAACTGTCATTCACTTCAAATGTATCAGTTGATATTCACTTGGCTGAAAGTCATGGTTGTGGAACCTATGTTCCATTTTTTCTGTGCCAATGTTGTTTTTGGCCTATTGTTGTTGTGAAATAACACAGTTCAGTGCCATTTCTTTTGTTTTCAAACAACTGACCAAATTTCTTCAAGATCTTACAGCAGGCTGTAGTATAGAATTTTGCAACTTAAGGCATAAAACAATAATATGTACTTCTGAAACTCCCAATTGTATGTGATATATGGAAAATATTTGCTACAATTTCTGAAAACACATGTATGTGTTGTGCATCCACTCCATGGTCTAGTATTTTGAATCTGATATAAATCAAGTTGACTTTGTCTCATTGCCAATGAAAATATTCCTTTAAAATCCATCATTTTCATCATTCCGTCACATCATAAAACCAGTTTATAAATCAATTGCTTTTTTTATACCTCAGAAAGAATTTTTGAAGATAACTTTTGATAGTTCAGAATAGTCTGTCACAATTCCATGCAACAGGTCTCAAACTTTGTAGAGATTCACATAAAAGATTTGTATCATGAAGTTTTGTTCAGTTTCTTGCACTGAATCATCATTATCAACAACAACAGAACAAAAGGTCTCGGGTATTTGTCATGACTTCATTATTTCTAGAAAACAATAGGGTAAACACCAACTAATTCTCCCACAGTGTCTTCTGCTACTATTAATGCTTAAGAATAAATATGTGTTGCGATACATCAAGGCATCATATTAGGAAATGGTTTTTACTTTCTGAACACACTTCATATTTAAAATAAGCAGACTCTTATGCAGGGTGAGTCAGGAGGAAAGGTACATGCTTTGAGAGGTGATACTACTAGTAATTCTAAACAAAAAACTTCTAATTAACATATGCCCTTTTCTTAACTGTTTCAGATAAACTAATAAAAACAGCTAGGAACGGGAAAAGTGCAGGTGACAGTAAATTAAGATACTGTTATGTTATGGTTTGTTTAATTGTGTAAGTTTTCTCACAAAAGATTTTCAAACATTCCACCATCAACTTCAATGCATTTTGCTGCTCTTGTAGACAGATGTTGTGTTGCTGATCTGAGTTTATTTCTACATTCCTTTACTTGAGCACAAGCATGTAAAATATGTGCAAGAAGTTTCTCTCTTGTGTCCACTGTGCACTTGTAGACTTTGCTCTTAAGCCAACCCCACAAACAGTAACCCAATGGGGTAAGATTGGGTGACCTCGGTGGCCAAGCAATGACTCCACGGAGACCGATCCAATGACCAAGATACGTTTTGTTGAGATACTGTGTCACTGGCCCTACGGAATGTGCAGGAACTCCGTCATACTGAAAGTACGTACGAGTTCGTGTTGCCAAAGGGATATCTTCCACGTATTCTGGTAACACATTTTGAAGAAAATCAAAATACCGTGCTCCATCAAGACAGTTATCTAAAACAACTGGAACGATGAGTTGGTCATCAATAATACTGCACCACACATTGACTGAGAAACATGTTTGAAAAGTCGTTAGCACAGTAGCGTCCACATTTTCGTCAGCCCTTCTGTGAGAGTTGCGCGTGTTGTTGATTCCGTTGCGGGTAAATGTTGACTCATCAGCGAACAGAATACATGGAATTATTTGATCATTCGCAATGATCCATTGACAGAAGTCTTGCCGGTTGGCATCATCTCCTTCATGCAGATTTTGTACACTCTGCCGATGAAATGGATGCAGACCTTGCTCATGTACTGTGTGTATCACTGGTGTTTGTGGAATACCAAGCTAAGCAGCAATTCTTCTAGGGCTAGTAGTTGGGCTGCATTCCACTATTGGAAGAATCTTCTCAACTTCATTAAGGGTTTGTTGTATGGAACGTTCAGATATATACACTGAGAAGCATACCACACTCCCACAATCCACGAAACACCCTGCTGTCTGGCACTCTGTTAATAGGAAATCATTGTTGGTATTCACGAACAGCAGCTCTGGAATGCCCATTGGACAAACCATAGACAAACATCATGTCAGCATACTCTGCATGTGTGAAGATCAGTGGCATTTTCACTACACTAAACTGTATCTTTTGTTCACGTAACAACACTGTAGTACCGTGCACTACGACAAGCACTGTCGAACTGAGACTTGAGGTAAACAACTGAACCTGTAAAGTACCTTTTTGTTCACCATAAGCACTCCCACTAGCTACCCACAGCAGTAAATTATCCTATAGATCGATCATAAAGCTGCCAATGTTGGACTTAGAAATTTCGAGAATAAATAATTGTCAACTTTTAAGTAATTTTCCTGTAATCTTTCCCAAAGGGACAAGTCACCATAATGTATTTATCATATCGGGAAACATTTAGTTTAAGAGATATTCCCGTTTGTTCATGTTTTGAAACACGCGATCGGAAAAGTAGAAAACGTAAGATTCGAAATATCTTTAATTAAGTAAAGCTACAGCTGACCTTTTATCACCAGCTATAGTCAGCACTGTCGCCGATATTTTGGTAATAAAATTAAGTAATTCGGCAAAGTTTAATTAGTAGTTTTAATTAAGAGAAAAAATAAGCTTTTTATTAAAAGAGATATTAATTTAAAAATTACATCAGTAGATAGCCCTAATTAAGACGATTTCATACATATATTGGTTTCCATAAAAAGTTTTAGTATTTGTCTGATAATCAAGTTTTCGAAAATAGATTATTGCTGATTGTCGGGTAGAAGGTTTCGGGAAAGTCCGCAAAGTCCGCCAAGATTGGTCACGTGATGAATTTAGTTTTAAGACGATAGAAACCTTTTGGAATGGTAAATTAAATTAAAATAGATAGAACAGGATGATAGAAAGTCCTTGTAAAAATCCCAAATTAAACTATCGTATACTTTTGAAGATATTAATTAAAGAAAGATTTGCCAAGGTCATAGGCGCGCGCAGGGCTATAATAGTTCGTGCGGTAAGCACACGTTGTCTCATTCTTACGCTGGAAAGTGATCGCGCAACTTCGTGCTAGTTGGTGGTAGCGGTTTAGGCAAGTTCTAACATGCCGTAATACTTACTAAAGTTAGGGGGACTTTGTGAATTTTGTCTTCTTGTAGAAGTGTACTTAATTTGCAATCTTCAAAGAAACTGTTGTTCGATGCTTTATTCAAAATTCTGGTACCGACATTGTAAGAGTGAACTTTTATCAAGAATATAAGTACTGTGTCATTCTCAAACTGTGTGAAATGATTTTATCTTGCTTACCCTTTGCATTTTGGGTTTATTAATACGAGTGCGTGGCGACCAATTAATATCATAGGTACCAGAAGGCTATACTTAAGTGTTCATAGTTCAGGTGAAGGTGTTGTGCCTGACAAACCATGCCCAAGTGAACTGCGTACTGAAAGGGTTAGTAAAGACGACACTACACTTTTTTCCATTCCTAGTTGTTTTCATTGGTTTACCCTGAAATGGTTAAGAAAAGGGCATATGTTTATTAGAAGTTTTTTTGTTCAGAATTACCAGTAGTATCACCCCTCAAAGCATGTACCTTTCCTCCTGACTCACCCTGTATAAGCATTATTTCTTTCTCTCTTTACAAGCAAACATATGTACATTTCATTCCTTTGTCAGTTGTAACATGCAAACATAGAATTATATATAGCTTAAATATTTGTTATTATACTCAGTTCTTAATTTTCTTTCTCTCTTACAGACCTGCAAGTTGCTTTTTGATGACAATTTCACAAGATATGTCAATGATGTGGTGAATTTGGACCTGAACCTAATGGATCATTGGTTCACTAGATTTGAAGTCCTCTTCCTTGTCAGTTTAGTGAATTTAGCTTTTCTTAAGGTACATAATATAACTTTTGTGTGTATACACCAGTGATAGACACAAAAATATTTTTAACATGAAAAGTTAATGAGTTTTTTTCTTACTGGTGTTTTTAGGAGCTTGAACCATCTGAATTGCTGCATAGTTTGTCCATTAAACTGGTGAGCTTGTTACCCAAATCTGAGAAAGCGATGTTGAAAGGTCTTCTGCAAAAGTGTGTTTTTAACTCACACTGTTTTAAGTGAGTATGGTCCGATAAAATATTTATAAAATATTGTTTGGATAAACTTGAAAAAGTTGGTAACAAATATTCTTTTTTATGTTATTAACCGAATATAACACACCAAAACCTGGTGAAGGTGCACTAAAAAAAATAATGATGAAGACAGTTTCAACAATTTGTAATTCAACTATGTCCTTTTGATTTGTTGGTGGAGTTGGCAAAGATTCACTTCTGGTGTTTATTATTGGAAACTTAGTCAGCATGTTTTGCTTAGTTGGGTACATTTTTTTATGATTAAAATCATAATTAGTCAAATGATGTCTTTGCTGTTCAGAATTGCAAATAAATATTGTAAGATGTAACACCCATAAGTCTAGAGTAAGGCCTGTGCAGTGCTGGACTGTAAGTGATGAATGTTCATGATCATTGTTTTTTACTTGATGACAATCTCTTGCAGATAACAGCTGCTTCACATTTGATGAGTATAGATTCTTATTCCTTTTAATACTGATTTATTTTTAAATTATTTTTTACCATTATAAGATAAATCTTTGCCAAAAGTAAATTTAAAATATGGCAGTGTATCACGGGGATGGTTTCTCTCCACCATTTAAATGTGTGTAGTGCATTAATGGCTACTCTTATGTTTGACACTGTATCTTGTATATTATCTTTGTTCAAGCCAGTATTTTTATCATTGAACAGAACCTTCTTACAAAAACATTATATTCTGTTGTTAGCTTTATATTTCTTTTCCAATTTTTTGGACGGGTTTCTGGAATGTAAGTTCTTCCTAGAAAAGACCACCTATGATGTGACTAATTTAATGTCTGGTAATCCTGGTGAAATATTGTTTAATATCAGTTAATATAAACCAAGCATGGTGGGTCAGCAGTAACGCTCTGACCTTACATTCGGGAGAACGTTTATTCAAATCTCCGTTCAACCATCCAAATTTCAATTTTCCATGGTTACCCGAAATCGCTCTAGTCAAATGCCTGAACAGTTCCTTCGAAAAGGCCGTGACCAAATTCCTTCCCGTTCCTTGCCCAACTATAATGATCTCGACATTGAGTAGCCAACTACAGATTGTGGCTCATGTCGGCACCAATGATGCCTGTCGCCTTGGGTCGGAGGTTATCCTCTCTTCCTTCCGGCGGCTGGCTGAAAGGGTGAACTCTGTGGCCAGTGACCGCAAGATATCGGCAGAGCTAACCATCTGTAGCATCGTAGACAGAGTTGATTGTGGACCTCTGGTTCAGAGCCGTATTGAGGGGCTGAACCAGAGACTACGACGTTTCTGTGATGACATTGGCTGCAGATTTCTCGATCTTCGCCATAGGGTCGAGTCTTGTAGCGTTCCCCTTAATAGGTCAGGTGTGCACTACACACGTGAATCGGCTACACGGGTGGCAGGGGCCGTGTGGAATGCACTGGGTGGTTTTTTAGGCTGAGGGAGGAAGACCCGAAACACGAAATTCAACTACGGGCAACCCAATCAGATACAACACCGGAATGTAGGAGCAACGTAAAAGAATCTCGTCAGTTAAAAGTTCTCATAATTAACTGTAGAAGCATTTGTAACAAACAATCGGAACTTGAAAGTGTTATTTGTAGTACAGAAGCGGATATCGTTATCGGTACAGAAAGTTGGTTGAAACCGGAAATAAGTTCCGCCGAAACTTTAAAGATAGCATGAACGTTTTTCGTAAAGACAGATTACATTCTCATGGAGGTGGAGTATTTATAGCTGTGAGTAAATTTCTCCCATGTAATGAAATAGACATCGATACGAACTGTGAATGGATTAAACTCAACGTTGCTGGGTCAAAACTCATCATAGGTGCCTTCTACCGTCCACCTGATTCGGACATAGCTATCGTCGAGGAGTTAAGAAATAATGTAAATAGTATAGCTAGCCGTTTTAAAGATCATGCTATGATTCTAGGAGGCGACTTCAATCTGCCTTATATTGACTGGCGTAGTTACGTTCACATCACAGGTAGCAGGGATAAGGCAGCTTCTGAAGTAATTCTCGATTTGTTGTCAGATAATCATCTCGAGCAGCTAGTTAATGAATCTACGCGGTGTCATAACGGTAGCGAAAACATTTTAGACTTGCTGGTTACCAACAGGCCAGAATTCACCGACATTTCAACGACCACAGGAATAAGCGATCACAAAGCGGTATTTGCGACTATCAAATTAATGACTGAGCGAAAAAGGAAAAAAGGGCGGATTGTATACAGATTCAGTAAGGCCTCAAAGGAGTGCTTTAGAACCTACCTGAGGAATAAATACCACAACTTCAAGTCAACAAAGGACACCGTTGAAGAGATGTGGCATCGTTTTATACGTATAGTCAGGGAAGGCATGGAAATACATATACCAAAGCGGACAATAAAGGGGGAGAATGATCCACCGTGGTACACATGCGAAGTCAAAAGATTACTCAAAAAACAAAGGAAAATACACGCACACTCAAGAAGGAAGGGGTGTCGCAGCGATTTAGAAACCTTAGCTGATTTAAGAGGACGTATTAAGAATGTAATGTGTGAGGCCTTTAACGATTTTCACTCCAACTCTCTCTCTAAGAGTCTCACAGAAAACCCAAAGAAATTTTGGTCGTATGTACGAAAAGTTAATTGTACCAACAGCAATATTCCAGCACTAATTCGTGAAGGTTCCGAGGTAAATGAAAGCCGCGATAAAGCTAACGTACTAAATACTGTATTCAAAAATTCATTTACAAATGAACATAAGGATAGTATTCCCGTTTTCCCACGCCGTGGCGAGTCGGTGATGGAATCATTACAAATAGATACTGCAGGTATCGTTAAGCAATTAGAGCTCCTGAAGTGGGGGAAAGCACCGGGCCCGGATGGAATTCCAGTAAGAGTATTTTCAGAGTATGCGGCAGAAATCGGGCCATTTCTGTCTGATATATTCAGTAAATCATTAGAAGAGCGAAAAGTACCTTCAGACTGGAAAATCGCGCAAGTAACTCCGATTTTCAAAAAAGGTGATCGAAGTGATCCTGGGAACTATCGTCCCATATCTATAACATCTGTTTGTAGTAGAGTTATGGAGCATATTATATGCTCGAACATTATGAATTTTCTAGATGATAATAATTTGCTTACAACAAATCAACATGGATTTCAGAAGAAAAGATCATGTGAAACACAGCTGGCCCTATTTACACACGACGTAATGAAAGTTATCGATACAGGTTCACAAGTAGATGCAATTTTTTTAGATTTCCAGAAAGCCTTTGACTCTGTGCCACACAACCGCCTTTTAGCGAAGCTTCGAGCGTACGGTATATCGGATCAGCTTTGTGAATGGATAAAGGATTTTCTAACTGGTCGGTCGCAGTATGTTGTCGTTGAAGGGGAAAGTTCTTCTAATCTAGATGTTACATCGGGTGTACCTCAAGGAAGTGTAATAGGACCACTTCTTTTCTTAATTTTTATAAACGATCTCGGAGACAAAGTGAAAAGCCTTTTTAGATTGTTTGCTGATGATGCGGTTATTTATAGTGAAGTAAGAACTTTGGCCGATTGCTTAGAAATTCAGCGCGATCTGGATGTTATTTTGGCTTGGTGCGCTGAGTGGCAACTTACTCTAAATTGTAAAAAGTGCAAGACAATGAGCATAACTAACAAAAAGAATCCGATTGTTCAGAAATACGAGTTAAACAATACAGTTATTGATATGGTCGATTCTATTAAATATTTGGGAGTAACAGTACAAAGGAACATGAAATGGGACATACACATTAATTCTTTAGTAGGTAGAGCAAATTCTAGGCTGCGATTCATAGGTCGAATCTTGAAAAATTGTAATGAACAAAGAAAGGAGATAGCGTACAAATCTCTTGTGCGTCAACATTTGGATTATTGTTGTGCCATTTGGGACCCGTTTCGTAAGGGATTGATCGAAAGTATAGAGAAAGTACAGAGAAGAGCCGCTCGATTCGTGACCGCTTGCTACAGTCCTTATGAAAGCGTCACAGAACTGATTTGCAGATTAGGTTGGGAGTCTCTGGTAGATAGACGACACACGTTTCGTTTAAACTTATTGGAAAACATGCGTACTCCAACTTTCACTTTTGAGTGTAGTGAAATACTTCTTCCACCAACCTATTTGAGTCGGAAGGACAGGAAAGATAAAATTAGAGAAATAAGGTGCCGGACTGATTCTTATATGAATTCTTTTTTCCCTCGTACCATTAGGGATTGGAATGCACAGCAAAGAGATTAGCTTTGGTGCTGAGCACCCTCTGCCACCCACAATTTTGTGAATTGCAGAGTATATATGTAGATGTAGACAAAATGCCGTAGCCAAGGAAAAAAGTTGACATAATTATTTCATTTGTTTAAGTAAGGCCTTTGCCAATCTTTCCTTCTTTTAGTGTATTCATACTAAAACTGGCATTTTAAATTGACATCTCTTTATATTTTTAGCTCTCCATTGCTGTAGTTCTACACACTGTTGTGAGTGGAGATATAATTGGGTTACAAACATAGTTCTTAGTATCACTTTCTTACTGAAACTTTTATTATTACAGGGAACCTTCATCTATATTACATGGAATTAAAGGAGTAGGTCTTGAAAATTCTAAGAAAAAATCAAATGTTTATCAACTTATACAATGTGCTATTGGTAGGTGAGTATCAACAATATTGTGTATATATAATTATTTAAAAAGATGTCTGAGTTAAGGTACTGAAACATTTGTTAAAGAAAATATAATGAATTATTATCAAAGTAGGGATGATAAACTGAATCACACATCACTTATACCTAAAGTAATTATTTTCATTCTCCATGCCACTACTATAACTCCAAAGATGTCATATTTTTGCTTGTTTCTGCATGGCTTAGAGCAAAATTTTTAATTTCATAGCAAAACCTATTCCTTTCAGTTCATTTAAATGTAACTGTGTCCACATTGTGCTGAAACGAGAAAAGTGTGAATTTTTAATTTTACCTTGATGATTTGAAGATGAGCAGTAAACTGATTTCATCAACAAAGAAAGTATTTCTTAAGGCATGTTCTCGCAACAATGCCTGTAAAAAAAAATTGACAAATGTGCTTTTACCTCCAGAACCAGTGGTAACTAGATGGGTGGTGTGGGTTGATGCTGCACTGTTTTACAATGAACATTTCGAGGCCATTAAAGGTGTAGTAAGTGACTGTGATAGTTGAAAGGCTATGACAGTTTGTCAGCAGTGGCGGCCCTAGCAAGTTTTTCAGGTGGTGCGAGATCTCATTGTGGCGCCCCAAATGAGCAATCACTTATTCCTGATTAAGGTGTCGACACAAACAGACTGAAAATAACTTACATTTTTTTACATCCTACTAATATTATAAATGTAGAAGTTTGTCACTGTTTCACGTCGAAACACAGAACGGCTTAGGTCTAAAATTTGGAATAATGTATTGGCTCTCTAATTTTATTCCGATCGAAAAATTTGTTCCCGTGAGGTTCGAATACGAATACCTGTATGAATGCGTTATGAATTTCATTCGAGCAAAGCCGCGGGCAGAAGATAGTCTTTATATATTAATAATAACTCAAACATCAGATAGATTAGTATAGGATAGCAGCGGTATGAATGAGAAATAACAACAGTAAAAAGAAACATTATATGTTTGAAAGGTTTACTTAAGGTACTATGGAGTATACAATGCTCACATCACGTATACGTCAAATTAGTTTTTAATAAGTTGTTTTTAAAATAAACAAATGAGGAAATAAAGTCATAAATACAAGTCCTAGATCACCACCTTCCTCGCTTTTGCTCTTAGGCAATATTATTTTCTATTGATAAAATTGCGAGATCTGACAGTCTATCATGAGTCTAAGTTTACTGTAAATATGTTTTGATAAGTTTTCATTTACTTCTCCTTTAGCGACAGTTACAGATATAGACTATGGTTAGAAAAATTCGAAGTTCTGTCCACACATTCGGGAACATATCCTGCCAACCATTTTCTTTCATAAGTTGAACTTTTATTGGTTCTCCTGATTCAGGCCTCATCAACATTAGTTTCAGTTAGAAAGTTTCTCAACCAACTCACATTATTCACCCTGAGTTAAACTTATTTTAAATCTGCACAGCACTTTTCAGGAATTGTTTTGATAATGTGTAAGAGCGATACTGTATCATTAAATTTGCACAGTTGTTTAGAATTAGTGACCAACGCAGTCATAATTTTATCAATCATATGCTGAAACACGTTCATTGTAAACAATTCTTCTGGATCTGTTGCTATCTCATCTACGGCCCCCTAGTAAAAAAATCTTTATTTTCTTGGGGATCTGATAGGATATGTCCCAGTCTGAGAAGCACTTACTTTAGCTGTTATGAGAACGGAAGAATAAATCCGGCACTCTTCATCAAATTCCGAGCTGTTTTCCAGCAATTGTGAAGCATTTCATAAATCAACTTTCAGTCTGCGTAACCTTGCTTACGATATTTACTTAAAACAATGTATTAAACCAACTCACCATTGTAACTATGAACACAAATTGCTACGTGATCTTGCCCAGAGAAAAGCTTCTGTTGCTTCAACTGAATAATTCGTTTTCAGAAGGGCGTCACGAACTGAAGAGTGTGTTAACGAACTGCAGCGAGGCTAGAAACTCTAGTTTCCAAACGAATTTCGCAAATGTTTTTTGGTGATTTTCTTCCAAGTGCTTGGATACCACTTCCCATCGCTATGTTGATCGAGAGAATAGAACAAATGTTCTTTAAAGAAATCCGGACAAGTAAACCGATTTAACTGATGTTTCGACGGCACCTGCTATTACCTAATTTAATGACAGCTAAAATGCTCGAAGATATCGATAAATAGGTCAGTGAGTCCAGTTACCAGCTCTCAAAAAGTCACTTACTGGCTTGCAAACATCAAAACACTCGTGCACTTGGACTTCGTCTACATTAGTGTCAACAAAAGTGATGTTTAATATAATTGTTCGTCGTAACAGACATTAGGAGTTCAATTCAGTATGATGGAAAAGTATTTAGATGACTTAACCACAGTCAAAATTTTATTATGAACTTTATTCGTTTTGAATACATTTGCCAAAATAATAGACATTACTCTCATTAGTAATACGGCGGAGATGCTCCACCATTACAGGGTAATATACCCAGGAAGTTACCATTATTAGAAGTATTTAGTGTTTTAGATACAAAGCTTCCTCTGAACAAAAAATTATTGCATGTTAAAAAGAATACTTTGGGCATCATTCATTCGAGGATAGCAAACCACTGTGATTTTTTTTTGCAAATGTTTGTATGATACACTCATTTTTTTTAATCTAATCAATGCTGCAGTTTCGTGAGTTTTGAGACGCTCTGACAAGTAGCTCCATTCATCAAATCCTCCTTTTTCCCAAATAAGAGTGAGACCTTCTGTTGAATAAACAACAGTAAAAACTAATTACTTTATTTGCAGATTTAGAGTAAACAAGCCATCTTCTTTTATAAGTTTCTCCATTTGGCATTACTCTTTAAAAATGCGTATTCGAAAAATGTCGTCGATGATTTGTTTCTTGGATTTTTCCATTGAGCTGATAAATATTTCATCTCTAGCCGCAGAGTCAAAGAGTGACCATTTTGAAATATCATCATAATTTGTACTTTGAAAAGGCGACAGTGGTGGTATGTCTTTGACACCCCATTCTGTAAAATTTTGAACTGCAGACGACGCTCAAACCATTGCTAAATACCATGGAGGAAGGAATAATATGGAGACGACGCAAGAGACCTTTACCACGCATGGGAGTGAAGCAGGCCGGCGGAGGAGTGGGGGGGCATGGCCGGAGTGGTGGGGGCTTGACCGCTTCCCAACAAACACGGGGAATATGTACAAAAACCTCAAGGGGACTCTAGGATAAACGTGACGCCGCAATCTGGTGATGGATTATTATGTAACTCGATTAGACAAATAAAAAATGAAGAATAAATTTTTTTGATATCCTGCTTAGTTTTCGAGATATTCTGTCTCAAATGTGAAATGGTTTTGGTTGAAATTCAGAAGAAAAAATTATTCAAAGTCAAATTTTATGATGAATTTTTATTTAAAAAGACGAAACAAATAAAAAATAAAGAGTAAAATTTTTCGATATTTCACCTAGTTCTCGAGATATACTTTCTCAAAAGTGAGGTGTCTTGAGTTGAAATGCAGAAGAAAAATTTCGCAAAAGTCAAATTTAATGATGGATTCTTATGTAACACGACGAAAAAACTCGATAATAAGGAATAAATGTTTTCGATATCTTGCTTAGTTTGGGGGATATACAACATCCAAATTGAGGGGTTTAGGTTTGGATGCAGGCTGGACCAAAAATTAATTCTGTCAAAGACACAATGATTACATGGTTGACATGCAGAATGGATATTTCAGTTTTATTACTACCACTTGTGGTTAGTCTGAAATGTGTCCTAGACCAGAAAAAAAGTAAGAGGACCCACTCTAGGGATGAGCAACCCAGACATTTTGTAGGCTGGTACCAGAAATAAAATGTTTATTCAGTCACCTTAATGAACATTCTCTTGATCAAGATGTGTTGTCTAATTTCACAGCCCTACTTATTAGGACAATTGTAAAAAAATTATCTCTCAGTTAGATTTAGATACGGGGGGAGAATGTTGTACCAAAAAAAAAAAAGAGACTAAATTAGAAACACATTCCCCAAATTGATTTTGTTCAAAGGCCAATAACTTCTTTATTTATGAAGCCCATTTTTATTTCTGCATGAACCTGTTTCGACATAAATAGATGAGAAAGATTTCAAAATCGGTAAAAATAGGTATAGACGTATTTACAAACAGAAACAAGTCTTATATGAAGCTTTAAAAATAACCTAAGTCAATGGCCTGAAATAGCTATTTAAAAAATTAATAAAACTCACAGCTTCTCACATAACAGTTAATTTCATCATCCATTGTCAGTATAATCAGCAACGTGACGAAAGAAATCGTAATAGTAAATTCACTGAATCGCGAAGTAAAACACGCCCCTTTAAATCTCATATTAAACACTCGTTAAAAAATAGTGCTAGTCTATTATGTGCAAAATAGCAAGTTTGCTGATTTTCTACACTACACCAAGAAAAATTTGAGAACAAAGTCATCCCATTGAGAGCTATGACTAAATATTTATAGACGTGCTGCAAAGTTTGCGGTGTCTACCGCTCACTTCAACAACGATAATTACAATTCAACTTACTTATGAAATGATATTCCAGGTTCTTTCCTGTCTGGCCTATTTGTGCAACCGTACACAACACAAGCTGGCATTTTTAAACACTTATACACAATACTAAATGAAATAATCACTGCATCTACCACAATGTGAACACCTTAATTGTTGGGAAGCGCCATATGGTCGCTGCCGGTGCTGCCACCATGCGGGACCGGGAGAGTTTAGTGCTTGCTTCACCGATTTAACGTCACTTCTCCTCCATATAATTCCTTCCTCCATGCTAAATACATGCTGCTCTTTATCATCATGGGCCTCGCCTAAAGAACTTTTATTAAATAAGTTGTCTTCCGTCGCGTGTTGAGGTAGTCCCGGGGTCGACGATTCAGATGACTTCTAAGCCTTCTCAGCTTCGCATTGGTTTTATTTTCTTTTTATGTATTGTGCATCAGGCAGGTTTTCTTATAGGTAGCGACTTGTCTGTAAACGACACATTATGCTTTGTAAATATTTATGATACCAGCATTAATTGCAATCACCTAAGGTCCAACATGGCAGAAATGGATTAGTAGGTTGAATTTTGCCCCAGGCACATGCACCCACACGAGAACTCCAAGAGTAGAGACGAAAAGACAGGAAACAGATGCGGGAGGCGCGGCGCGGCACCGGAGAGAGTAATTATGGGACGAGTTGTCATTTTCTTGATTAGAGTAACTCGAGTTGACTCGAATTCTATGAGGACATATGACTAAGCATTAAGCTGAAACTCTTGCGTTTATAAACTCTTCTGGATGATTAGTATGTTAATATAATATGTGAACAGAAAACTGGGTTATTATAGAATTTCTTTTTCACTGTTTGCGCAGACGATCCCTCGCTGCATTTTCGGCGCCCCCCATATGACGGCGCCCGGTGCGGTCGCACCGCTCGCACCGCCCTAGGGCCGCCCCTGTTTGTCAGTACAATGAAGCATTTAACAATTCTAGTATTAAAGCCATAGCTGTGATTAACATTAATTTTCCCGAGTATTAAAAGCTTGAAACTCAAGTTTGGCGTTGACTGAATCTATTCAGTTAATGAATAAAATCTGCATTGCCTGAGGTATTCCCGTGCAAACGTAAACTGAAATTTGAAAATATTTTGAACGATAACCCATGTTGTGAACGTTTGTGCTGATTTGACAGTTTAGTAATGGGATGGGTGAACTTTTTCCAGAAACAATGACTGCTAACACAGCACCCAATTTCAAAACTGCCCAGTTACATCAGCGAATGTGGAACAATCCAAATCCTCTTATAAAAATATGTAGAGGGATCTCAGAAACAATCTTACTATTGAATAATTGGAATAGTACCTGATTGTTTACATTTACAAAAGTTAAAAAAATTAAATAATTGTTAATTATCGAATTTATAAATGTGTTATTCAACTACTTACTAATTGCATGCTGATTTTGAAATAAAAAATCTGAAATTACTATTTTTAAATTATATAATGTTGCATATTTTAACAGTTTTCATGCATATTTTAAGCATTTTTTGTGCATATTTGTATGCATATATCTAGCTTTTTGTGTTGCATATAATCCGATCTCTAGTGGTAGCAAATCTATCCATCACTCTCCATATGTTTTCTTATAATGAACTTACACAAACTTGTATTTTTCTTTTGATTTTTCAGCCTTGAGAAGATTTATGATTGCTATGAGTCACAATTTGACTTGACAAATGTAAAAGAAGAGTTAACAGTTTTGCCAAGTCTGAGTTCATTTTTAGAATTGTTACTTCCAAATGACTGGATGTATATTCCTATTTTAAAGCTACACAGCCAATCTCAGAGTAGGTATGCTATTCTATTGCTATTAACAAGTAGAAAACTCATGACATTTTTTTATGTCTTTTAGCTGGTTAATCTTTGTCTACCTCTACAGTTCTTTCCTTCAATTGTTCCCTCCACTAACAAATTAATCCTGCATCTCTCAAAATGTGACCCAATGTCCTGTCTCTTCTTTCTGTAAGACACAACCTTCTCTCCTCATCCATCACCTCCAACACATGTTCATTTCATACTTTTCCTGACCACTTAATTTTCGATGTCACTACATTTCAAATGCTTCAATTTTCCTTCTTTCTGGTATTCCTAAAGTCTATGCTTCGCTAACATAAAAACATAGAATTTTGAAAAGTTCTTTCTGAGTACTAGATAATATTTGAAACTAAAAGATTTCTCTTTTTTAAGAAGGTGCTTTTCACTAGAGCTATTCTGCTATTAACAACATTCTTGTTTCAAACATCAATTGTAATTTTACTTCCTAAGTAACAGAAATCACTTACTTCTACTATTGGATCTGATCTTATTTTTGTATTTAATCTACTATTATTCCTATCATTTCTGCTACATGTCATCACCTTTGGTTTGTATTTAGTTAAAAATCTTCCTTCAATATTTTGTTCTTGTCATTCAGTAACTTCTCAAGATCCTTAGTCTGTGCTGCTAAAGACTTACTACTTCAAAAGTTTGATCATCATGTCCCATCTAACATTATCAAAATCTTTTTCTAAATCTACAAATACCATGAAAGTATTCCCCCCCCCCCCTTGATTCACCCTTCAAGTATTAATCTTAAAGCCAGAATTGCTTTTCTTGTGCCATGGTTTTTCCTAAATCCTAACTGATTTTCACCTACTATCTCTTACACTATCCTTTCTATTGTTCTGCATATTATCCTGGTCAGTAATTTTGATGCATGTGGTGTATGGTTCAGTAGTTTTCATGATTGTCAGCTTGTGCTTTCTTCGAAGTGTGTAGATGATATTTTCATTAAAATTAGTTGGAATCTCTCCTGTTTCATAACTGTTTGATATTAAGTTATATACTCTTTGGATTCCTTCTTCTATGGAATTCTCATGAATGTAACTGCTAACACAGGATCAGCCAACTTTCTTACACAAAACTCTAAACATTTAAGTTACATTTAAATGTTTTCATATTAACCCATAGAATACAGCTATCCTCTACTCTTACCTGATCCTACTGCCATGCACTTATCACCTTACCAGATGTAAAAAAATTCCTAAAGGAAGGTTGCATAGGCACCTTTCTCCATGTCAAGCACACATATCAACAGCAGTATCTCCATTTTGAGTGCTGCTGTCTCTTCCTTATAGCTTAACTATCTATGATAGATGCATCTGTTCTGATGAAGAATCCTCCCTCCCCGCATTCCGATACTACCATCAAGAAGCCCTCATTCTGACCGCTTCCATAAAAATCTTGTGCAGAAACAAATTTCTCATTCTATGACTTGCCTCTCATTCCTCGGCTTCCATCCTGCAGTACCAGTTCTCTCATAATCTTGAATACAATCCTCATCTCCTTTATTTTGAATGTGACTTCCCTGAAATTTCCATTTTTCTCTCCTTTCCACTGCTTCCTAAATGTACACCAGTAGACCATCCAACCTCAAGAATAAACAGTTACATAAATGTCCTTATTGTGATATGAATTATTAATGTTTGTGGGGTTATTTTCTCTTTTTTTTCTTCTACTTTTTTTCTGTATCAGTCCTGGTTTCCCACGAGACACTGCCCGAGGCATCCAGTGTGAAAATTATGAGGGTGGGAGAACAAGTGCCTTAGCAATGATAGAGATCTGGAGCACTGAATCTATTGGAGGAATATTTTGTTGCCATCTGTATGCGAAATGTGCAACTATGTTTTATGTGACAAGTGTGTTTTTGTTTGTGAACTGTGCAGTTAATGAATTGGAGACTTGGGACTGTCCTTGCATTCACCTTGATTATTGCTGTAAACTGCCTAAGAACTGCAATCAGGTACGCAGGGATCAAGACTCGATCTCGGTTTATTGTGGCTCTCCGATATAGTGGCAATGGCTTAAGACATGCAGCCACACTTGCGGGTCGCTTATTATTTTGTTGTTAATGTATTTATGTTTTTTTTATTACCATTTCCAATAATATTATATTTCCAAGATTATTATTATCATGCTTTGTTAACTTCCTCCACCACTCTTGATTTGTCTCAGTGATCAACAGTAAATTCTTTTAATTTATGTGATAAGAGTTAACACATATTCTCCCATCAACTTTGTCTTTTTCTTCATTTATGTGTTACATGATTAAAAGGCCTCTTGAAATATTCTGTAATTTTAACTGTTGCATCCTTCCCATCACCAACTTGTTATGTGATAGAGTTTATTTTCTGATCATTGTTTTTTTTGTATTGCCTTAAATAATTTTTGTTTTCATGATTGTCTTTATATGTATATATGAAGTGTGATACATATTATTGATATAAACAGTTTTAATGTTTAATATAAACTAAACTACAAGTATGATTTAAAAAATGTTGTATTTAGACTACTTATAATATGTCCTTGATACATATTATTTTCGCCCATTGTCTCCTTATTTCTAATTATTTATTACGATGTAAACTTTTTTCAAAATAGGAAAATTGTGACTAATCTTAAATTTTTGACTGTTTTTTAAGGTTCTTACAGGATTGGTGAAGGTGGTGGAAACATGGGGGATGTTACATCTCAGCCAGCTAATGATTGTCCTTGTCTCATGGCTTCTTCCTATGAAACAGACTATGTTTCAACCACCTTCACTAAAGCTGTAACTAATGATAGCTTCCCCATCATAAGGTATGCCAGACACCAATCAACTGCTCCCATTGTCTGGCTTCGTAGTAGGTATTACAACTATTTAACAGTCATTATCAATGAATGGCCTCAGACAAATGGTTTTCACTCAGAATCCAGAGAACTCAGTAGCTGCACATGCTTCTTCTCATGATTTCAAATTCTGTTTCACCATCCGTGTCATCAGAGTCCTTCTAAACAGCAGCAGCCTCCCGGAACTCAGAAGGTGTGAACTGGCCTACTATAACACACCTCCTACCAGCCATCCACCGAGTCTCAACTTAATACCTCTACTAGGACAATGTTGTTTGGTCTGATCTTTCATCATATCTATTCTTGGTTCTAGTTCGCTTCTAAAAAATGCTTTTCAGGTAAAAAGTCATTCTTCACAGTAGTTCTTTCAGTAGATGTAGTATTTTTTTAATTTAATTTAATTTAATTGCAATGGAGCACAGGCTCCAGTGGCAATTTCCCTGCACACCCTACTTCCCCCTATCCTGCACCCACCTACATTTGCCCTCTACCAATTTTAACTTTAAATTCTTTTAACGTTTTCGGTAAATTAATCATCATTCCCCTCGGTTACTCATTCCAATCCCTAACACCCTCACCTAAAAAAGAAAATCTTCCCACACCCTTGTGTTTGAAATCAAGTGCCAGCTTGTGGTCATGGTCATCTTTTCCCCTCCATGAACTACTTTTCATACCTACTGCAATATCTTTCCATGCCGCATCACCAGTATACGCCCTGTACACTCCCATGACCCTCCTCATCTTCCTACTGTCTTGCAATGAATCCCATTCCAGCTCCTTTATCATATCTGTCCCTGATTGCATTCTGCAATAATTTCCAGAAACAAATCTAGCAGCCCTTCTTTGCACCTTCTCCAACTCCTGTATTTGATACTCAAAATGTGGGTCCCATACTACACTACCATATTCGAGCAATGGTCTGACCAAAGTTTTGTAACCCAATTCCTTTACTTCTCTCATGCATCCCCTCATCACTCTCTCCAACAAGTGCAGGATTTTGAAACCTGTTCCTAGTCTGTGAAGTTATGCTAGTGAAGAACAGAATCTCCCAGCTATCTTAAATTTTGAACACACTCTTTTTTATGCTTTACTGGAGTTACAAATTTTCTTCCATATAGTTTTTAGAGAAGCTCAAAAAAATGAAATTTTCCACGTGTCTTGTTTTTATCTATATTCTTTATCTTTAGTGTTCAGTAAAGATATTTCTTTTTTCTTCAAATTTCAGCTTTTTATCATTCTTTAATGTAATCAATTACAGATTAATTTTGTAATAATTTCTTTTGATTTTCCTTTTTCCCAGCAATTCTGCAAATGAGGGCACCATCAATGAAGTAACACGATGTTTGCAATGGATTCTAATTCTTGAATGTTTGCGACCAGCGGCGGTAAGAACAGTGAACGTAACTGCAAGATTCTGCCGTTTATCAACAGTATTTTAGCAGGTGGGTATTATTTGTGTGTGCATTAATTTTGAGATTGAGAATAGGGCTTCAAGTTACAAAATTAAATAGCAACAGGTAAAATAATGTTTAGCTGTTATTGGAACTCAGATTTTCACAAAAGAATGGGGATGCCAGGAATAGAATAATTTTCATGTTTAAATTCTTCAGCATTTTACCTAGTATTCTCATGTAGATTAATACCAGTGATTTCAATGCACCAGTGATTTTGTGATTCTGTAAAATTTCTGTCATCATCGGTTAGTGAGGGCTTTTCATCCTCTGGCTTGTAATTAATAGAATGTCATCATCATTGTTTGGTATTTCCACTTCTGTGGTTAAATGACTTTTCCTGTTATGATTTCTGTCTCTAGGTCTTGTATGAATTCCTCATTTTACCCAGCTTAGGATTCATACACTTGAATGATATCCATTGTCTTTCAATTTATAATCATTCATAGATTCAGTTTCCTTACATTTGTGTAACTAGAAGTTATAACCTACCTGCCAGTCTTTCTTCACTGTTTGTCACAGTCACTACTCCATAACATCCGCCTAATTCTTGAGACGACCACAGTTTGTATACTTCTGTTGTTAACTTAATTCCATCGTCTGTCTATTTTGTTTCACTTAATTCTAGTATACTTAAGTTTCTCGTTTCCATTCCTCTGACCATTTCCCATTTATTTTCATTCAGGAAGAATATGTTGATTGTTGCAACTTATAGTCCAATCCCTAACCAAGTATGATGTCCGTTATACGCATCCTTTCCTAGGTTGTACTTAGTTTTGAATGCTAGCAGTAGCTTACTAGGCCTGTGTTATCTTCCTGTAGGACCTTCACAGGTACTGTATCAATCCTGGGGCACACTGGGTCCCCATTGTATTTCACCTCTATAGAACATACACTACTTCATGCTGTTGTGCATCTCCCCCCACATGGGAAAAGAGGGAGTGGGGAGAGTACTGGAAGAGACGAATAGGATGTATAATAATTAAATGTGATGTAAACTATTTTTTTTACTTTCAAAGGAACTCCTGGAATTTAATTGTTTATAATTGCTGCCATACTGACAATGTTTTAAGGTTTCTCCGGACTGATTTCTAAAAATTATTTATGTCTACATTGATTTGAAAAATATTTTGCACCATATGGGAGTTATTGGTTATTCACTAAGTTAAAACACAATATTGCAAGAGCTAATCCTGTTACACATTTTTTTTTAAAATTTCCATTGTTAATTGATACTTAATTCTTTGACTTGGTAAAGATTTTTCATTTGTCTTCTGTTTTATTATTTTTTCAGCAAGTGATCTTTTTCTGGAACCCACCATAAGTCAATTGTTACAAGCATCACTTGAGGAATTATTGCAGTACAATTCTGCAATAGATTTTAAGAGCAGTATACCAGGTCTTTCATCATTTTATGACCTGTAAGTATCTTTCACACTTGTGTGAAACCTTTTATTTTTGAAACTAGTTGATGATTATCTACAAATCGGATGTGTAATTAAAAAAAAAAAAAAAACACCGTTGAAAATACAAAGCATTGTTTTAATGTAAAAAATGGAGGCTTTGGTATATATTCTGTGATGAAGTTTTTAATTTCAAAATGTTTGATGTAGCAGCAGTCTATATGTTAAAATTGACTATTTGTTGTATAATTCAGACTTTAGTAACCAGACGGAATTTTGACTCCCTATTCAGTTACCTTAGAGATTTTTGGCATAATTCTTATTTTATATCCGAAATTCATTTTCTGATATTTATTATTTCTCCTCTTTAACCTCGACTTCCATATTTCTTATACTAATGGACAGCTTATGTCATTTTTCATCAGCATTAGTTAGAAGAAAAATATGACCAAACATGGTTTTCCCCATCTGTTTAAAAATTATTCCTTGTGCCCCACTATTTAGTTCGTAGTTTTTCTTAGATTTAAATTGAATTTGAAATCACAAAAAGGATTATGATTAATAAGGCATGTGAAATTCTTCAGGACTTCCTGCAAGTAGGAGCTATCTAATTAATTCTACAATAAGTGAATGTTATATGTGCTGGATGGTTTCAACCAACTATAAAAAGTATAAAAACCATTTGAGGCCACAAAAATCACCAAAAAGTGATCCAAAGAAGACAAAGCTACTGACTTACTAACTGTGTCTGGAGGTAACGCCTAATTTTTCCTTCAGGAGATTTCAGTAGAACAAGATTATTGTGGCTTAATGGAAATAAATGAACATTGCCAATAAGTTTGCTAGAATCGGCTGATTGAATCTGAGATAGTTGAGTTATCTTTCAGGGTGTATGAGTCCTTTAGGTGATTTCCTTTTTTTTTTTTTTCCTTTTGGCCAGTGGCTAAAACTGACACAAAACCAATGAGTTCTCTTTGTAATGTGTCTGAAACAAGGAGCATGCAAGTATGTGAAAGGTGGATGAAAAGAAACCAAAAGACAAATAGACAAAAAAAAAATACTTTTTACTGAAGCCAATATGTATCAGTTCTGCTCTACACAACAATACAGTGAATGTGTTATTGTGTGTGCAATAGAAGTTCTGATTGGTGGAGGTTGTGATTAGATTGAAATTCAGCCAGGACTATAGTGATTACTTGAAATTACATGGTTGTTAGCCCTTATTTGGAGGAGCTGGCATACAGTAAAAAGGATTGGTTGCTTATGGTGTTCGCCAAATTGTTTTTAAATCCTCTGCTTCAAATTTCCACCTATTTTTTTCTAGTTTATTACATTAATGTGCTCATAAACCATATTAGAAAGAAATTGAGGGAATGAATTAAAGAAATAACAATAATAGCTTTAAAATAAGTAGGGATGAACTGGAGCTTTTGATGATTTTGAAGGTGGGGTTTCATCAAGGACGTCGCTAGGTTTTGAGAAATCTAAGAGCACTTGCGAATTTATAACTGCAACATGTAACAGAGCATAAAAAATTGGCCTGCCAATGCACAAAAAAAGGCTTATTGAGGGAAGGCAGAAGCCAGATTGAACTAATTGGCTAAGCTCATTGTACTCGAGGAATGTTTCCAAGAGGGTAGGATGGCAATCAGGATTTAGGAAAGGGTAGTTTGTTATTCACAACCAGAAATAATTCATTGGCATACTCTGTACACCACCCCCCTCCACATTAGGGTTAATAAAGATTTTATTATCAATTTTTAATTTTAGTTTGATTTCATCAGCATCATGTCCTCAACATCATCATTACTTGTAATTGAAAATAGTTACACATTTATTGAAATTTTTGAAGTATGCACCGGAGTCATTGCTGAAATTCTGTGTCAGCACAATTTATAATAATTTAAGTATTTATTTTTAATTTCCATCGCTTTCATGACTGCCATATTAGTTGCATCATTATTTTGACTCTACTAAGGTGGCACACCTCCCAAACCACATGACTTGTTTCCTACAGCATGAATAAGGTGTAAAACCAAAATATTGGGTATTTTAGTTTTCGTCATATATGTTTTTCACTCGTAGCCTTCAACTTTGTTGAGTAATGAGTCATTTTCCCTTTCATTGTCATTTATATTGCCGAATGCCATTTCATTTTTCCTTAGTTTCATTAATATTAATAACTTGGGATATAACGTCACCGATTGATCACTTTCTAGGAACTTGATGTCACAAATCAAAATGCCTTGATTTGTTAATACATATCTCAATATAGGTGGCCAAAGATGCTAATTTTGCAACAAAATTTTTTACTAGTTCCTAAGTTACAAAATTAATCATGATGGAAATCAGTAACAGAAGAACTTTCTCATTCTATAGCTTTAGCCAACCATTAAAGTAAAGGAGATACTAGTATGTTGAATTTTACATTTAGTAATTCAGTTCAGTTCAAGTCAACCAGAAAGTTCCTGGTCTGCTCGTTGTACTTCTTACGTGGCATAAAGATCCAACACATCAGTAAACAGTGATGTCTTTTATAAGACTGGAGATTTTCTCGGCATTGCAAATGAATAAAATTTTCTCGGGTAAGTCCATCATTTATATACGACATTTCGGCGGTCACAAGCTCTGCCGACATTGTCAAGTGACTGCTGCTGGTTGGTTACAGAGCTGGACTTTGTGTGATATATATGCGGCTCTGTAACCTACTGGCAGCAGTCACTTGACAATGGCGGCAGAGATTGTGACTGCCGAAACGTCATGTATAAATGATGAACTTACTCAGCTAGTTACCCGAGAAAATTTTATTCAGTGATGTCTTTTCATAATACATAGATTTATCTATAATAACTGTGCTGCTTCTATCTTTGTCTGAGAACAGTTCAATTTCTTTAACTCTCGAAATGACACCTCCTCCCTCCACATATTGTTTGATTTTGGGAGTTTGACTTTCTTTGCTCCCTTAGCCTCATCCTGTTTAATTTTTACAGCTGGTTGTTTTTACAGCCATTGAAGTGCATAGTGTACACATACTATGATTTCTTCTTTGAGTGATGGCAAAATTAAAGCTATTTCCTAAATCTGAAGTTTCCTAATACTTAAGATAAAAAATTTCCTATATATTTATTTTTCAGTCTTATTTTTATGATTTCTCTATCTCTCAAATATGCATCATCATAGCATTATATCTATCCAATGCCATAGGAATGGCCCAGTTGAATAATTTATCCATTTATTATTTCCATGTTTAACTAAGCAGATAATTTATAAATCCAGTGGCTACAGTAGCCTTGCCATTGTTAACCGATGAGGACAAACCAAAAGATGGAGAGGATCCTGTAGCATGTTGCATTCACACAGAATGCTCCAGTCACCTGGAAACAGACCAGTTTTTTCCCAATTTTTTTTAAATAATCCAATGTGTGATGTGGGAGGAAAAATCTTATCAGCTATAGGTGATAGCAATGCAGTATTAGGAAAATGAAACAAGGGGAACATGGTAGCGAATTTTGGTCTAAGCAAAAGAAATGATAGAATCTTTTGAAAAAAATATACTGATTTTATTGAACATGCAATTTAGGAATTGTAAAAAAATAATAATAATATGCACCTGGAAATGTTAGAAATTAGCTAGATTATATATTAACTAAGCAGATATTAATAAGCCAAGTTTTAAACTACCCTGGAGCTGAATGGTCTCTGTTTACAGTGAGAGTGAAGAAGTGCAAAACTGAAATGCATGATAATAAGCAATGAACAAAGGCAAAATAGATTTGAAACAAGCAATCTGAAAGAATCTCATGTTATTGAAAAATTTGCAGAAACTGTAGACATGGGATTTAGAAGCACCTCTGAAGAAAATTCTCCAAAATCGGAATGGTTGCACTGAAGTAAAGAAGCTTTCCAAAAACCATGGACCACAGAAGAAATTTTAGAGTTGACGAAACGTAGGAGAAGGCAGAAAAAAGGCTCAAAAGGAGAAGAAAAACATCAGTACAGATATACAAATGAGATGCATCCTACAGGAGTATCAGCTAAAATTTTGGAGCAATGAAGAAAAGTTTTATAAATAATAAAGGTGATGTTGCAAAACTTCTTTCAATCTCAGAAGAGGGAGTTAATCATTGTAAGGAATACTTAGAGAAAGAATTTTGTGGAAAAGTCTCACAGAAAGAAGAAACTAAGACTTTCGGGAATAGTTAATTTGGTATTGAAAGGAACTGTTCAAGAAGCAAACTGTAGAGGAAGGTAAAGATTAGATTAGAAGAAGTAAATAATTCAGGAAGTAGGTTGTAATGGGTATGTTGAGATAAAGAGGTTAATTTAAGATAGGAAGAGATGGAGTGTTACATCAAACTAGTGATGACGAGGAGGAGGGGAATTACTACCCTGGTGCTGTTTATTGTTTTCCTTACTGTGGGGTTGGTTATTGCCAGAGGCCATTTCCTCAGTAGGTTTAACATCAGTCGTAAGTTCATTCCACTACTTGGTTATTTTGCTTTCTCCTGCAGTTCCTTGCAAGCAACTTGCTGTCAGTAGGAAGCTATTCTTGAAATTTAAAGTCTACGCATTGCTGGTTGACATCCATGTAATGGTTAACAGGTGTCTGTTTCTTTCCTTTTTTTCCCTCCCTCTCTCTCTTCTTTTGTTTTTTGCACTCAGATGTGAAAAAGTGCTTTATGAATGAGTGGATATAAGGATGTTATGACACATAAAAAATTATTAACTGTGATGTCCACATTTTATTTCTCAGCTTTTATGTTGTTTCAAGTGGCCACTTTCATCTTGGTATCAAAGCATTTCTGTGGTGAGGGTAAATTTCATGGTTAAAGCATTTCAGTGCTGGACTGTTGAAATTGATCACATCACCAGGAAATGTGTATCTTTCCTATTTACATACGTGTCTTGCTGGTACTTGATTTTAAATGGTTGGAAAGTGCAATTTTGTTTGGAAGTCATATAGCCCTCTGTGTGTTGTTTAATTTATAAATGGAGTCAAAATTGGTAGGCACTGGTTCAAAGTAAAATAGTCAGTCTTAAGTTGATTATTACATGGACAACAGAATTATGTGCTGGTGGTAGAATAGATTCAATAACCCTAGAAAAGTTTCTTCAAATACTTGAAGCAATGTTGACTACTTTGCCACAGTAAGTTAAATAATGTGTTGATTTGTTACAGGTACACTGAATTACTGGAACAGTTTGCAGCAGTTTCATATGGAAATATTCTCTTTGGTCAGTATATCCTTGTACCATTGCAACAAAAACATGGAACCAGTTACAGAAAACTATTGTGGAGTGAACAAGCAGCTGTATTAAGAGTCTTGTCTGTGCCTGTAGATAAAGTAAGGAATTAATTTTACAAATTTCATGCAAGAAGTTAATATTTTTTAAATGAATACTTACTTTAAAATTGTTCTTTTCAGGTGATTGTTCCATTGGAAGAATTTTTGGAGCCTTGTGAAACTGAACCCTCACTTCTAAATATTTATTTGCACAGTTTAGCTACAGGTAATTATTATACTTTTGTAAGGTTTTAGAATAATTACTAGAAAAATATAATTCACTACACTATCTCCAAAAAACAATTTGAGACATTCAAATACAGAAATTGAATTCAGTATACTATTTCCACCCCCCACCCCCCAAAATCTGAGAAACTGAAATGCATTTCTTCATCATAGATTTATAGAGAAGAAATTGGGGCTGTCATCTCATCTCACCAATCAAAATAATTCAAAGTCCAGTCTCTACTGAAATCTTTTCATGTAGCCAAAAAAATTTAGAGCCCAAAACCCTCAAAAATATTTCTGTGTCCAAAGCAACATGTTAGTGAAGAATCACTCACTACTTTCTCATCATGTTAATGGCCTACATGTATTGTGCATGGTGCACAATGTTATCAAGGTGGCAAGTCCAGGGGTTTATATCATTATGCGAGAGAACGTATTAAGGTGTAGAATTGCGCGTTTGAAATTGAAAAGTAGTCTGGTCGCCACTCTATCGAAATAGAGAATATTATGGATGAGTTCACTGTAGGTTATGTTACAGTACAGAAAGGAAAGTTAGTGGTTTCACAGTTCTTATGTTTTATTGTATTCAAATTAACCATGAAGGTCATCTCAATATCATGCTAAAAGTTAAACTGTGTTACAAGATCAGACATCATCTCCATAGATGCAATTGCAGGTAACAACTCTTCCACATGAGAACTGTTTACAAGTTTTTCTGCACAAATTCGAACCACACTTCACACGAGACCATTGCACCACATGACTCTGTTGTACCACATGACACTGTGGCACCACGTGACCACCTCTTTCCACCGTCTCCTTGCTCATTTGTTCAAAGATATTCCTCTCTACCCAACGCCATCAATAGTCCAAACATCGATATACAAGGAGGCTTATGCTACAGTATCAAATTCATGGAAACCCTGGCAATCATTTAATCCATCCTTCTGAAAATTGATTATTTTGTAGAATGGATTATTCTAAGAACTTACATCTATGAAACTTTTTCTCCTAATTTTATCAATTTAGCTGTTATTAATCTTAGAAATGTTAGGGATGACTATTTTGTTAATCTGTCTATAACCTAAAAGTATTTAGTCCCTTGTAAAGTTATACATATCAAATGATTCCTTTTAATTTTCTCTTTAGTTCAGTGTATATTTCAAATCTGTAGCTATTTTTATTTGGATGCAGTATTGAAATTATTATTATGGTGTCTCACTCCCACATTCCCTCCAGGAAACAATTTTGATGAATCATAACTGTCTTATTTAATTACAGTTTTAAATGGGTTTTCACTAATCTACTTTAAATTGTGCACCTTTTAATTATCCTTATTCTGCTTTTAACAAATTATTACTTTGTAATTCAGTTTGGATACGTATGACGTTACTTAAGGTGCGAGATCCAAGATTCCGTATTTCATCCTTTTAAAGTACTTTTTTAATAATTAACTGTTGTTATATTATTCCCTTGTTTAAAATGAGCTTTTAATTGAACCTAGTTTTTAACTCTGTATCGCCCTTAGTCTTGAAGATGAAATTTTTTAGTCGTCTAAAAACGTATTTATAATGTATCTATTAACTCAAGTTTTTATTATAAAATCTATCTCAGAGCTGAAAATACGTTACCATAGTTAGTTTTTATTTATCTTCTTAAATAAGTGCCTTTTTATTGTTTCCTTTAAGATCTATTCGCACCACGCGTGCACTGTCATCTTGCGTGATGTCACCTTGACTAACATTTTTCTTGTTTCAACCTCGTGACAAAATAAAACCTACAAACTCAAATACTGTGTTCAATAAAATTTTCTGACCCTACATAAACGTATATAAAACCAGTAGTTATTTGGTGTGCTCTGAATGGAAATGCAAACTGAGGTACTAACCTTGCACTCATTACAAGATTCACTGTTGGGAAATGTTCTGCTAACATTGTGTCCAACAGTTCATGAGCATAGCACTGAAATTAATATTCATAGTTTCTTCCGATTTGTTTCATTTACTTGACATTTTATATTCATTTGGATAATAAATCACTTCTTAATATGTTTGTAATTCCATCCCATGTTTCTTTCTGAAAATTTTGTAGATGTGGTTCCAATGAATTGTGTTTCTTTCTCCCATCTTTCCTTATTATTAAAACTGTAGGTGCTGTTCGGGAGAAATGGAGTCCGATCTTATACATGGTTGCTCTCCACCATGTTGCAATATATATCAGACTGCATGAGGACACTATTTTGGCACAGCATTTGAAAGAAAAGATAGAAAAACTAGGAAATAAGGTATGTTGACATCATAAATGCTTTATAATAACAAGTATAATGAAAATAAACCTGTTATAAAAAGGATGGGTGAGCACCTGATACATCTTTGCCCTATTCCATTTGTCTTGTCTCTCTCCTGCTTACCCAAAATATTGTTGTGTATGTCTTTATTTTGTGTTTGTTACTTTCTTTCTTGCCTCACCTTTATTAAGTGATGAGTATCCTTTTCCTCTCTTATCTTTGTTTTCTTATTGCCTTCTCATTATTGTCATAAATGTAGTTATCGTAATCCTTCTGGAACCACATAATTATTACAGTTCTTTTTTTTACAGGAGCTACGTACCAGAATCCTGGAATACAAAAAATCTTGTTCGCAGTGATGTGGCGATTATTATTTTCAAGCAGTCTAATTGTCCTTCAAATTAAAAAAAAAAAATAAGAAATAAATGAAGTGCCAGTTTAAATTTTACTATTTCACTGTAAATATTGTTTTTATAATACCAATTTTGTAAAGTAAATATTTATTGCAAAAAGGAAGAATAAAAAAGTAAGAAAAAATAAATTTAACACATCTTAATTTTCTTGGTATGTAATTTTAATATAGTAAAATAATGAAATAGTTAATTAACCTTTACTATTTAAAAACACGTTTCAGTGAGGATTCTCTTGTAACAGGTATAAAAAATTTATTACGGTGGTTGAACTGTTGAAAAATAATATTTTCAGAGCTTCATGTTTCTCTGTTACTTGAAGAGTTTTAGTTGGAATAGGTTCAGCTCTAGTCATGCAGCTCAGATTGCAGTACTTATTTGGTTTCCTGAAATTTCTTGTGATTTGTTGTCTAACATAAGCAGTGAACAGCAGCTAATTTCCAGTTCCTACTCCTTGACTGTGTAAAAAAATTTGTGATGTACAGAAAACTTTCTGGGGTGTTTGAAGCAGAAATTCCTGAGCAAACTCCTCCTTGGGTGATTCATGTTAAATATATTAAACTTTTGAATAGGAGGATAACCACTGCTTACCAAAGTTGAGGATTGCTGTGGTGTTGAAACATGGAAAAACACAAATACACACATAGAGTTGAAATTTTCGGGCTCATATCCTCTTCTTCAACAATCGAATGAGATGGTTGACTGATGAGGGATGGCAACTAACTGCAAATGGAAGCCGTTGGCTGGCAGCTTGTGGTGAGCGAAAATCAACATGACAGGAAGTACAGATGGGAGTGGAAAGGTGTAAACCCAAAAATTGTGAAACGTATCATGGAAACAAGTCACAGATATGCTGAAGAAGTTGGCAGAAAATATAACCAGTTAAATTTTCTTTTTTATGAATATAAAATATATACAAAAATAAACATTTTAAAAAAATAAGGATATTACACACTATTAAAAGATTAGCTCTGGTGAGTGGTGGTTCAGAAGGAAGAAATAAAGGGTAAAGGGTGTGGGGAATAGGTGCAAAAGAAGAAATATTTCTGGGTGATATCTTAAATTAAGACCTGGCAGCTAGCTAGTATCCAATTTATACTGGTAAGGCAGTTCCTTCCTGATTCCAGGGATGCTGCTTTTATATAAGAGGACTCTGATGGTATGCATTGTGAAGCAAGAATTGAAGTTGTTGGTATCATGTGTAGTGGAATGGAGTTCTGGGTAAATACCAGTTGTATGTGTCTGTTCATTTTGAATTCGGTGAATTTGTGGTGCCTATGGCTGGGCAGTGATTGCAGGTGAGTTGATATATTACACATGTGTTAAGACCTATGCTGTGAAAGCTTTCTCCTGATACTGTGTTGGTGAAGGCATTGGAGGCAGGGTGCATGGTGAACAATTTGTGTCAGGATATGATACAAGGAAAAGAGCCTAGATAAAAGGATAAAAAGAATCCTATATTTTACATGATGCATGGACAAATGATCAAAATTTTAATATTTATGATTTTGACCTCTGTATCATTGGGAACTGTGTTACTAATCTGGATAAATAGTATCCTATATTACAACCCATAAATTATGCTACCACTACGTGCAGTTTTGTTAAAATCGATTAGTTTTTATGTTATGCACAGAGAGGGGGACAGACAAAAATTCTAAATGTTATGGTTTTGGCATCCCTATCATCAGTATTGTACATCACAATTAATCTTTTGAATTAAATTTCATATACAGACACAAATTTTCTACAATTTTATTATATAGTACAGATATACATTATTTTTATCATCACTTATCGCCATGATGAGCCTCATTGTGTACACACCCTTAACCTTGCCATGTGTTTTGGTCCTATTCTCTGTGTCAAAGGATTTACCAAAATATTTTAAATTGTTCTTTGGGTGTGATGGATTTACTTTCATTCATTATTTTTATATTGACTCTAAGCATTTCCTTTCACATTATTTCAATGCAAATTTTCATTTAAGAGCAAAACCTTCCAGTGCAATAGTTATTTTAGAATCTAATGTACAATCCTGTTTGTTAAAAGAAGGTAAAGCATTACAATAAATATTGCTCAACAGATTAGCAAAATGACAATACACAAATGATTAGAATTACAGAACTGTACATGGACTGTGACCATGAGAATTCAGTACAGTGTGAAGCCACCACATGCTGCAATCAGAGTCTCTGGATGTCATGGCGTGGAATCGGAAAGCCTGGATGTGCTGCTGGGGAACATTGTCAAATGGTAGTCCACAAAACATCGACAGTGGCTATGTGACAACCTGAACAAACAAGTTGCCAACCGACCATATGCCAGTTATGTTCGATTGTCAGTGCTATCTGTCGTTCTTCAAAGACGGCTTGCCCATTGCTTGCCACATGTGGCTGGGCACTGTCCTGCTGGAATAAGGCCATGTGAAGCTGCCTGCAGGAATGGCAGTGCCCCAGGCTCTAAAACCTCCCTTAGGTAGCAGCTGCTGCTTTTCAGATTGCCCTCAATACGTTGGTGAGATTGTATGTTATTGCCATTGCCCCTCCCCCCCCTCCCAGTCATCACACTTGCCTTTTGTCTTCTATGCCACTTAATAATGCAGTCTGCTCGATTGCATACACTACAGTCCTGAGTAACACATATGCAGTTATCACTGTAGGACAAGTTGGAGCGGGACTCGTCTGGAAATACTACATTTTGCCACTCAGCAAACCAGTGACAGCGTTCCTGTTCCCACTGCAGTCTGAGACATTATGGTTTCTGGTTAACAAAGGCTAAGGCAATGACTTGTATGCCAACAGTGCAGCCTCCAGCAGACCATCAACAAAAAATTTCCACACCTGATCCAGTGCTCCAAAACCGAATCAGTGCTGTGGACAAAGCTGTTCTATCAGTTACAGCCATGCAGACAAGCTGGTGGTTACCTCATGGTGTGATCACTGTCCACTTGTTGCAGACCATTGGTTCCATACACACCACTATCGTAACAGCATGCCCTGCATATGGCACAATTTCATGGCACGACATTCCCGTTTCCCAGAGACCAATCATTATGCCATGTTTGGCATCACTAACATGCCGGTGTGCACCCTTTGATAGGCACCTTCTTGTACCTTTCCACTTCATTTGATGGCTTTGCATCAATTGAGCGTGGCATAACACTGAGCTTTCTGGTTACACAAAATATGGTGCTGCCAGGCCTGTGTGCCTCTCTGCAATCTTAATCACTTATTATAGTTACACTGTTCTGCGCATCATCTGATTTTGGAGTGATTCTGACCATTCGTTTTGGGTGTTTCACTTTTGACAAACAGTAGTGCATTTATTACGAAAATAGGAACAGAGAAAGAAATTTTTGTATCTTTAAAGTAGGAAGTTTTCTGGTTTATTCCTGTTTTTGGGATTACAGAAACATTTCAATACATGAAGTAGATTTGATCAGACAGCTGTACATATACTAACTACACATTACTGTGTTGCCTATATCTCTGGGAATATAATGGTTTTGAAATAAATTCTTTTCATATCTGACTAGAACCTTTACTTATCATTATTTGTCTACTAAGGTTGTGTGCAGCCAGATTTGCTACACGGATAGTTTGAATTTATATGGATGATACAAACATTTATCTGATCTAAAGTTAATTTACAAAAGAAACATATTTTACTTGACAAATGTCTTCCAGTTCACAAAATGTTGAATGAATATGGAAAATTGGAACATAACCTGTACCTATTGCACAAATTAAGTGCAATAAAAAAAATTAAAAACCTCATATTTTAAATGTAGATTTTCATAGTTTTAAGAAATACTGGAAGTGTTAATTATATGCTGTTATATTGTCTTTGATAGTGGTTTATTTTTTTTAGTCACAGTTTGGGTTGGAAATAAGGATGAAATATAATGTATTGAATTATCTTCATGTAATAACACCATTCTTATTATTATGGACATGAAATAAAATTCTCTTTATTTCTTCATAACTCACTTAATTAGTTTTTTGCAATTGTATCTGTTTCTTTGAATCTGCTAGAGATTTTATTATATTGAAGTGATAATTTATCTCATCATCACTATCACTGAAATCCATATTTTGTTCTGTGCTATTGATTGGCTGATGATACTGGTAGTCCTTGGAAGAAGCACCCGGACTCTTCAGTGTGTCTTTATACCCGTTAGATATATTCATTTCAGTACTTGTTGAGGGATGTTCTGCTTGAAAGTTCATAATACCTGCAACATTTCAGATGTAAAAGATGTGTATTGACTCAGGTCTATACTTCATTGTGTGACAACTTGTTAAAAATCTTTAATTATTTTGTATTATATATTATTATTATATATTTTTGTATTATATATTATTATTATATATTTGGTGGCTGCGTCCTACGCAAGTCTTGCGCAAGACCAGCCACCTATCTGTTAACTTGAAAAAGGGGATTCTTCACCCGAAATATTGTTTTTTATTTGTTTGTGTGTTGTGCTGTGTTGCTGCTGCCCTCCTCCCTTCAGCTTTGGTGAGTGTTGGGTGTATTTTCCCTTTCTTTTCCATGTTAATTATTTTCTTTTTATTTCAAACCATTTAATACTGAAATTAACTACATTTTGTAGGATAACGGGTTCTAAAGAGAAAATAAAACAGAATATCAGTTACACTGAGATAAGAGTTGATTGTCATGGGGACAAGGAGTAACAAGAGAGAGTGATTAATATTGCTACTGTGCGTATGGGTTGATACTATCGAATCAGTTACTGTTTAAATCGGACCTTATAATTTTCGAAGACCTTATTTCTAGAATGTAGTTTGTAAGAATAAGAAAAGGAACAACATGAAATTTATTCAAATATACAATTCTAAATTCATTAATTTGGAGATTCAGGTTCAAAATGGATTGAATGGGACTTGGATCCTTGGTGGCCAAAAACATATAAATAAATAGGTCCGATTGCTATAAATAGGACATGGCGACTGTCACAGGACATGAAATTTGTGTTTTTTTTTTTGGTATTGTTTCAATTGTTATAAATTGTAAAAAAGATTGTAGGCTATATTTGAATTATATATTGTATTTTATAGGTGAGGAAGAATATAAGGCCTCCCATATAAAGCCTGAATAAAAATATTACCAGTGTATTTTTTCAAAATATGTTGTAAACTTGGGGAGGGTTGTAGCACAATGGGTTCCAAAAAGAAAAGGAATGTCAATTACTCTGAGATGAGAGTAGCAGGAGAGAGTGATTAGTAATTTCTTTTTAACTGCTTAACGTAGGTCTTTAGAGAAGGGAAAGGATGGGGGCAAGGAATGGGAAGGAATTCAGCCATGGACTTTTGAAGGAAGCATCCTGGCATTTGCCTGCAGTGATTTGGGAAACCATGGAAAATCTGGATGCCCGGATGGGGATTCGAACCCCCACCCTCCCGAATGTGAGGTCAGAACGCTAGCCGTTACACCACCACGCTTGGTGTGATTAATAATGCCAGGGGCGGCTCTAACCATAGTGACACTGTGACATGGCACTACTTACTAATCGATAGTAAATAAATACAAAACTAAATGTATTGAAAGAGAAATAATTATTTTTAAAATGTGGCATTCTCTAATATAAGATTACTTGTGACAAGTGGCTAAATATTGAACACCATCTGTTGGCCACATCAATGAACTATCTCGCCATCGCAGTGACAAATTTCAGCTGTCTCAAAAGGTCCGCGCTCACTAGGGCGGGCTGCATCGCGTCGCGTCGCATCGCAGAAATGCGTCTGCAATCGCTTACATTGATTCTAATGCGGTAACGCACACCAGAGACGGGGCGGGGCGGGCCGCATCGCGTCGCACGGTCGGGTCGCTTGGCCAGGCGTATTTTTCCGCCTGTGCACCTCGATGCGCTCAGTCGCGACCAGTTTTGCGATACGACCTCCAACAGCACTGACTGACTTTTGTAACTTGTGTGTTCCTAATTCCGTGAATTAACTACATTACTTCAACAAAATTAGCTTCAAATTTGCATGCAGGATGGTGGATGATTTCTAAAAAATATAAGTAATTACAATCTGAAAATTTAATTACTTTATGAAATTTAATAAAGATTAAAAAATTATAAAATTTCTACCTCATGCTCACTTGTTCTTTGCTTGTATGTTTTAACTTAAACTATTCAAACGTAATGGATGAAGAGTACTGCATCTCATTAGAGTTTTATGATTTACAAGACGCAAAATATAAGAACAAAAAAATATATATATTTGGGAGGAAATAGGAAACTAGTTATAACAACCAGGTATAATGTCATGTTTCGTATTTTATTTTTTGTTTATTTTACGTGTGTATTATAATTTTTCTATCACTTTCTTTAAATGCCGCTTCTAAAGCTTTGTGTTAACAATTAACCTAATTGTTTAAAAATATTTTGTGAAATTATTCTAAATCTTAATGATTTCTGATGTAACCTAGAAACCTGTGTGAGTCAACCTGCTGAAATTTCTTTGTTGTCATTTTCGTTCTTACCTTCTGCAACCCAATTCAAATATTGTTAATCAAAAGGTTGTGAATGCAGCACGTGGCTAGTATTACTTTATTTATCTTATTAGGTAACACCGACATTCTTCTTTCACAGATTTGAAACCTTCTACCTATAACACCAAAGCAGTTATCGATCACCCTCCATAGTTTATTGAGCCTGTAATTGAAAGTTCGTTTCTCTTCATTTCATTTATCTGATATTCTGAAACAGGCCTCATCTCGAAAGTGGAAAGCTTCATTTACTACTATTACATACTGCATTTTGTCAACGTGAAAATTCAGTTTTCCTGCAGCCATTGCCTCACCTAAATTGTTGCAATTAAATGTTTTGCCACTTTAATTTTTTTTTCCAATCCTCCTGCGACCAAAAAAAACTGCAACTGAAAGGGCTATTAAAACCATGAAAACCATTCATTTTTCTGCATTAAAAATAAAGAGAACCGCAATTCTGTAGAACTTTAGTAACATGTTTGCCATATATTGTGCCTAAGAAATGCGGAAAATTCCTTTTCACATTAAACCCATTCCCTTTTCTGCTTAATTTTCTTCAATGAACATATAAAAATAAGAGCCCTTTGTCTGATGTGTCCATTTGTAGTGCAGAAGCGGCTGAGTAATCATCGAGAACTGAAGGCGGTGACAAAAGAAATGCGACTCGCTGTGTCCAAATGTGCGTTGCAGTACTTTCGCTCAATGCGATGCGACCCGATGCGATGCGATGCGCTCTAGTGAGCGCGGACCTAAATTGCGCATGCGCTCTGGCAGCTTCGCGGGGTTGGCCTTTCACGTAGCAGTTTGTGACAACTTGTCACAGGGAGCTCGAGAAAGTTTGTAACATCATAACCATAAGCCTTAAGTGCAATGCTGGAAATCTTGGCAGAGCTAACAGTCTGGAGTTTGTGGGCTGAAAGCTGGCCATATCTTGTAATAATTGAAGATGTGTAAGGTGTCACAAGATGAATCGAATTAATTAGTTATTAAAGAAGGCATTCACGTCGCTATCCTACAATGAAAAAATTAATGTGAAAAATCTGGGAAGACATACACCACATTTAAACTTTTCATAACGACAAGAAAGTACTTGAGCATCACAACTGAAGAAATCTAAGCGTGATGTGTATATAGAAAAAATAAGTGACTATGTGGTTGCAATGTGAAATATGCGTTTTACTGTTTTCAAGGGTGAATTTAATTGGTCTCGTGAAGGAGATTGTGCCTTGGAACATCTCACAGGAAAAATTAAGACCCAGGAAAAATCATCAGGACACACTAATATTGACCATATTTTAGCAACACCTGGTAATACAAGATTCAGAATCAACTTAATTCTCAGTTCCATCTCGTTATTGTTAAACTAGTGCCTATTGGGTAATTCAGCATTGCCTGTAGTTCAACTTGTCGGTTTTAACCAATCAGTCATTGTTTACCTTTTGGTCAATTTTTAAGTATTTATCAGGGTTATTCAATTTCAAAATCGTGTTTTTAAAAAAATACGGCAGCACACGCCCGTAATGAGACATTCAAACATTGTAAATTTTTAAGTTGCGAAATTCTTTGTCAACACTGAGCTGTTCTTCCAGGCATCTTTCACTTCAGTAATGAAGATCAGTAACCCATCAAAACATCATTTGTCACTTATTTTAAAGCATTTGTATGCAAAGTTCCTATAAGATCAGATAAAAAGTTTATATTTGTTTTCTGGCACAAAACTTTAAAACAGTTTATAAATTTCATGTTCTAATTCGGAATTAATCCAGTGCCATTGAACAGGAAATGTTATGGTCTCTCAAAATATCACTATCAACTATGGCCAATTTCTCTACTGTTTTAGAGATATCTGCAAATAACTGAACTGTTTAAAGTGTAATTTTGCTAAGTCTGGTACTAATGGAAGGATGAGTGGGTTTTTGTAAACCAACAGTATTTTCTGCTTTAAAGTATACGTATGCAAAGTTCCTTCAAAAACGTATAAAAAAGAGCATTCAAAATTAAGAGAGGACAGGCAAACTAAATGTAGCCGATATTTTGTGTTAGTGTATACGTAGGCAAAGTTCAATTCAAATTGGATAAAACTGTGGGTTTGTATAAAGAACAATGGCAAAATATTAAGGGAGATAAATGGGAAGAAGGGTTCTGTAAATAAAATCTAATCAGTAATTTTCTGTTTGTTTTAAAGTATACATGTGCAAAGTTCCATCGAAATCAGACAACTTGAAGCTACTTAATTATGAATATAAAATTAATAAAAAATGTTACTTGTGAAGAATTGTACTTTTTCTTCATAGTATTTACACTTCCGTTACTGCATCCTCAACTGTTTATGCTAAAATTTATACTTGACATCTGTTTCCGCTATGACACTTCCACTACATAACTTCTGTTAACTGTTTTTAATAAGGTAACTTGGTGTTGACTTATTTGATTTGGCAAGCCGGGAGATCAAGAGAACAGAAAATGTTCGATGTTTACAGTGCTCTATTCTGTCTTGCACCTCTTTCCTTTACATTAAAGTTCTTCTCCCCAGTTCTTTTATTTGATTTTCGAATGAATATTACCGTGTGAATGTTTCAACAGCTTCCTTAAATCACTGCTTTATACTAGGAGCTAACTCACCCATAAAACACATGTGTTTCTATTTTTGTTTCCACCAATATTACGTTTTCATCTGTCTCCGTTCGCTAAAATGTGTTTTGATTAAATACGATATTAAGGATAAAAAAAAATCCAATGTGTCTGTTTGTGAGTTGGATTTTGGTGTACATAAATAATATCTGTTAGATTATTACCTTCGGCAGTGGAGGCACTCTCTGAATATATGGAGATGCCTTGTACAGAATTGCCCAGCACTTTAGAAATGTCAACTGTTGCACCTTCATCGTCATCTACATCTTTTATTCTGTAATAAGGAATAAATTATAATTCTGTAATGCCAGTTTCGCCATTGTCTACACTAGTAACATTAAAATATGCAAATGGTAAATATAAAATAATTTTATTTTTGTTTGAAGATCTCTCGGGCGTGCAGCCGGGTCATTTGGTCGTAGATGTACGAATTTTCGATGGCGTAACGTGCCATCATCTTCAGGTAGCGTCCAGTGGTCGGCGTGAGGAACGCAGTCCAGTCGCATCCTGGACTGCGTTCCTCACGCCGACCACTGGACGCTACCTGAAGATGATGGCACGTTACGCCATCGAAAATTCGTACATCTACGACCAAATGACCCGGCTGCACGTCCGAGAGATCTTCAAACATCAGATCCGCCGGGAAAACTTACGATTACACAATTTTATTTTTGTTTTACAATTGTAACACTTGACCACATATGTCTGTTATTTGAATACCAATTTGTGTCAAAGAAATGTAGAGCTTCGTTAAATATTGTGGTTGTCCAAGTTTAATTTTCTTTTTGGTTTGAGTTCAAATAGATATTACTTAATACAACAAAATCATAACTGAAAGGAAAAAATAAGATGGCCAGTATCCATCAACCTCAATTAAATACTTTAAATTTTGAAGAAAATATTGTTCAAATATGATGACGATCATATGTTGCTCTGCTGCAATGAAAAAGAACTCCTATTACAGTTTTTTCTTATCGCTGTTGAGACAGTACTACTTGACTTCGCTTTAGGTATTTTTTGTTTGATAATGGTGTATTTAAGTCATTTCATGATCAGATATCACTATTTTTCCTCTGTCATCAAATACACTGATTATAATCAGTGTATTGGATGACATAGTTATAGCAAGGAAAGAGAAATTAACCCACCACATACATAGGTGGATGGCTGCAATGAGAGGGAACACTTATGCTGACAAACAAATACACAATACAAAATATTTCGGCACCTGCCTTCTTCGATGATAGAAAAACGGACCATTAGGCTCCGTACGTGTGTACACAATGAACATCACCCAAGTCATTGATATGTGGTGGGTTAATTTCCCTTTCCTTTATTATTTATATCACCTAGAAGCTGCTTCTATTTTCCTTAGTTTAATCATAGTTATAGCAAGGCAATAGATAATTATTTATTGTCTAGTTATATATATATGTAGTTAGAATTTTCTCATTTGGCCAATTTACCATTACAATAAGTGTCCTTAAAGATGTTTTGTGGGGGAAAAAATAAGATCTTAGCATAGATACAATGAAGAGAATGTATGAGATCTGCATGCAAAATTCAGAATTTGTGTGACAATCAGAATTCATATATACCAGGCATTTGATTTTTCCATTCAAGTATTTTGCTCAGGAGAAAATATACATGCTTCAGAATCTTATATATCAACATTGTATAATATATTTATGTAATTTTGTAAGCCATTGAGCACTTTCCAGGATACCAGTTTCAGTAAAAGCATTAATGCTGGACATAAACATTTCAATTTGACAGTTATACCAATTGCTTCACAAATGGCATTCCAGATTATTGTTTTGTGTTGACCTGCTGAAGATGTTTATACCAAAAACAAATTGCGTTAAGACTACAGCTCTGATATTTTGGCCACATGCTTACATCCATAAATTAATTAATCATGTTAATCAGAAACAGTTTATATGTTTTTGTACTATTTTGTAAACAATGTGTGTTGAATCATCCCAAAATTTGTAAGTGTTATTATTATTATTACTCCACAATTCACTAAAAGTGTATTGTGTAATCATTTGTGCATAGGATGGGTTAAATGGGATATGGCAGGAGGTGCCTAAGGGCTATTTTGAGGTACCATCGTGGCATTTGCCTGGAGCGATCTGAGAAAACCGTGAAAAATCCAGGTCAAGATGGCCGGAGCGGTTTCTCGCTCAATAAATCTTTCCTATTCCATTCCCTAATTGCTTGTGGAAAAAATGAGTATAGAAATGAATCCGTTCTGGCTTGATTCCTCTTATCTAATTTTCTTGGTCATTCCTAGATATGAGTGTTGCTGGTAAGAATATGTGTTTGCTGTCATCCTGAAACAGATCAGTCGTGAATTTTTCAATTAGTGTCTGCTGATAGCAATGCCTTCTTTGTTCCAGGTCTTCCCAACCTAATTCCATCAATATCACTATCCCTCCAGTTACCTGTCATGAATTTGGCAGGTGTTTTGTAAATAGTATGTCCCACTTCATACCAAAAATATTAACAGCCAATGTTTGACACAGACAACATTAGGTATGGAAAAATAGTATAACTGAAGCTCAGAAAAAATATATTTTAATATAGTATAACATGAAAACAGAACACATGAAACTAGATATTTAGAGCTCATAGAGGGGGGAAATACATCAATATTATCTATTCTTGTTTAGTTGAAATTAATTTCATTTAAACTTTTTCCATTTCCTTTATGTAAGAAAACTATCTATTGAAGATTGTATATCAAATTTTGAAGCATCACTTACCACATCTTTATTTCCTTCATATTTTTTATGCTCCATGGATTGTGAAAATAACAACATGATGTTAACAAAGATACAGAACAGATTGTAGAGCATTAATGCAACCCTATCTTCCAATTGTTAAAATTTCCAGTCTATCAAGAAATTAATTGTCTGTAAAATTCTGAAGTAATATAGTTCCACCATTATGAAACAAGTCAACATGTCCATAACATTTTAAACTATTTAGAATAGTATCACCAGAAATATTAATACAAATTGTGAAGAAAATTTAATGCTCATCTCCTTCCTAACAAATACCTTACTTATGTATGCAGCTTCCTTCCCATCTTGAGATGATCGAATGTATAAAGTCAAAAGTTCTCACCTAAGGTAAGTGATTATATATTTCTATGATGTGATTTTAGATAGCTTCCTTTGTTTTTCATCACAATATTGGCAATTGCTTTTGCTATATTTTGTGTTAATATTGATTTGGAGATCTTCAGTGTTCTGCAATTAATGTTGTTGAATGTCATACTCCATTTTATATTTTCAATGTTGTTCTCACATTGGATCATATCCTGCTCCAATCTTTTATATAAAAAAAAAGTTCTACAAACTGAATGAAGCAGCTCAATGACTTTGTTATAGGTCTCTCAGTCACAAAAACTTGAGGTGAATCCAGATTTCAGTTTCTGAAATCATTTCATTTTGCTGTCAATCAATTTGATTCCATCATATAGACAAAGCCAGTTTTTCTTTGTCTTGCTAATCTTTAACACTAAATCAGTATCAGTGAGTTCTAAAGTACCAAGACCACCATAATAGTAATTTGATCAGCTTTTTTCTGCCCATAGAAATGTGTTAATCTTTTAAGCATGTGATACAACATTTACATGCAGATTATTTATAAGTGGAAAAGGATAGAGATTACACTAGACATCAGTTTGTAGTATTATATGTTATTGGGACTGCAAAGACTCTTTCAATCAAAGGTCAAACTCTTTTTGACATGGTGTGCCCTGTTTCTAAAGGCAAGGTTCTGATTACCAAAAGACTATTCGTATAAGTACTCACCCAGAACTTATGAGCAACCAGCAAGTAAAATTGCAGAGGAATGTGTAGTGTAAGGTAGGAGATGGCCTATTGAGGTAAATGAATCACACATGGTAAAAAGCTTGAAAATACAGCAGAAAATTGAAAATCACTGCAGTTATTTCAAGCAAATGAAATTCTCTGAAATTACATTACAGTATTTGCCTACGTATTTTGTACAATATTCCTGAGATAAAATGGTCTGTCAATTAGATCATTGTGTGGAGACTGCAAGAGTATACATGTAAGATAATGTGATGTTGCAATTTTGATGAAGGTAGGTAAGTTAGATAAGATAAAGCTGCAGGTGGGTTTTCCAGAAAGCAACAGCATATTGACAATATACTATTAAACAAATGTCATAGGTATATCAAACATTCATGCATGGAAGATACATTCTTGTTGGTGTTGACACTACTCTGTGTATGGAACAGTGTGTTTAATAGGAATGGCACTGTACACAATGTGTGGTGCCATATTTTTGCTTTGTAGGGGGCAGTGTGCATGTACCAGCCTTTTATGGTCTGGAAATGTGAAATCTTTCAAAATTCTACAGGTTTGTGAATACTGTCTGCTTTTTGGCTGAGCACGTTTGAATGTACCCCCAACCATGAGCCTTGGTCACTGGCCATTATCTACAGAAGTGACCTATAACACCAACCCTCCACCATGTCCTATTGATGGTAACTGCAGTGTTTCATATGTTTATGTTCATTTCACGTGTTGATGCTGCCCTGGAATCATCTGAGGCAAGAGGTAGTTTATTCCTCCATAATTAATTTGTAATTCTGTTTCATTTAAACATTGATAGCAAAGATAACACATAAAGATGTGTGGGACAGTAAATAAACACAGATTGTAAGGTACCCTTCACTCTATTTTCGAGACTCCGTTAAAATCCGACAAAGTTTGAGGTTGACATCAGTACACGATACCTCAGTTAAAATCGAGATAACAACACTTCGAGTACAGTAAAGTAAATAAATAGCACATAGCAACCATAAACAAGAAGTTTCAGGTAAAATATAAACCATAAACTTACCTAAATGAGCGTAATCCGTAATAATCCATGAAGCAGAAAACAGAGGTTTGTTTACACTACCATAGCACTAATATTCCACTAAATTAAACACTGTAAAGCACTTTCATAATTAGAATTTCACCATCTGATATTAAATCCACTAATAACTCGCAGCTCCAGACCAATTTAAAGTAATAAATATGAAGTTTAATGCATCTCCACATGGGAGCTTGTTCAACATTTAATTCCACCACATCTAAACAAATTCAAAGCTTTAAAAGTAAATGTAACCAAGTATAAATAACCAGCCAGTTAATATTCTTTAAGTTTCCGGTAACAATCAACCAATAAATTGAAAATATAAGTAAATAACAGCCAACCGGTAATGGCGCCGTAAAATCGAAACTTTAAAATTTAATAACTCATAAACTAACATGTTTAACAGACTAAAAACTTTTCTAAAATGCTTAAAATAAATAAAGGTTCAATTTAAATTTAGTTTCAGGACATGACCGGCTTTAAATAAAAAGCAGAATATTTAGGTTGCACAAAGGGAAACAGTAAAATTTAGAAATTCCATAACTTCCGATAGAATTAACCGATTTGAAACATTTTTACACCACTGAGCTCAGCAGAGGCCAGAGAACGATTTGAAAATAGTATTAACTTCAGATTTTAAGGCTTTGAGAGTTGGCATTTTTCCTGTGACGTAGGAGGATGTTTAACATTACGCGATTCAAATGTGCTTTTAAATTAACCAAACTTCAAAATTCATTTTCACTGGTCGGGAAGCTTTAAAACCCTAACCAAACACTTCACGACACTTACGCTCTTCATTCTGTGAATTTCTGGTAGTACACAGTTAACAGGTTCTTTTTCCAGATAGACTATTGTCTATGCCAGTAGGTCAGTTTGATAAAAGGAACTCGGCCGCCATATTTTTACACAGTCTATCGAAAGTCTTGGTCGGGTGAAGATGTAGAGCTCCGGTTGACGAGTTCGAACAAGACGGGCTAGAAATGCGTGGTGCATGATGGGAAGTTAGGCATGATGGCCGACCGGAGCTATTCCTGACCGGCGCCATTTTCAAAATTCAGCATAACCTACATTCAGACTAACAGTTTTCGTCATGTGTTAATAGAAAATGTAAAGTTCCTTTGGGGTAGTGCGAGTTCTCGCTCTGTTTCATGATTTGTGATCTTCGGTTGATGATTTTTCTCCGATTGCCATTGCTAACTGTGACTTTTGTAACTTATGTGAAAATTTGCAAGAATATATTTCAGTTATCAGGATTCAGACTTTCATTCCTATATTAGTACCTTTCTTACAGGAGGTTAATCTGTAAGTGGCGACCTCGGTAATGATTACAGTTAGCATTCTACAGGTTTTAACACGGTAATAGAACTTTTTCAGAACTTTGACAACTTTTGGAAGACTTCGAGTTTAGGTGCTGAAGCCGATACCAACCCCAGTATGCAGCTTTTCCCTAACACAGATACAGCCATTAAATTTTTCTAATGTGATCGCAGTTCTTATACTTCTATCAAAGTTTGGATTATAAAGCAAAAAGATAAAAGTCTATCATGAACAAGCAGTGGAGATATTTTTATGTGTGTAAGATAACTCTTGGTTTGAGGTGACGGTACTCAATAGAAGAAATTAGTTCCTTTTATACTGTTTTCTTTGTTTGCATAAAAGTCCCTAAATGCCATCAAGCTCTTAAATATTTAATTCCAGTTCCCTAGTATGATGACGAAGGAAGGTTTACTTTTCAGTTTTAGTACCTCTTGAATTTAGTACAAAAGTGTCGTCTCTGTATTTATAATCCTTAATTTGCCCTTCACTGAAATGTCTTTTGTTATTCTGCTGTTTTTGTTTATTCTCATGCATAAAACAAGTTAGTAATTGTAGTAAGCCTAGTTCTGAAGGATATCCAACACTTGTACTTCACAATCAAATTACAGCAAATTTTATATGCTGCCAAAAACATAAATGGAATGTATTTATACATCTGCAAATTTGCAACTGATATTAAGTTTTTAATTTGAAATAAATTAAAGAAAATAATTTAAAATACATACATAAAACCAAAATCATGTGTTAAATGAGTAACTTCTAGGACTAAAGATTTCTTTATACATTTAATATTATTGTTTTTTATAATGTAACCTAAAAATCACTCAAATACACTGCTTACCTTTCACCAGTCATTTTTCCTCTGATTGTACTGGCATTTACTTCAGCATTTCCGTTGTCCTTCCCTTGCATTTGAATAAAGTTCTTATTAATTTTTGTTTGCCACATAGCTGAAGAAGCAGTTCCAAAATTTTGCTGCATGTTAGACTTCTCAGGGCAGTTGTAAAGACCAGTCATTGGTATTTCCTAAATGAATGTATTGCAAAGATTTCAAAGTTAATTAAATGATTATAATTTTACATTTCAAATATTATCATAAACAAAGGGAAAAATCTGATAAGCTTTCAGGAATAAACTTATTTTGTATGGTCTAACAACTAATGTACGAGTAATTCATATAAATATATACAGTGACAAGAATGTTGATAGCATTCACAAACTGATGTCCAGTTGTTGCTGCCATTCTATTATCAGGTATCTATTAAATTTTGTAACTGCATGACAAAATTTTATTCTCAGAACCATGTGAGTTAGATTGGATAATATTGCATTTAATTTCTATAGTCAGCTTCTATTGTAATTTAAGCAAGAGAGCAGATTTTTACAGTTGTTGAGATAGTATTTTGCATTGCATCAGCTTTCAGCATTCGCCTGGAGTAACATTTCAAAAATTCGTATCTAAATTATTTATTTTCTGCCAAATTAGTAAAGTTACGAAATTTTTTTTGATAACCAAAGTTGACGTTTGCTACAAGATCTAGCGATTTGTAAAATTTCAGAGAGATAGAATTATTTTTACTGTCAAGGTCAATATTTGATGACGAAACCTTTCTGACATGTGATTTGGTATCTGATCAGCCTTCCAGAAACTACCCATGTGAAACGGAAGTTTGGGATTTTCCCACGGTTCGTGAGAGAGCCTTCCCTCGGCCCCCTGTCATATAGAAACAGTCGGCGCAACACGACGTTGGCTTCAGTCGTCCAGGAATTGTGCACGCGACAAAATGTAGGCTTAGTAGACCGGCAAGTTTCATATTAAGCACTACTGTGCAAGAGCTTTATATTTTGTCACAATGTCGGTTCGCGTATTTAAGTTTATTACAATGCAGTTTTGAAATAGTATTTCGACAAATGGGGCCTCGGGATTTCTTAAGTGTCGGTCACTGGCCAACCAAGTGCCATACTAGAAGCGTGTGATGAACATTTCCATATGTACTGTCAAGTAATAATCAGTAATACAGTGAACTATGGGGTGTGATTTGGCTCAAGTCGGTTAATCAAACTTGCAAACTTTACTTCTGTGGCGTTTTCTGATGCCTATTTAGTTATTGACTTTGTAAGATTTCAAGAATATAGTGATTTCAACAACAACGGACTCTTAAACGTTATTTACTTATTACCTTTCCTTAGCTTTTGGTTAAAATAAAGCTAAGTGGCGACCTGGTATTATAAAGTCATAACTGGACATATCCAAGGCTTACACGCAGTCAGAGTTAAGACAAAGCCTTTTTGCAGAACCAGACTGCAAGCTTGTTTCTTACACTATGTCCACACTCTGGGAAGGAGCACCGCAGTCACAGACAGGAGAATCCATTTCGCGTGACCTGTTCTTAGGCGATTTAGTTTGACCCACTGGTCTCTCTTCAGGGGGAATCCCAGCAGTCCAGTTGTGGGATCTTTAATACCGGAATGTTTCGCAGATGCAGAGTTCCAGCTTTGTCGCCATTTTTCCTTGAAATCAAAGTCAGACACGTCTTGCCATACTGGGTTTCTGGATTTAAGATGAGTGGGGGATAGGTCAGTTAGGACCTCGTGGATTGGTAGGTCCTGTGGATGGTCAGGATGGTGTAGTTTTATCCATCACGTGCCGTTGCTTCTTGGCGTCTTTCCTCTGGAGGTGGTATATTGCTGATTAGATGTAACCAAGGGACTGGGGTGGGTTTTAGCATGCCAGTTATTACTCTCAAACACTCATTCAGTTGTACGTCAATTTTGCTAGTGTGAGCACTATGTTGTCACACTGGTTCACAGTACTCAGTAACAGGGTAAACCATGGTTAGAGCAGTTCGTAGTGAGTCCACATCAGCTCACCACAAAGTACCAGCTAGCTTCTTCATGATGTTGTTCTGTGTTTTAAGTTTCTGACTTGTGTTTTTCAAATGTTAAGGAATGGTCTAAGGTGATGCCAAGATATTTATGATAGGAATTATGTTTCACTCTCTGGTGGCAGAAGTTCACTTTGAGCTGCTGATGTGCTATTTTATTGCTCAAGTGGAATGTGCGTACTTCTGTTTTCATCGGATTCAGGCAAAGTCTCCACTTCATATAGTATGCATTCAAGGTAGCTAAGTTGTCAGTTGTGGCAGAATTTATTACCGATTGTTTCGGGCATGTCACTGGTGTACAAGTTGAAGAGCAATGGAGCTATTACTGACCCTTGGGGTAATCCATTTTTTTTTTTTTTTTAATTGTAAATGACTTACTTGTCTTTTGGCCAATGGTGACCTTGAAATATCGGTTCATCAGAATTTTCCTCAGGAGTGATGTTAGTTTCCTGCAGGATACATATTTTAAGATTAAGTACATGCCCTCCAGCCATCCGTATCATATGCCACTGTTAGATCGACAAAAGCTACTGATGTCTTTAACTTCTTCTGAAATCAAGCTTCAATATATGATGTCAGTGCTAATAATTGTTCACAGCAGTTCCGTTTTAGTCTGAAACCGGGTATGGTGACATTATGTTATTTATTACTTCAGGAATAAATTATGAAAGAATACAGTAACCATCAAACTGCTGTTAAAGTTAATACACCGAAGCCAAGATATTAGTTACTGGCCAGATTAATTTTTTTATATGAATAGATATTTATCCAATACTGTGGCTTGTCACATTACAGTAGGCTTGTCCCCTTCAGTAATTAACTTATTTTAATTAATATGTTTATTCCATGCCAAGTTCCGAATGCTATGAGCATCGGTGACTTGCGGGACTGACAGTTGAGGAGCGGTCAGAGAGAGAGTGTGTGGAGTCGTGCAGAGAACGTCGTGTGTATCGTTCCTCTGGTTTTGTGAAAGTGATGGAAAGAATTGTTTTTACACTCTGAAGAACCTGCATCTTCGGATCGTTTGTCACTAGTAATTTGCTTGTGTGTGTTATTGTTATTTTTTTCCATTGGTGGCCGGGTGCATTTGTGCAGCACAGAATTCAGAATAAATCTTTGGTCTACATACTCGAAGTGATTCCTTGAAGAAACTTATAGTTATATTTGTTCTGGATTTGTACCCTAGCCAGCCGATGGTGGCGGCCGAGATTAATTTAATATACGAAGTCTGATCGTCCTTACATTAGGTGGTCAAAACTAATTATAAAGGGGACTAATTTACAAGTCGGAAGGAACTGCTGTGATCGTCCCGACACACTATTTTCAATCTTGTTCTCCGACATGGCGACGTGACAGGACAGTTTCCTGCTCTGACAAGTATTAGTGTGTGAAAAGAACGGCTAATCAAATAATAGTGACACTGTATTGTCGTCACGTATCAATATTTTTAATCTGACATTTGTCGTACAACATTTCAATATGTTCTCCGACATGTCGACCGTAAATACAGGACTTGTGAGTTTAATAGACGGTTAAAGTGATTAGAAAGGCCGTCTAAATCACAAAATAAAGAGTGTTGGTTGCGTGGCATAGGAATAAACAGTTGAACAACTGTTAAGAATTGCGAAGCGGATTCAACCAAAGACAGTACGCGCGAGAAGAAATACTCTACAAGCAGCGAGCTGGTGCAAAGACCACAAAGCAAAAGAGTCAACACGGACAACCAGAGACAACTACTTCAGCAGCGGATACAGCGATGCAGTACCTGTGAACAACGCAACGCAGATAGCAGAACAACAAATCGTGGATCGTGGCAGTGAAAACGTTGCAGAAAATAGCGGCAGGAGTTGAGAAGACATCTAACAGGCAACATTATACTATTAAACAACCGGGAAATATTTTTTTAAATATAATAATTTTGAAGTAAAAGAATAGCAGATTAACGGGATTTTGTTTCAAAGATCTGTACCATCGGTTGTTATTTACCGGAGCTTCCGAAATAATTTATAGCATAATAGTAAGAGTTTATACTCGCGGAAAATTTTATTTCGCTCTCCCATAAGATTTTGTTTTGTACTGAAATTTCAAATTTCAGTTCTACTTACGAATGAAGTTTTTTCCTTTCTGGAAAAATAAAATAAAAGAGATTACAATTATTTACATTTTTCAAAGACATTAATTGCGTGAGGAAGACGCGAAAACTTTTACGTTAACAAGTATAACTTTTTCTGTGCATGCCATTTTCAGGTGGTAGTACCATTGAGCGACGAGACAGTAGTCTGCATATGTGGTTCGACACCAACAGTCAGCAGTAGTAAATAAAAGTATAATTACTGTATTATCTACATGTGTTTTATTTACAGCAGCAGATTGGAGAAGTGAAATTAACTGTTTTAAGAGCCAGCCTACGTTGTTTTCTTTTTTTCTCTTTGGTGCAAATCTGTTTTTGGTTGTGGAATATATACTGCGTTGTTTTGTTTCATTTGACGAGTTATCACGGCGTTGTTGTGAGTTGATTTGAAACTGAAAAGATATACCTTTGACCTGTTTATCTAAGTTTGGGGAATAGGTAGCCTATTGCTAGAGTAACATATTGATCTAATAGCGTCATTCAAGTTTGGTTTAGTTTTGATCTAAAAAAAAAAAAAAAAATTGGAGACCAAGCAATCTGCTATGGAAGGGGTAGCAGCGAAAAGTAATGTGCCACCCGGAACGGAAATGTTGGTGAAGTTTATGGAAGAGATGAATAAAAACTTTAAAGAACTGAAGGTTGCTCTTAAAGCTGAAATTGGCATCCAGGAAAACAGCAATGCTCTTAAAGCTGAAATTGGAGCAAAAAGTGAAGCTCTTCGCTCTCAAATCACGGCTCATTTTGATGATAGACTCTTGCAATTAAGGGGCGAGTTAGTGCAATTACGACAAGATTGTTTCGTGAGGAATGAAGATCAGTTCAAGGAGGAGAGTAATTTGAATCCTCTTAATGAGTCACAGGAGGGACCCCGAGTACCAGAAAAGGATAAGAACATTATTTTGGTTCAGGAAGCAACTGCGGTTTCGCATGATGCTTGGCGTATTGACTCTCAAACTAGTGTTCAAATGGAACCTGTTAGTCTTCGGTCAATTTCAGAGAGTCCTTGTGCAGTTACACATATTCATGTAAGTAATGTTTCTACAATTTCTCTGAAGGAGAGCAAGCTGGCTATGCCCAGAGCAATTTTCAAACGCCGCAAAACCACTTGTGTCACTAAGTTTGCGAACCAAATTTATAATTTAATGTTTCCTTTCGGGGAAGACCTTGTTTTCTCCACTCACCACAGTACGAAAGTATTGGCAAATGATATTCCCATTGGGAATAAGCAACTTGTACACGTTGAACAGTTACTCGGTACTAGCCCATATGGTCATACTGTAGGTTTTTCAATCAACAAAATGAAATATTTCATTCTCCAATGTTCACTTGAGACTTTTGAAAAGTGTAATTCCACAATGCGAGGAAGGAAACGTAGGAAGAAGAAGAAGGATAGGATGGAAGAACCAGGAGTACATGTTAAAAAAAAGGAAATAATCTCTCTTTGGTCCAAGGGGAAACTGGATTTATTTCATGAGGGCATCAACATACTTAAATTAAAATATATCCATTCTTCTTTTAGCCTAAGAGATTCACACTACTTATGTACTACAGTTTAATTATATTTTTAAGTGATTTATGTTGTGCACAGTGATTTTCACAAAGCTGAAGTATGAAGTGTCTCTTCAACATAATGGTTTTTTAGAAACTTTGATTTTTTTAAAAAATGCCTTGTACTTTGTAGGGTTGTTTAGTTTAATATTTATTGGTAGATGTTTTCTTTGGTTTAAGACAAATCACAAACATACTTGATATAGATAGTGAGTTAGGGAACAAATATTTTGAGTGACATTAAGTAACTTATATCTCAAGTCAGTATCACTTTCTTAAGGCTTGGAGGGTGTGCCCTGGAGTGCTTAAGGGTGGTCCTTACCCCGAACACCCAGTAACCCCTCAAGGATATGTAGAAATGATAGACGTCGTCGTGTGTTAATAACAGAACTATAAATATGTTCTTTTAGTGTTTGGTGTAGTCTTAATTCGAGTTTCTTGGAAGGGGTAGTAAGTGTAAATGCAATTGTTGAAGGCTAGGTTGACAAACCTTCAGGACATTGACCTCATTTTTAACCAAGCATCTCCAAAAAAGGAAAAGTTACCTTATCATGGGAAGCTCTGGTAATAACAATCTGGTGTTTCACTGACAAAGATGTATCCTGGATAGAGAGTGATGTACTATCCACAGAAAAAAACTATTACTGATGTAATGATGTTAATGTTCATGTGCGTTTGAGTGAGGAACAGAAGTTTAACCTCAAGAAATTATTATTTGTAATTTTGTGCTTTCTTTCCAGGGAGATACAATTGTATGTGAAGATATAATTGTATGTGAAGATATAATTGTATGTGAAGATATAATTGTATGTGAATGAAATTTTGTTAATATGTTTGTAATTTTGTTCGGTAGGGACCGACCACCAATACTCTTGTATAGTAATTTAATTCATGGTGTTCTTGTATAATGTAGGGATTTTTTTTGTGTAACTACCTACTAAAAAAACTAACCTAAAATATGTCCCAGGTTCAAATGTCTTGCCTGCGGCTTCACATTAGAACCGTGACATGGAAGGGGTTGTCACATTACAGTAGGCTTGTCCCCTTCAGTAATTAACTTATTTTAATTAATATGTTTATTCCATGCCAAGTTCCGAATGCTATGAGCATCGGTGACTTGCGGGACTGACAGTTGAGGAGCGGTCAGAGAGAGAGTGTGTGGAGTCGTGCAGAGAACGTCGTGTGTATCGTTCCTCTGGTTTTGTGAAAGTGATGGAAAGAATTGTTTTTACACTCTGAAGAACCTGCATCTTCGGATCGTTTGTCACTAGTAATTTGCTTGTGTGTGTTATTGTTATTTTTTTCCATTGGTGGCCGGGTGCATTTGTGCAGCACAGAACTCAGAATAAATCTTTGGTCTACATACTCGAAGTGATTCCTTGAAGAAACTTATAGTTATATTTTGTTCTGGATTTGTACCCTAGCCAGCCGATGGTGGCGGCCGATAATTTAATATACGAAGTCTGATCGTCCTTACATTAGGTGGTCAAAACTAATTATAAAGGGGACTAATTTACAAGTCGGAAGGAACTGCTGTGATCGTCCCGACACACTATTTTCAATCTTGTTCTCCGACAGGCTGAAGTACTTAAGACACCAAACAGGAATTAAAGAGGTAAAATTGTTGAATGTCTACAATTCCTGTTTTTTTTTTTTTTAATTTAAAATTCTTTGAGAGCAATTTCCCCACCCTTTTACTTTTTCCATTTATGTATTTTAATTTTAAATTCTTTCATTGTTATTGGTAAATTTTTCAGCTTGGTAATTTATTCCAGTCCTTGCCTCTCTTATATCCAATTATCTTTGTCTTCAATTATCTTTATCCCCAATTACCTTTTCAAAGATCTGCTGGCTTGGTTATTTTCATTTAAGTATCACTACACTGGATATGGGGTGATACCGTGAACTTGACGTACAACCTGTCATGAAACCATTGCTTTGATAGATCTCTCTAGTCATCTAACAAATTTTGGAATGTTTCCACCTCAAAAAACTAAATATTCCATAGAAATAAAATATAACACAACACACAGGATGTAGTTTTAATGATTTACATATGAATTGAAATATTTAATTTCCCCCATTAACAAAAGAGAGTGTAACTTAAAACTTTGACATTAAGAAGCCTAACATTGACTTCAGGTGGACAATGGTGATAATGAAACTGCCTTTAAGCAATGAAAATAAGATAGAGGAAATAAACCGTCTCTTACCAAAGATGAAAGCAGGAGGGTGAACACAAAAAAAAAAAAAAAAAAAAAAAAAAAAAAAATACAAATGCATTTTACAATATTTTTGTTAACAACCTGACTCGTGTAGATGTGCAGAGATTTTTCCCCTTGCCATATAGTGAAATATTGTATTTGTGTGTCCGCTTTATGTGTTTTCTCTCATCACAGCCATCAACTTTGAGACATTATGGGTTAATTTCCCTTTCCTTAATTATTTATACTGCCCAGAAGCCACTTGCTTTTTCCTTAGTTTCATTAACACTGACTTCAGAAATGCATGTTTCACAAGTAGGTGACAGGAACAGTTGATCATGAAGCAGTTGTGATTGATATTAGAGGGATCAATAGCCCAACTTGAAGCACAGATTCTGGGATTGAAGAGATTAGTATTTGGAATAAATAAAGTTGTAAGGAAGTGGGAACAGTTCAAAGTTACAACAAGCACGGATGAAGAAACTTACATTAAAAATCGAAATTTAAAGAAAAGCTTTAAGCCTACATACTAAAATAGGAACGTGTGGAGGCTGGGTAACTTGGTAAGAAAAGAGCCTTATAGAGCAGGGTAGCAGGAGAAACAAGAAATGATTAAATATGAAATTTATAGCATCAAGAGGAAGTTAAGGATCTATTCATGAAGAATGTTGTGGTTAGAAGGGAATACTAGAAATTGTTATAGCTATTTCCGAACATTTCAACCCAATATGAATAATGCTGGGGACGAAATTACCTGGGAATATGAAAGAGCTGAAAATATTTAGCAGCTGTATTAGCCTTTAAGAGAATGATGTACAGGAATAGCAAGGGAAACATTAGTTCAAGATAATTCGTGTAAATATGAATGAGTAATTTAAGAATTCAAAAACAGATTTGGGAATATTACAAGGAAGATGCAGATTAAAAAATTACAAAGGCAAGAAAACGGATAATATATACCAGACATTATTTTCCATGCCTAAAAATGCTAGACTTATATACAAGTCTCCAGACTGGAAATGTGCCATAAATGAGAGAAGACAAATAGGCTGAGAATTATAGACTGATTAGGCCTAAGTATTAAGCAAGTTGAGTGATAACTTGATATCCAGCTATATTGGCAATACATAAGAGGAAATCAAGTTGGTTGTAGAATGGCAGCATCTGTTTAGGAGAGGTTAGGCTTGTGAATCTCAGTGGGCATGTGCAGGATATTTCACATGAAATCAAGAAGGCTCACCTCTGTGCATGAATAAGGTTATAAACCAAAATATTTTTAAATTTTTTTTTTTTTTTTAAGTTCTTCATTACCCACTTCCTAACTGACAACTGATGGTTCTATTTTCCCTGTCAGTCATTAATATCTTTCGATATACAGTGGCTTTATACCTCATCAAGGTCATTATTTCTTGCCATATAATTTAAAGATAAGCTCAGTTGGTCAGAGCACGTTGAAATTGTGCAAGAGGAAAGTTTCAGAGCCCCGCCTTTCTAAGATAGGGAAATGAAGAGGTATGCCAGGTAAATAAGAAAATAGTCTACAAAGCTAGATCACACCACTCTTTGTGTATGGTGGGAAAATATGGAACCTACATTGTAACAACTGTAGAGGTATAAGTTGCTGTGCAAAGGTGATAAGCTACATGTGTTTGCAGAAATTACCATATAACACAATCAATAACTGACAGAATAAAAAATTAGTGTTGAGAGTCATTGGCAGATTGGACATGGGTGTAGAGAATTGTGGATGTTTAATAAATATGGTGGTCATAAGGCCTGAATGAATATTAAACAAAGCATTAGGAGTAGTAAGTGAAAGCAAAATGAGGATCTTAGTTGTAAATAAGCACTAGATATGGAATTAACAATGACCTCTTCTATTAATACAGAACTGTAATAAGTAAGCACGAATAGCAGTCTACCTAAATCAGCATAAGAATATTAAAGGAATTTCCAACAGGTCATAAGCTTGATTGTAATTAAAAAATAATAGTAATGATGCATAAAAGTGATTAAGGGAAACTATTGTATCCAAATATCAATTTCCCTTTCATGTGATGTACCCTACTTCTTCAAACAAAATGTTAACCTCTCCTTTTCATGATGTACCCTGTTTCTGGCAACCAAATGACTCCCATATTAAGGAATCACCCAATTCTTGCCAATTGCCTCCTGAGTGAAGAACGAAGCAACACACTGGGATCCCGGCTATATCGACTTACTGTACAACATCTACACCACTTCCACTGCCTTTGTCTACATGGCTGAAGTCACCAAAGTGTTCCCAGTAGAAAGAGGGGTAAAACAAGGAGACTCTATATCCCCCAAGCTATTCACATCAGTCCTAGAGTTGGCAATGTCAAAAATCCAATGGCAAAACCGAGGTTTGGGAATAAATGGAAGAAGTCTCAACAACTTAAGAAGACTGATGATATAGTTTTACTCTCAAACAGTCTGGAAGAGCTCAAAGAACTGATAAATGAACTAGAGGCAGCGTGCAGTGAAGTAGGCCTTAAAATAAATATAGCAAAAAGCAAAATCATGCAAAACAAATGGGCAGAAAAAGATAAAGAAAAGGCAGACATGAAAGATTCTGGTATTGAGTCCGTAGATCAGTACATCTATCTTGGCCAACTGATCAATATGAATGGTGACTCAAAGCCTGAGATCTACAGATGGATAAAGCTGCGCTGGAGAGCATACGGAAGAAATTCCATAGTTTTTAAATCGAACATGCCAGTACATCTTAAGGAACAGGTATTTGAACAATGTGTATTACCGGTCCTCACATATGCCTGCCAGACTTGGACCCTAAATAGCCACACGAAGCAAAAACTGAGAACTGCCCAGCGAAGTATGGAAAGAGCAATGCTAGGGTTTACAAGAAGAGACAGGAAAAAGGCCGTGCACATCCGTTCAATAACTAAAGTAACAGACATCTTAAAAAGAGTCATGACCCAAAAATGGCAATGGACCGGTCTTGTTGCTCGATGAAAGATGGACTACAATAGTGCTGGATTGGATACCGAGAAACCTGAAAAGAGCAAGAGGAAGACCCCCGGATCGCTGGGATAAGGATATACATCAAGTTACAGGCATGAACTGGAAGAGGGTGGCTCAGGATCGATCGGCCTGGAAAGAACTACAGCAAAACTATGTAGAATTAAATTCTAATATATAGCTCATCAGGCTTAAAGAGGCTACATCCGGAAAAAAGGATCGATATAGCTGCAATAATAATAATAATATATATATTAATTGTATTCTTAAGAAAAAAATTTTATATTGTAAAGAAAACGCTTTATATTATTTATCTACATTATATCCAAACTTGAAAAAAACGAAGGATTTTCCCAGTGTTTAAAAAGTTCTCAAGCTTCTCCTGGAGGGAGGCCTGAGAATGTATTATACAGTTTTCAAATTTATTTTATGCATTTGTTAGAGAACAGCCCAATTTTTTATGTTCGTTCTTCACAGAAAGGGGCCACTTGCAATGCATATTTAAAAAAAAAAAATTTATATCATTATCTTCATTAAACTACTGGCCAAAAAAGGAATGATTTAAGGTGCAAATCAGATGAAAAGTGTAGGCTCATTATATCAAGTCAAAATTTAATTAAAATGGGTGAAGTTTAATTTTGTTGGTATCAATAAGTGCACAGTTTTTAAAATTCAGTTCATGAGAGACAGTTTCATGGAACACTGATCGTGAAATTTAAGGAAAAGTTACTGACAGTTGTCTAATGCCATCAGCTGCAATTAACCAAATCATCAATAACCAAGGATGGTCATTCATGTTCTCATCACTGAATCACTAATTTAATGTGTTCATAAATCTTGGAATTTTGACGATAAATGTTAGTATAGATCCTTGCATTCAGAAAATGAATGACAGATCTCATCTCACACTGTGGTAGGATTTACAGTTTTCTTGAACATTGTTGACACTCAACGCAAAGGGAACACAGTACTCAGCAATCTCAAAACAAAGCGAATCTCTTCACAATGAATCAATATAACTGGTGCACATGTGTAAAGTTTGCAACACTAACGCTACTGTGCAAACAATCAGAAACAGAACTTACATTCTGGGCAACATAATCTTATAATATTTTGGTGGAGAATCTGAATCTAGTAGATGAGACTATCAGAACAGTGGGGCAGGCATTAGTGAGTTTTCATTTTGTTTTGAATCAAGTTTGGTGAGTGAGCAGTAATGTTCTAGACTCACATTTGGGAGGATGTGGGTTTGAATCCGCGTCAGGCTATCCAGATTTGGATTTTCCATGGTTTCCTCAAATCACTCCACACGAATACCAGGACAGTTCCTTTAAAAGGGAATGGTTAAAATTCCTTCCCATTCCTTACCCCTGTCCTTTCCCGCCTTTAAGGGCCTCAACAAGGTGTAAAACCACAAGCAAAAAAAAAAAAATCACCTTTTTGTGTTTGTTGGTGATCTCCTTTCTTCATCTATGGTAAGTGTTGAAGTGTTGGGTGAACTTTCCCTATCCTTCGTATATTTAGATCATAATCATCATCAGCCAATTAAATCATGGAATGATGTGGTTTCGTAGAGTTATGAATCCAAATAGAATTAAATAGTATCCAATAGGTATAACAGTCTTGCACATAATAACAACTATGTTTGAGTCCTCTAGACTCTCACAATGTCAAAGTACATGACCTACAAGTAGTGGCCCTGCTAAGCTGTGCAACTCAATGGAAGGTGCAGGCATGCAACCTCAGTGGAAAGTCACATTGCCAAGCAAATCAGTGCAAGAGGATCAGCAAATTGTCATTTAAGAAGGCATGGTGATTAAATTTCACCCTTAAAAGTTCATGATGAATGACAGTAAATTCTCTGGATTTTTGTGTACAAAAAAGAATTTGCAGCAACATTTTAACTGCCATGAAAGTGTAGATGTGAGCAGTGATAAAGGTGGTGATGGATTGGTGAAAGTGCAGATGATGATCAGCAATTCTTGCCATGGCATCCACTCTCCTGACCTACCTGCTTTGTGATTTTTTTATTTCAGGTTATAAAGATTCAGTGTGTAAGCCTCCTCTACCAACAAACCTTCCATAACGACGAGGTGGCATCAACAGTGCTTTTGAAAAGATTGATAGGGACATAGTGCACAAAGTATGGCAAGAATATGATTATTTACTTGATACCTGCAGAGGGACTTGTAATATGTGAAAAAAAAACTTTTTGAGTTTTTCGATATTACTGTAAAATTCTGCAATAATATATCAAATAATCCCACCTCTAATGATATAGAAGTCAACAAGGCATAAAACCATTAAAAAATCAAATAATAGCAAAATTGGTGAAATTACATCAATCATTTATAATAAACCTGTATATATACTCCTGCACCATGTGTGTGATGTTATCCTGTTGATAAAGGTTATACAATTGATAATTACAGTGTTTCATGTGTGTTTATATCTTTGCTTTTTGCCGACTCCATCATGTTTTTTTTTACCCTATCATAATTTTTATTTTAAGTCTACGTAATGAGTTTTATGAGAAATAAAACATTGTTAATTAGTGACTAAATATATGGTTGATAAGCTGAAAGATCTAGAATCTGTTTTTGGGACAGCTTAGAGTATCCTCAATTGTCTTTGTGTCTTAAGGTGTTTACGCACCATCCAACTGGCATCATTCAACTCCTTTTACAGTATAGATGTTACATCGGATGTACCTCAAGGAAGTGTAATAGGACCACTTCTTTTCTTAATTTTTATAAACGATCTTGGAGACAAAGTGAAAAGACTTTTTACATTGTTTGCTGATGATGCGGTTATTTATAGGGAAGTAAGGAATTTGGCCAATTGTTTAGTAATTCAGCATGATCTGGATGTTATTTTGGCATGGTGTGCTGAGTGGCAACTCACACTAAATTGCAAAAAGTGTAAGACAATGAGCATAACTAACAAAAAGAATCCGATTGTTCACAAATACGAGGTAAACAGCTCAGTTATTGATATGGTCGATTCTATGAAATATTTGGGAGTAACAGTACAAAGGAACATGAAATGGGACTTACATATTAATATGTTGGTAGGTAGAGCTAATTCTAGGCTGCAGTTCCTAGGTAGAATTTTGAAAAATTGTAATGAACAAACAAAGGAGATAGCGTAAAAATCTCTTGTGCGTCCACATTTGGACTATTGTTGTGCCATCTGGGATCCGTTTCATAAGGGGCTGATTGAGAGTACAGAGAAGAGCGGCTCGATTCGTGACCGCTTGCGACAGTCCTTATGAAAGCATTACAGAACTGATTAGTAGACTAGGCTGGGAGTCTCTGGTAGATAGACGACACACGTTTCGTATAAACTTATTGATAAACATGCGTACTCCCACTTTCACTTACGAGTGTAGTGAAATACTTCGTCCACTAACCTATTTGGGTCAGAATGACAGGAAAGATAAAATTAGAGAAATAAGGAGCTGCACTGATTCTTACATGAATTCTTTTTTTCCTTGTACCATTAGGGATTGGAATGCACAACAAAGAGATTAGGTTTGGTGCTGAGCACCCTCTGCCACCCACAGTTTTGTGAATTGCAGAGAATATATGTAGATGTAGATACAGGACATTATTGTTACTTTTAGATAGTTTTGCATAATAATCTATGCCAATGATGGAAAGAGGATGCATATAATAATAAACACCTTTCAGTACCAAAATAACTTTAATACATACGTGTATGCCACAAACAGAAGATCATCCAATGTAGTCATATATCCTATGAAGGGGATGAGAAGATTTTCTTTTGTGGGTGGGGTCGTCAGGTATTAGAATAACTTACCGAGAGAGGTGATGAATGATTTGCCAAGAATGCTGACAGAGTTCAAAGTTGAAATTTGTAGAGGGTTTAAGTATGCGGTTACTGCACAAAGGGGGAAAATGGGAGTGTAGGGAAATTGCCACTGGAGTGTGAGCTACATTGCAATTGAATTAAATTAAATGTGTCTCAATTTGATGCTTCATTGTGTTTGATAAATAATGTCTTACCACATCAGAAAACTGCATTTACTCAACAGTATTTAAATGGCAGTTCAGTGCATTATAATTTCTGCAAATATCCTGAAGTTACACTTCTTCATAACTGCATGTTTTTGTCTCCTGATGTTTAAAATAATCTAGTTGGTCATTACTAAATACTTTCAACAATCATCTACGCAATTTCTGGGGTGGTTTCCAATCTCCACCTCATAAACTACTCATTTCCCAAACAAAAATATACTTATCATACAAAATAAAAAGTTACACATTTCGTAGACAGACGGTAACACAGACATTCCTCCTTTAGGTTAAATGTTCCAGGTCACACATATCCAATTCTAAATTGGGTAGGTCTTCCTCCCACCCCTTTCTCATTATCAACCCTGGAAACACTGTGTAAATGGGACCGGTGTCGTGCGGTCCTTAGTTGGCCCTATTGAGAGAGGGAAAAGGGGGAAACCAGGCTTCTACGCAACAAATTTTATTAAAATAACTTTTTTCACTTATGTAGGTTACATTTAAACTAAACGAAAACACTTCTTTCGGCAAATTGATTTGACAATCATAAGTCTAAATAACATACTTAATAACACCTCACAGCACTGCTTAATGCTCCATTGTTGCTGATTAATATACTTAATAACTACTGTAACATTTTACCAAAATAATGTGTACATAAAAATGATGATAGGGAAACAAACCACTGCTTACAACAAATGTGGTTGGTACATTGTTGACATATCAAAAATATACGAACACACAGAAAAATCGAATTTTTTGAGCGTATACCCTTATCAACATAAAAACATGGCACACACATGCATGAGTGAAGGGTCAATTGTTGTGTCACTGGTCCTTGACTCTCGAAAATTTCAATGATTCCTGTGTGTTTGCATATTTTTCATATGTGACTGGAATTTTTCCAGTAATAGAAATTGATTACTAGTAAACAGGTACAATATTGGTTGTCTTTCAAGCAATCTTTTTATCACTTTGTGATAAAAGACAAATGTTTTTGATACAATGATACTATTCTCACATGTTTTACTCGTGAAAGTTTTATAAGTCAATACACGATAAATTTAAAATACAAAAATCAATATAGGAGAATCACTGTGATGAAAAAATTCACCATGAGAATGCCATTAATAGGATAGAGACAGGCTGAGTTTAATGATGATTTATAATTCCTTGATTCCTCTGCATGGTAAATAAGAAATACCCATCAGCACCAAATTTCAAACTACTCCTGATATTTAAGTTTTCTTTTTTTAATGCAAACTTAAACTACATCAAAAAAAAAATTTCATGCAGAAATTTACCATTTTTTCCTTCTTCATTGTGTTTTCATTTGTAAATGCTAATATATTAGTATCACTCGAAGCAGTCTTCTTACATTTCTTTGAAAAACAAAATATATCTGTATCATCAGCATTCACATCCGAATCTGTTTCTTCACCTGGACAGTTCCCACTGCCAGACTCAGGCTTCAGGCAACTACCACCAACAAATTCAGTGCTGTTAATTTGAATGTGAGAACTCGTTTTCCTCATCTGCAATAGACACACATAGGGATGTAAGAATATATTTATCCTTATTTTAACACTAATGAAGTATGTTAAATGCCAACACTTACCATAGCAGAAGGCATGATGACACAGCGAAAAAACAGGCAATCACAAATATGTAAAATTTTCAGGCAAAGCTCTTCTTCAGCAAGTAGCTTGGTGCCAGCCTAAATTATTGCAGTGACCAAAGTGGGATGCAAGTGACTGGGTGGTTAGAAGAGGGAGTGATGAACAGTTTCCTCAGAGAACTTATGTAATAAGTGAAGTGTGTATGTATACATATTAAACATTTGGATGGGATAATAACCACTGCTTATCAAAACTGAAGACTGCTGTGATGTAAAACCATGGAAAAACACATACACACATAGAACATTGAAATTTTTGGGCTCATATCCCTTCTTCAGCAATAGAGCGAGTTAGCTAACTGGAGGCACAGCAGCTTGTGGTGGGGGAAAATCAGTATGATGGGAAGTGTGAGTGGAGGTTGAAAGGTGTAAACCCCAAAATTTTGAAACATATTATTAACTACCAAATTTTTCATTTATGTTAATGTAAAACAAATATATATAAAATTATACAATTTAAAAAAAAAATAAGATCATATACAGTCTTCAACTTCGGTAAACAGTGGTTATTTTCCTATCCAAATGTTTAATGTATCCACTTTATAATGCTTTTGTTTCCTAACAATATATATGTGTTTTTCGCTTATTTATGTGTTCACCCCATGATACCATCATTTAAGGTAAGTGGTGGTTCATTTCGCTATCCCTTTTTTTGTAAATCCATTCGCTAATTAACTCCTATTATTTCCTGGTATATATATATATATATATATAAATATGATAGGATAGGTGAAATATACGAGGGCCGTTCAGAAAGTAACCTCCGCTTGATTTAAAAAAATACACCAAGTTAAATAAAAATATTTTAATATATACATCTTACAACTACATCTTTGCACTATTTTTCTACATAGTCTCCATAGCGATTTAAGCACTTATCGTATCTCTTCACAAGCTTTGAAATTCCTTCTGCATAAAAATCACCCGCTTGTGCCTGGAGCCAGCCTTCGTCATCATCTTCGTCAACATCAAACCGCTGGGACCCGAGCCATTTCTTCATATGCATGAAGAGGTGATAATCGCTTGGCGCCAGATCTGGGCTGTAAGGTGGATGGTTGATAACGTCCCACTTGAAGGACTCAAGAAGGGCCGTTGTTCTGCGAGCAGAGTGAGGACGGGCGTTATCGTGCAAAAAAAACGATACCGGAAGTCAGCATACCACGGCGTTTGTTCTGTATAGCCCGTCGTAAGTTTTTTAGTGTTTCACAGTGCACGTCTTGATTAATGGTCGTCCCACATTCCATGAATTCAACCAACAACACCCCTTTGGCATCCCAAAACACCGTTGCCATCAGTTTTCTGGCAGAAAAATCTTGCAAGGCTTTTCCTGGTTTGGTAGGCGAATTTGAATGTGCCCACATCTTTGATTGTTCTTTTGTCTCAGGGTTCACGTACTTAATCCAGGTTTCGTCACCGGTCACGATTCTGTTTAATAATGGTTCTCCTTCGTCCTCATAACGTGACAGAAAGTCTAATGCAGAGGCCATTCTTTGAGTTTTGTGGTGGTCGGTAAGAATTTTGGGCTCCCATCGTGCACAGAACTTACAGTAACCCAATCTTGCTGTCACTATCTCGTACAAGAGAGTCTTAGAAATCTGCAGAAAAACAGTAGACAACTCCGACATTGTGAAACGTCGATTTTTACGAACGTTTGCATCAACTGTCTGAACGAGTTCGTCAGTCACCAATGATGGTCTACCACTCCTCTCTTCATCATGAACGTTTTCTTGTCCACTTTTAAATAAACGTACCCGATCACGGACAACTCCTTCACTCATAACTCTTGGTCCGTACACGGCACAAAGCTCACGATGAATAGCTGCTGCAGAATATCCTTTGGCTGTAAAAAACCTTATGACAGCACGCACTTCACATTTGGCGGGGTTTTCTATTGCAGCACACATTTCAAACTGCCACAAAAACTAAACTAGCGCAGGTACGATGTTCACTCGACCACAGCTTGATGCTGACTGACCTGCTGAGTGCGTGAATGCACAGATGGCGTCGCGACTACCCCCACCAACCGCACTGTGACCGATCGGAGGTTACTTTCTGAACGGCCCTCATATATATATATTTAGGCAATGAATATATTAAAGGATAAAGGACATGGTAATTAGAACTATCACTGATGACAGGAGGGCTGCAACAAACACACACAATAAAAATACATTTACGTATACTGTTCCTTCATTCTTCTTTTCTGGAATATTCCACCAAATGAATTGAGCATAAATCTTGCAGTTTCTGGTTGTCAGTCACAACTCTGCCTGTCTCCTCATGCCTTCCACTACACATAATCCCTTTACCCTATCCGCCCAACCAGTTTTACCGCGGGCCCAAAATTCCTCCCACTTGCCAGAAAGAACCTATTCTAATGGTAGGAGCTTAAGTGTTGCAATTTGTCTGTGACTAATGTCACTTATGTTCTCTATGCTAGAAGTATTTTTGTTTGTGACTGTGTAGTTTAAAAAGTGGAAATTCAAAACAATCCCCGTGATTGCAGGAAACTACCTAAAAACCAGTCAGGACATCCAATATCCAGGGTCCAGGAATTGAACCCAGCCCCGTTGTACTATCTTGATTATGTGTGGTGGTATCTTAATGTGCACAGCCACACTGGCAAGTGAATGTTACTTAGTGCTTGAAAAATATATGCAAATGTTCTTAACAACAGATTAATATATATATACACACGGAAATCTTCTGAAGGAGAGACAGATGAGATTCCATAAGGGATGATCTAAATGTGATGCAATCTCTATTGCAACAAATAAAAAAAAACAAGCTAGGCGATGTAGCTTTTCATTCATATTATTTGTCACAGTTAAAATGAGGTACATAACACACAGCTGCATGTGAAAATTTATTTCTGTTATTTAATTATCTCTGTATGTAATTTACAATAGTCTGATAAGAGAAAACAGTACAAAATGTTTCTGGAATCAGGAGAGAAAAAAAGCTACGTGTGTGTGTGGGGGGGGGGGGGGGGGTAGAGGCAAAAGGCACGCAGGGCTACTTAGAGGGGAGGGGAGCTTCACAGGAGGTCAAAATTGAGCTACGTGATTTATGGACACTCCCTTGACGACATTGTCCCATTAATTATTTGCATGGCAAAGGCTTGTCATTCTATAGAATCATTGCTCATGACCATTATCAGTGACATGTTCAGATATAGCAGATTTTTCTTTCTGTCCAAGTTTAAAATATATGATATGTACTTTCTGTCTTTCAGTAATTGTCCTATTTGAGAAAGGAATTTTGTAGACTCCAGGTGTCTGGAGGTTGAGACCGTTCTTCGGAGTTCATAATAGCTGGCCAATTTTGGGTGAAGCCCAAAAATAGAGTGGTTGAGGGGCCAAGATATTTTTAATGTCACTGCTCCACAGTATGGCAAGAAGGAATGCTGTCTTAATTCTTCCACACCTCATTACCAATATATGCCTCGCACACTTCCACTACTTTCTTCACACTCCTCCTATATTCCAGTGAATCCCATCCCACCTCTTTCATCATATCAGTTACTGAGTGTGTTCTGTAGTAATTTCCAGAGACAAATGTAGCTTCCCTTCTTTGCACCACTCCAAATCCCATATCTGAACCCAAAATGCAGGTCTAATGGAAGAAAATCGAAGGAAGTAATGTGTTAGACAATATTATAGATTATCCCCAAATCTTTTGAATATTTTAGTTGGCAAAGCCTTTCGAGAATGGAGGTCTACTGTTAAATGACAAACGGGTATGACTGGGTCATAATGCAATACTGAACTCTTTTTTGTATGCAGTCAATGACACACTTATAATTGAGGGGAAACAATGATTTGCAAAGGTAATATTTACAATTATTAAAATATGTCAATGATATAATCTAAGAATATCAACTAAGAAATTCATGGCTCACATAAAGAAACATCCAGCCCTAAAATAGTTGTACATGATCCAACACTTGAGTAGCTTTGTCATCTGAACTACCTGAAAAGTGAAGTATCTTATAATTATGACAAAGGCATTGGAAAAAGTTATTTTTAAAAGATTTTTTTTTTTTTTTTTTTTGCTAATTCTCAAACATTTGTGGAACAATAAATAGATACATTAAAACCAAAAGAAGAAAGGTCACTGGACTGAAATGGTATAATATAAAATGTAATCTATAATATGGATGTGTATAATAAGTCCCAGGAAGGCAGGATACAGGCAACAGGAGTGAGGTTCTTAAGGTATGTAAGGGGATGCATGAGAAGAGATCTCAGAATAAATGCTAACAATAAGGAAAGAATTGGGAATATATAGCATGAAGAAACGTTACCTTGATAGAATGGAGTTTGTTTATGCCTCATCGACATCGAGGTCATTAGAGGTGGGTTGGGACCGAGGACAAGGAAAGGGAAGGAATTCGGCCATGGCCTTTTGAAGGAAACATTCCAGGCATTCGCCTGGAGTGATTTGGGGAAACCATGGAAAACCCAAATCTGGAGGCCCAGATGGGGATTCGAACCCGTGTCCTCCCGAATGTGAGGCCAGAACAATAACTGCTCACCCACCATGTTCGATCCAGAATGAAGTTCAAACCAAGTATTAAAAGATTGAATGTCTGGAGGCTGGTGAAGTGAGTGCTGGAAGTGTAAAAGGCATATATTAGTGATGAGGTTTGGTAGGATATTGGTAGAAGAATTAGGAGTAGTGCATGGAAGGAAAAAAATGACCATGACCACAAGCCAACATGCATAAGGCAGTGGGAAAATTTTCTTTGTAGGCCAGGGATTACAATAAATTTCCAACGGAAGTGCTAAGCAATTTACAAAAACACTGAAAGGATTTAAAAAATTTTAAATGTAAAATAGGTGTGCGTGGAAATTGCATTCAATGAATTTAAGATTTAAAAAAGGGGTGGGAATATATGCGTAGGGATATTGCCGCTGGAGCATATGCTTCATGGCAATTAAAGTAAATTAAAAGTATAGAGAAAATGGTAGCTGAATAAAACAATATGCCTAATACAGGAAGTGAAGAATTATGAACAGTATATGGAAGGGAAGAGATGGTCAGGACACTGAGATAATACGAGGTTTTAGATTGAGTTGAGAGGGGATAATGTTTTTGTGGAAAAGGGCATGAGGAACAGAAATAAATTACTTACAGATATGGTGAACAATTTACTAGAAACACTGAAATATTTTTTTAAATTAAATAGTGGAAGTAAGTGAGAATGAAATTGAATTGATGGAAATTAAAGTATAATTTTGTGAAGTGTGAAAGTAGGTGGGTAGAAAATTCATCAATGGTGCATGTGCTCCATTGCAAAAAATTTAAGTAAATTAATTACATCAGTGTTTTAGAGGGTTAAATCATGAAACCCGTGAGAGTAGAAAATGAGTTAGTAGAAGAAGTTAGATGGACAAAATAGAAGCAAATAAAAATCATTTATCAGACTATTATTAGTGAACTGTAGGAAAATAATGAGTAAACTTTTATAGTTTGGTAGCTTAGTGAAAATACACAACCTGCTTATAATATAGGGATTGAGACTTAATGAAATGAAAGAGTGATACACAGGATTACTCTTCAGGTTATAGAGTGTTCCACAGAGATTGAAGAGAGAGTGGCATGGGAATGTTTATAGTATTTATTTATGGTCATCAGTTTACTGCTTTCCTAGATGATAAAACATTAGCTAGCTACTGCATGCAAAATTTTGAGGAAAAGAATAAATGAACAAGATGAAACAATTGTACGGAAACTGATTGCACATTCACAGTTCAGAGGAAGCAAGAGAATGGCAAAAATAAGTGGAGTTCTACAAGGAAAAGATGTGAATTGAAAAGGGAATGGAATAAGTAATGCCAGGTACAGAGATTTTTAAATATCTTAGTAAGTAAAAGAGGCTTCCTAAAAATTGTAGTACAGCACAAAGGGGAAAGAAAGGTGTTTAATATTTTCTTAATAAAGCTTGACAGCAGCTATATATGTGGTGACTCAGATGGCGCAGAGAATAAGTGATCATGAGGCATATTTGATTGATATGAGGAGAAACAGTAAATCACTAATCAAGAAAGAGCAATGATAAGTTACAGTTCTATGAAGGCTAAGGTTCCACAATTAAATAGGTTTTAAATAAAGTTTAAACGTATGTCAAGAAGGCATCAGTACAGGAGGGAGGAAGCGGAAAGGCTTCAAATAAATATAAAAAATGGGAGCAGAAGTGAATGTACCAAAATAAGAAATGAGGAGAGGTTGGTGAGAGCAGAAGATAATAAATTAAAGAAGTAGCAGAGCTATAGATAAAAATATGAAAACAATTAATCAAGGATTTAATAGCAAAAAAGCGGGATTTTACAGCATGTTCACAAAGAATATCATCGCTGGAGAGGGAACAATGAAGTAACTAGAAGTTTGTGTCATATGTCAAAGGTAATACAGAAATAAGGGAGTAGAGAAGTTTTCTTTTATCATTTGGAGAGTCATGGACCAAAAAGAATTATGGCAGATGGTGGAACCCATGCTTCACACAATAAAAGATTTTTATGAAAAATTAGGTTTACGGGAATTAGTGTCATGGGCGCCAGCAGGATTACATTAAGGGAGGTGCATCTGTATCTTTTTTTATACATTATATATAACACTTATTAATTAGTAACTGAGGATACTGAATTCATTAACAAGGTGTTGAACGAATTTGGACAGCAACCTAAGCTCCTTAAGTTATTATTCAAACAGTAAATTTAACAATAAAATGTTTGTTTCTTAATCTTTTTCTGTATATTTTCTTCATAGCAGGGGGATGCAAGTGCACCCTCTTGCACCACCCCTCCCGGCACCATGATTAGTGTCACTTAAGCTCCATCAAAAATAATTAAAAAAATACATGAGAACTGTAACAGACGGGAGAGTATATACATTAGATACAAAAGAGAAGAAAGAACAAAAGAGAGCAATGTCATATCAGTCATCAAAAATTCTAATATGGCTTACTAATCTTAAATGAAAAAGTAACATCATAGTGCCAGAGAAATGGGAAATAAGGAAACTGTTTCTTAGAATTGGAAGGAAGTTGAGGTTTTATGCTTTAAAAGCATTATATTAGTTAGGGGCTATCCATAAAGTATGTCACACATTCAAGGACTGGAAGGAGAGAAAGGAGGAGCGGACAAGTAGTCACAATGTGTCACATGATGATGTGACACATATGGCGTGAATATATGAGAAATGTGAAAATGCCAAAGAATTTTGCGAAATTCTGCAGTATACCAGCGAAGATTTCCTAGCAAGCAATAAAATAGTCAGGAACAACATGCACATAGGTAAAGTACACATCTAATGTTTGTATTCATAGTATTGTAGCATTTGATATTACCGTAATCTAACAACTAATCTTATCTTATTTGTATTTATTGGTCCCTTTGCGTCATACATAGTACAAATGATATGGGATATATCGTAAAAGTAATGAATCACTTCATTTTTAGATCGTGATATATCAATGTCTTCTTGCGTTAAAGGTAGAAGTTTCCTATTCAAGCATCAATATTGTCAGTGGTTGTTGATACGTTGTAAAGCATTCTGGGGCGTGAAGTGATAATATTTTAGTAAAACTTATTTATTTTTAAATAACGATGATTTCATCGCGCCGTGTTTCCGTCATATTTAATGTAGATAATATTTTTTTTATTATTATTTGCCTCTCATTCTATGCAATCTGGAACAGGTATGAGAATTTAAAAGCTTAATTTATGTTGCTTTCATCACATGTAAATAGCTTCTTCCATATAGTGCCCCGAAATTGTACGACAGAATCTGGCTCAGTACAATATTACACGTACTCTCCATTATAATGTGTGTTTCATTATTCATGTTTGTAAAATTACCTTTTGTTGGGGTTCACCGTCACCAACAGATGTTTCCTTTCTAAGTACATTTTCAGAAAATAAACACTGCTTCAAAAAATCGCTAGTAGTTTCCAGTTTTGATAAACAAGTGAAACACACACTATTAGGTAGTGAATCACTATCACAGACCTGTAATTAACCACTAATGGTTACACAGTATCAAATGTTAACTCATTTAAACATTTAAAATCAAGAAACCTACCTTTACGCCAGGCAGGCAAAGTTGTATTTTATAAAGTATTTGCTTCTCTTTTGCTAATTCACAAAAAATATTTAAGCTAAATGGTTCTTGACGCAGGCACAAACGACAAATGTCAGTCATTATGTCAAGTATATTATAGTGAACTAATGAAATCCAATGAATTTCCTTTATTTCAACAATGAAACTAGCTCGTTAACCTTTTCCAGTTTGAATCTGGCGCTGTCACACTGTAGTGACGATCAGAGATAACTCTCTAAAAAGAAATAAACGACATAATTTACAAGGAAAATTAATCAAAGATTCTTAAGTCAATGACCTGCCCGAAAGTTACGTGTTTCAAGCAAAATATCCATAATTTATTTTAAACTGATCCCTACACGGCTAGTTTCGCATTACTCAGAATACTATCATATAATTTAAAGATAATAGCAAACCATATATACATTCATTCATTTTATTTGGTCCTATACATCATTTACATACAACTTGTATAATGAATTAGGACAAGTCAAGGTACAGTTTATTCAATATTATTCTTATCTTACTTAACAATTTTATGCCTTAAGTTAACTATAAATCGTTTAATACAGTTTTTTTAACATTTTATTGACAAATATGTGCTGTAATATCCTATATAAGTACAAACTACTACTACAAACAATTTTTTATTCTGCCTTTCCTTCCCTCATTCAGCAGTTAAATACTCTTTGATTGAGTAGAAGGCTTTATCACATAAATACTCTGAATCACTCTATCACAAGCAATGTTCGTCTGATGCATGCATTCACTTGCGACACTGCTACGTAATCCTAAATTATATAGAGAATTTTTGGAATCACTTACAGAATTTTCATACAACACGTTATATTAAAATATAAAAAGGCGACGAGCAAACAGAAACAAAGGAAGGAGTAATTGAGTGTTGCCCAGTATCTCCCTTTCCTTTGAACATTTATATAGACGTTGGTCATTAAGGAATTTCAGGCATGTTTACTAACTATTTAAAAGTTGATTACACTTTACTAAATGCGGTATTTTCGCTGACCACCAGATGAACTTCGCTGGGACAGAGGTCGAGTGGTGGAAGCTTTAATGGTTTGTTACTTTATCACAAATTTTGTTTTTCCTGTGCCAACAATCGTCTCTCTTCCCTGATTTGGTCAGTAATCTAGAATGTACCTAATACAGTATCATACATTATTAAAAAAAAAAAACAGGTAAACATTTCTGTGATTTCCTAATGGCATAATCTGTTAAAACATAAGAATTGTTGATGGTGGGAAATCTACAACTTTGTAGTTGTTTCAGTATGCCTACCACTTTGTGAGATTTTAATATACGTGTTGTACAATACAAACGCTGTATGATAATATAGGGGGGGGGGGGATAGTCTTTATATAACTTAATCTAAAACGATTTCACTCTATTCAGTTAATAAATTGATTTATCATGAGCGATTAATGATGTATAAGGTAATATGGACAATTCTAGATTTTTTTGTATCAGTTATGTGAAAAGTATGCAATGAGAATCAATATACCGAGCGTTTTTGATGAGCGTTAATGCTCTAGCTTCGCATTCATGAGGAGTTGGGTTCGAATTCCTGTCCGGCCATCCAGATTTAGATTTTCAATAATTTTCCCAAATAACTCTAATGACGGGACGGTTCATTTAAAAGGCCATGGCCTAATTCCTTTCCGAGCGCAGCACCGATTCCTTTCCCACCTCTAATGACCTTGACATCGACGAAGCGTAAAACCATAACAAAAAAAAAAGAGAGGCAATCAAAACAGCAAAAACAAAGGTATGGTAATGGTAAAGGAAGGGAACAGAGAAATATTAAGACAGGGCAAACTGATATCAGTCATGTAAGAGCCTTCAAGTATCTTGGAAGTGCAATCACAGAGAAAATGGGATTCCGCCAAGAGGCGAAAATACGTATTTGTAGCAAAGGAAGCGTATAATAGCAAGAGGCGATTGTTAACTGGGTAAGTAGATAAAGCACTGAGGAAAACACTTGGCAAATGTTTCGTATGGAGTGTGGCAGTGTATGGGACTCTGAGACGAGAAAATGACAAACGGATACAAGCGTCTGAGATGTGGATGTGGAGGAGAATGAAGAGAATAAGCTGGATGGAAAAAATGAGTAATGCTGAAATTCTGGAATTCAAGTCATTACAGAAAGAAAGCTCACCTGGATGTGACACTTGTTGAGAGGAGAGTGCTTTTTAACAGACGCCTTGGAAGAACTAGTTTGCCCGATGAGAGTGAGAGGAAAAAGGAGCTACAAGAACATACTGTACATAACTTCAAGGGAAACGGAAAACTACATGCACATGAAGAGGAGGGCCAAACACGGGAGAGCAAGTAGAGCAGCCACGCAAAAATTTGACAGGGGAGAACACTACTGATGATGATGTGTAATAATGAATGTACAGTCCACGCTTGATCTTACCTTTCGAAAGCAATTCTACGCATTGTTCACGAGACCTTAGTTCAAGCCCTTTTCAGCATTTTTTAATATATCCTGCATGTTGAACAAAACATATTAATATATCTATAATTCTCAATACTCAACCTATCTTTTTTTTTAAAAAAAAAAACAGAAAGGAAAAGAAAGAAGTTTCATATTTATTTCCGAGGGTAATTAAATATTTCATCGGTCAGGTCATCACAATTTACTGTATTTTTATATTCAGGTCGTAAAACTGCGCCTGTTGATGTCTACCATGAAATCTTCTATAGTTTGTTCTTTGTCTTGTTTCGTACTAGTGAATTATCATAACAAGAATTTTTGAGTTAGGAGATTGTAGAATAGTTCAATTTATTTCAACTGTGATGAAGCAAATGCTCAGCAGACAACTACCCTACACAACTATTTTCATGATTTCTTTATTTGTAATTGGTTCAGTGTATTTCGTATCACACCTACCTTTTCTTTTATGAACTGTAATTTTAAACTCTTTCAGTATATTCAGTGAATCGTTCACCATTTCCTTGTTAATTTATTCCAGCACCTGACTCCCTTCCCATCAAAATAACATTTTCCCATTTTTTAGTTTGATATCGAGTGCTAGCTTACGGCCATGGTCATTTTTTTTCCTTCCTTTTACTACTCCTAATCCTTCTACTATTATTCACACAAGCATCAATATGAAGCTCTCGCTTTACTCGCCTCCTATCTTCAAATGACTCCCAACCCACCTTCTTTATAATATAAATTACTGATTGCATCCTGCGGACTATTCCAAAAACAAATCTATCCAGCAATTGCGTAGACTTTCGCGGTCAATGTTATTTTGGTTGTCCGTTTTGTGTTATAAAGTAGGCCACAGAATGATGTCTGAAACGTCATGTTTCAACAAATTTACGTGGTTTTAGCCGGACAACCAAGATAATACTATCTACTTTCCTTTGTACCTCCTTGATGACCAGCATTTCACACTCAGAATTTGAGTCCCCTACTACACGACCATATTCAAGCAGCTCTCTGACCAAGATTTAGTAACCCATTTCCCTCATTTCACTGGTTCATCATTCTCTCCAATAAATAAAGTATTTTGCACGCAAATGAGTTTTCTATTAAATTTTCTTGCAATATTTTTACACGTTTTGTCTCCAACAAGCAAATCATCCCCCACCCCACACTTTTAATTGCAGAAAACCTTTATTTTATTTATATATACAGTACAGTGACTCTTCTTGCCATTTATCTTCATTCTATGTTGACCGAGTATATACTGTTCATTTTTCCCTCAAGCTGTACACAATTCTCTCCAGTTAAAACCCATTGTAGAACATGTGTGCCTCTTCCACGTTAGTGGGCTCAGTTTAACATGTCAGAGGGTTTGAATGTGGAAGAATGATTGGTCTCCGGGGAACGGGTTTGTACTAACGAGAAATTGCAACTCGTACAGGGCAAGCTGCTACGACATGATACGTGTGTAGAACCAATGGATAAAAGAGGGTTATACGCAGCGAAGATCGGATACTGGACCACACAATTTTACAACAGCGCGGGATAAATGTCACATTGTCTGCATAGCTATAAAAAACAGAGCAGCTTTCGTGAGATTGAAGGCTTTCACGGCGTAACGATGAAATGTAGTCTTCACGGGTTTTCCGCCGTGTGTTGTTGAAATGCGACAACGAGCTTTCGGCGGCTGTCACCATCTTCAGGTTGAATATTGTGCAGGGAGAACCAGCGCCGCACTGGTGATGTCTACAAGGGCGCGCGGAGGCCAGACATCGCCAGTGCAGCGCTGGTTCTCCCTGCACAACATTCAACCTGAAGATGGTGGCAGAGTCAGCCGCCGAAAGCTCGTTGTCGCATTTCAATAACACACGGCGGAAAACCCGTGAAGACCATATTTCAGAGCAGCTTTCATTCGTCGTTGCAGCACTGGAAAGGGTGTGAATATGTCTGCATTGTGTGTTCGACGCCGTCTGCTGAAGGTTGGACTGGTGGCATGTGTACCATTGAGTTGGCTTCAATTGACCAGAAATCGTCTAAAAATGGCGCGTGGATGCTGTCACTGGCGCGTTGAGTTGCAAAATGTACTGTTATCGGACGAGTACCGCTTCAACTTGTTCTACAATTGGGCAGACCACATTTTTGAGCAAACGTAGCGGACAAAAGCCATGTGTGATGGCTTGGGGCCCCATTGGTACAACATACTGGTACTTATTAAAGGCAATTTGAACAGCAACCGCTATATCAGTGACAGTTTAGAGCCCAAGGCACTATTCCTCCTGCGGGCATCTCCATACGATATATTTCAGCAGGATAATGACCAGCCATGTTAAGCTAGGAATGTGCAAGCCTTCTTTGAAGAACGACGGGTACAACTGCTTCCCTTGCCTGCACGTTCAACTGACATGTCACCTATCGAACAGATTGGGATATGGTAGGAAGGCAATTTGTTCGTTCTCGTCCTCCTGCTACCACAGTTGTGCTTTGTGGACGTGGCTACAACCACGTAGCAGTATGTCCCTTAGCAACATTTTTAGGCTTTCTTTGATTCCAGGCGATGACGTCTAGACGATTGATTGCACCACGTGGGGGCTTCACGCCGTATTGAATTTTCATGGTAAAATTGCGTATACAGTTCTGTAATTCTAATCATTTGTTTGTTGTCGTGTCATTCATCTGTGAAATAAATTTTATTGTAATTACCAGTCTCCTTGATGCTGCTATTTTCACAAAATGTAGAGTAATTTGAAGAAAACATTATATCAACAAAAAGTAAATATGCAGTATCAGAGGAATTATGCATCATTTTAATAAGAAGGCGTCATCAATAATTTTTCATTCAGATATAAACAATAATGTGTTCATTAAGTGTAAGTCCCATGTAGTAGCAGGATCAATTGATATTGGCAAACAGGGTCTTCCAGGATAGTATTTTAGGCATCAGAAAGAAGCTGTTATTTAATACGAAGACAAATCAATTTATATGGCGATATATTCGATAACCATGTTGTCAGAATATGAAGACAGTAAATTTCACACTAAATATGCTAAAAAGATTGACAAGTGTAAAAAGTAAGCAAATGATGAAATGAAGAAAATTACGGTAAGATGATTGAAGATCTCAATGATCGCAAGATCTGAAGATCTAATGGTAAGAAATCTGTAAAACGGGGTAAAAGGAATCATCGATCCTTAGTTAAAAATGAAAGTAACAACCTTCTGATTTGTTTCTATGCCTAGTAGACTAGTTACACTGTGGTCATTTACGTAGGCTGCCGAGAACAAGTAGTTTACGGCAGTGTTATTTAGAGTTTTGCAAACCGAGGACCAATAAAATGTCAAAAAAATTCTACGTACTACTTACTTACACCAGTTTTTTTTACCTACGTGTAAATTATTCAATAGCCCTACTAATTGTTACCAGCACGTATGGAAGGCCTTAAGGTTTGCACCTTTAATGAGGCTATCATAAATAGGTCAACATAATACTTAAAGAAATGCCGCTTTCTCTGATGCTAACTGCAAACTTATTTAGTGAATAGACTATTATGATGACAATGCAATCATATTCTCATGTCTGCAAATATCAGATTTGTGCAGGTCGTTGAAATATCTTATACTTTTTATAGCCTTATAATTACGCCTACCGTATCCATTTTTTGTTAATTTTTTATTATTACTTCTTTTATTCAGTCAAAATTAAATTTTAAATATTCTGCAAACGGGCCACATGTCCCATCTTTGCTGATTACTTGTTGTCCGCATGGAGGAAGGAATATTCCTTCCTCGATGGTTGTCTGCAGATCACAGGTTATTCGTCTTTGTATGAAAGCATTGTATCTTTCTGTTCGAAGCACATTGTGTTTTGGGGGAGATGCGTGAATTTAATATCTTTGATAAATGATTGAGTTGTCAACGTAGGATGTCTACAAGTAAAGAAGCAAACTTAAGCACACTTTATGCAGAGCTTAGTAGGTTTATACAGAACGGGGAATATGAGAGAGCTCTTAAATCTTCCAACAAAAGTAAGAACTTTATTTTTTAAAGACATTTTCTGGAACGTTATTGTTTGCCATATGGGCTGACAGGAAGATACCGAACAATTAAAATAGTAATTTTGTTGTTCCCTCTGTGTTTACAGTTTTGCAAAACTCGCCGGGGGAAGAGAAGGCCTTCCACTGCAAAGTTGTCTGCTTTATCAAACTTGATAGGTTTCAAGAAGGGTTGAAAGCAATATCTAACCAGACTAACCTTTCTTCGTAAGTAGGAGATTAATTGGCCGTTATACCGCCAGTTACTGTAAATTTTGCAAAAGTATTAAGTTACGAATTTTTTATTTATTTTATCATTCAGTAAATTAGTAGTGGTTTATCTAGAATATGCCTGGTAATGTGAGTCAGAAATATAAAATCCACATTTAAATGTTGTTTCGTGTTAAAATCATTTCGCCACGTACCTTGCAACATCAAGTGCATTCCGCGTTGTTCAAAATGGGCCAAAAGTGGGTATATAGGTCACAGGAGCCTATGTTCCATGGTTTGATGCTCAACATGGGGATTCTATCATTACCGTGGCGCCACAATATGATGATTGATTCTTATAGAACTCGACAAAACAAATCGAAAATAAAGAATAAAATGTTTTGATATCTCGCTTAAAAGAAAAATTTCGCTATATCCAAATTTGATGATGAATTCTTACGTAACTCGATGAGACAAATGGAAAATAAAGAATAAAGTTTTTTGATATCTCGCTTAGTTCTCGAGATATTGTATCTCAAAAGTGATGAGGTTAGGGTGAGATCCGCCCTGGACCAAAAAAAAAAAAAATTCACCAAAACCACCATATCTACATGGTGGAAATGCACTATAGGTGTTTGCTTTTCTTCCTAGTGATTTATGTTAGGTTGAAATACGGCCTGGACCAGTAGAAAAAACACCAATAACACAAGGAACTTTACCTATGGCTGATTTTTAACAAGCTATATCTCGAAAACCAAGCGTTATATCAAAAAAATTTACTCTTTATTTTCGATTTATTTTGTCGAGTTCTGCAAGAATTCATCATCAGATTTTGGCGCCACGGTAATGATAGAACTGCCCTCAACATATTCACATTT
>JARYHS010008074.1:43754374-43864719 GCA_031002005.1 Vandiemenella viatica | reverse complement strand
CCTAGTCTGTGAAGTTATGCTAGTGAAGAACAGAATCTCCCTATCATCTTAAATTTTGAACACTCTCTTTCTTATGCTTTACTGGAGTTACAAATTTTCTTCCATATAGTTTTTAGAGAAGCTCAAAAAAATGAAATTTTCCATGTGTCTTGTTTTTATCTATATGCTTTATCTTTAGTGTTCAGTAAAGATATTTCTTTTTTCTTCAAATTTCAGCTTTTTATCATTCTTTAATGTAATCAATTGCAGATTAATTTTGAAATAAATTCTTTTGATTTTCCTTTTTACCAGCAATTCTGCAAATGAGGGCACCATCAATGAAGTAACACGATGTTTGCAATGGATTCTAATTCTTGAATGTTTGCGACCAGCGGCGGTAAGAACAGTGAACGTAACTGCAAGATTCTGCCGTTTATCAACAGTATTTTTAGCAGGTGGGTATTATTTGTGTGTGCATTTATTTTGAGATTGAAAATAGGGCTTCAAGTTATAAAATTAAATAGCAACAGGTAAAATAATGTTTAGCTCTTATTGGAAGTCAGATTTTCACAAAAGAATGGTAATGCCAGGAATAGAATAATTTTCATGTTTGAATTCTTCAGCATCACAATGTGTTAGCCATTTACCTAGTATTCTCGTGTAGATTAATACCATAGATTTCTATGCACCAGTGATTTTGTGATTCTGTAAAGTTTCTGTCATCATCGGTAGTGAGGGCTCTTCATCCTTTGGCTTGTAATTAACAGAATGTCATCATCATTGTTTGGTATTTCCACTTCTGTGGTTAAATGACTTTTCCTGTTATGATTTCTGTCTCTAGGTCTTGTATGAATTCCTAATTTTATCCAGCTTAGGATTCATACACTTGAATGATATCCATTGTCTTTCAATTTATAATCATTGGATAAAGGAAACAAAGAAACTGCCGCGAGGCACTGAAAATAAGATAGGATAGGGAAAATAAACAGTTACCCGTCACTTACCACAGATGAAGGCAGGAGGGTGAGACACGTAAAAACACAAAAACAAAAGAATTGCACAATATTTCGACTTTTTAGTCTTCCTCTGCCATATGTCTCGCCTCCTACATGAGGAAGACTAAAGTCGAAATATTGTGCAATTCTTTTGTTTCTGTGTTTTTACGTGTCTCACCCTCCTGCCTTCATCTGTGGTAAGTGACGGGTAACTGTTTATTTTCCCTATCCTATCTTATTTTTAATTTATAATCATTGATAGATTCAGTTTCCTTCCATTTGTGTGACTAGAAGGTATAACCTACCTGCCAGTCTTTCTTCACCGTTTGTCGCAGTCACTACTCCATTACATCCGCCTATTTCTTGAGACCACCATAGTTCATATACTTCTCTTGTTAACTTAATTCCATCGTCTGTCTACTTTGATTCACTTAATTCTAGTATACTTAAGTTTGTCGTTTCCATTCCTCTGACCATTTCCCATTTATTTTCTTTCAGGAAGAATATGTTCATTGTTGCAACTTATAGTCCAATCCCTTTTTTTTTCTTTATTTATTGCTTTACGCCTCGTCGACGGCTAAGGTCATTAGAGGCGGGATGGGACTGGGGACGAGGAATGGGAAGGAAATCGGCCATGGCCTTTTTGAAGGAAGTATCCCGGCATTCGCCTGGAGTGATTTGGGGAAACCATGGAAAACCCAAATCTGGATGCCCGGATGGGGATTCGAACCCTCATCCTCCCGAATGCGAGACCAGAACGTTAACCGTTCACCCACCACGCTCGGTTCCAATCCCTAACCAGGTTTGATGTCCGTTACACGCATCCTTTCCTAGGTCGTACTTAGTTTTGAAAGCTAGCAGTAGCTTACTAGGCCTGTGGTATCTTCCTGTTGGACCTTCACAGGTACTGTATCAATCCTGGGGCACACTGGGTCCCCATTGTATTTCACCCCTATAGTACATACACTACTTCATGCTGTTGTGCATCTCCCCCACATGGGAAAAGAGGGAGTGGGGAGAGTACTTGGAGAGAGGAATATGATGTATAATAATTAAATGTGATGTAAACTATTTTTTTACTTTCAAAGGAACTCTTGGAATTTAATTGTTTATAATTGCTGCCATACTGACAATTTCATGTTTTAAGGTTTCTCCAGACTGATTTCTAAAAATTATTTATGTCTACATTGACTTGAAAAATATTTTGCACCATATGGGAGTTATTGGTTATTCACTAAGTTAAAACACAATATTGCAAGAGCTAATCCTGTTACAAATTTTTTTAATTGATACTTAATTCTTTGACTCGGTAAAGATTTTTCATTTGTCTTCCGTTTTATTATTTTTTTCAGCAAGTGATCTTTTTTTGGAACCAACCATAAGTCAATTGTTACAAGCATCACTTGAGGAATTATTGCAGTATAATTCTGCAATAGATTTTAAGAGCAGTATACCAGGTCTTTCATCATTTTATGACCTGTAAGTATCTTTCACACTTGTGTGAAACCTTTTATTTTTGAAATTAGTTGATGATTATCTATGAATCGGATGTCTAATTTTATCAGGTTTACAAAAAAAGTACTGTTGAAAATACAAAGCATTGTTTTAATGTAAAAAATGTTCCTTTGATAAATATAAGCCATTAATAAAATTGAGGCTTTGGTACATATTCGGTGATGAAGTTTTTAATTTCAAAATGTTTGATGTAGCAACAGTCTATATGTTAAAATTGACTATATGTTGTATAATTCAAACTTTAGTAACCAGTCGGAATTTTGACTCCCTGTTCAGTTCCCTTAGAGATTTTTGGCATAATTCTTATTTTGTATCAGAAATTCATTTTCTGATATTTATTATTTCTCCTCTTTAACCTCGACTTTCATATTTCTTATACTAATGGACAGCTTATGTCATTTTTCATCAGCATTAGTTACAAGAAAAATATGACCAAACATGGTTTTCCCCATCTTTTTAAAAATTATTCCTTGTGCCCCACAATTTAGTTCGTAGTTTTTATTAGATTTAAATTGGCTTTGAAATCACAAAGAGGATTATGATTAATTTGGAATGTGAAATTCTTCAGGACTTCCTGCAAGTAGGAGCTATCAAATTCATTCTACAACAAGTGAATGTTATATGTGCTGGATGGTTTCAACCAACTATAAAAAAATATAAAAAACCATTTGAGGCCACAAAAATCACCAAAAAGTGATCCAAAGAAGACAAAGCTACTGACTTACTAACTGTGTCTGGAGGTAACGCCTAATTTTTCCTTCAGGAGATTTCAGTAGAACAAGATTATTGTGGCTTAATGGAAATAAATGAACATTGCCAATAAGTTTACTAGAATCAGCTGATTGAATCTGAGACAGTAGTTGAGTTATCTTTCAGGGTGTGTGACTCCTTTAGGTGATTTCCTTTTTTTTCCTTTTTGGCCAGTGGCTAAAACTGACACAAAACCAATGAGTTCTCTTTGTAATGTGTCTGAAACAAGGAGCATGCAAGTATGTGAAAGGTGGATGTTAAAAGAAACCAAAAGACAAATAGACAAAAAAAAAAAATTTTTACTTTTTACTGAAGCCAATATGTATCAGTTCTGCTCTACACAACAATACAGTGAATGTGTTATTGTGTTTGCAATAGAAGTTATGGTTTTCTAGTAGCACTATTGGTGGAGGTTGTGATTAGATTGAATTCAGCCAGGACTATAGTGATTACTTGAAATTACATGGTTGTTAGCCCTTATTTGGAGGAGCTGGCATACAGTAAAAAATAGGATTGGTTGTGTATGGTGTTCGCCAAATTGTTTTTAAATCCTCTGCTTCAAATTTCCACCTATTTTTTTCTAGTTTATTACATTAATGTGCTCATAAACCATATTAGAAAGAAATTGAGGGAATGAATTAAAGAAATAACAATAATAGCTTTAAAATAAGTAGGGATGAACTGGAGCTTTTGATGATTTTGAAGGTGGGGTTTCATCAAGGATGTCACTAGGTTTTGAGAAATCTAAGAGCACTTGCGAATTTATAACTGCAACATGTAACAGAGCATTGGCCTGCCAATGCACAAAAAAAGGCTTATTGAGGGAAGGCAGAAGCCAGATTGAACTAATTGGCTAAGCTCATTGTACTCGAGGAATGTTTCCAAGAGGGTAGGAGGGCAATCAGGATTTAGGAAACGGTAGTTTGTTATTCACAACCAGAAATAATTCATTGGCATACTCTGTACACCATCCCCTCCACATTAGGGTTAATAAAGATTTTATTATCAATTTTTAATTTTAGTTTGATTTCATCAGCATCATGTCCTCAACATCATCATTACTTGTAATTGAAAATATCTACACATTTATTGAAATTTTTGAAGTATGTACCGGAGTCATTGCTGAAATTCTGTGTGTCAGCACAATTTATAATAATTTAAGTATTTATTTTTAATTTCCATCGCTTTCATGACTGCCATATTAGTTGCATCATTATTTTGACTCTACTAAGGTGGCACACCTCCCGAACCACATGACTTGTTTCCTACAGCATGAATAAGGTGTAAAACCAAAATATTGGGTATTTTAGTTTTCGTCATATATGTTTTTCACTCGTAGCCTTCAACTTTGTTGAGTAATGAGTCATTTTCCCTTTCATTATCATTTATATTGCCAAATGCCATTTCATTTTTCCTTAGTTTCATTAATATTAATAACTTGGGATATAACGTCACCGATAGATCACTTTCTAGGAACTTGATGTCACAAATCAAAATGCCTAGATTTGTTAATACATATCTCAATATAGGTGGCCAAAGATGCTAATTTTGCAACAAATTTTTTTACTAGTTCCTAAGTTGGAAAATTAATCATGATGGAAATCAGTAACAGAAGAACTTTCTCATTCTATAGCTTTAGCCAACCATTAAAGTAAAGGAGATACTAGTATGTTGGATTTTACATTTAGTAATTCGGTTCAGTTCAAGTCACCCAGAAAGTTCCTGGTCTGCTCGTTGTACTTCTTAGGTGGCATAAAGATCCAACACAGTGATGTCTTTTATAAGACTGGAGATTTTTCTCGGCATTGCAAATGAATAAAATTTTCTCGGGTAAGTCCATCATTTATACACGACATTTCGGCGGTCACAATCTCTACCAACATTGTCAAGTGACTGCTGCTGGTTGGTTACAGAGCTGGACTTTGTGTGATATATATGCGGCTCTGTAACCTACTGGCAGCAGTCACTTGACAATGGCGGCATAGATTGTGACTGCCGAAACGTCATGTATAAATGATGAACTTACTCGGCTAGTTACCCGAGAAAATTTTATTCAGTGATGTCTTTTCATAATACATAGATTTATCTATAATAACTGTGATGCTTTCTATCTTTGTCTGAGAACAGTTCAATTTCTTTAACTCTCAAAATGACACCTCCTCCCTCCACATATTGTTTGATTTTGGGAGTTTGACTTTCTTTGCTCCCTTAGCCTCATCCTGTCTAATTTTTACAGCTGGTTGTTTTTACAACCATTGAAGTGCATGGTGTACACATACTATGATTTCTTCTTTGAATGATGGCAAAATTAAAGCTATTTCCTAAGTTTTCTAATGCTTAAGATCAAAAATTTCCTATATATTTCTTTTTCAGTATTATTTTTATGATTTTCTCTATCTCTCAAACATGTATCATCATAGCATTATACAGGGCGTTCGCCGGAAAACGCTACCCTCCCAGTCTGTTGCCGCCGGCAACTTGCTCGGTCAGTCGAGCCAGCGCCACACGGCACCGTGAATCACCGCACTGTTTAACACCTCCGCTGCCCCAACAGTGCAGTGACGCAGTATATTGGGACCCTTACATTGTTAAGAACGGTTTCTTTGCATTGTAGCTAGTTTGTGACTTCAGTCTCTTATTAATCAGTGTTGTGAATAAACGTTTCTTCGCGGTTTGGCTGGTTTGGGGCTTCATACTCTTACTAATCTGTACCGTGTTTGAGTGTGAGTAAAATTATGGTACGTTACAGTTTGCAACAAAGAATATTTCTCTACGATACATATGTGAAGAAGAAGTCGTTTAAAAAGTGTCGCAGTAAATTTCGTCGCGAATTTCCTGGCGCTTTACTGCCAGCTAAATCAACAATTCTGCGTCTGGTTAAAAAAGTAAGAGAAACGGGTTCATTTTTTAACAAAAAGAGACTGTCGGTCAACCGTATTCTCACAGAGGAGAAAATTGACGATATCGCTTTTCGACTAGAACAGTCACCCAAAAAATCATCAAGTCAGTTAGGGCAGCGTGTGTCTCGAAAAATGTTCAGAAGATGTGAAATGTGCATTACACAAGAGGGTCAACACTTCCAGCATCTTTTATAAGGTAAGCTAATGAATTACGTCACATTTAAATGCTTAGCACATACAAGTTTATGAAGTTTATGAAGCGTAATTATTATGAAATAGTCCGCGGCCGACGGTCGAACAATGCCGGAAGATGAGCGCTCGCTCGCCGGGAGCAGTTTCTTCCTTGTAGCGCTAACAGTGGGTTGCGTTTCCCGGCGAATGCCCTGTATATATCCAATGCCATAGGAATGGCTCAGTTGAATAATTTATCCATTTATTATTTCCATGTTTAACTAAGCAGATAATTTATAAATCCAGTGGCTTCAGTACCTTGCCATTGTTAGCCGATGAGGACAAACCAAAAGATGGAGAGGATCCTGTAGCATGTTGCATTCACAGAGAATGCTCAAGTCACCTGGAAACAGACCAGTTTTTTTCCCAATTGTTTTTAAATAATCCAGTGCGTGCTGTAACAGGAAAAATCTTATCAGCTATAGGTGATAGCAATACAGTATTAGGAAAATGAAACAAGGGGAACATGGTAGCGAATTTTGTTCTAAGCAAAAGAAATGTTAGAATCTTTTGAAAAATATATACTGATTTTATTGAACAGGCAATTTAGGAATTGTAAAAAAATAATAATAATATGCACCTGGAAATGTTAGAAATTAGCTAGATTATATATTAGCTAAGCAGATATTAATAAGCCAAGTTTTAAACTACCCTGGAGCTGAATGGTCTCTGTTTACAGTGAGAGTGAAGAAGTGCAAGACTGAAATCCATGATAATAAGCAATGAACAAAGTCAAAACAGATTTGAAACTAGCAATCTGAAAGAATCTCATGTTATTGAAACATTTGCAGAAACTGTAGACATGGGATTTAGAAGCACCTCTGAAGAAAATTCTCCAAAATCTGAATGGTTGCACTGAAGAGAGAGAGAGAGAGTTACCTTGAGAATTAGTAAAGAAGCTTTTAAGACTTCTGTCCTTGGTTGATGGATATTAATTTTAAGTTACGGTTTGATTATGATCTGCTCACTTCAAGTAGTTTAAGACATTTATTTAGTAAGAATTACTTATAGTTCGAGGACCCGGTCGCCAGACAGTGAAACCAAAACCGTCCCCAGAAATAGTTAGGAGAATAATTAATAAAGTTCATTAAGCAACATCAAGAAGAGCAATTACGTTCATAGCAAGTTTGTTATGAAAAACTCATCAAACACATGCGAACGGTTTGGCCACCACCAAATTTCAAAGTATAGCTATCGAAACTTCTTATCCGAAAGATTGCAGAATTCTTGTGGTAAAAGGAAAATTACAGTTCGTATCTTCTTCCCGCTAAATCATACTCCAACACAACTTAGCTTTCACTGTTCATTTATATACTGTTCAAACACTCAATTTTATAACCACAGTTCTTATTTAAGACATAAACTTCTTCTTACACACAGTTCAATACAGTAAAACACATTAGACCGAACCTATGTCGGCTAATGCCTATAATGCGTGAGCCGCGGTACGCGATCCGCTGTTTGCAACAATCCGTACACAACCATTACTAGCGGGCGACTGACTTTAGAAAATAATGTAGCTCTCCGCTCCAGAGATACTACTTTGAAGTGGCGGAAGGTAACTGTAATGTCACAAGCTGTCCAAAAACCATGGACCACGGAAGAAATTTTATAGTTGACGAAGCGTCAGAGAAGGCAGAAAAAGGCTCAAAACAGGAGAAGGAAAACATCAGTACAGATATACAAATGAGATGCATCCTACAGGAGTATCAGCCAAAATTTTGGAGCAATGAAGAAAAGTTTTATAAATAATAAAGGTGTTGTTGCAAAACATCTTTTAATATCAGAAGATGGAGTTAATCATTGTAAGGAATACTTAGAGAAAGAATTTTGTGAAAAAGTCTCACAGAAAGAAGAAACTAAGACTTTCGGGAATAGTTAATTTGGTATTGGAAGGAACTGTTCAAGAAGCAAACTGTAGAGGAAGGTAAAGATTAGATTAGAAGAAGTAAATAATTGAGGAAGTAGGTTGTAATGGGTATGTTGAGATAAAGAGGTTAATTCAAGATTGGAAGAGATGGAGTGTTACATCAAACTAGTGATGACGAGGAGGAGGGGAATTACTACCCTCGTGCTGTTTATTGTTTTCCTTACTGTGGGGTTGGTTATTGCCTGAGCCCATTTCCTCAGTAGGTTTAACATCAGTCGTAAGTTCATTCCACTACTTGGTTATTTTGCTTTCTCCTGCAGTTCCTTGCAAGCAACTTGCTGTCAGTAGGAAGCTATTCTTGAAATTTAAAGTCTACGCATTGCTGGTTGACATCCATGTAACGGTTAACAGGTGTCTGTTTCTTTCCTTTTTTTTTTCCTCTCTCTCTTCTTTTGCTGTTTGCCTTCAGATGTGAAAAAGTGCTTTATGAATGAGTGGGTATAAGGATGTTATGATACATAAAAAATTATTAACTGTGATGTCCACATTTTATTTCTCAGCTTTTATGTTGTTTCAAGTGGCCACTTTTACCTTGTTATCAAAGCATTTCTGTGTTGAGGGTAAATTTCATGGTTAAAGCATTTCAGTGCTGGACTGTTGAAATTGATCACATCACCAGGAAATGTGTATCTCTCTTTTATCTTTCCTATTTACAGACCTGTCTTGCTGGTACTTGATTTTAAATGGTTGGAAAGTGCAATTTTGTTTGGAAGTCATATAGCCCTCTGTGTGTTGTTTAATTTATAAATGGAGTCAAAATTGGTAGGCACTGGTTCAAAGTAAAATAGTCAGTCTTAAGTTGATTATTACATAGACAACAGAATTATGTGCTGGTGGTAGAATAGATTCAATAACCCAAGAAAAGTTTCTTCAAATACTTGAAGCAATGTTGACTACTTTGCCACAGTAAGTTAAATAATGTGTTGATTTGTTACAGGTACACTGAATTACTGGAACAGTTCGCAGCAGTTTCATATGGAAATATTCTCTTTGGTCAGTATATCCTTGTACCATTGCAACAAAAACATGGAACCAGTTACAGAAAACTATTGTGGAGTGAACAAGCAGCTGTATTAAGAGTCTTGTCTGTGCCTGTAGATAAAGTAAGGAATTAATTTTACAAATTTCATGCAAAAAGTTAATATTTTTTGAATGAATACTTACTTTAAAATTGTTCTTTTCAGGTGATTGTTCCATTGGAAGAATTTTTGGAGCCTTGTGAAACTGAACCCTCACTTCTAAATATTTATTTGCACAGTTTAGCTACAGGTAATTATTATAATTTTGTAAGGTTTTAGAATAATTACTAGAAAAATATGATTCACTACACTATCTCCAGAAAACAATTTGAGACATTCAAATACAGAAATTGAATTCAGTATACTATTCCCACCCCCCAAATCTGAGAAATTGAAATGCATTTCTCCATCATAGATTTAAAGAGAAGAAATTGGGACTGTCATTTTTTTTTCTATTTTTTTTATTATTATTATTTTTTTTTTTTCATTCTCTCTGCAGTTTTTCTATAGTTTGTAGGGAAATAGCTTCAAATGAGCATTGTGTAGTGTCAGGAAGACATGTATGGTTTATTAAGTTCATCTCCTCATCTCACCAATCAAAAAAATTCAAAGTCCGGTCTCTACTGAAAACTTTTCATGTAGCCAACAAAATTTAGAGCCCAAAACCCTCAAAAATATTTCTTTGTCCAAAGCAACATGTCAGTGAAGAATCACTCACTACTTTCTCATCATGTTAACGGCCTACATGTATTGTGCATGTTGCACAATGTTATCGAGGTGGCAAGTCCAAGGGTTTATATCATTATGCGAGAGAACGTATTAAGGTGTAGAATTGTGCGTTTGAAATTGAAAAGTAGTCTGGTTGCCACTCTATCGAAATAGAGAATATTATGGATGAGTTCACTGTAGGTTATGTTACAGCATTGAAAGGAAAGTTAGTGGTTTCACAGTTCTTATGTTTTATTGTGTTCAAATTAACCGTGAAGGTCACCTCAATATCAAGCTAAAAGTTAAACTGTGTTACAAGATCATACATCATCTCCATAGATGCAATTGCAGGTAACAACTCTTCCACATGAGAACTGTTTACAAGTTTTTTCTGCTCAAATTCGAACCACACTTCACATGAGACCATTGCACCACATGACTCTGTTGCACCATGTGACCACCTCTTTCCACCGTCTCCTTGCTCTTTTGTTCAAAGATATTCCTCTCTACCCAACGCCATCAATAGTCCAAACATCGATATACAAGGAGGCTTACGCTACAGTATCAAATTCATGGAACCTCTGGTAATCATTTAATCCATCCTTCTGAAAATTGATTATTTTGTAGAATGGATATTCTAAGAACTTACATCTATGACACTTTTTCTCCTAATTTTATCAATTTAGCTGTTATTAATCTTAGAAATGTTAGGGATGACTATTTTGTTTATCTGTCTATAACCTAAAAGTATTTAGTCCCTTGTAAAGTTATACATATCAAATGATTCCTTTTAATTTTCTCTTTAGTTCAGTGTATATTTCAAATCTATAGCTATTTTTATTTGGATGCAGTATTGAAATTATTATTATGGCGTCTCACTCCCACATTCCCTCCAGGAAACAATTTTGATAAATCATAACTGTCTTATTTAATTACAGTTTTAAATGGGTTTTCACTAATCTACTTTAAATTGTGCACCTTTTCAATTATCCTTATTCTGCTTTTAACAAATTATTACTTTGTAATTCAGTTTGGATACGTATGACGTTACTTAAGGTGCGAGATCCAAGATTCCGTATTTCATCCTTTTAAAGTATTTTTTTTATTATTATTATTGACTGTTATTATATTATTCCCTTGTTTAAAATGAGTTTTTATTTGAACCTAGTTTTTAACTCTGTATCGCCCTTAGTCTTGAAGATGAAATTTTTTAGTCGTCTAAAAACGTATTTATAATGTATCTATTAACTCAAGTGTTTATTATAAAATCTATCTCAGTGCTGAAAATACGTTACCATAGTTAGTTTATATTTATCTTCTTAAATAAGTGCCTTTTTATTGTTTCCTTTAAGATCTATTCGCACCACGTGTGCACTGTCATCTTGCGTGATGTCACCTTGACTAACATTTTTCTTGTTTCAACCTCGTGACAAAATAAAACTCAAATACTGGGTTCAATAAAATTTTCTGTCCCTACATAAACGTATATAAAACCAGTAGTTATTAGGTGTGCTCTGAATGGAAATGCAAACTGAGGTACTAATCTTGCACTCATTACAAGATTCACTGTTGGGAAATGTTCAGCCAACATTGTGTCCAACAGTTCATGAGCATAACACTGCAATTAATATTCATAGCTTCTTCCGATTTGTTTAATTTACTTGACATTTTATATTCGTTTGGATAATAAATCACTTCTTAATATGTTTGTAATTCCATCTCATGTTTCTTTCTGAAAATTTTGTAGATGTGGTTGCAATGAATTGTGTTTCTTTCTCCCATCTTTCCTGACATTCTTTATTTTGTAGGCGCTGTTCGGGAGAAATGGAGTCCGATCTTATACACGGTTGCTCTCCACCATGTTGCAACATATATCAGACTGCATGAGGACACTATTTTGGCACAGCATTTGAAAGAAAAGATAGAAAAACTAGGAAATAAGGTATGTTGACATCATAAATGCTTTATAATAACAAGTATAATGAAAATAAACCTGTTATAAAAAGGATGGGTGAGCACCTGATACATCTTTGCCCTATTCCATTTGTCTTGTCTCTCTCCTGCTTACCCAAAATATTGTTGTGTATGTCTTTATTTTGTGTTTGTTATTTTCTTTCTTGCCTCACCTTTATTAAGTGATGAGTATCCTTTTCCTCTCTTTGTTTTCTTATTCCCTTCTCATTATTGTCATAAATGCAGTTATCGTAATCCTTCTGGAACCACATAATTATTACAGTTCTTTTTTTTACAGGAGCTACGTACCAGAATCCTGGAATACAAAAAATCTTGTTCGCAGTGATGTGGCGATTATTATTTTCAAGCAGTCTAATTGTCCTTCAAATTAAAAAAAAAAATGAAGTGCCAGTTTAAATTTTACTATTTCACTGTAAATATTGTTTTTATAATACCAATTTTGTAAAGTAAATATTTATTACAAAAAGGAAGAATAAAAAAGTAAGAAAAAATAAATTTAACACATCTTAATTTTCTTGGTATGTAATTTTAATATAGTAAAATAATGAAATAGTTAATTAACCTTTACTATTTAAAAACAAGTTTCAGTGAGGATTCTCTTGTAACAGGTATAAAAAATTTATTACGGTGGTTGAACTGTTGAAAAATAATATTTTCAGAGCTTCAGGTTTCTCTGTTACTTGAAGAGTTTTAGTTGGAATAGGTTCAGCTCTAGTCATGCAGCTGATTGCAGTACTTATTTGGTTTCCTGAAATTTCTTGTGATTTGTTGTCTAACATAAGCAGTGAACATCAGCTAATTTCCAGTTCCTAATCCTTGACTGTGTAAAAAAATTTTGTGATGTACAGAAAACTTTCTGGGGTGTTTGAAGCAGAAATTCCTGAGGAAACTCCTCCTTGGGTGATTCATGTTAAATATATTAAACTTTTGAATAGGAGGATAACCACTGCTTACCAAAGTTGAGGATTGCTGTGGTGTTGAAACATGGAAAAACACAAATACACACATAGAGCTGAAATTTTCGGGCTCATATCCTCTTCTTCAACAATCGAATGAGATGGCTGACTGATGAGGGATGGCAACTAACTGCAAATGGAAGCCGTTGGCTGGCGGCTTGTGGTGAGCGAAAATCAACATGACAGGAAGTACAGATGGGAGTGGAAAGGTGTAAACCCAAAAATTGTGAAACGTATCATGGAAACAAGTCACAGATATGCTGAAGAAGTTGTCAGAAAATATAACCAGTTAAATTTTCTTTTATATGAATATAAAACATATATATATATACAAAAATGAATCAAATTAGGGTAGGGAAATGAGCCACCACTTACCTTTAGATGATGGATGTGGGGCACAAACACACAAAAAAGACACAAACACAAATAAATTTTCTGGAAAAAAAACCCTCGTCTACAAGAGAACATTATGGGAGGTGGGTGCAGCCGGAGATTGTGTTTGTGTCTTTTCTGTGTGTTCGCACCCCACATCCATCATCTAAAGGTAAGTGGTGGCTCATTTCCCTATCCTAATTTGATTCCTTTCCGCTACTTAGCGTCTTTTTTTCATTGTTATTATATATACAAAAATAAACATTTAAAAAAAATATATAAGGATATTACACACTATTAAAAGATCAGCTCTGGTGAGTGGTGGTTCAGAAGCAAGAAATAAAGGGTAAAGGGTGTGGGGAATGGGTGCAAAAGAAGAAATATTTCTGGGTGATATTTAAAATTAAGACCTGGCAGCTAGCTAGTATCCAATTTATACTGGTAAGGCAGTTCCCTCCTGATTCCAGGGATGCTGCTTTTATATAAGAGGACTCTGATGGCATGCATTGTGAAGCAAGAATTGAAGTTGTTGGTATCATGTGTAGTGGCATGATAAGATACTGGGTGGTTGGAGTTCTGGGTAAATACCAGTTGTATGTGTCTGTTCATTCTGAATTCTGTGAATTTGTGGTGTTATCCTATGTATGAGGCTGGGCAGTGATTGCAGGTGAGTTGATATATTACACATGTATTAAGACCTATGCTGTGAAAGCTTTCTCCTGATACTGTGTTGGTGAAGGCATTGGAGGCAGGGTGCATGGTGAACAATTTGTGTCAGGATATGATACAAGGAAAAGAGCCTAGATAAAAGGATAAAAAGAATCCTACATGTTAACCCATGACATAAGCTTTCACTATGTGCAGTTTTGTAAACATTTGTACTTCAGATTTTACATGATGCATGGACAAATGGTCAAAAATTTTAATATTTATTATTTTGACCTCTGTACCATTGGGAACTGTGTTACTAATTTGGATAAATAGTATCCTATATTACAACCCATAAATTAGGCTACCACTACGTGCAGTTTGTTAAAATCCATCAATTAGTTTTTATGTTATGCACAGAGAGGTGGACAGACAAAAATTCTAAATGTTATGGTTTTGGCATCCCTATCATTAGTATCGTACATTGCAAATAATCTTTTTGAATTAAATTTCATATACAGACACAAATTTTCTACAATTTTATTATATAGTACAGATATACATTATTTTTATCATTACCGCCATGATGAGCCTCATTGTGTACACACCCTTACCCTTGCAATGTGTCTTAGTCCTATTCTCTGTGTCAAAGGATTTACCAAAATATTTTAAATTGTTCTTTGGGTGTGATGGATTTACTTTCATTCATTATTTTTATATTGGCTCTAAGCATTTCCCTTCACATTATTATTTCAATGCAAATTTTCATTTAAAAGCAAAACCTTGTAGTGCAATAGTTATTTTAAAATCTAATGTACACTCCTGTTTGTTAAAAGAAGGTAAAGTATTTCAATGAAATTTTCTCAACAGATTATGAACATGAAAATACACAAACGATTAGAATTACAGAACTGTACATGCACTGTGACCATGAGAATTCAGTACAGTGTGAAGCCACCACATGCTGCAATCAAAGTCTCTACATGTCGTGGTGTGGAATCGGAAAGCCTGGATGTGCTGATGGGGAACATTGTCAAATGGTAGTCCACAAAGCATCGACAGTGGTTACGTGACAACCTGAACAAACAAGTTGCCAACCGACCATATGCCAGTTATGTTCGATTGGCAAGATGTCAGTGCTATCTGTCGTTCTTCAAAGACGGCTTGCACATTGCTTGCCACATGTGGCTGGGCACTGTCCTGCTGGAATAAGGCCATGTGAAGCTGCCTGCAGGAATGGCAGTGCCCCAGGCTCTAAAACCTCCCTTAGGTAGCAGCTGCTGCTTTTCAGATTGCCCTCAATACGTTGGTGAGATCGTATGTTATTGCCATTGCCCCCCCCCCCCCCCCAGTCACCACACTTGTCTTTTGTCTTTTATGCCACTTAATAATGCAATCTGCTCGATTGCATTCACCACGGTCTTTCCTAACACATATGCAGTTATCACTGTAGGACAAGTTGGAGCGGGACTCGTCTGGAAACACTATATTTTGCTACTCAGAATGCCAGTGACAGCATTCCTCTGCAGTCTGAGACATTATGGTTTCTGGTCAATAAAGACTAAGGCAATGGATGTATGGCACCAGTGCAGCCCTCAGCAGACCATCAACGAAAACATTTCCACACCTGATCCAGTGCTCTAACACCAAACCAGTGCTGTGGACAAAAGCTGTTCTGTCAGTTACAGATATGCAGACAAGCTGGTGATTACCTCATGGTGTGATCACTGTCCACTTGTTGCAGACCATTGGTTCCATACACACCACTATCATAACAGCATGCCCTGTATATGCCACAATTTCACGGCACAACATGTCCATTTTCCAGAGACCAATCATTCATGTTTGACATCACTAACATTCCGGTGTGCACCCTTTGACAGGCACCTTCTTGCACCTTTCCACTTCATTTGATGACTTTACATCAATTGAGCATGGCATAACACTGAGCTTCCTGGTTACACAAAATATAGTGCTGTTGGACCTGTGTGTATGCTATCTCTCTGCAATCTTAATCACTTATTATAGTTACATTGTTCTGCACATCATCTGATTTTGGAGTGATTCTGACCATTCGTTTCGGGTGTTTCACTTTTGACAAACAGTAATGCATTTATTACGAAAATAGGAACAGAGAAAGACATTTTTGTATCTTTAAAGTAGGAAGTTTTCTGGTTTATTCCTGTTTTTGGGAATACAGCAACATTTCAATACATGAAGTAGATTTGATCACACAGGTGTACATATACTAACTACACATTACTGTGTTGCCTATATCTCTGAGAATATAATTGTTTTGAAATAAATTCTTTTCATATCTGACTAGAACCTTTACTTATCATTATTTGTCTACTAAGGTTGTGTGCAGCCAGATTTGCTACACGGATAGTTTGAATTTATATGGATGATACAAACATTTATTTGATCTGAAGTTAGTTTACAAAAGAAACTATTGCACAAATTAAGTATAATAAAATATTTTAAAAACCTCACATTTTAAATGTAGATTTTCGTAGTTTTAAGAAATACTGGAAGTGTTAATTATATGCTGTTATATTGTCTTTGATGGTGGTTTATTTTTTTTAGTCACAGTTTGGGTTGGAAATAAGGATTAAATATAATGTATTGAATTATCTTCATGTAATAACACCATTCTTATTATTATGGACATGAAATAAAATTCTCTTTATTTCTTCATAACTCACTTAATTAGTTTTTTGCAATTGTATCTGTTTCTTTGAATCTGCCAGAGATTTTAATATATTGAAGTGATAATTTATCTCATCATCACTGTCACTGAAATCCATAGTTTGTTCTGTGCCATTGATTGGTTGATGATATTGGTAGTCCTTGGAAGAAGCACCCAGACTCTTCAGTGTGTCTTTATACCCATTAGATATATTCATTTCAGTACTTGTTGAGGGATGTTCTGCTTGAAAGTTCATAATACCTGCAACATTTCAAATGTAAAAGATGCTTATTGACTCAGGTCTATATTTCATTGTGTGACAACTTGTTAAAAATCTTTAATTATTTTCTTTTTATTTCAAACCATTTAATATTGAAATTAACTACATTTTGTAGGATAACGGGTTCCAAAGAGAAAATAAAACAGAATATCAGTTACACTGAGATAAGATTTGATTGTCTTGGGGACAAGGAGTAACGAGAGAGAGTGATTAATATTGCTACTGTGCGTATGGGTTGATACAATCGAATCAGTTACTGTTTAAATCGGACCTTATAATTTTCGAAGACCTTATTTCTAGAATGTAGTTTGTAAGAATAAGAAAAGGAACAACATTAAAGTTATTCACATATACAATTCTAAATTCATTAATTTGGAGATTCAAGTTCAAAATGGATTGAATGGGACTAGGATCCTTGGCGGCCAAAAACATATAAATAAATAGGTCCGATTGCTATAAATACAATATGGCAACTGTGACAGGACATGAAATTTGTGGTTTTTTTTGTATTGTTTCAATTGTTATAAATTGTAAAAAAGATTGTATATTATAATTATATATTGTATTTTATAGGTGAGGAAGAATATAAGGCCTCCCATATAAAGCCTGAATATTTTTCAAAATATGTTGTAAACTTGGGGAGGGTTGTAGCACAATGGGTTCCAAAAAGAAAATATAAAGGAATGTCAATTACTCTGAGATAAGAGTAGCAGGAGAGAGTGGTTAGTAATTTTTTTTTTAACTGCTTAACGTAGGTCTTTAGAGACGGGAAAGGATGGGGGGCAAGGAATGGGAAAGAATTCAGCCATGGCCTTTTGAAGGAAGCATCCCGGCATTTGCCTGCAGTGATTTGGGAAACCATGGAAAATCTGGATGCCCGGATGGGGATTCGAACCGCCGCCCTCCCGAATGCGAGGCCAGAACGCTAGCCGTTACACCACCACGCTCAGTGTGATTAATAATGCCAGGGGCGGCTCTTACTATAGTGACACTGTGACATGGCACTACTTGCTAATCGATAATAAATAAATACAAAACTAAATGTATTGAAAGAGAAATAATTATTTTAAAATGTGGCATTCTCTAATAAATGATTACTTGTGACAAGTGGCTAAATATTGAACACCATCTGTTGGCCACATCAATGAACTATCTCGCCGTCGCGGTGACAAATTTCAGCTGTCTCAAATTGCGCATGTGCTCTGGCAGCTTCGCGGGGTTGGCCTTTCACGTAGCAGTTTGTGACAACTTGTCACAGGGAGCTCAAGAAAGTTTGTAACATCATAACCATAAGCCTTAGGTGCAATGCTGGAAATCTTGTCAGAGCTAACAGTCTGGAGTTTGTGGGCTGAAAGCTGGCCATATCTTGTAATAATTGAAGATGTGTAAGGTGTCACGAGATGAATCATATTAATGAGTTATTAAAGAAGGCATTCACGTCGCTATCCTACAGCGAAAAAATTAATGTGAAAAATCTGGGAAGACATACACCACATTTAAACTTTTCATAACGGCAAGAAAGTACTTGAGCATCTCAACTGAAGAAATCTAAGCGTGATGTGTATATAGAAAAAATAAGTGGCTATGTGGTTGCAATGTGAAATATGCGTTTTACTTTTTTCAAGGGTGAATTTAATTGGTCTTGTGAAGGAGATTGTGCCTTGGAACATCTCACAGGAAAAATTAAGACCCAGGAAAAATCATCAGGACATACTAATATTGACCATATTTTAGCAACACCTGGTAATACAAGATTCAGAATCAACTTAATTCTCAGTTCCATCTCGTTATTGTTAAACTAGTGCCTATTGGGTAATCCAGCATTGCCTCTAGTTCAACTTGTCGGTTTTAACCAATCAGTCATTGTTTACCTTTTGGTCAATTTTTAAGTATTTATCAGGGTTATTCAATTTCAAAATCATGTTTTTAAAAAAATACAGCAGCACACGCCTGTAATGAGACATTCAAACATTGTAAATTTTTAAGTTGCGAAATTCTTTGTCAACACTGAGCTGTTCTTCCAGGCATCTTTCACTTCAGCAATGAAGATCAGTAACCCATCAAAACATCATTTGTCACTTATTTTAAAGCATTTGTGTGCAAAGTTCCTATAAGATCAGATGAAAATTGTATATTTGTTTTCTGCCACAAAACTTTAAAACAGTTTATAAATTTCATGTTCTAATTCGGAATTAATCCAGTGCCATTGAACAGGAAATGTTATGGTCTCTCAAAATATCACTATCAACTATGGCCAATTTCTCTACTGTTTTAGAGATATCTGCAAATAACTGAACTGTTTAAAGTGTAATTTTGCTAAGTCAGGTGGTAATGGAAGGATGAGTGGGTTTTTGTAAACCAACAGTATTTTTCTGCTTTAAAGTATACGTATGCAAAGTTCCTTCAAAAACGTATAAAAAAAAGAGCATTCAAAATTAAGAGAGGACAGGCAAACTAAATGTAGACGATTCGTGTTAGTGAATACGTAGGCAAAGTTCAATTCAAATTGGATAAAAACTGTGGGTTTGTATAAAGAACAATGGCAAAATATTAAGGGAGATAAATGGGAAGAAGGGTTTTGTAAATAAAATCTAATCAGTAATTTTCTGTTTGTTTTAAGGTATACATGTGCAAAGTTCCATCGAAATCAGACAACTTGCAGCTACTTAATTATGAATATAAAATTAATAAAAAATGTTACTTGTGAAGAATTGTACTTTTTCTTCATAGTATTTACACTTCCGTTACTGCATCCGCAACTGTTTCTGCTAAAATTTATACTTGACATCTGTTTCTGCTATGACACTTCCACTACATAACTTCTCTTAACTGTTTTTAATAAGGTAACTTGGTGTTGACTTATTTGATTTGGCAAGCTGGGAGATCAAGAGGAAAGAAAATGTTCGATGATTACAGTGCTCTATTCTGTCTTGCACCTCTTTCCTTTACATTAGAGTTCTTCTCCCCAGTTCTTTTATTTGATTTTCGAATGAATATTACAGTGTGAATGTTTCAACAGCTTCCTTAAATCACTGCTTTATACTAGGAGCTAACTCACCCATAAAACACATGTGTTTCTATTTTTGTTTCCACCAATATTACGTTTTCATCTGTCTCCGTTCGCTAAAATGTGTTTTGATTAAATACGATATTAAGGATAAAAAAAATCCAATGTGTCTGTTTGTGAGTTGGATTTTGGTGTACATGAATAATATCTGTTAGATTATTACCTTCGGCAGTGGAGGCACTCTCTGAATATATGGAGATGCCTTGTACAGAATTGCCCAGCACTTTAGAAATGTCAACTGTTGCAGCTTCATCGTCATCTACATCTTTTATTCTGTAATAAGAAAAAAATTATAATTCTGTAATGCCAGTTTCGCCATTGTCTACACTAGTAACATTAAAATATGCAAATGGTAAATATATAATAATTTTATTTTTGTTTGAAGATCTCTCGGACGTGCAGCCGGGTCATTTGGTCGTAGATGTACGAATTTTCGATGGTGTAACGTGCCATCATCTTCAGGTAGCATCCAGTGGTCGGCGTGAGGAACACAGTCCAGTCGCATCCTGGACTGCGTTCCTCACGCTGACCACTGGACGCTACCTGAAGATGATGGCACGTTACGCCATCGAAAATTCATACATCTACGACCAAATGACCCGGCTGCATGCCTGAGAGATCTTCAAACATCAGATCCGCCGGGAAAACTTACGATTACACAATTTTATTTTTGTTTTACAATTGTAACACTTGACCACATATGTCTGTTATTTGAATACCAATTTGTGTCAAAGAAATGTAGAGCTTCGTTAAATATTGTGGTTGTCCAAGTTTAATTTTCTTTTTGGTTTGAATTTCAAATAAATATTACTTAATACAACAAAATCATAACTGAAATGAAAAAATAAGATGGCCAGTATCCATCAACCTCAATTAAATACTTTAAATTTTGAAGACAATATTGTTCAAATATGATGGCGATGCTGCAATGAAAAAGAACTCCTATTACAGTTTTTTCTTATCGCTGTTGAGACAGTACTACTTGACTTCGCTTTAGGTATTTTTTGTTCGATAATGGTGTATTTAAGTCATTTCATGATCAGATATCACTATTTTTCCTCTGTCATCCAATACACTGATTATAATCAGTGTATTGGATGACATAATTATAGCAAGGAAAGAGAAATTAACCCATACATAGGTGGATGGCTGCAATGAGAGGGAACACTTATGCTGACAAACAAATACACAATACAAAATATTTCGGCACCTGCCTTCTTCGATGATAGAAAAACGGACCATTAGGCTCCGTACATGTGTACACAATGAATGTCAGTCAAGTCATTGATATGTGGTGGATTAATTTCCCTTTCCTTTATTATTTATATCGCCTAGAAGCTGCTTCTATTTTCCTTAGTTTCATCATAGTTATAGCAAGGCGATAGATAATTATTTATTGTCTAGTTATATATATATGTAAAATTAAGGAAGGATAGGGAAATATGACCCAGCACTTACCACAGATGAAGGCGGCTGGGACGACGAACAAAAAACAAACACAAGAGAAGTGCAATATTTCGGCCTACAGCAGCCTTAAACGTGCAGAAGGTGAAGCCCCAGGCGGCGTCACATGTGTACACATAGACAGCCGACTGGAGATTCACCAGTCGGCTGTCTATGTGTACACATGTGACGCCGCCTGGGGCTTCACCTTCTGCACGTTTAAGGCTGCTGTAGGCCGAAATATTGCACTTCTCTTGTGTTTGTTTTTGTTCGTCGTCCCAGCCGCCTTCATCTGTGGTAAGTGCTGGGTCATATTTCCCTATCCTTCCTTAATTTTATTGCCTTAAAGCTTTTTCCTGCTCATTGTTATTATATATATATGTAGTTAGAATTTTCTCATTTGGCCAATTTACCATTACAATAAGTGTCCTTCAAGATGTTTTGTGGGGGGGGGGGGGGGGGGAATAAGATCTTAGCTGAGATACAATGAAGAGAATGTATGAGATCTGCATGCAAAATTCAGAATTTGTGTGACAATCAGAATTCATATATACCAGGCATTTGATTTTTCCATTCAAGTATTTTGCTCAGGAGAAAATATACATGCTTCAGAATCTTATATATGAACATTGTATAATATATTTATGTAATTTTGTAAGCCATTGAGCACTTTCCAGGATACCAGTTTCAGTAAAAGCATTAATGCTGGACATAAACATTTTAATTTGACACTTATACCAATTGCTTCACAAATGGCATTCCAGATTATTGTTTTGTGTTGACCTGCTGAAGATGTTTATACCAAAAACAAATTGCTCTGATATTTTGGCCACATGCTTACATCCATAAATTAATTAATCATGTTAATCAGAAACAGTTTATATGTTTTTGTACTATTTTGTAAACAATGTGTCTTGAATCATCCCAAAATTTGTAAATGTTATTATTATTATTACTCCACAATTCACTAAAAGTGTATTGTGTAATAATTTGTGCATAGGATGGGTTAAATGGGATATGGCAGGAGGTGCCTAAGGGCTATTTTGAGGTACCATCGTGGCATTTGCCTGGAGTGATCTGAGAAAACCGTGAAAAACCCGGGTCAAGATGGCCGGAGCGGTTTCTCGCTCAATAAATCTTTCCTATTCCATTCCCTAATTGCTTGTGGAAAAAATGAGTATAGAAATGAATCAGCTCTGGCTTGATTCCTCTTATCTAATTTTCTTGGTAATTCCTAGATATGAGTGTTGCTGGTAAGAATATGTGTTTGCTGTCATCCTGAAATAGATCAGTCGTGAATTTTTCAATTAGTTTCTACTGATAGCAATGCCTTCTTTGTTCCAGGTCTTCCCAACCTAATTCCATCAATATCACTATCCCTCCAGTTACCTGTCATGAATTTGGCAGGTGTTTTGTAAATAGTATGTCCCACTTCATACCAAAAATATTAACAGCCAATGTTTGACACAGACAACGTTAGGTATGGAAAAATAGTATAACTGAAGCTCAGAAAAAATATATTTTAATAGAGTATAACATGAAAACAGAACACATGAAACTAGATATTTAGAGCTCATAAAAGGGGGGGGGGGGGAAACATCAATATTATATATTCTTGTTTAGTTGAAATTAATTTCATTTAAACTTTTTCCATTTCCTTTAGTTAAGAAAACTATCTATTGAAGATTGTATATCAAATTTTGAAGCATCACTTACCACATCTTTATTTCCTTCATATTTTTTATGCTCCATGGATTGTGAAAATAACAACATGATGTTAACAAAGACACAGAACAGATTGTAGAGCATTAATGCAACCCTATCTCCCAATTGTTAAAATTTCCAGTCTATCAAGAAATTAATTGTCTGTAAAATTCTGAAGTAATATAGTTCCACCATTATGAAACAAGACAACATGTCCATAACATTTTAAACTATTTAGAATAGTATCACCAGAAATATTAATACAAATTGTGAAGAAAATTTAATGCTCATCTCCTTCCTAACAAATACCTTACTTATGTATGCAGCTTCCTTCCCATCTTGAGATGGTCGAATGTATAAAGTCAAAAGTTCTCACCTAAGGTAAGTGATTATATATTTCTATCATGTGATTTTAGATAGCTTCCTTTGTTTTTCATCACAATATTGGCAATTGCTTTTGCTTTATTTTGTGTTAATATTGATTTGGAGATCTTCAGTGTTCTGCAATTAATGTTGTTGAATGTCATACTCCATTTTATATTTTCACTGTTGTTCTCACATTGGATCATATCCTGCTCCAACCTTTTATATATATGTGGTGGGCTCGGATGTGACCACATCTTTTCCCCTGCCATATGTCTCGCCTCCCACATGACTAAGACTAAAGTCGAAATATTGTGCAATTCGTTTGTTTTTGTGTTTTTACGTGTTTCGCCCTCCTGCCTTCATCTGTGGTAAGTGACGGGTAACTGTTTATTTTTCCCTATCCTATCTTATTTTTATATATATATAAAAGTATATATAAAAGTTCTACAAACTGAATGAAGCAGCACAAGTCATAAAAACTTGAGGTGAATCCAGATTTCAGTTCTTGAATTCATTTCATTTTACTGTCAATCAATTTGATTCCATCACATAGACAAAGCCAGTTTTTCTTTGTCTTGCTGATCTTTAACACTAAATCAGTATCAGTGAGTTCTAAAGTACCAAGACCACCATAATAGTAATTTGATCAGCTTTTTTCTGCCCATAGAAACGTGTTAATCTTTTAAGCGTGTGATACAACATTTACATGCAGATTATTTATAAGTGGAAAAGGATAGAGATTGCACATTATTACACTAGACATCAGTTTGTAGTATTATATGTTATTGGGACTGCAAAGACTGTTTCAATCAAAGGTCAAACTCTTTTTGACATGGTGTGCCCTGTTTCTAAAGGCAAGGTTCTGATTACCAAAAGACTATTCGTATAAGTACTCACCCAGAACTTATGAGCAACCAGCAAGTAAAATTGCATAGGAATGTGTAGGCCTATAGAGGTAAATGAATCACACATGAGCTTGAAAATGCAGCAGAAAATTGAAAATCACTGCAGTTATTTCAAGCAATTGAAATTCTCTGAAATTACATTACAGTATTTGCCTATGTATTTTGTACAATATTCCTGAGATAAAATGGTCGTCAATTAGATCATTGTGTGGAAACAGCAGAGTATACATGTAAGATAATTTGATGTTGCAATTTTGATGAAGGTAGGTAAGTTAGTAAGATAAAGCTGCAGGTGGGTTTTCCAGAAATCAACAACATATTGACAATATACTATTAAACAAATGTCATAGGTATATCAAACATTCAAGCATGGAAGATACATTCTTGTTGGTGTTGACACTAGTCTGTGTATGGAACAGTGTGTTTAATAGGAATGGCACTGTACACAATGTGTGGTGCCATATTTTTGCTTTGTAGGGGGCAGTGTGCATGTACCAGTTTTTTTATGGTCAGGAAATGTGAAATCTTTCAAAATTCTACAGGTTTGTGAATACTGTCTGCTTTTTGGCTGAGCACGTTTGAATGTACCCCCAACCATGAGCCTTGGTCACTGGCCATTATCTACAGAAGTGACCTGTAACACCAACCCTGCACCACGTCCTATTGATGGTAACTGCAGTGTTTCATATGTTTATGTTCATTTCACATGTTGATGCTGTCCTGGAATCATCTGAGGCAAGAGGTAGTTTATTCCTCCATACTTAATTTGTAATTCTGTTTCATTTAAACATTGATAGCAAAGATAACACATAAAGATGAGTGGGACAGTAAATAAACACAGATACAGCCATTAAATTTTTCTAATGTGATCGCAGTTCTTATACTTCTATCAATGTTTGGATTATAAAGCAAAAAGATAAAAGTCTATCATGTACAAGCAGTGGAGATATTTTTATGCGTGTAAGATAACTCTTGGTTTGTGGTGAGGGTACTCAATAGAAGAAATTAGTTCCCTTTATACTGCTTTCTTTGTTTGCATAAAAGTCCCTAAATGCCATCAAGCTCTCAAATATTTAATTCCAGTTCCCTAGTATGATGACGAAGGAAGGTTTACTTTTCAGTTTTAGTACCTCTCGAATTTAGTACAAAAGTGTCGTCTCTGTATTTATAATATTTCATTTGCCCTTCACTGAAATATCTTTTGTTATTCTGCTGTTTTTGTTTATTCTCATGCATAAAACAAGTTATTAATTGTAGTAAGCCTAGTTCTGAAGGATATCCAACACTTGTACTTCACAATCAAATTACAGCAAATTTTATATGCTGCCAAAAACATAAATGGAATGTATTTATACATCTGCAAATTTGCAACTGATATTAAGTTTTTAATTTGAAATAAATTAAGGAAAATAATTTAAAATACATACATAAAACCAAAATCATGTGTTAAATGAGTAACTTCTAGGACTAAAGATTTCTTTATACATTTAATATTATTGTTTTTTAATGTAACCTAAAAATCACTCAAATACACTGTTTACCTTTCACCAGTCATTTTTCCTCTGATTGTACTGGGATTTACTTCAGCATTTCCGTTGTCCTTCCCTTGCATTTGAATAAAGTTCTTATTAATTTTTGTTTGCCACATAGCTGAAGAAGCAGTTCCAAAATTTTGCTGCATGTTAGACTTCTCAGGGCAGTTGTAAAGACCAGTCATTGGTATTTCCTAAATGAATGTATTGCAAAGATTTCAAAGTTAATTAAATGATTATAATTTTACATTTCAAATATTATCATAAACAAAGGGAAAAATCTGATTAGCTTTCAGGAATAAACTTATTTTGTATGGTCTAACAACTAATGTACGAGTAATTCATATAAATATATACAGCATTCACAAAATGATGTCCAGTTGTTGCTGCCATTCTATTACCAGGTATCTATTAAATTTTGTAACTGCATGACAAAATTTTATTCTCAGAACCGTGAGTTAGAATGGATAATATTCCATTTCATTTCTATAGTCAGTTTCTATGGTAATTTAAGCAAGAGAGCAGATTTTTACAGTTGTTGAGATAGTATTTTACATTGCATCAGCTTTCAACATTCGCCTGGAGCATTCGCCTGGAGTAACATTTCAAAAATTCGTATCTAAATTATTTATTTTCGGCCAAATTATTAAAGTTACGAAAAAAATTTTGATAACCAAAGTTGACGTTTGCTACAAGATCTAGCGATTTGTAAAATTTCGGAGAGATATAATTATTTTTATTGTCAAGGTCAATATTGGATGACGAAACCTTTCTGACATGTGATTTGGTATCTGATCAGCCTTCCAGAAACTTCCCATGTGAAACGGAAGTTTGGGATTTTCCCACGGTTCGTGAGAGAGCCTTCCCTCGGCCCCCAGTCATATAGAAACAGTCGGCGCGACACAACGTTGGCTTCAGTCATTCAGGAATCGTGCACGCGACAATATGTAGGCTTAGTAGACTGGCAAGTTTCATATTAAGCACTACTGTCCAAGAGCTTTATATTTTGTCACAATGTCGGTTCGCTTATTTAAGTTTATTACAATGCAGTTTTGAAATACTATTTTGCCAAATGGGGCCTCGGGATTTCTTAAGTGTCGGTCACTGGCCAACCAAGTGCCATAACAGAAGCGTGTGATGAACATTTCCATATGTACTGTCAAGTAATAATCAGTAATACAGTGAACTATGGGGTGTGATTTGGCTCAAGTCGGTTAATCGAACTTGCAAACTTTACTTCTGTGGCGTTTTCTGATGCCTATTTAGTTATTGACTTTGTAAGATTTCAAGAGTATAGTGATTTCAACAACAACGGACTCTTAAACGTTATTTACTTATTACCTTTCCTTAGCTTTTGTTTAAAATAAAGCTAAGTGGCGACCTGGTATTATAAAGTCATAACTGGACATATCCAAGGCTTACACGCGGTCAGAGTTAAGACAAAGCCTTTATGCAGAACCCCACTGCAAGCTTGTTTCTTACACTATGTCCACACTCTGGGAAGGAGCACCGCAGTCACAGACAGGAGAATCCTGAAGACCCCACTTATACAGCATGGCATTGCATTTCGCGTGACCTGTTCTTAGGCGATTTAGTTTGACCCACTGGTCTCTCTTCAGGGGGAATCCCAGAAGTCCAGTTGTGTGATATTTAATACCTGAATGTTTCGCTTATGCAGAATTACAGCTTTTTAGCCATTTTTCCTTGAAATCAAAGTCAAACACGTCTTGCCATACTGGGTTTCTGGATCTAAGATGAGTGGGGGGTAAGTCAGTTAGGGCCTCGTGGATTGGTAGGTCCTGTGGATGGTCAGGATGGTGTAGTTTTATCCATCACGTGCCATTGCTTCTTGGCGTCTTTCCTCTGGAGGTGGTATATTGCTGATTAGATGTAACCAAGGGACTGGGGTGGGTTTTAGCATGCCAGTTATTACTCTCAAACACTCGTTCAGATGTACGTCAATTTTGCTAGTGTGAGCACTATGTTGCCACACTGGATCACAGTACTCAGCAACAGGGTAAACCATGGTTAGAGCAGTTGTTCGTAGTGAGTCCGCATCAGATCCCCACGAAGTACCAGCTAGCTTCTTCATGATGTTGTTCCGTGTTTTAAGTTTCTGACTTGTGTTTTTCGAATGTTAAGGAATGGTCTAAGGTGATGCCAAGATATTTATGATAGGAATTATGTTTCACTCTCTGGTGGCAGAAGTTCACTTTGAGCTGCTGATGTGCTATTTTATTGCTCAAGTGGAATGTGTGTACTTCTGTTTTCATCGGATTCAGGCAAAGTCTCCACTTCATATAGTATGCATTCAAGGTAGCTAAGTTGTCAGTGTAGCAGAATTTATTGCCGATTGTTTCGGGCATGTCACTGGTGTACAAGTTGAAGAGCAATGGAGCTATTACTGACCCTTGGGGTAATCCATTTTTTGATTGTAAATGACTTACTTGTCTTTTGGCCAATGGTGACCTTGAAATATCGGTTCATCAGAATTTTCCTCAGGAGTGATGTTAGTTTCCTGCAGGATACATATTTTTAAGATTAAGTACATGCCCTCCAGCCAAACCGTATCATATGCCACTGTTAGATCGACAGAAGCTACTGATGTCTTTAACTTCTTCTGAAATCAAGCTTCAATATATGATGTCAGTGCTAATAATTGTTCACAGCAGTTCTGTTTTAGTCTGAAACCTGGTATGGTGACATTATGTTATTTATTACTTCAGGAATAAATTATGAAAGAATACAGTAACAATCAAACTGCTGTTAAAGTTAATACACCGAAGCCAAGATATTAGTTATTGGCCAGATTAATATTTTTATATGAATAGATATTTATCCAATACTCTGGCTGAAGTACTCTAGACACCAAACAGGAATTAAAGAGGTAAAATTGTTGAATGTCTACAATTCCTGTTTTTTTTTTTAATCTAAAATTCTTTGAGTGCAATTTCCCCACCCTTTTACTTTTTCCCTTTATGTATTTTAATTTTAAATTCTTTCATTGTTATTGGTAAAATTTTCAGCTTGGTAATTTATTCCAGTCCCTGGCTCTCTTATTTCCAATTATCTTTGTCTTCAATTGTCTTTATCCCCAATTACCTTTTCAAAGATCTGCTGGCTTGGTTATTTTCATTTAAGTATCACTACACTGGATATGGGGTGATACCGTGAACTTGATGTACAACCTGTCATGAACCCATTGCTTTGATAGATCTCTCTAGTCATCTAACAAATTTTGGAATGTTTCCACCTCAAAAAACTAAATATTCCATAGAAATAAAATATAACACAACACACAGGATGTAGTTTTAATGATTTACATATGAATTGAAATATTTAATTTCCTCCATTAACAAAAGAGTGTGTAACTTAAAACTTTGACATTAAGAAGCCTAAAATTGACTTCAGGTGGCCAATGGTGACAATGAAACTGCCTTTAAGCAATGAAAATAAGATAGAGGAAATAAACCGTCTCTTACCAAAGATGAAAGCAGGAGGGTGAACACAAAAAAAAAAACAAATGCATTTTACAATATTTTTGTTAACAACCTGACTCGTGTAGATGTGCAGAGATTTTTCCCCTTGCCATATAGTGAAATATTGTATTTGTGTGTCCGCCTTACGTGTTTTCTCTCATTGCAGCCATCAACTTTGAGACATGATGGGTTAATTTCCCTTTCCTTTATTATTTATATTGCCCAGAAGCCACTTGCTTTTTCCTTAGTTTCATTAACACCGACTTCAGAAATGCATGTTTCACAAGTAGGTGACAGAGGAACAGTTGATCATGAAGCAGTTGTGATTGATATTAGAGGGATCAATAGCCCAACTTGAAGCACAGATTCTGGGATTGAAGAGATTAGTATTTGGAATAAATAAAGTTGTAAGGAAGTGGGAACAGTTCAAAGTTACAACAAGCATGGATGAAGAAACTTACATTAAAAATCAAAATTTAAAGAAAAGCTTTAAGCCTACATACTAAAATAGGAATGTGTGGAGGCTGGGTAACTTGATAAGAAAAGAGCCTTATAGAGCAGGGTAGCAGGAGAAACAAGAAATGATTAAATATGAAATTTATAGCATCAAGAGGAAGTTAAGGATCTATTCATGAAGAATGTTGTGGTTAGAAGGGAATACTAGAAATTGTTATAGCTATTTCAGAACATTTCAACCCAATATGAATAATGCTGGGGACGAAATTACCTGGGAATATGAAAGAGCTGAAAATATTTAGCAGCTGTATTAGCCTTTAAGAGAATGATGTACAGGAATAGCAAGCAAAACATTAGTACAAGATAATTCATGTAAATATGAATGAGTAATTTAAGAAATCAAAAACAGATTCTGGGAATATTACAAGGGAGATGCAGATTAAAAAATTACAAAGGCAAGAAAACTGATAATATATACCAGACATTATTTTCCATGCCTAAAAATGCTAGACTTATATACAAGTCTCCAGACTGGAAATGTGCCATAAATGAGAGAAGACAAATAGGCTGAGAATTATAGACTGATTAGGCCTAAGTATTAAGCAAGTTGAGTGATAACTTGATATCCAGCTATATTGGCAATACATAAGAGGAAATCAAGTTGGTTGTAGAATGGCAGCATCTGTTTAGGAGAGGTTAGGCTTGTGAATCTCAGTGGGCATGTGCAGGATATTTCACATGAAATCAAGAAGGCTCACCTCTGTGCATGAATAAGGTTATAAACCAAAATATTTTTACATTTTTTTTTTTTTTTTAAGTTCTTCGTTACCCACCTCCTAACTGACAACTGATGGTTCTATTTTCCCTGTCAGTCATTAATATCTTTCGATATACAGTGGCTTTATACCTCATCAAGGTCATTATATCTTGCCATATAATTTAAAGATAAGCTCAGTTGGTCAGAGCACGTTGAAATTGTACAAGAGGAAAGTTTCAGAGCCCCGCCTTTCTAAGATAGGGAAATGAAGAGGTATGCCAGGTAAATAAGAAAATAGTCTACAAAGCTAGATCACACTACTCTTTGTGTATGGTGGGAAAATATGGAACCTACATTGTAACAACTGTAGAGGTATAAGTTGCTGTGTAAAGGTGATAAGCTATATGTGTTTGCAGAAATTACCATATAACACAATCAATAACTGACAGAATAAAAAAATAGTGTTGAGAGTCATTGGCAGATTGGACATGGGTGTAGAGAATTGTGGATGTTTAATAAATATGGTGGTCATAAGGCCTGAATGAATATTAAACAAAGCATTAGGAGTAGTAAGTGAAAGCAAAATGAGGATCTTAGTTGTAAATAAGCACTAGATATGGAATTAACAATGACCTCTTCTATTAATACAGAACTGTAATAAGTAAGCACGAATAGCAGTCTACCTAAATCAGCATAAGAATATTAAAGGAATTTCCAACAGGTCATAAGCTTGATTGTAATTAAAAATTAACTAGCCCGTACCCGCGACTTCGTACGCGTGGATTAAGAATTTTTTTCCAGAATTAAATATAGAAAGTTTTTGGTAACGAAGGATTGGTCCCAAACAATATCGAGTCGGAATAATATGACAGGAAAGCTAACACTATATCATTGTAACGTCGAACCTGTCTCTTGAAGAGAATCAATTTCCAACATATTTCTGTCACCATTCGATAAGGTCTCAAAATTTTGTGACTACAACTGTTAATAATACTGGAAAAAATATCCTATGCCCTTCATACAGATTTCCTTATAAAATTCCATCACAACGATATAGTCATTTAGTCGTCAAAACGTAACAAAAAGACAGAGACTTACTTCCGTATTTATAATAATATTACTGTGGTTCACACTCACACACTGACTGCGAACAACACCTGAGGGATCATTATAACGTAAAAAAGTGTACACCTGCAAAATTGCAAGACTACCTACGATTTGCCTCGCATTGCACCAGTAAATTTCTAATATCTACAGTTTAACATTCAATCCAAATAACCTACGGCCCAGGCCTGACTCTTACGATGAAAAACAATTTTTTAAAATCTTAGCCTCCACAGAGATTTGAACCGGAGACCATGACTTTAGTAAGCAAGCGCTTTAGCCACTGAGCTGTCAGCCCACTTCACGGAAAAACGGTATGGAGACGTCCACATCCAACGTGTCTGTCTATCGCCGTATTTCAAAGTTATGAGACAAAATGTGTTATTTATACAGACAATTTTTCAACCAAATGTAGACAGTATTTTTCTCCTTGTTTCAAAGGATAAGTGTGCAAAGTTTCATCGAGATCGGATGAAAACTGTGGATTTGTATGAAGAACAAACAAACAAACAAACCAACAAACAAACATACATTCATCTTTATATATAAAGATAGTAATGCTGCATAAAAGTGATTAAGGGAAAATATTGTATCCAAATATCAATTTCCCTTTCATGTGATGTACCCTACTTCTTCAAACAAAATGTTAACCTCTCCTTTTCATGATGTACCCTGTTTCTGGCAACCAAATGACTCCCATATTAAGGAATCACCCAATTCTTGCCAATTGCCTCCTGAGTGAAGAACGAAGCAACACACTGGGTCCAGACCACCCTTTTCAGACAGCGACAAACATAAAATGTACAAGCAAATGTGTCAGTACGTCCAGAAGTTCTACAAGGCAATTTTATATATATATATATATATATATATATATATATATATATATATATAGAACAAGGAGTGAATCCCGGCTGTATCGACTTACTGTACAACATCTACACCACTTCCACTGCCTTTGTCAACATGGCTGAAGTCACCAAAGAGTTCCCAGTAGAAAGAGGGGTAAAACAAGGAGACTCTATATCCCCCAAGCTATTCACATCAGTCCTAGAGTTGGCAATGTCAAAAATCCAATGGCAAAACCGAGGTTTGAGAATAAATGGAAGAAGTCTCAACAACTTAAGATTCGCTGATGATATAGTTTTACTCTCAAACAGTCTGGAAGAGCTCAAAGAACTGATAAATGAACTAGAGGCAGCGTGCAGTGAAGTAGGCCTTAAAATAAATATAGCAAAAAGCAAAATCATGCAAAACAAATGGGCAGAAAAAGATTCTGGTATTGAGTCCGTAGATCAGTACATCTATCTTGGCCAACTGATCAATATGAATGGTGACTCAAAGCCTGAGATCTACAGACGGATAAAGCTGGGCTGGAGAGCATACAGAAGAAATTCCATAGTTTTTAAATCGAACATGCCAGTACATCTTAAGGAACAGGTATTTGAACAATGTGTATTACCGGTCCTCATATATGCCTGCCAGACTTGGACCCTAAATAGCCACACGAAGCAAAAACTGAGAACTGCCCAGCGAAGTATGGAAAGAGCAATGCTAGGGTTTACAAGAAGAGACAGGAAAAAGGCCGTGCACATCCGTTCAATAACTAAAGTAACAGACATCTTAAAAAGAGTCATGACCCAAAAATGGCAATGGGCCGGTCATGTTGCTCGCAAAAGAGATGAAAGATGGACTACGATAGTGCTGGATTGGATACCGAGAAACCTGAAAAGAGCAAGAGGAAGACCCCCGGATCGCTGGGATAAGGATATACGTCGAGTTACAGGCATGAACTGGAAGAGGGTGGCTCAGGATCGATCGGCCTGGAAAGAACTACAGCAAAACTATGTAGAATTAAATTCTAATATATAGCTCATCAGGCTTAAAGAGGCTACATCCTGAAAAAAGGATCGATATAGCTGCAATAATAATAATAATATATATATTAATTGTATTCTTAAGAAAAAATTTTTACATTGTAAAGAAAACGCTTTATATTATTTATCTACATTATATCGAAACTTGAAAAAACTAAGGATTTTTCCCAGTGTTTAAAAAGTTCTCAAGCTTCTCCTGGAGGGAGGCCTGAGAATGTATTATACAGTTTTCAAATTTATTTTATGCATTTGTTAGAGAACAGCCCAATTTTTTATGTTCGTTCTTCACAGAAAGGGGCCACTTGCAATGCATGTTTAAATTTTTTTTATATCTTCATTAAACTACTGGCCAAAAAAGGAATGATTTAAGGTGCAAATCAGATGAAAAGTGTAGGCTCATTATATCAAGTCAAAATTTAATTAAATGGGTGAAGTTTAATTTTGTTGGTATCAATAAGTGCACAGTTTTTAAAATTCAGTTCATGAGAGACAGTTTCATGGAACACTGATCGTGAAATTTAAGGAAAAGTTACTGACAGTTGTCTAATGCCATCAGCTGCAATAACCAAATCATCAGTAACCAAGTATGGTCAATCATGTTCTCATCACTGAATCACTAATTTAATGTGTTCATAAATCTTGGAATTTTGACGATAAATGTTAGTATATATCCTTGCATTCAGAAAATGAATGACAGATCTCATCTCACACTGTGGTAGGATTTACAGTTTTCTTGAATATTGTTGACACTCAATGCAAAGGGAACACAGTACTCAGCAATCTCAAAACAAAGCGAATCTCTTCACAATGAATCAATATAACTGGTGCACATGTGTAAAGTTTGCAACACTAACGCTACTGTGCAAACAATCAGAAACAGAACTTACATTCTGGACAACATAATCTTATAATATTTTGGTGGAGAATCTGAATCTAGTAGATGAGACTACCAGAACAGTGGGGCAGGCATTAGTGAGTTTTTTCATTTTGTTTTGAATCAAGTTTGGTGAGTGAGCAGTAATGTTCTAGACTCACATTTGGGAGGATGTGGGTTTGAATCCACGTCAGGCTATCCAGATTTGGATTTTCCATGGTTTCCTCAAATCACTCCACACGAATGCCAGGACAGTTCCTTTAAAAGGGAATGGTTAAAATTCCTTCCCATTCCTTACCCCTGTCCTTTCCCGCCTTTAAGGGCCTCAACAAAGTGTAAAACCACAAGCAAAAAAAAAAAAAAAAAAAAAAAAAAAAAAAAATCACCTTTTTTGTGTTTGTTGGTGATCTCCTTTCTTCATCTATGGTAAGTGTTGAAGTGTTGGGTTAACTTTCCCTATCCTTCATATATTTAGATCATAATCATCATCAGCCAATTAAATCATGGAATGATGTGGTTTCGTAGAGTTATGAATCCAAATAGAATTAAATAGTATCCAATAGGTATAACAGTCTTGCACATAATAACAACTATGTTTGAGTCCTCTAGACTCTCACAGTGTCAAAGTACATGACCTACAAGTAGTGGCCCTGCTAAGCTGTGCAACCCAATGGAAGGTGCAGGCATGCAACCTCAGTGGAAAGTCACATTGCCAAGCAAATCAGTGCAAGAGGATCTGCAAATTGTCATTTAAGAAGGCATGGTGATTAAATTTCACCCTTAAAAGTTCATGATGAATGACAGTAAATTCTCTGGATTTTTGTGTACAAAAAAGAATTTGCAGTATCATTTTAAATTTCTGCCATGAAAGTGTAGATGTGAGCAGTGATAAAGGTGGTGATGGATTGGTGAAAGTGCAGATGATGATCAGCAATTCTTGCCAAGGCATCCACTCTCCTGACCTACCTGCTTTGTGATTTTTTTATTTCGGGTTATAAAGATTCCGTGTGTAAGCCTCCTCTACCAACAAACCTACCATAACGACGAGGTGGCATCAACAGTGCTTTTGAAAAGATTGATAGGGACATAGTGCACCAAGTATGGCAAGAATATGATTATTTACTTGATACCTGCAGAGGGACTTGTAATATGTGGAAAAAAAACTTTTTGAGTTTTTCGATATTACTGAAAAATTCTGCAATAATATATCAAATAATCCCACCTCTAATGATATAGAATTCAACAAGGCATAAAATCATTTATAAAAAATCAAATAATAGCAAAATTGGTGAAATCACAACAATCATTTATAATAACCCTGTATATAAACTCCTGCACCATGTGTGTGATGTTATCCTGTTGATAAAGGTTATACATTTTATATCTTTGCTTTTTTCCGACTCCATCATGTTTTTTTACCCTGTCATAATTTTTATTTTAAGTCTACCTAATGAGTTTGAAGAGAAATAAAACATTGTTAATTAGTGAGTAAATATATGGTTGATAAGCTGAAAGACCTAGAATCGGTTTTTGCAACAGCTTAGAGTATCCTCAATTGTCTTTGTGTCTTAATGTGTTTATGCACCATCCAACCAGCATCATTCAATTCCTTTTACAGTATACAGGACATTATTGTTACTTTTAGATAGTTTTGCATAATAATCCATGCAAATGATGGAAAGGGGATGCATATAAGAATAAACACCTTTCAGTACCAAAATAACTTTAATACATACGTGTATACCACAAACAGATGATCATCCAACGTAGTCATATGGTATATCCTATATAGGGGATGAGAAGATTTTCTTTTGTGGATGGGGTTGTCAGGTACTGGAATAACTTACTAAGAGAGGTGATGAATGATTCGCCAAGAATGCTGAAAGAGTTCAAAGTTGAAATTTGTAGAGGGCTAATGTATGCGTGTACTGTAAAAAGGGGGAAAATGGGAGTGTAGGGAAATTGCCACTGGAGTGTGAGCTAAATTGCAATTAAATTAAATTAAATGTGTCTTAATTTGATGCCTCATTGTGTTTGATAAGTAATGTCTTACCACATCAGAAAACTGCATTTACTCAGCAGTATTTAAATGCCAGTTCAGTGAATTATAATTTCTGCACATATCCTGAAGTTACACTTCTTCATAACTGCATGTTTTCGTCTCCTGATGTTTAAAATTATCAAGTTGGTCATTACTAAATACTTTCAACAATCATCCAGGCAATTTCTGGGGTGGTTTTCAATCTCCACCTCATAAACTACTCATTTCCCAAACAAAAATATACTTATCATACAAAATAAAAAGTTACACATTTCATAGACAGCCGGTAACACAGACATTCCTCCTTTAGGTTAAATGTTCCAGGTCACACATATCCAATTCTAAATTGGGTAGGTCTTCCTCCCACCCCTTTCTCATTATCAACACTGGAAACACTGTGTAAATGAGACCGGTGTCGTGCGGTCCTTAGTTGGCCCTATTGAGAGAGGGAAAAGGGGGAAACCAAGTTTCTATGCAACAAATTTTATTCAAATAACCTTTTTCACTTATCTAGGTTACATTTAAACTAAACGAAATCACTTCTTTCGACAAATTGATTTGACAATCATAAGTCTAAATAACATACTTAATAACATCTCACAGCACTGCTTAATGCTCCATTGTTGCTGATTAATATACTTAATAACTACTGTAACATTTTATCAAAATAATGTGTACATAAAAATGATGATAGGAAAACAAACCACTGCTTATAACAAATGTGGTTGGTACATTGTTGACATATGAAAAATATACGAGCACACAGGAAAATCGAAATTTTTGAGCATATGCCCTTATCAACATAAAAACGTGGCACACATAGGCATGAGTGAAGGGTCAATTGTTGTGTCACTGGTCCTTGACTCTCGAAAATTTCAATGATTCCTGTGTGTTTGCATATTTTTCATATGTGACTGGTATTTTTCCAGTAATAGAAATTGATTACTAGTAAACAGGTACAATATTGGTTGTCTTTCAAGTAATCTTTTTATCACTTTGTGATAAAAGACAAATGTTTTTGATACAATGATACTATTCTCAGATATTTTACTCGTGAAAGTTTGATAAGTCAATAAACGATAAATTTAAAATACAAAAATCAGTATACGAGAATCACTGTGATGAAAAAATTCACTATGAGAATGCCATTAATAGAATAGAGAAAGGCTGAGTTTAATAATGATTTATAATTCCTTGATTCCTCTGCATGGTAAATAAGAAATACCCATCAGCACCAAATTTCAAACTACTCTAGATATTTAAGTTTTCTTTTTTTAATGCAAACTTAAACTACATCAAACAAAAAATTTCTGCATGAAATTTACCATTTTTTCCTTCTTCATTGTGTTTTCATTTGTAAATGCTAATATATTAGTATCACTTGAAGCAGTCTTCTTACATTTCTTTGAAAAACAAAATATATCTGTATCATCAGCATTCACATCCGAATCTGTTTCTTCACCTGGACAGTTCCCACTGCCAGACTCAGGCTTCAGGCAACTACCACCAACAAATTCAGTGCTGTTAATTTGAATGTGAGAACTCGTTTTCCTCATCTGCAATAGACACACATAGGGATGTAAGAATATATCTATCCTTATTTTAACACTGATGAATTATGTTAAAGGCCAACACTTACCATAGCAGAAAGCATGATGACACAGTGAAAAAACAGGCAATCACAAATATGTAAAATTTTCAGGCAAAGTTCTTCTTCAGCAAGTAGCTTGGTGCCACCCTAAATTATTGCAGTGACCAAAGTGGCATGCAAATGACTGGGTGGTTACAGGAGGGGGTGATGAACAGTTTCCTCAGAGAACTTATGTAATAAGTGAAGTGTGTATGTATACATATTAAACATTTGGATGGGATAATAACCACTGCTTATCAAAGCTGAAGACTGCTGTGATGTCAAACCATGGAAAAACACATACACATATAGAACATTGAAATTTTTAGGCTCATATCCCTTCTTCAGCAATAGAGCGAGTTAGCTAACTGGAGGCACAGCAGATTGTGGTGGGGGAAAATCAGTATGATGGGAAGTGTGAGTGGAGGTTGAAAGGTGTAAACCCCAAAATTTTGAAACATATTAACTACCAAATTATTCATTTATGTTAATGTAAAACAAATATATATAAAATTATACAATTAAAAAAAAAAAATAAGATCATATACAGTCTTCAACTTTGGTAAGCAGTGGTTATTTTCCTATCCAAATGTTTAATGTATCCACTTTATAGTGCTTTTGTTTCCTAACAATATATATGTGTTTTTCGCTTATTTATGTGTTCACCCCATGATACCATCATTTAAGGTAAGTGGTAGTTCATTTCGCTATCCCTTTTTTTGTAAATCCATTCGCTAATTAGCACCTATTATTTCCTGGTATATATATATAAATATGATAGGATAGGAGAAATATATATATATATATTTAGGCAATGAATATATTAAAGGATAAAGGACATGGTAATTAGAACTATCACTGATGACAGGAGGGCTGCAACAAACACACACAATAAAAATACATTTACGTATACTGTTCCTCCATTCTTCTTTTCTGGAATATTCCACCAAATGAATTGAGCATAAATCTTGCAGTTTCTGGTTGTCAGTCACAACTCCACCTGTCTCTCCGTGCCTTCCATTACACGTAATCCCTTTATCCTATCCGCCCGACCAGTTTTACCCTGGGCCCAAAATTTCTCCCACTTGCCAGAAAGAACCTATTCTAAGGGTAGGAGCTTAAGTGTTGCAATTTGTCTGTGACTAATGTCACTTATGTTCTCTATGCTAGAAGTATTTTTGTTTGTGACTGTGTAGTTTAAAAAGTGGAAATTCAAAACAATCTCAGCATTTGCCTAGGTGATTGCAGGAAACTACCTAAAAACCAGCCAGGACATCCAATATCCAGGCTCCAGGAATTGAACCCAGCCCAGTTGTACTATCTTGATTATGTGTGGTGATATCTTAATGTGCACAGCCACACTGGCAAGTGAATGTTACTTAGTGATTGAAAATTATATGCAAATGTTCTTAACAACAGATTAATATATATATATACATGGAAATCTTCTGAAGGAGAGACAGATGAGATTCCATAAGGGATGATCTAAATATGATGCAATCTCTATTGCAACAAATAAAAACAACCAAGCCAGGCGACGTAGCTTTTCATTCATATTATTTGTCACAGTTAAAATGAGGTACAGAACACACAGCAGCATGTGAAAATTTATTTCTGTTATTTAATTATCTCTGTATGTAATTTACAATAGTCTGATAAGAGAAAACAGTACAAAATGTTTCTGGAATCAGGAGAGAAAAAAAGCTACGTGTGTGTGGGAGGGGGGGGGGGGGGTAGAGGCAAAAGGCACGCAGGGCTACTTAGGGGGGAGGGGGGGCTTCACAGGAGGCCAAAATGGAGCTACGTGATTTATGGACACTCCCTTGACGACACTGTCCCATTAATTATTTGCATGGCAAAGGCTTGTCATTCTATAGAATCATTGCTCATGACCATTATCAGTGGCATTTTCAGATATAGCAGATTTTTCTTTCTGTCCGAGTTTAAAATATATGATATGTACTTTCTGTCTTTCAGTAATTGTCCTTAAAATTTGTCCTATATGAGAAAGGAATTTTGTAGACTCCAGGTGTCTGGAGGTTGAGACCGTTCTTCGGAGTTCATAATAGCTGTCCAATTTTGGGTGAAGGCCAAAAATAGAGCGGTTGAGGGGCCAAGATATTTTTAATGTCACTGCTCCACAGTATGGCAAGAAGGAATGCTGTCTTAATTCTTCCACACCTCATTACCAATATATGCCTCGCACACTTCCACTACTTTCTTCACACTCCTCCTATATTCCAGTGAATCCCATTCCACCTCTTTCATCATATCAGTTACTGAGTGTGTTCTGTAGTAATTTCCAGAGACAAATCTAGCTTCCCTTCTTTGCACCACTACAAATCCCATATCTGAACCCAAAATGCAGGTCTAATGGAAGAAAATCAAAGGAAGTAATGTGTTAGACAATATTATAGCTTATCCCCAAATCTTTTCAATATTTTAGTTGGCAAAGCCTTTTGAGAATGGAGGTCTACTGTTAAATGACAAATGGGTATGACTGGGTCATAATGCAATACTGAACTCTTTTTTGTATGCAGTCAATGACACACTTATAATTGAGAGGAAAAAATGATTTACAAAGGTAATATTTACAATTAGTAAAATATATCAATGATATAATCTAAGAATATCAACTAAGAAATTTATGGCTCACATAGAAAAACATCCAACCCTAAAATAGTTGTACATGATCCAACACTTGAGTAGCTTTGTCATCTGAACTACCTGAAAAGTCGCCGGGTCGCCGTGTGGGCAGTAGTAGAGGTTAAAAAAAAAAAGGAAATTTTTGGGCCAATGGAGGGGGGGGGGCACTAATGCAGCCCTGGTGCACCCCCCTAGAAGCAATCCTGCCGGCGCCCCCATGATTATGACAAAGGCATTGGAAAAAGTTATTTTTAAAAGATTTTTTTTTTTTTTTTTTTTTGCTAATTCTCAAACATTTGTGGAGCAATAAATAGATACATTAAAACCAAAAGAAGAAAGGTCACTGGACTGAAATGGTATAAGATAAAATGTAATCTATAATATGGATGTGTATAATAAGTCCCAGGAAGGCAGGATACAGGCAACAGGAGTGAGGTTCTTAAGGTATGTAAGGGGATGCATGAGAAGAGATCTCAGAATAAATGCTAACAATAAGGAAAGAATTGGGAATATATAGCATGAAGAAACGTTACCTTGATAGAATGGAGTTTGTTTACGCCTCGTCGACATAGATGTGGGTTGGGACCGAGGACAAGGAATGGGAAGGAATTCGGCCATGGCCTTTTGAAGGAAACATTCCAGGCATTCACCTAGAGTGATTTGGGGAAACCATGGAAAACCAAAATCTGGAGGCCCAGATGGGGATTCGAACCCGTGTCCTCCCGAATGTGAGGCCAGAACAATAACTGCTCACCCACCATGTTCGATCTAGAATGAAGTTCAAACCAAGTATTAAAAGATTAAATGGCTGGAGGCTGATGAAGTGAGTGCTGGAAGTGTACAAGGCATATATTAGTGATGAGGTTTGGTAGGATATTGGTAGAAGAATTAGGAGTAGTGCATGGAATGAAAAAAAGGACCATGACCTCAAGCCAACATGCATAAGGCAGTGGGAAAATTTTCTTTGTAGGCCAGGGATTACAATAAATTTCCAACGGAAGTGCTAAGCAATTTACAAAAACACTGAAAGGATTTAAAATTTGTAAAATGTAAAATAGGTGTGCATGGAAATAGCATTCAATGAATTTAAGATTAAAAAAAGGGGGGGGGGAATATGTGCATAGTGATATTGCCGCTGGAGCATATGCTTCATGGCAATTAAAGTAAATTAAAAGTATAGAGAAAATGGTAGCTGAGTAAAACAATATGCCTGATACAGGAAGTGAAGAATTGTGAACAGTATATGGAAGGGAAGAGATGGTCAGGACACTGAGATAATATGAGGTTTTAGATTGAGTTGAGAGGGGATAATGTTTTTGTGGGAAAGGGCATGAGGAACAGAAATAAATTACTTACAGATATGGTGAACAATGTACTAGAAACACTGAAATATTTTTTAAAATTAAATAGTGGAAGTAAGTGAGAATGAAATTGAATTGATGGAAATTAAAGTATAATTTTGTGAAGTGTGAAAGTAGGTGAGGTAGAAAATTCATAAATGGTGCATGTGGCTCCCTTGCAAAAAAATTTAAGTAAATTAATTACATCAGTGGTTAGAGGGTTAAATCATGAAACCCGTGAGAGTAGAAAATGAGTTAGTAGAAGAAGTTAGATGGACAAAATAGAAGCAAATAAAAATCATTTATCAGACTATTATTAGTGAACTGTAGGAGAATAATGAGTAAACTTTTATAGTTTGGTAGCTTAGCGAAAATACACAACCTGCTTATAATATAGGGATTGATGAAAGAGTGATGCACAGGATTACTCTTCAGGTTATAGAGTGTTCTACAGAGATTGAAGAGGGAGTGGCATGGGAATGTTTATAGTATTTATTTATGGTCATCAGTTTACTGCTTTCCTATATCATAAAACATTAGCTAGCTACTGCATGCAAAATTTTGAGGAAAAGAATAAATGAACAAGATGAAACAATTGTACATAAACTGATTGCACATTCACAGTTCAGAGGAAGCAAGAGAATGGCAAAAATAAGTGGAGTTCTACAAGGAAAAAATGTGAATTGAAAAGGGAATGGAATAAGTAATGCCAGGTACAGAGATTTTTAAATATCTTAGTAAGGAAAAGAGGCTTCCTAAAAATTGTAGTACAGCACACGGGGGAAAGAAAGGTGTTTAATATTTTCTTAATAAAGCTTGACAGCAGCTATATATGTGGTGACTCAGATGGCGCAGAGAATAAGTGATCATGAGGCATTTTTAATTGATATGAGGAGATTGGATTGATATGAGGAGAAACAGTAAATCACTAATCAAGAAAGAGGAATGATAAGTTACAGTTCTATGAAGTCTAAGGTTCCACAATTAAATAGGTTTTAAATAAAGTTTAAACATATGTCAAGAAGGCATCAGTACAGGAGGGAGGAAGCGGAAATGCTTCAAAGAAATATAAAAAATGGGAGCAGAAGTGAATGTACCAAAACGAGAAATGAGGAGAGGTTGGTGAGAGCAGAAGATAATAAATTAAAGAAGTAGCAGAGCTATAGATAAAATATGAAAACAATTAATCAAGGATTTAATAGTAAAAAAGCAGGATTTGACAGCATGTTCACAAAGAATATCATTGCTGGAGAGGGAACAATGAAGTAACTACAAGTTTGTGTCATATGTCAAAGGTAATACAGAAATAAGGGAGTAGAGAAGTTTTCTTTTATCATTTGGAGAGTCATGGACCAAAAAGAATTATGGCAGATGGTGGAACCCATGATTCACACAATAAAAGATTTTTATGAAAAATTAGGTTTACGGGGATTAGTGTCATGGGCGCCAGCAGGATTACTTTAAGGGAGGTGCATCTGTATCTTTTTTTATACATTATATATAACACTTATTAATTACTAACTGAGGATACTGAATTCATTAACAAGGTGTTGAACGAATTTGGACAACAACCTAAGCTCCTTAAGTTATTATTCAAACAGTAAATTTAACAATAAAATGTTTGTTTCTTAATCTTTTTCTGTGTATTTTCATTCATAGCAGGGGGATGCAAGTGCACCCTCTTGCGCCACCCCTCCCGGCACCATGATTAGTGTCACTTAAGCTCCATCAAAAATAATTAAAAAAATACATGAGAACTGTAACAGACGGGAGAGTATATACATTAGATACAAAAGAGAAGAAAGAACAAAAGAGAGCAATATCATATCAGTCATCAAAAATTCTAATATGGCTTACTAATCTTAAATGAAAAAGTAACATCATAGTGCCAGAGAAATGGGAAATAAGGAAACTGTTTCTTAGAATTGGAAGGAAGTTGGGTTATATGCTTTAAAAGCATTATATTAGTTAGGGGCTATCCATAAAGTATGTCACACATTCAAGGACTGGAAGGAGAGAAAGGAGGAGCGGACAAGTAGTCACAATGTGTCACCTGATGACGTGACACATATGGCGTGAATATATGAGAAATGTGAAAATGCCAAAGAATTTTGCGAAATTTTGCAGTATACCAGCGAAGATTTCCTTGCAAGCAATAAAATAGTCAGGAACAACATGCACATAGGTAAAGTACACATCTAATGTTTGTATTCATAGTATTGTAGCATTTGATATTACCGTAATCTAACAACTAATCTTATCTTATTTGTATTTATTGGTCCCTTTGCGTCATACATAGTACAAATGATATGGGATATATCGTAAAAGTAATGAATCACTTCATTTTTAGATCGTGATATATCAATGTCTTCTTGCGTTAAAGGTGGAAGTTTCCTATTCAAGCATCAATATTGTCAGTGGTTGTTGATACGTTGTAATGCATTCTGGGGCGTGAAGTGATAATATTTTAGTAAAACTTATTTATTTTTAAATAACGATGATTTCATCGCGCCGTGTTTCCGTCATATTTAATGTAGATAATATTTTTTTAATTATTATTTGCCTCTCATTCTATGCAAACTGGAACAAAATTATAATTGACATTCCGCTGTACAGAAAAGGTATGAGAATTTAAAAGCTTAATTTATGTTGCTTTCATCACATGTAAATAGCTTCTTCCATATAGCGACCCGAAATTGTACGACGGAATCTGGCTCAGTACAATATTACACGTACTCTTCATTATAATGTGTGTTTCATTATTCATATTTGTAAAATTACCTTTTGTTGGGGTTCACCGTCACCAACAGATGTTTCCTTTCTAAGTACATTTTCAGAAAATAAACACTGCTTCAAAAAATCGCTAGTAGTTTCCAGTTTTGATAAACAAGTGAAACACATACTATTAGGTAGTGAATCACTATCACAGACCTGTAATTAACCACTAATGGTTATACAGTATCAAATGTTAACTCATTTAAACATTTAAAATCAAGAAACCTACCTTTACGCCAGGCAGGCAAAGTTGTATTTTATAAAGTATTTGCTTCTCTTTTGCTAATTCACAAAAAATATTTAAGCTAAATGGTTCTTGACGAAGGCACAAACGACAAATGTCAGTCATTATGTCAAGTATATTATAGTGAACTAATGAAATTCAATGAATTTCCTTTATTTCAACAATGAAACTAGCTCGTTAACCTTTCCCAGTTTGAATCTGGCGCTGTCACACTGTAGTGACTATCAGAGATAACAACACTCTAAAAAGAAATAAACGACATAATTTACAAGGAAAATTAATCAAAGATTCTTAAGTCAATGACCTGCGCGAAAGTTACGTGTTTCAAGCAACATATCTCATAATTTATTTTAAACTGATCCTTACACGGCTAGTTTCGCATTACTCAGAATACTATCCTATAATTTAAAGATAATAGCAAACCATATATACATTCATTCATTTTATTTGGTCCTATACATCATTTACATACAACTTGTATAATGAATTAGGACAAGTCAAGGTACAGTATATTCAATATTATTCTTATCTTACTTAACAATTTTATGCCTTAAGTTAACTATAAATCGTTTAATACAGCTTTTTTAAACATGTTATTGACAAATATGTGCGTAATATCCTGTATAAGTACAAACTACTACTACTACAAACAATTTTTTATTCTGCCTTTCCTTCCCTCATTCATCAGTTAAATACTCTTTGATTGAGTAGAAGGCTTTATCACATAAATACTCTGAATCACTCTATCATAAACAATGTTCGACTGATGCATGCATTCATTTGCGACACTGCTACGTAATCCTAAATTATATAGAGAATTTTTGGAAACTTACAGAATTTTCATACAACACGTTATATTAAAATCTTAAACGGCGACGAGCAAACAGAAACAAAGGAAGGAGTAATTGAGTGTTGCCCAGTATCTCCCTTTCCTTTGAACGTTTATATAGACGTTGGTCATTAAGGAATTTCAGGCATGTTTACTAACTATTTAAAAGTTGATTACACTTTACTAAATGCGGTATTTTCGCTGACCACCAGATGAACTTCGCTGGGACAGAGGTCGAGTGGTGGAAGCTTTAATGGTTTGTTACGTTATCACAAATTTTGTTTTTCCTTTGCCAACAAACGTCTCTCTTCCCTGATTTGGTCAGTAATCTAGAATGTACCTAAGTAATCTGAGAGCGTACCAAGGCTCGGTACATGTTCAATGTAACAGTAGGATCTGAACCCCAAGACGTACCACAGACTGCTCTTATGACGTTTATAGCTGCTTCACATTTATTCACTATATGTTTTATTTGCTCCCGCCATGTTAACTTACTGTCTATAGACATGCCCAGGTATTTAACCACCGTTTTTATTGGGACTTTGTAGGGTCCTAGCGTCACATCGGTCCCGTAGGGCTGTCTGTGCCTCGTGTATACTGACACTACTGTTTTTTGTACTGATATTTGTAGGCCATTGTTTATTAGCCAATGCTGAATAGTACCAGTGAAAAAAGCGGGGAAGAAAGATAACGAAGCAGAATCATATCGACCGATCACCCTTCTCTCGTGCATATACAAGGTACTTGAAAGGATGATCAAGCACAGATTGGAATGGTGGGTGGAACACCATAACTGGCTGCCAACCACACAGCTTGGCTTCAGGAGAGGAATGGGAACCACAGAAGTCCTAGTAAACCTGACAACGGACATCCAGATATGCTTTGGAAACAATGAATACCTCCTTGCGTTGTTTACAGACTTGACCAGTGCATATGATAATGTATCAATAGCAGTACTACTAAGAAAAATGATAAAGAGGGGAATACCTGCAACCTTCACACAAAGATTGCAATGTCTACTATCAAACAGACGAATAATCATTAACAACGGAGGGAAGATAATTGGCCCAAGAACAACCAGTCATGGACTACCACAAGGATCAATCCTCTCCCCGCTATTATTCAACATTTACACCATAGACCTACATGAGCTGATACCACAACATATCCGGCTACTCCAATACGCGGACGACCTGTGCTTTTACGTGGTCGATAAGCTACTGAACAACTGCATCGCAATACTTAACCAAACTATATGGAAACTTCAGCATTGGCTAATAAACAATGGCCTACAAATATCAGTACAAAAAACAGTAGTGTCAGTATACACGAGGCACAGACAGCCCTACGGGACCGATGTGACGCTAGGACCCTACAAAGTCCCAATAAAAACGGTGGTTAAATACCTGGGCATGTCTATAGACAGTAAGTTGGCATGGCGGGAGCAAATAAAACATATAGTGAATAAATGTGAAGCAGCTATAAACGTCATAAGAGCAGTCTGTGGTACGTCTTGGGGTTCAGATCCTACTGTTACATTGAACATGTACCGAGCCTTGGTACGCTCTCAGCTGGACTACGGATGTATCTGCTATGGATCGGCGAGTAGAAATAATCTAATTAAACTGGATAGAGTACAATACAAAGCCTTGAGGGTATGCATAGGAGCTATGAAGACGACACCAACAAACGTTCTGTTGGTGGAGACATTGGAGGCACCATTAGATTTGCGAAGACGCTATCTAGCAGCAAAATTTATGCTCAAGCAAACACAGTACAGCCATACATCAATTATGGAAAACATTAGGAATATTGCTATAGCATATCACATGGAAAGGTATTGGAAACGGAAACAGGCACCTCCTCTGGCAATGGAATACTCCAAAGTCAGAGACCTACAAAAAGAGATACGGGTGTCAGGAAAACTACCCATCTATGAAAACAGATATAAGCTTTCGCTCATAGGAGCTAAAATAAAAGACGATTCATGCCAGTATAAAAATGCCATCGATCACATCGTACAAGTTCAAGAGTTTCTGCAAGAAACGTCGCCAACGAAAGCTATATACACGGACGGAGCGAAGAACGAAATGGGGACAGGCTGCGCTTTCATAGACCCCAAAACAGGAGACTTCGGATACTACAATCTCAACCACCAAGCATCCGTAATGACAGCTGAACTTACAGCAATCCTGGAAGCCTTAAAATATGCGGGAGGAAGTAGGGAAGATAAGATTATTATATTAACCGACTCTCGTTCAGCAGTAATGATACTGAAGAACCACATAGCCCAGCGTCACAACAACCAACTAGTCTATGATATAATGAAGGAAGTAGATAAGCTACAAAGCAGGGAGAAAGAAGTAACAATAGCATGGGTTAAAGGCCACTGTGGTATGCGAGGAAACGAAATGGCAGACAACCTAGCCAAGAAAGCTATCACGGACGGAGTAAGACGCCCACACAAGATTCCTGCGTCGGACCACCTGAAAAAATTCAAAGAAGCACTGAGATCTAGATGGGAAGACGAGTGGGCACGTACAGCAGAATACAAAGGAAGTCATTACAGGGAAATCCACCCGCATATACCTAAATCACATTGGTACAAAAAATGGAGGGTAACCAGAAAATTTTATGTAACAATTATGCGTCTGAAAGCCAACCATGGAGCCTTTAAGAAACACTTACACCGCATCGGAGCCCAAGAGACGCCTTACTGTGAGTGTGGAGAGGTGGAGGACACCAACCATCTGTTATTAGGATGCCCGATGAGAAGAGCAGCAACAGAGAAGCTCCTCAAGAAACTACGCGACCTGGGTTACGTGGGTCCAACCAAGGTCACCACACTTCTGGCCACTGAGGACGTCAAAACGTATAAAATAATATATGAATTTTTTATAACGATGGGAATTACAATATAGATATGTTTCTGAGATTATGTTGTATATTGTTCTTTCTTGTATTAATTTTAATATGGGACAGGGAAATTGGGAAAGCATGTAATTGTATATGCTAAACTGTAAATTAAAGTCTGTTTAGTATTAGTGTAATATACGAAAACATAAATTTTTTTACAATGTAATGTATACGTCATGTTAACTCTGCTTAGTATTAGTATCTGCAAATACATAATGTAAAATTGTATACATAGGATGGCTGTATGGTCAGGAAACCAAAAGCCAATAAATAAAAAAAAAAAAAAAGTAATACAGTATTATACATTTTAAAAAAAAAACAAAAACAAAAAACCAGGTAAACATTTCTGTGATTTCCTAATGGCATAACCTGTTAAAACATAAGAATTGTTGATAGTGGGCAATCTTCTACAACTTTTGTAGTTGTTTCAGTATGCCCACCACTTGGTGAGATTTTAGTATACGTGTTGTACAATACAAACGCTGTATGACAATATAGGGGGGGGGGGGGATAGTCTTTATATAACTTAATCTAAAACGATTTCACTCTATTCAGTTAATAAATTGATTTATATGGTCAATTCTCGATTTTTTTGTATGAGTTATGTGAAAACTATTCAATGAGAATCAATATACTACCTAGCGTTTTTGGTGAGCGTTAATACTCTAGCTTCGCATTCATGAGGAGTTGGGTTCGAATTCCTGTCCGGCCATCCAGATTTAGATTTTCAATAATTTCCCCAAATAACTCCAACGACGGGACGGTTCCTTTAAAAGGCCATGGCCTAATTCCTTTCCGTGTGCAGCACCGATTCCTTTCCCACCTCTAATGACCTTGACATCGACGAAGCGTAAAACCATAAGCAAAAAAAAAAGAGAGGCAATCAATACAGCAAAAACAAAGGTATGGTAATGGTAAAGAAAGGGAACAGAGAAATATTAAGACAAGGCAAGCTGATATGTCATGTAAGAGCCTTCAAGTATCTTGGAAGTGCAATCACAGAGAAAATTGGATTCCGACAAAAGGCGAAAACACGTATTTATAGCAAAGGAAGCGTATAATAGCAAGAGGCGATTGTTAACTGGGTAAGTAGATAAAGCACTGAGGAAAACACTTGGCAAATGTTTCGTATGGAGTGTGGCAGTGTATGGGACTCTGAGACGAGAAAATGAAAAACGGATACAAGCGTCTGAGATGTGGAAGAGAATGAAGAGAATAAGCTGGATGGAAAAAATGAGTAATGTTGAAATTCTGGAAAGGGTTAGTGAGATGAAAATATTTAAAGTCATTACAGAAAGAAAGCACACCTGGATGCAACACTTGTTGAGAGGAGAGTGCTTTTTAACAGACGCCTTGGAAGAACTAGTTTGCCGGAGGAGAGTGAGAGGAAAAAGGAGCTACAAGAACATACTGTATATAACATCAAGGGAAACGGAAACTAAATGCACATGAAGAGGAGGGCCCAAACACTGGAGAGCAAGTAGAGCAGCCACGCGAAAATTTGACAGGGGACAACACTACTGATGATGATGTGTAATAATGAATGTACAGTCCGCGCTTGATCTTCCCTTTCGAAAGCAATTCTACGCATTGTTCACGAGACCTTACTTCTAGCCCTTTTCAGCATTTTTTAATATATCCTGCATGTTGAACAAAACATATTAATATATCTATAATTCTCAATATTCAACCTATCTTCTTTTTTTTTTTTCAAAAAAAAAAAAAAAAAAAAAAAAAAAAAAAAAAAAAAAGAAAAAAAAAAAAAAAAAAAAAAAAAAAAAAAAAGAAGTTTCATATTTATTTTCGAGGGTACTTAAATAGTTCAACGGTCAGGTCATCACAATTTACTGTATTTTTATATCCAGGTCGTAAAAATACTTCCTCTAACTGCGCCTGTTGATGTCTACCATGAAATCTTCTATAGTTTGTTCTTTGTCTTGTTTCGTACTACTGAATTATCATAACAAGATTTTTTGAGTTAGGAGATTGTAGAATAGTTCAATTTATTTCAACTGTGATGAAGCAAATACTCCGCAGACAACTTCCCTACACGCCTATTTTCATGATTTCTTTATTTGTAATTGATTCAGTGTATTTCGTATAACACCTACCTTTTCTTTTTATGAACTGTAATTTTAAACTCTTTCAGTATTTTCAGTGAATCGTTCACCATTTCCTTGTTATTTATTCCAGCACCTGACTCCCTTCCCATCAAAATAACATTTTCCCATTTTTTAGTTTGAAATCGAGTGCTAGATTACGGCCATGGTCATTTTTTTCCTTCCTTTTACTACTGCTAATCCTTCTACTATTATTCACACAAGCATTAATATCAACCTTGTATACATCAAGCTCTCGCTTTACTCGCCTCCTATCTTCCAATGACTCCCAATCCATCTTCTTTATAATATAAATTACTGATTGGATCCTGCGGTCTATTCCAAAAACAAATATATCCAGCATTTGCGTAGACTTTCGTGGTCTATTTTATCTTGGTTGTCCGTTTTGTGTTATAAAGTAAGCCACAGAATTATGTCTGAAACGTCATGTTTCAACAAATTTACGTGGTTTTAGCCGGACAACCAAGATATTACTATCTACTTTCCTTTGTACCTCCTTGATGACCACAATTTCACACTCAGAATTTGACTCCCCTACTACACGACCATATTCAAGCAGCTCTCTACCCAGATTTAGTAAACCATTTCCCTCATTTCACTGGTTCATCATTCTCTCCAATAAATAAAGTAATTTGCACGCAAATGAGTTTTCTATTAAATTTTCTTGCAATATGGTTACACGTTTGGTCTCCAACAAGCAAATCATCCTCCACCCCACACCTTTAATTGCAGAAAACCTTTATTTTATTTATATATACAGTACAGTGACTCTTCTTGCCATTTATCTCCATTCTATGTTGACCGAGTATTTATTGTTCATTTTTCCCTCAAACTGTTCACAATTCTCTCCAGTTAAAACCCATTGTAGAACATGTGTGCCTCTTCCACGTTAGAGGGCTCAGTTTAGCATGTCAGAGGGTTTGAATGTGGAAGAATGATTGGTCTCCGGGAAACGGGTTTGTACTAACGGGAAATTGCAACTCGTACAGGGCAAGCTGCTACGACATGATACGTGTGTAGAACCAATGGATAAAAGAGGGTCATACGCAGCGAAGATCGGATACTGGGCCACACAATTTTACAACAGCGCGGGATAAATGTCACATTGTCTGCATTGCTTTAAAAAACAGAGCAGCTTTCATTCGTCGTTGCAGCACTGGAAAGGGTATGAATATGTCTGCATTGTGTGTTCGACGCCGTCTGCTGAAGGTTGGACTGGTGGCATGTGTACCATTGAGTTGGCTTCAATTGACCAGAAATCGTCTACAAAGGGCGCGTGGATGCTGTCAATGGCGTGTTGAGTTGCAAAATGTACTGTTATCGGACGAGTACCGCTTCAACTTGTTCTACAATTGGGCAGACCACATTTTTGAGCAAACGTAGCGGACAAAAGCCATGTGTGATGGCTTGGGGCGCCATTGGTACAACATACTGGTACTTATTAAAGGCAATTTGAACAGCAACCGCTATATCAGTGACAGTTTAGAGCCCAAGGCACTATTCCTCCTGCGGGCATCTCCATACGATATATTTCAGCAGGACAATGACCAGCCATGTTAAGCTAGGAATGTGCAAGCCTTCTTTGAAGAACGACGGGTACAACTGCTTCCCTTGCCTGCACGTTCACCTGACATGTCACCTATCGAACAGATTGGGATATGGTAGGAAGGCAATTTATTCGTTCTCGTCTTCCTGCTACCACAGTTGTGCTTTGTGGATGTGGCTACAACCACGTAGCAGTATGTCCCATAGCAACAATTTTAGGCTTTCTTTGATTCCATGCGATGACGTCTAGACGCTCTGATTGCACCATTTAGGGGATTCACACCGTATTGAATTTTCATGGAAAAATCATGGAGGAAGGAAATATATGGAGGAGAAGTGACGTTAAATTGGTGAAGCAGGCTCGCGCATGCGCATTGGCGGCAGCGGCGATATTGCGCTTCCAAACAATTGCGATGCTCCCAGTATATCCCGAAAACTAAGCAAGATATCGAAAAATTTTATTCTTTATTTTCGATTTGTCTCGTCGTTTTACATAAGAATCGATCATTAAATTTGACTTTTTGCGAAATTTTTCTTCTCCATTTCAACTCAAGACACCTCACTTTTGATAAAGTATATCTCTAGAACTAGGTGAGATATCGAACATTTTTATTCTTTATTTTTCATTTGTCTCGTCTTTTTAAATAAGAATCCATCATCAAATTTGACTTTGACCAATTTTTTCCTCTGAATTTCACCCAAACCATTTCACATTTGGGACAGAATATCTCGAAAACTAAGCAGGATATCAAAAAATTTATTCTTCATTTTTTATTTGTCATATCGAGTTACATAATAATCCATCACCAGATTGCGGCGTCACGTTTATCCTAGAGTCCCCTTGAGGTTTTTGTACATATTCCCCGTGTCTGTAGTGAAGCGGCCATGCCCCCTCCACTCCGGCCATGCCCCCCCCCCCCCACTCCTCCTCCGCCCTGCTTCACTTCAATGCGTGGTGAAGGTCTCTTGCGTCGTCTCCATATATTTCCTTCCTCCATGGGTAAAATTGCGTATACATTTCTGTAATTCTAATCATTTGTTTATTGTCGTGTTATTCATCTGTGAAATAAATTTTCTTGTAATTACCAGTCTCCTTGATGCTGGTATTTTCAGAAAATGTAGAGTAATTTGAAGAAAACATTATATCAACAGAAAGTTAATATGCAGTATCAGAGGAATTATGCATCATTTTAATAAGAAGGCGTCATCGATAATTTTTCATTCGAATATAAACAATAATGTTTTCATTAAGTGTAAGACTCATGTAGTAGCAGGATCAATTGATATTGGCAAACAGGGTCTTCCAGGATAGTATTTTAGGCATCAGAAAGAAGCTGTTATTTAATACGAAAACAAATCAATTTATATAGCGATATATTCGATAACCATGTTGTCAGAATATGAAGACAGTAAATTTCACACTAAATATGCTAAAAAGATTGACAAGTGTAATAAGTAAACAAATGATGAAAAGAAGAAAATTACAGTAAGATGATTGAAGATCTCAATGATCGCAAGATCTGAAGCTCTAATGGTAAGAAATCTGTAAAACGGGGTAAAAGGAATTATCGATCGTTAGTTACAAATGAAATTAACAACCTTCTGATTTGTTTCTATGCCTAGTAGACTAGTTACACTGTGGTCATTTACGTAGGCTGCCGAGAACAAGTAGTTTATAGCAGTGTTATTTAGAGTTTTGCAAACCGAGGACCAATAAAATGTCAAAAAAATTCTACGTACTACTTACTTATACCAGTTTTTTTTACCTACATGTAAATTATTGAATAGCCCTACTAATTGTTACCAGCACGTATGGAAGGCCTTAAGATTTGCACCTTTAATGAGGCTATCATGAATAGGTCAACATAATCCTTAAAGAAATGCCGCTTTCTCTGATGCTAACTGCAAACTTATTTAGTGAATAGACTATTATGATGACAGAAATAAATAAACTCATTAAACAATTAAAACCTAAAAATTCTTCCAGCTATGACAATATTTCAAGTAAATTACTGAAAAGATGTTCAGACTGTATCAGTCATGTACTTGCTCACATTTGTAATGAATCCTTAATACAAGGTGTTTTTCCCGATAGACTAAAATATGCTGTTGTAAAACCATTATTTAAAAAAGGAGAAGTAACATGTGTAGACAACTATCGTCCCATTTCATTACTTTCAACATTCTCAAAGGTTTTTGAAAAAGTCATGTATAGAAGAGTAATAAAACATGTTACACACTATAATATCCTAACTAATTCACAATTTGGGTTCAAAAAAGGATCATCCATAGAAATGGCTATATATTCATTTTTAAATAACACATTTGAGGAACTGAATAATAAAATGAATCCTGTAGGAATATTTTGTGATCTTGCAAAAGCATTTGACTGTGTAAATCATGAATTACTTTTGAAAAAAATGGAATACTATGGTATTTTTTGGGACCGCAGGTAAATGGTTTAAATCATACATTGAAAGCCGAATGCAAAAAGTTTCAATTTTTGATTCTAAAATAAGTAAAGATGCTTCATCAGACTGGGAGAAAATAAAACATGGAATTCCACAAGGCTCTGTCTTAGGTCCCCTCCTCTTTCTATTATACATCAATGACCTTCCTGGAAATTTATCCGACAAAGTTAAGAGTGTTTTATTTGCAGATGACACTAACCTGACTGTGCGTAAAACACCAAACAGTACTATAGAATTTAATGTAAATGAAGTACTTAGAGTAGTAGCAAATTGGTTTAAGGCAAATTCATTAAAATTAAATTTTGAAAAAACACATTATATTAGGTTTAAAACAAAAAACTATGCACAGCCAGATATATGTATAAACTATAAAAACAACACAATCTTAGAAACAGAGAGTATAAAATTTCTTGGTATTAAAATAGATCAGAAACTCTGTTGGCATGATCATATCACTACACTACTGGCAAAGTTAAGTAGTGCCACCTTTGCAATTCGAACACTTTCTCTAACAGCAGATCTAGAATTAATGAAACAGGTGTACTACTCATATTTTCATTCAGTAATGTCATATGGCATAATTTTTTGGGGAAACTCTTCACAAAGTAAAAAAGTTTTCATAGCACAGAAAAGAGCTATTAGGTTTCTGTGTAGGGTAAAACCAAGAACTTCTTGCAGACAACTCTTTAAGAAACTCAATATTCTTACAATGTATTCTCAGTATATATATTCTCTCATGAGCTTTGTCATAGAAAATTTTAACCTGTTTACACCTAATTCACAGGTACACAGTTTCAATACAAGAAACAGAAATAACTTGCATAAAACACAAACATCTCTGTCATTAGTACAAAGAGGAGTTAATTATTCTGGGATACATCTGTTTAATAAACTACCTAATCGTATAAAACAGCTTTCAGATAATAAAGATGTATTCAAACAAAAACTTAGAGATTATCTTATTGGCAACTCCTTCTACTCCATTCAAGAATTTGAAGAAAATAATTAATTGTACTCATTATGACGTTTGCAAAACTCAGTTGCAAAAATGTATGTTTATTATTTCTTGTATTTGTAAAATATGTATATATATATATTTACTATGATATGACTCATATTATGTGTATATGTATCAACAATGACATGTTTCACATCCCAGAGGTATTTCCTCAGCAGGGATCCATGGAACAAGATTGATAAATAAAAAAATAAATAAAATAAAATAAATGTAATCATATTCTCATGTCTGCAAATATCAGATCTGCGCAGGTCGTTGCAATATCTTATACTTTTTATAGCCTTATAATTACGCGTACCGTATCCATTTTTTGTTAATTTATTTTTTATTATTACGTCTTTTATTCAGTCAAAATTGAATTTTAAATATTCTGCAAACGGGCCACATGTCCCATTTTTGCTGATTACTTGTTGTCCGCATGGAGGAAGGAATATTCCTTCCTCCATGGTTGTCTGCAGATCACAGGTTATTCGTCTTTGTATGAAAGTATTGTATCTTTCTGTTCGAAGCACATTGTGTTTTGGGCATTGTCTCTGGTTTTGGGGGTGATGCGTGAATTTAATATCTTTGGTAAATGATTGAGTTGTCAACGTAGGATGTCTACAAGTAAAGAAGCAAACTTAAGCACACTTTATGCAGAGCTTAGTAGGTTTATACAGAACGGGGAATATGAGAGAGCTCTTAAATCTTCCAACAAAAGTAAGAACTTTATTTTTTAAACACATTTTCTGGAATATTATTGTTTGCCATATGGGCTGACAGCAAGATACCGAACAATTAAAATAGTAATTTTGTTGTTCCCTCTGTGTTTACAGTTTTGCAAAACTCGCCGGGGGAAGAGAAGGCCTTCCACTGCAAAGTTGTCTGCTTTATCAAACTTGATAGGTTTCAAGAAGGGTTGAAAGCAATATCTAACCAGACTAACCTTTCTTCGTAAGTAGGAGATTAATTGGCCGTTTTACCGCCAGTTACTGTAAATTTTGCAAAAGTATTATGTTACGAAATTTTTATTTATTTTATCATTCAGTAAATTAGTAGTGGTTTATCTAGAATATGCCTGTTAATATGAGTCAGAAATATAAAATCCACATTTAAATGTTGTTTCGTGTTAAAATCATTTCGCCTCGTACCTTGCACCATCAAGTGCATTCCGTGTTGTTCAAAATGGGCCAAAAGTGTGTATATAGGTCACAGGAGCGTATGTTCCATGGTTTGATGCTCAACATTTAATATTTGTAGTGTCAATATAATCACTTTTTTGGATTAGTCCATAATCTGTTTAAGGATTACCAGACATTCCAATTTTCAGTATGACAAGATGGCATATGTTTTGCAGCTGTCCTGAAATGTATGAAGCCTTAGTTTACCACAGATGTGCTTTTGCCATTTCAGGTGACCCAATTAGTTCCTGTGATGTTCATAGGAAGCTTTTTCTGAACTGGACTGGTGGTGCATGGCTGTGCTTTGGAAGTGTACTTTCCTGTTCTACTTCGGTACTCTCCTTGTTACTGAGTGAAACAATCCATGAAAGCTAATGAAGCCTGTTAATTGGGATAGGCTTTAGACAACCTGTTACCAGTCTGCTGGAGTTATTCATGGCTACCTGCACATATTTGGTGTGAGACAATTACTACCAAAGTGGGCATAAATATTCTGCAATGGGGTAACAAAGCGCCATTGCCGATGCACAAATAGTGATTGACTTTCCATGAGCTAACCTGTTTTATTACAATACATGATGATGAACCAAAAAGAACTATGCTCATACACAGTGACTGGGACTCGAGAAGCAATTAACGGTTACTGTTCAAAGTATGCTGAGCAGAAAAAATTTTCATTTGGGATTGAAATTATGGTTAGCTGCTTCCTCGGATTTCACTCTTCAAGAAAAAGTGTACCTCAAAGCTGGGAAATAGGTAACAAAGGTGTAATGCGTGTCAAAAGATACGATTACACACATTACTCACTTAGTGACAACAGATGTCTCAAGCCGATTCGAACTTCATTGTATTCAGAATTCTACATGACAGCTGCCTTCACTAAAATTCATCAAGCATCATCGAATATTAGTCGTCATTCTAGTGCAAGATGCATTTCAACCTAACCACAGCCATTGTTAATATAGTTCCTTGAAAATCTGGACATGTACTGCATGTGGCAGAGCACATTCGTAATAATTAGGGCATCTCAACTAATACTGCTTGTAGTGCGACGATTTGCACATTGTATCACTTCTATCGTAATTGCTTTTTTGTTTTTTTTTTACTGGCCATTCTTTGCACAGCACCTGAATTAATCTTTTGGTACATTGCATAAATTTCACTAAAAAAAATATCAGTTTCAGTATGGTCATGATGAGAACGACTTTAAAAGGAATTTTTCTTTAGGTCTGAAAATTTTTACACATGTTTCTTGGACAATATTGTCCAAAAATATATTTATGTGAAATAAACATGCGGGTAATATCTAGATCGCGATCCCGCTACAATCACTTACAGCCTCGGGGTGTAAACACTTCCGGATGGAGAGAGTATGACGTCACTCCATTGCTGAATGTGACATATACGTTCTGCTCGCATATACGGAAAGTAGTCAATCAATATTACGTCTCATATCGAGAAATCGTTAATTTTACACCTGTAGTACAGGAATAAATTCATTTGCGATGAGATTTTGAAGCAGGCTGTACCACACTGAAACGTAATTATCGAACACTTTATTGCAGATACCTAATTTCTATGTCGTATCTATCGCTGTTTACATCTTAATGCAGCCTGGACCGTAGTGAAACCTAACCACCGCACACGATATTGCTGAAACGCAATTTCCAATCATATCTATCACTGTTAGTATGGTCCAGGCTGCGTTTCAACCTAAATGGAAACGGTTACTCAAGGAATCTTGTTTTTATAAATATTTTATTTCGTATGAATAAGTTTAGTAGCAATTTCAGCCATGCGAGGAAATATAGAAGAACGGAATCAAATACAAATCAATGGAATTGCGACTAAAAACGTTAACGCTAATGAACGATATCAATTATCAGTTTGGAATGTTGTACATATTTTAAAATTATTAATTGTGCAAGTAATAATTTTCTTTAACTTTTTCAATCCGTAATTTTTTTAAATTATTATTACTATTGGTTACGTTCTATGGCTTAACGTGTATTCTCAAATCGGTCAAAGACTGAACACGTCACACACGGAAATAGTGACGTCATACTCTCTCCATCTGGAAGTGTTTACATCGCGAGGCGGTAAGTGGTTGCAGCGGTATCGCGATCTAGATATTACCCAAACATGCAACATACAAACAAAAACAGCTGACTCATTAAATTGTAGTGGTCACCAGCAGCCATATTGCAAGATTCAGCGATTATAGACATTACATCTCGGCTACTTAAAATGAAATTAGTCTATATGATGTTGTTTCTGAGGTGTCAGGCCTAATATTCTATGACATTTAAAAAAGGAGGTTGTGATAATATTAACATAGGATGTAGTTAGATTTAAAGAGTGATATTATTCTTGTTTTTAGCACTGGGCACAAGAAATTTAGTTTTTGTGCATTGATTTTCGAGCAGCATTATTAGTGCAAGATGCTGGAATACAGCCTCGACCAAAATGGAAATTGAAGCTCTATGTTATAACATAATACACTAGGAATGTTCGTAATGTTTATCAAAGTTGGTAGTATTGGATTTCATTGAATTAATATTATTGGAGGCGGTGTATGTGTAAATATGGCATCCAGCGATCGCTTACAGTTTAATGTTATGGCAGTTTTGTGAAGTTTGCGCAGTATGTGTGTATTTGATAGCTATGATAAAAACATTTTCTTGAATATCATCATCCGGGGAATGTGTGTAAAAAAAATCTGATCAAAAGGACAATTTCTTCTTGAGTCAGAAACATAATTAAATTTTGGAGGCATTATGCAGTTGTGCCAGTATTATCAACATTTTCCTTTAACGGCAGGGAGATTGAACAGTATATGAGTTGCTACCCCAAAATATCCGAGAATTTCATTGCACCAGGTAAACCAGTATGCCGCTAGATGTCTCGAGGTACACGTCTTAGCTACTGCAATACAAAGTTGCGTCACCTTTGGAATATGCAGTTGTGAGTTATAGTGGTGCGTGGCAGGTCGTGTTTCATTGCTTCTCTGAATTGTCAAATGGATAACATGAAGGAGCAACGGATTTGCATCAAATTCTGTTTCAAATTGAAGAAAACAGCAGCTGAAACCCACCGCATGCTGACAGGCATTTGGTGAGAATGCATTGAGTCAGGCATGAGCATTTGAGTGGCTCAAGTGCTTCAAGGAAGACGGAGAATCTGTCTAAGGAGACAAACATTCTGGTCGACCGTCAGCATGCACAACATTGGAAATGATCATGAAAATGCGCGATGTGATTCAAGAAAACAGAAGGCAGATAATTCACGGTGTTTGCAACAGACTTGGGCTATCATATGGTACATTTCAACAAATTCTAGCTGATGAACTGAACATGAGACGAATTGCAGTGAAGTTCGTCCCTCATCTTCTCAGTGTTGACAAACGAAACCTCAGAATTCAGACATACGCTAAACTGCAACAAAGAGTTCAAGAGTGTCCAAACTTCTTATCCAGAGTCAAGATTTCAGAGTTCTACATCATGAATTCCCATATCTTGTGCCCTGTTTTATCATTTGGACAATGCCTGGTGGGTGAGTGGTAATGCCCCGGCCTGGCATTTGGGAGGATGCTGGTTAAAACCTCTGTCCAGCCACCCAGATTTCAGTTTTCTATCGTTTCCCAGAATCACTCCATGCGAATGCTAGGATAGTATGATTCCTTCAAGAGTCCATGGTCGAAATCCTTATCCCCAATTCTCTCCTTCTAATGTCCCCAAAGCCAGTTAGGTTTAAAACTTAAAGGAATAAAAATTTCTCTCTTCCTACTTAAGCATTTAACTCTTCTTTTATCCTGACATTCTGTGATTTCCAATATCAGTTCTTGTAAAAATTCCTTTTTCTCTTCTGTGCACCCCTCCTAATGTGCATACACTTTAATGATATCCACTATCTCTACATTTATGACTTATAGGAAGTTATCCGGGATTAGTGGAGATCGCGATTCCACCTGCTGTTGACAACATAATACCTACTGCAATGGTTAAACGCAAGACTGCGCTAGAAATTCTTTCTGAAGTACATTTAACTGTTTCATGTTGGTCCAGGCTGCATTACAACCTAATTTCAGGTTGAAAATAACTGTCCTGATTGTATTACAACGGAATTATTGCTTGCAAATCATACGTTTTGCTACTGACTGCAGCAATATTACAACGATATTATTTAATGTTGTTGTTACGGAATCGCGATCTCCAATAGACCCAGTTATCCTTCCATTTGTGTTGCTAATATTATTGCTTTTACTGGCAGCTTGTTGTTTAATACGATCTTAACTCTTTTATACTCCTTGTCTAAATCTCCAGATTGCACAAATTGCAATTTTTTTATAACCTTCATAATGGAAATTCTTCTTTTTAGTCCACATGATACGTTTTATCACAGAACTGATGTCACTATTTCATGAAAGTATAATAAGTGTATGTGATTTTAATAAACTGCTGGTGTTAATTGGGAGAATCTTCATGAAAACTAAGAAAGACATTAATATAATTTATACATCAGTAGCAATATGAATTGAAGTACCCAATTGTAGATTAAAGAAATAATCTGTAATTTATTGTTTTTATATTAGGAATTGAAGCTTTCCAGTTAATTAGTATGTTAATGAACAGTATGTTAATTGGACAGTAAAGGGCACTGTAAGAATAGCAATATGGCTTCAAATTGGGGAGATCAACTGATGACTTAATCTTTGTCATAAGGAATTTAATAGGTAGCCACTATAAATGTGACTGGCATCAAAACACTGTATTACAGCTTCTGAAGGATACAGTTTAGGACATTTGTAGAGTAAAAGGATAAAGAAGAATTGAAAGCGTAAGGAATAATGTATGAGGGATATGATAGTTTTGTAAAGGTGGATTTGGAAAGAACTATACGTTTGAAATTATAAAATGGTATTCATTATTGTATGAGTAAAATAATAAAGGAGGAGGGCAATAATGGGGTAGTAAAACATGAAAGCTATATTTGCAGATGATGAATTGGCATTGAAAAACTGTGGAAGTGTGAGGACAGTTTAATTCATAACAGAGAAATTCTCTGTAAAAAAAGGGGGGGAGGCAAAATAACTATTGCAGCCTGGAAAAAGAATGGAGTGGAACAAATACTGACATTACATGAAGAGATGAGAAATTGAAGGTTGTAAAGGAATTCAATAAATATAACTTGATTCCAAGTATTCATTTTTACCCGAAAAATCTATCCATTCAGGAATTTTTATGGCCATATTTCTGGTGACTGGGCAGGTTGATCCTAACACTTGGGTACACAAATTGCACTGTATGGATGGGGTGTCGATGTGTTTGAGATTTTCAAAAGTTTTATTAACTAATTGGCCTATTCATATTTCTGCCTTTCTTTTTCCAAACAGTCAACTGATGTGGCTACAGTTTGGTGCCAAAGTAAGTGAGTCCAAGAATTTCCCAAGATTGTGGTATATACCCGATTCCTTCATGACCAACTGAATCTGGTCTTTAATGCATCAAAGGAGCTCCTCCCCTGCCCCCTCTCTAAGATCTTGGGCTAGAGCCAAGTTCACCATAAAAAAAATTGGAGAGAAAATCTGGTATCTCTTACATGCTGGGCATGTCCAGTCCATCAAAGCTAATGAGCTATGTTAGATTCTTTGACATTATTGTCATCACATGCTTTATAAAGGATGGTAATGCAGTTCTTCCATCTGACATTCATGATGAATCTAAGTTTCTGCTGGTGAAAGTGTTCCAGTCTTTTGATATCACAGCAATAAAGGGTCCTCATTTCACACTTTGAATGTAGCAGTGATACCACAGTAACTTGGTGCACCACAAGTTTGTTATGCATTGTCAGATCTTTGTTCTTGATGACTGAATGAGGCAGTAGATCAAATGTGATGTGGGCAGCCTCAATTCTCTTCTCTACATCTTGTTCACAACTGTATTTTTAATCAGGAAGCTTCCAATGTCTGAAAAGTATCCTACCTGATGCAGTGGTTTACTAGAGATGATGGTTGTATTAAACACTGTTAGGACAGTCCACAAAGTGGTGACAGAGAGGTGGTGGGAAGAAAGAAGGAAATGGAGAGGCTTGTGCATAATGCAGACCCAGCCAGAGGCCGGAAACTGTTGATGATGATGAGGACAGTCCACGTAGTAGGTCGAGGAGTATCTGGGTTTTTGAACACTGATGTTGAGATCAAAATGGTTACAGGTAATCTCAAAACAGTAGCTCTGTGATGTGATGTGATGTAATAAGTATATAGCATTTTTACAGGGCGTTCGCCGGAAAACGCTACCCTCCCAGTCTGTTGCCGTCGGCAACTTGCTCGGTCAGTGGAGCCAGCAACTCCCGCCACACGGCACCGTGAATCACCGCACTGTTTAACACCTCCGCTGCCCCAACAGTGCAGTGACGCAGTGACCCTTACATTGTTAAGAACGGTTTCTTTGCATTGTAGCTAGTTTGTGACTTCAGTCTCTTATTAATCAGTGTTGTGAATAAACGTTTCTTTGCGGTTTGGCTGGTTTGGGGCTTCATACTCTTACTAATCTGTACCGTGTTTGAGTGTGAGTAAAATTATGGTACGTTACAGTTTGCAACAAAGAATATTTCTCTACGATACATATGCGAAGAAGAAGTCGTTTAAAAAGTATCGCTGTAAATTTCGTCGCGAATTTCCTGGCGGTTTACTGCCGGCTAAATCAACAATTCTGCGTCTGGTTAAAAAAGTAAGAGAAACTGTCGGTCAACTGTATTCTCAGAGAGGAGAAAATAGACGATATCGCTTTTCGACTAGAACAGTCACCCAAAAAATCATTAAGTCAGTTAGGGCAGCGTGTGTCTCGAAATATGTTCAGAAGATGTGAAATGTGCATTACACAAGAGGGTCAACACTTCCAGCATCTTTTATAAGGTAAGCTAATGAATTACGTCACATTTAAATGCTTAGCACATACAAGTTTATGAAGCGTAATTATTATGAAATAGTCCGCGGCCGACGGTCGAACAATGCCGGAAGCTGACCGCTCGCTCGCCGGGAGCAGTTTCTCCCTTGTAGCGCTAACAGTGGGTTGCGTTTCCCGGCGATGCCCTGTATTATCCTAGTAATATTGGCTAGTCTTTGGGAGTGAAGACTAGCAATTAAGCCATCAAAGCTTAGCAGTTAGAAATCAAACAGTATTTGGAAACATGTACAAAATCCAGTTTCAACCCATGCATTATTGGGAACATATTGGAGATATTATTCTGAGATACAACTTTCTACACACATTATCAAGGAGTGTGTGTACTGTTTCCGAATTACTCATGGTAGCTAAACCTTCTCGGCATCTTCCACATTGCAGTTCTCAGATCAGAATCAAAAGTTTATTCAAGGTTATAAAATACTAACAAGAGAGATTTTTGCTGCCCTCTGTATTTTTCTGGTTTAGTCTTGCACAATATATCAAAATTAATTGGGCCTCTATTCAATCGGGGTGGAGGGAACAAGTTTCCAAAGCATCCTCTTGAAGATGAACTTGATTTTGGTTAAATTCTGGTGAGGACTTAACCAGCTGGGAATAGCAGAGATACATTGCTATAATTGCCATTTTGACAGTTTTTAAGTCTCCAGGTATTTTAGAGTTAAACCTCCATAGAAAAGTTCTCAAATCCACAATCCTTTCTGGTTTTCATTCTATTGAGTGCTTCACTAAATTGATGGAAAGTTGGGGGTCAACCATACATGGCTGGTGAGGTGGTTATAGCATGTTATGAAGAAAGTCCACGAGTAGAATGATTCATATTTCTGTCGTTCTGTTAGGATGTTAGCAGTTTTTGGTGATCTTCATGAATATGAAGTGTTCTTTCTTCCTGCATAGAAGTCCCAGAGGTTTTGCAATTCAGATGGTCTCTTAGTTCCCAATCTTTATGCTGCCTCCAATTCTTATATTCCATCATTTGTATGAAACTTCAGTTTGAGTTCACAATAATGAGCTCTCTTCATGTGTCAGAAGATGGATCTTGAAAAATTGATAGATGAGATTCCCATTTAGCATTAATGAGAAATTTCTCAATGCTAGAAATATAGTCTTGAAGGAGGTATGTGGTTGAAACTGACTTGGTGATTCTTGCGCAGTACATAAAGCAAGCAGTAGCAATTAGTTGCTGTTGTAGCTGCCAAGTCCTTGGTTCTCCATCACATTTTTCTCCCTACTGACTCTGGCAATGAATTCATCATATAAAAGAAATGGTTTCATTCACCAGGTTGTGTATGTGGGCCTTACCCATCAACACTAACATTTTCAGTGTAGAAGTAGAAAGATACTCGAATAATGAAATTATCTCCTGAGAGTGGTATCCAGATGGACAAGAGTCTTTCAATGAACTGCAGTAGGAGGAAGTTGGTGGTCACTTACCAGTTTTGATACTACTCCAAATCCTACACCATGAATATGATACTCTTCTGTCCTGCGGATGGTATTTCTAGAACCCCGCTCAATTTTTCTATCATTATACAATCTAGTTTTGCTTAAGGTAGCAACACCAATATACAGGCTGGCAAGTTAATATATACTTAACTGTTTTATGCGTTACGTTTCCGACTTGTAACTAAACAAATGCTTTTGATGGCAGACGCGTTTCACCTTTCTTCAAGGCATCTTCAATGCCGTAGGTGCCATCTAAAGCATCTGTTTACTTGCAAGTCGGAAACATAACCCATAAAACAATTACAGCAACTAAGGAACTGGGCCAGAAAAAGGTGAAAAATCACCAACATGTTAATATATACTTAGTTCTTGTCTGTCATTGCTGCAATTTTTTAGATGGCCCACGTGTTAATTTGATTTCTTAGCCATACGAGTCCAGCCTTCTATTTGGACAAGAAAGTCTGCAACTTCTGACACTACCCCTCTTTTTTAAGGCCTTCCGAAAATTTGGTGGGCATTGTTGATCCTAAATAAACCTGCCCAATACATATTGGACCAAATTTTTGAGTTGTCATGCAGGTCATCAAAATAAATACCATCACATATATGTAGGTCCAAACTAGAAATCCCTGCCTCCACTATCCTTATTCCATTTATGTTGGGCTTGAGGAAGAGGAAAAAAAAAAAAAAGTGAAATAAAAGGAATGCAGCAAAAAGTACCACTGGCATGGCAATTCTTTCCTTTCATTGTTACCGATTCTGGCATAGATTTGTTTAAGATGGATCCTAGCCTGCCAGGCAGAGATTCATCCCACACACTATCTCAAAGCTGTATCCTGCTGCAATTATGGAATGAAGGCTTCAATCCAAATTTGCAGCGGGATAATTTGGCAGGACCAAACAGTGGGACTGCCGCACGGTCAAAATATTACTGAGTTGTGCCTTCAAAGTTAGATTCAGGTGTCATTGCCTCTTTCACCTCCATAACCATTTTGAACTAAAAATTAAAATATTCCACCTCTGTCCATTTAGCAGTTAGGCCTTTTGCAGGCACTCATACCTGAAGATTAGATGTTGCACTATGGTTAATTGTCAATTCCTCTATTTAGAGAACCACCGGCCCACCTAATGGGCTCATCTGCCAACAGTCATTGATGTCTTTAGGAAATTAATTAATTTACAATCACCTGACACTTAGCATTGAGTCAATGGATGTAAAGTCTGCTCCTTACAAAGCAGGGTTCCAGGCCAGTAATTGATAACCATGTGAAAAAATAAAAAAATTAATAAGAGGCATAAGAGCAAAGATTACTAATATGTGTAAGTTAGATATAGGTCTTACTTATTCCAATATTGAAGTACAGTTATGAAGCCTGTATGATGAAAGGAAAAGGGAAGTGAAGTTTCAGAGGAATTGGGTGGGAACTAGACTGGTCAAGTTGCAGAATAAACACTTATGAAAGCAGTAAATGAGCAACCCGTGCAGAATAGAATAGAAGTTAGAGATTCAGATGGTATGGACTCATGAAGAGCACAAGAAAAGAAAGAGTACCAAAGAAAATGTGCAATCTGAAATTGGAAGGAAAGAGGTCTGAGCACAAACAAGAGATTGATTGTGCATATCAGTACAAAGAATTGTACAACATAGAGGGCAGATAGTTGGACAATAATGAAGGGAATAAAAGTTGAAAGGAAGCAACACACTAGAGGCTTCTGTTTCCCAACAGACCAGTGGCTGGAAATTCTCCAAGATGGTGATGAATGTAACAAATTTTTAGACTTCAAAAATTAATACAATAATATGTAGAGCCATTTTCCTTCTTTCTGTAGAAAACAGGCATTGGTAAATAGTATTTTCTGTTATTGGTTTGTGGCAAGCCGTTTAATCTCCCCAAATAACATTGCAAGTTGTTACTTCTGTGTCACTGCTGTGCTACCTACATCCAACTTTTCATTGCATCATTTCAGTTTCAAGAATCTCACATTACTTACATTAAATAGTCTTCTATGGAGAGATGAAAATTTGTCAGTTTATCATCCAGCATTCTGCTTAGCCTAATAATAATAACAATAAAAAATAGTCACCTTTGAGATTTGCTAAGCTGATCCTTGTTTCTAGATGAGAATTGGAATGTTTGTGTTATTTAGCATCTTAATTGTGCTTATAATTATATTTTACAAATATTTGCCTAATACTGCTTTAATTATTCTTCACCTTTTAATATTTCCAGGAACTTACTCTTTGAGAAAGCCTATTGTCAGTATAGGTTAAATCAGACAGAGGAAGCTCTTAAAACTGTGAACTCAGTTCAAAACCTTCCACTAAAGTTAAAAGAGCTGAAAGCTCAGATTCTGTACAGGCTTGAAAAGTAAGTACTATGTAAACCTTAATGATAGAATTTTTTATACTTAAATTTCTAAATCTCCTGATTCAATGTATTGTATAAAATGAGAAAGGTTTCTTTGCCATTGGTGACAAGCACCTTTTTTTATTTAATACAATTTTCAGTCACGGGGTAAGAGGAAGAAGGGTTAGAATGATTTGGTTCATTTGTTTGAAATTCCCTTATTAGGAAATCGTGGAATTTAATTGTTCCTCAGTTATAACAAATTCCCCTTTTGGAACAATAATTGAGATATATGTGATAATAATGATACTTTTGGACATATTTTAAGTTTTTTTTTTTTTTTTTTTTCTCACGCCAGATAGTCTATTTTAAAAGTTTCCCAAAACTGACTATCCTGCTGCTCAAATGTAAATCTTTAACATTAGCTGAGAAATTTAGGTTAAAAATTGTCGGGTGAGGTTACTTTGTGCCAGTTGTGTTTTTGCCAGAAATGCAAGAGAAAAAATTATTGCCCAATGAAACATTTATTAAAACTTTTACTAAAACATTGTAACAAAATTTGGCAGCTTGTCTTGCAAACAGCCCTCGCTTTCCCATTGGATTCAGCAAGTTGATGATGTATAAAACCTCGTTCCTTTTATAAAATTTCATCCAGTCTATCCAGTGCAACTTCAACCACTCCATGACGTTCACCTTATATCCCTTGTCGGCATCCTCGATCACTTTTCCAGGATAAAGCACTCTCTCGGTTGACCACCACAAGATTGCCAGCTTTGAAAGCACCCTTGGTACTGCCAGATAAGTAAAGTAATTAGCACACGGATCTTACGGAAAACCTCTGAAAGTACTCTTGATTTACTGTAATTAATATTATATATTGAAGTGTCACGCTAATTGCGACATCAGAAATATGGGATTACTTTTATTTATTATAAAATTATCAATTAATATTTAATATGGGGGATGTGAATTATTATCAAAGGCACCATTTAAAATTACTATTTATTAGATCAAGTACATGGATTGCATTAATTAGTTTGACATGATTAAGAGATGTGATTTGGATAGCATGAATTGACTTGTTCATCAGGGTCGTTTGCTGGGCTTGTTCACGCGGTAGGTGAACGCACTCAACACACACAAGTTCGTCAGTTTCACAATACCGTGAAGTGGCTTCCGCGACGGCAGCTGTAGGCAGGTCGGTGGAGGCGCTTCTTGCTGTGGGACTGTGTGAAGTCAGTCAGCTCCACTCGAGGTCGGCGTTGTGTTCGACGCCCAGTCGACGCTGTCTGGAGTAGCTGCGCCAAGTAACTTGGATGAGAAATGGTCGACGCGGTCTGGCGGCGAACCTGGTCCTTGGAAAGCTTTTCCAGCAGGAGCGCGAACTCACACTCGCGTATTTTTGCACGTCCGTCCGCGTACCGCCACGAGGTGCACACCTGTGTCGCCTCCAAGCGAGCCCCGCCACCCCTCCACTTAGCGGTCCAGTGGATTAGGGGAAAAGTGAGGGGAGCCACATTCCTTCACCGATAGCTACCTGTCCTGTCTGGCTCCTAGCAAACTTACGTGGTTGCAACATCACACGGCTGTAATGTGTCATTACAATATGAAAGAATAATCTAATTTCAAAAGAAACACCTGTTTGCATACAAGAAAAAAGACCTGACCTTTCACCTGACTGTGGCATATCTAGTGACAATAACTAATGACGGTTATTTTTTAAAGTAGCCTACTCAAAACCCTGCAAACAAGCCTTATATGATAATGGGACATGTATCTAACAAATATTATAATCTCATCAAAGTATTTCGTTTTTAAATAAGAGGTTTCACCACTGTCTTCCTTTACTGTTTTAATTTATTTTGTAAATTCATCTTTTTGTGATTAGATTCGTAATTGTTGTTGCGTCATGGTTACAACAAACATTCAACATCAAAGCCAGTACCCCATAATTAACAAAACCATCAACTTAAGGTTATATAGGCTTTATGCTAAGATGTTTTGTGTTGTTCTGTTTGTGAAATGTGTCTGTAAGTCATCCTTGCACTTAATAAAAGCATCTGTCTGTGCTAGTACAATTTTAACTCAAAAACTGCTGCTCCAGTTTGCATTAAGTTAGTTTTAATTCATATGTTCATAATCTGGTCAGTTTGTAGCAAAACTTGTATTAGTATAGATAAAGTAGGTATTTGCAAGTGTCGATTTTACTCAAACGAATTAACAAAAACTGGTGAATAGACTTTTTTTGGAATACACTGCCTAAATAATTAGTGGTTCATTAGTGAAATGTATGAAGTTTTGATGAGGATAATATGTTCTCTAAAAGAAATGTCTTTTACGGCATATGTGTATTGTTAATAGTAATGTATAAAAAGCATTCTGCACTGCTAATGCTCATTAGCACACTTATAATTTGATACCCATCATTCCAATTCTTGTGTAGGTTTTTCTTCTTAAAAATTGTTGGTACATTATCTAGTTAGATCTTAGTTTTTATTTACCCAACAACAATTGACCCTTTGCCCTTTACTCCAAAAAAGTCCTTATATCCTGTGATTCTCTGGAATTGTTCTTTAAACTTACCCTGAGGTATAAACTGTTCACCACACCAAAACAGACAATTCAAAACCAACTGTAATGCTACCTTTCTCACCCTGTTCTCTCTTGGCCTGTGATCCCTGATCCAGATTCTTCATCGTGGCTGTGATTTTCTCAGATATTTTCTAGCTATTCTACCCACTAACACACATCACCTTCAGCAGACCACTACTTTAAAAAATATACTTGTGCATAAATACAAACACTCTAATGCACTCATCCCTTTAAAAGGCCTCATTGTGAAATGTACAAAATGCAGGCACTGTCCACAGCTTATTGTTACCTTATGACTGGCTAAATCTACCCCATCATAGTCCATGTTACCCATACCATGTCACATCTCATTTACCAGCTTACCTGTCTCCATTGCCAGAGTTCAAACATTGGCCTCACCATGAATCATTTACCTATAAGAATGAATGGGCACAGACAAACGATTTTCTCAGTACTGACCAATCAAAAACTTCAGAATTACCCAGCGCCTCAAGGCTGAAGTGTGCTATATAATTTTGAAGTTTTTGATTGGTCAATACTGAAGAATAGTTCAGTGTTACACAAATCTCTTTTCCCACACAGCTTTCCTATGATATTGAACGTATTTATTTGATCCTATGTGTGCTATTTGATTTTGTGTGGATAGGTGTAACTAGTGTGAATAATACATGAAGACAGAACAAAATCAAAGGGACAATTTTTTAAATTTTAGAAGTAGTTACAAAAAAATGAAAATAATTCATTGAAGGTTATAGGAAATAGTATTAATATAATTTTCTTGGTCTTGAAACTAGAATCAATTTGAACGACAGGACACACTCGTGTTATATAATGGTTTAAATAACAGCAGGATTGTTGTTTTTGTGTAAAGACACAAAAGATGGAGAAATAAAAACCATCACTTGCCAGTTGGTGGCAGGAGGGCTGTTACAAAACATATGAGTCCTAAGAGGACCTTTAATAATAGTAATTCACACATGTCATTAGTTAAGGGATCTTTGAGATCCTGGAGAAATCATTGCATTATGGCAATAATGTGTGGACTAAACTGTGACTGCACAACCCAGAATCGTGATAAATATGGCAGATAGTATGAGCCTATTTAGTGTGCCAGAAACAGTTCGTGTGGACACAGGTCATGGGTGCAGCAGTTATGACTGCATGAGGTTTGCTTTTGACAGACAGTATTAGTCACAGGAAAGCAAGATGGCACAGAGAACACATCTGGATGACATTACTTCTGGTTGGATCATCAGCAGATTATAGGCCAGCCACAGTTAATGCCAGGTGAGTCAGGAGTTTTATGCCACCTGTAGTGGCATTTCCAGGGCAAAGGAAACATTTAACAGCAGTACATGCAAGATCGACCAGGTGCCACAACCCAGCAAGAGGGTTGTTATCGAGCCTTAAGTGCTCAAAGACATCCAATCAACATTGGCTAGAGACCTTGCATCGGTGTCTGGGTCACATATCTCGCATCAGACAATGTATCGTTGTCTTCAAGAAGTTGCTCTGTAGGCTTGATGATCTGACAGATACATTTCTTTCACATAGTGAGTGGCTCGACAAATATTGTGTCTTGCCCAGGAATAGTGGGTTAGTTTCTGGTCACTGACAAGTTGTGGTTCAGCTTAGAGAAGGACTCGCACTGTCTTTTTATCTGGCACACTACAGGGGCATGTTAAAACTCTGACAACATTGTGTAAAGGGACTGACATAAGGTGACACCAGTGTACTTGTATGGGGTGGCATTGTTAGAAGCATGTACCCTACTTTGTGTGTTTCCTGGGGATACTGTGATGGCTGTTATTTATGGAGATGATATCCCAAAACAGTACTGTTCGTGGTTCATATGGATCTGGGTTCCATCTGACGGATGATAATGTCCACCAACAAAGAGCTAGTAGAGCCTAGTAGACGATAACCTGCAACATGAGGAAATCGCACATCTCCATTGGACAGCTCAATTGCTTGACTTAGATCTAATTGAACATGTGTGGGATGCTCTTGGTCAGTAGTTCCCATTTAGTGGTAGGTATACCCCCAGGGGGTACATGAAATTGCTTCAAGGTGGTAATCTCTTGGATAAGGTAATCACTATAAATGTTGAACAACTGATTTCTTTTTCAACCATTTAGGCTATAAGGGGTACACGAGATTGAGCTCTTTCTTGGGAGTGGTACCTGGGAAAAACTTAATTGGGAACCATTGCTCTAGGCTGAAGGATGGACCTTTGTTGACCTCCAGTGGGGGAAGTGTTACCTCAAGCCACAATGACAGCCTGGTCCATGGTATGGGAAGCAATTTAGCATCCTGTTATGGCACCACCACCAGGGCCAGCATTTTAGGGGGGGAGGGATGTACCCCAGGCCCCAAGAGGGGCCCGCTGGCCAGGTTACCTAACTAAATTGAAATCAAATATTAAAAACTTTCTTAAAAAAGGGTGTTATTTAATTTTTTTGCATTAAAATTTTCCGACTTTTTCAAAAAGCAAAGAAAAATTTTGTCAGGCAAGGGAGGGGCTAAAAACAATTACCTGGAGCCCAAGAATCCTTTGGCTCTGATCATCACATCCTGTATCGATGTTCTGTTTCGCCCAGCAGAGGAACACCACAGACATTCAGTGCCACACACTGCCATATCTGTTTTTCACATATACCTTGTATCAATAGCTATATTTCAACAGTAAAATTGTTGTCTGGGGCCCCTTTAGTGCTCATATTATCACTGTGTCATGTTTCTGCATGGATCTCAAAGATTATTTAACCTTTATCGATATGGACATGAGTTTGGTACAGTGGCAGATCTAGGAATTTTTTGAGCCAGGGCAAAACTTGTGAGATTGCCGCCACTTCAAACATAATTTTGCCATCCCCATTGTTGCCACCCTGAGTGTCGCCGTCCTGATTGTCACCACCCAAATTGTTGTCACCTAGGGTAGTAGTAGCGTTAAAAAGAAAGTCACTGTAACTTAAATCGCCTCCCTTCAAACACGATTTTTCTACCCCTATCAAGTTGCCACTCGGGGCAAGCACCCTGGTTTGTCGCCCCCCCCTGCCCCCAGATCAGGTACTGGTTTTGTATCATCTTCTCCCATGGTTTATTAATCGCCCAAAATATCATGTGTTTTTGTTTGTCTCTTGTGTATTTTGTATCATCACAGTCCTCCCTCCTATTTAGTGAGTGATAGATTTACTTTCCTTAGTCTTATTTGTATTCACATTGCCTTAAAATAAATTCCTGTAGTACTGATGAAGTTCGGTTAAAGGTATTTCTGTTGTAATTTTTGTAGATTTTTTTAATAAGTTGTAAATAAAAGCCTGCAGATGTAAAATTTCTGTTCTGCTATTAATTACTTCATATTCTTTTCTAAGCTCATGATACATGTGCATTTTTTCTCCTTTAGATATGAGGAATGCTTTGACGTTTATCGAGATATTATTAAAAATAGTAATGATGAATATGAGGATGAACGTGAAGCTAATTTGTCAGCTGTAATTGCCAACTTGTATCTGGAAGATCCAGTAAGTAAATAAATTATTACATTAAATTGTTTGTTCCTTTCACTGACATCTATTCTCTGTAAATTTTATTAAAAGGTATTTGGTATTTTTTTACCTGCTGTTTTTGTAGAAGAAGGATCTACCTCAACTCCGTGAACATACATACGAGTTATGTTATAATGCTGGATGCCAATTTATTAGTAAGGGGCAATATCAGGAGGCTGAAAAGAAGTTGAAACTAGCAGAGAAATTATGTAGGGAATCTCTGGAAGAGGATGGGGCAGCTGAAGAAGACATTGAAGATGAATTGGCTATTATCAAGTATGTGGTATATTTCCAGTTTAAATTTAGAATCTTTTTGGTTAGAAGTGGTACAATTAGCTTTCAGATTTTTGGGTGGTTATGAAGCAAATAATAAATAAAAAGAATAAATTAGTACAAATAGTATAATTTATTGTAGTTTTTGGCATAACATAGTGCAGTTGCAACTAGGGTTGTTGCAGGTGTCATCTTTGCAGATGTGGAAAAATAAATTTAGATTTTAATATTTTATCAAAAATAAATTTAAAATCAATCTTTTTTCATAAGTAAGTTTTATTTTCATATAATATTGCCATATTAATTTATTTTTATTTTCTCAAAAACAAAAAATGTGAGATGATTTCACAAGTGAATTAAATTATTTACATAATTATGCATGCATCTAAAAACCATTCTTTGTCATATAAACTTTGCGGAGTTCGTGGCTAGACTAATTAAAGTGTCAAGCACAAGGCCACACCACCGCGCATCTCCGCACTCTTTTTTTTTTTTGTCTTATAACTATATGCCTCGCCAACATCGAGGTCATTAGAAGCGAGAGAAGATTGGGGCGAAGAACGGGAAGGAATTTGGCCATGGTCTTTTAAAGGAAGCATTCGCCTGGAGTGATTTGGGGAAGCCATGGAATATCCAAATCTGGATTCCCAGACGGGAATTTGAAGCGACATCCTCCCGAATGCAAGGCCAGGCCGTTACCATCTACCCGCCACGCTCGGTTCCATGCTCGCCACCCACCATCCCACCGTTCTAGTGGTGCATTCACAGTACAACTTGTAGGACCTAAGGGATTTGATTTTCGATAAAAGAACTCTTGATGGCCCATGAAAGCGGTTACAGGAATGCATGTAGGAGGTGTCTGATGTTGGACTCCTAGGCAACCAAAAAGGGTCCTTGCTGTCCAACAAGCTATGGATATTGTAGGAAACATTCTACGAGTGTATGATAAGGGCACATGGTGTGCCTTGAGAAAGTAAGAGGGGAATAGATTTTTTGTTTCCTAACTCCTGTTATCGCCTCACTATTTGATCTCTTATGCACAAAAATAGTATCGCAAATGCAGTTTTGACAAATGATCATCACTTTACTGGATTGAAAGATTCTTGTGTTTATCAGCACAGTCACAATGAAATGTCAAGCGTCACTCATTTAACATGTTTGTTTTGGTTGAGGTTCCTTTCGATTCACTCAATATTTTTTAACAAAAAATAATAAGATTATTATACATTTAAATTTAAATATAGACTGCAAAGATTCTGTAAAATAATAATAATTTCATGTGACCTAAAAATTCCAGTCAGATTTTATCAGCCACGCAGTACACCTCTATCTTTGTCACCTATTTTTAAGAGGAGACCTACAGGTTAATGTGAAATTCGAACCACAGAGAGTCCCAGCATCTTAGCATTAACAAATGCTAGAGAAGAATTTTAAGACCCATAAAAATTACAGCTTATGCTGGGATTTGAACAAGGGACTTTCAGTACCCCAATCGTACACCGTATCCATCTGAGTCGAGAGACAAATATTCAAACATAGAAAAATCGATATACTCTTTTTTTCTATACAATTTATTTTTGTTATTCCAAAAAACAAATGTACTTTTATATGGTTGAATACATATTTTTCAGTTCTTCAAAATTCAGATGCTTGCAGTGTGTGATTCGGGTATGGGAGGTCCCCGGTTCAAAATACGGGTCTAGGATGCAATTTTTACAGGCCTTAAAATTTACCTATGCCTCTGGCAAAGCTTTGATTTGTTAATGTGGACATGCAAGGGCTCTGCCTACATTTTACGAACATCTGATGAACTTAAAGTAAGGCTTTTCTAAAGCAATCAGTAACGCTAAAACAACATTTACTCATAACGGACCAGAAATTTCTGAACTCTTTGTATATGCTTCTCCATATCAACCAGCCCGGCGCTGGCCCGCATCGTCAAAAATTGAACCAAACTAATGACGGCCGACACCCGGTGTGTTGTCGATGGAACTCAATTCAATCGAGTTAGTGACAACAATAAGAAAAGTGTCGGTCGTTGACAGTGCGGTCTCGGTGCGGTCTATTTTAACCTGACCTTTACTTTATATATAAGTTCAAACTTGTAAATTCGTCACTTAGGTAAAAACATCGTTTAGTTCATCGTTACTTTAGTTGCAAGATCATCAGAAAACAACCACTTTTTTTGTTAGTTAAGCAACGATGGGCAAAATCTCGAATAAAGAGAAATGACTAATATATATTGCAATGTAAACAAACAGCCGCTATACATCCGCATTAAAAATTGTGGATGCAAAAGTGGGTGTAGGATTTCATGCGAAAGTTCCGAACTTGTGGATGTAGATATCCGTTACATCCCTAGTTGCAACACACACATCTTGAACATTTTTTTGTTTCTGTTTTTAATTTAAAATCTCTTCTTTAATAGAGAATGAAAGTAATACTTGTATTAGGTGGGAGAAGAGGACACTTGGCACTAAAAAGTATCCCTGACATCTTGAACTAGTTTTGTTTCAATTTCCGTCTCTAAAGACCTCACTGTCAGAGAGACGTTAAGCAGATATTAAAAAAAAAAAAATGTTTCAATTTCTTTAATCTCTTATTTTCCTTTGCCAACTTTAGTAATTTAATTTTCTTTACATCATAATTTATCTCAAAATCATACATTTTTATCTTTACTTTATAAGTAAATTAACTTTTTTTAAAAAAAAGGCTTAACGCCCTTGCTTTTTTTTAGTTCAGTTCCTCCTGAGTTAAAAACATAACCGTTATGGATTCACTCATTTGATTGCCCATTTGCCGCACCTTCATAACTTCTGAACCCATTAATTTAGTAGTTTTTAATGGCACACTGTTGTAGTTCTTACTAACCTCAACACAACTATAAAATAAAATTTTGGAAAATCATGGGAGGAGGGTGAAAATAAATATGGAGGACAGAAAAATATTTCCTGTAAATAATCTTCACGAGTATCAAATGAAAGATGGCAAACCAGTTACTCTCAGATTGTTTGGATTTTCCTTTTTATTTCATTATTTGTGGAAACTTCTGCCTAAAAGCCAGGGGCAAAATACCACTTCTTATATTTCCAATACTACTGATCCAAAACGTCTTTAAAAATTTACAGTGGTATGTAGCTTTCCAGTGAGTACAAGAAAACTATGGCAATGGAGTTTATGGTTTTCACAAAGTAATAAATGAGTGATTTGAAACTATCAGATAATTTTGTTACTATAAATCATCTGCATCATTCAACAAAGAAGTTGGTGAACCAGATAATAAATATGCAATAAAAGTACTTTTTTCAAAAGTTTTCAAACTTTTTTAGACCCTAAATATTTTTTTCCAACTGAATTTTTGTTTGTTTGTAGCTATATAAACCATTTAAAAGGCAATTTCATAAAGTGTATAAGGAACTCTGTCTAAAAATAACTTATTGAATTTTTCTTATGCTAAATAAATTTAATACATAATCTGTGTATGAAACACCCAGTGCACTGTTAGCCAATCTCTGCACCTATAAAATCCAACCATAGTCCTGCATTCTCTCCTGGTCTCAAGTCCACATTAATCAGATCATGTGACATGGGCACAACTTCCTATACTTCTCCCTGAAATGCACACCTACCAGTTTCAGAAGCATCTTGATCCACAAATACAACCCTTTTGATTCTCCAAAATCACCACATTAATCTTTTCCTAGCAACAGATCTAGCTGCAACACTTGCAGCTTGCATCCATCTACTACGATCTGTTCCAGTCCGATGACAGGAGAAACCTTTCCCATCATTGGATATGCTACTTGCACCACAAAACAGCTCTCTATCAATGGCCATAAGCAAACAGTCCATGCCTGCACCCTATACCCACTATTAGCAGCCCACGCCAATAAAGACGACTCTAAAAATCTCAACTACTGTATGGTGAAAGAGGCCAGAGTTCCAGAAACCACCACATTGCATATGAACAAAGATGGGAACTAGCCTACAAAAATATTCATAAAAGGGCATAGACAAAAATGTTGTTTTTTTGTGCTTGTGGAGTGTTTTTTGTTACTGCTGCCTTTATCCCTTCATCTTTGGTGAGAGTTGGATATATGTTACAATTCCTTTCCACATAAATACCACCTCAAAGCATTTCTTTGTACTCCATTGTTGCTAACATATATATAAAACTTTTTCATTGCTTAATACACTGCACAAAAAGCATCTCTCATACCTACTTCTCTTTTTCAGAGTTCAGTTAGCATACTGTTTACACATTCAAGGCCGTGAGAAGGAAGCGCAAGCAATATATGCATCAGTATTGAAACAGAAACCTGCAGATATAGGCTTAGTAGCAATTATAAGCAATAATATAATAACATTAAACAAAGATCAGAATGTTTTTGATTCAAAAAAGAAAATAAAGAATGCTACTTTGGATGGGCTGGAACATAAACTTACTTCAAGACAGAGGAAGAATATTGCATTAAATCATTGTTTGTTAGCAATGTACACTAATCAGGCAAGTATTGAATACACAATTTAGGTAGCTGTAATTGCAATTTTTTTCCATTAGGGAAGATGCTGTAATCGTAGGCTTCTGCAACCGGAATCGATGATCTCTTGGCTGTCTGGGTGGATTGCTACACTATGATACAGCATCACATAGTCAGCCAAGAGACCAGGAAAGATGCTTCTTGTTATATGTATTTCATGTTGGAAAAATCAGTTATGGTTTATGAGACCTCCTCCTTTAATAAAAAAATTGATAAAAGCAACAAAACAAAAATTCTTGACTCCAAAATATTTTGCTAATCTTAGTATGTATACATATTTTACAAAAGAAAGTGGTATGTTTTTAGAAGTCCCTTATTGTTGTAATATTTGTGTGACTTGAAGTACAATTACAAACAGCTTAAATTTATTGAAAATGGAAATGTTGTATAATGATATAAATATTTATAATGGCAGGAAAATAATTGTTACCATCTCAGTATTTTGATTTTGTACAAGTAACTGCTGTATTTAAAATAGAAAAATAAGATGTAATTATTAGACCACACTGTTTACGCACACTTTAACTATATATTAAAGGTTTAGGTAATGCAATAATGGACAGTGAATTCGGTATTTATATTCTGATTGTGTTACATTATGAGTAAAATTATCTCTAGATGTATGATGTTTCAAAATCTAGGGGGACCAGTGTCAGCAACTGTGTGAACGTTTGGAGAAGAACTATCCAGATATGGGAGTAGAAGCTGCATTGATTCGAGCTGTCCAATTAACTAAAGATGGGAAGACCAAGGAGGCAGCTAGTTTGTTGGATAAATGTTCTGGAAAATATAAAGAAAGTCAGTTAGCATTAAAACTGGCTGCAGTTCAGCTTTTGTTAACAGATGTAAGTAATTTTTTTTATCTTCTAACTATTTATGATCTGTATGAGGTGGTATTAAAAAATTCTGATACTAACAAGGACAGGTCTTTGGTGTGGAAATCGTGATCATAGAACGAACAAGTCTGATAAATAATATGTCACCTCAGGTTTCTCACCCTAAAGTAGTTCTGCCTAGTGGTCCTCCGTTTAAGATAAATCCGGTGTTAAAAATTGTGTGTGAATGATCTATATCTATATAGAACGCTATTAACTATAAGATCGGTTTAGCCGTGCGCGTTAAAGCAGTGTATTCATTTGCGAATAGTCCTGGGTTTGTCCCACCGATCACCAACTTTTTTCATATCTTATTCTCTTTGCTATTTGCTTTTACAACACTACAAATTTTCCTTTTGAGGATTATACAAATGTATTTTTTTTTTTTTTTTTTTGCTGTCGTCAGTCTTTAGACTTGTTTGATGCAATCCTCCATCCCTTCCTATCCTGTGCTAACCTCTTCATTTCTACATACCCCTTACAATCCACGTCCTCAATTATCTGCTTCATATATTCTAATCTCTGTCTACCTCTGCAGTTCTTACCTTCAACTGTTCCCTCCACTAACAAATTAACCAATCCAGCATGTCTCAAAATATGACCTACCAGCCTGTCTCTTCTTCCTGTAAGCTTCTTCCATAAACTTCTTTTCTCACCCATCATTTCTAAAACTCGTTCATTTCTTACTTTGTCTGTCCACCTAATTTTCAGCATTCTTCTGTAGCACCACATTTCAAATGCTTCAAGTTTCTTTCTTTCCGGTATTCCTAAAGTCCATGTTTCGCTACCGTAAAGTGCTGTGCTCCACACATAGAGTTTTAAGAAGTTCTTTCTAATTCCTAGATCAATATTTGAAACTAAAAGGTTTCTCTTTTTCATGAAGGCTCTTTTTGCTAGTGCTATTCTGCTTTTAACATCATTCCTGCTTCGGCCATCGGTTGTAATTTTGCTTCCCAAGTAACAGCACTCACTCACTTCTCCTATTGCATCAGATCCTATTTTTATATTTAATCTGCTAGTATTGGTGTCATTTCTGCTACATTTCATCACTTTTGTTTTACTTTGATTTATATTCAGTCCAAAATCTTCCTTCAGTATTTTGTTCATGCCATTCAATAACATCTCAATATCCTCAGCCCTCTCTGCTAATAAGACAATGTCGTCAGCAAATCGTAGCATACTGATTTTTTCTCCCTGAAAACTTATGCCACATGGAAATTTTTCTTTGACTTTCTTCATTGCTTCTTCTACATACAAGTTGAATATTAACGGGGATAGACTACAACCTTGTCTCACACCCTTTTTAACTGATGCATGTCTCTCGTGATTCTCTACGATGGTATAAATCATAAACACTTGAATCACAAATTACCTGAGAAAAAATATCCTTCCACAACTCCATACAATTTTTATTATTGAAGTAAGAAAGTATATTTCCTTTACATTTGTCTTTCCTTCTTTAATTTTGAACTATACCATTCATATTTTATCATATCATAAAAATTGGGTGCTGACAAAATGTCATGAATAATTTAAAGTATCTTCATAAGAAGATATTTTGCTGTTATTTTGCAATAGTTTGGGTGCACTTTGAAGCCTTTTCACTAGCGTTTTCCTGGTGATAGAAATGCACAACAAATGGCTGACATAAATGCATACATGTTGACAGTATCTCTTTTACTGTGAAAGTACCCTTTCTGTTTTAATTTGAAAAAACTTAATCATCATAAACTGTCGTATCAATGTGGGTCTTCCCAAGAATTGACCAGTAACAAATATTTTAATTTTTCATTCCTGATGTATGGTTTAAAGAGTAATCCCCCTCCCCCCCCCCAAAAAAAAAGTATTCAGTTTTTTTGTCAGCTATCCAAATTTGTAACATTTGTGTATTCCTTCAAAGGAAAATAAATAAATTGGTGAATTTGTTTCAAAATAAATTTGTAATTCTGTAAATGCAAATAACAATGAGAAAAGGCACAAAAAAGGTTGGTGGTCAGTGAGATTGATCACACTTAAATACACTGCCTTAACGCGCACGGCTAATCCGACGCTTTTAACTAATAGTCTTCCAATGGACATGAGTTGTTGCAGGTGATCTGCCAGGATGCGTACGTATGTGTCACCTGTCAGGGTCATATCAAGACATATCAGGGATCCCATGTCACTCCAACTGCACACATCCCACACCATTTCAGAGCCTCCACCAGCTTGAACAGTCCCCTGCTGACATGCAGGGTCCATGAATTCATGAGGTTGTCTCCATACCTGTACACGTTCATCCGCTCTAAACGAGACTTGTCAGTCCAGGCAACATGTTTACAATCGTCAACAGTCCAATGTCGAAGTTGACGGGTCCAGGCGAGGTGTAAAGATTTATGTCATGCACTCAGCAAGTATACACAAGTAGGCCTTCGGCTCTGAAAGCCCATATCGATGTTGTTTCATTGAATGGTTTGCACGCTGACACTTGTTGATGGCCCAGCATTGAAATCCGTAGCAATTTGCGGAAGGGTTGCACTTCTTTCACTTTGAACGATTCTCTTCAGTCGTCGTCAGTCCCGTTCTTGTAGGATCTTTTTCTGGTCGCAGCGATGTCGGAGATTTGATGTTTAACCGGATTCCCGATATTCATGGTGCACTCTTGAAATGGTTGTACGGGAAAATCCCCACCTCATCGCTACCTCGGAGATGCTGTGTTCCATCTCTCATGCGCCAACTATAACACCACATTCAAACTCAATTAAATTGTGATAACCTGTCATTGTAGCAGCAGTAACTGATCTAACGCCTGTGCCTAACACCTGTTGTCTTATATAGGTGTTGCTAACCGCAGCACCGTACTCTGAGCGTTCATACCTCTGTGTTTGCATACGCATGCCTTCAGTGTATTTTAAAAAAAGCTGTTGATATGACTTGATGACAACATAATTAATATAGCTAAAGGGCTCTGACAGATATGTGGAAAGCAGCTCTATTCATTCTTATATGGAAGTGTAGTTAGTTGGTGGTAAGCAGTGTAAACCAAGTGAGCATGAGCAGAATCATAGAGAACAGAAGAGTGGACCTCAACAGAGCTATTGTGCCTATGGGTTGGCTGGAAGAGGTTCGCATATCAGCCATCCAGAGGGACAATGAGGACATTATATAAGTGCACTTACTTTGGTGATTAACATTGTGTTTCTGGTATTTTTTTATATTATACTTACCAGATGGAGATTACAGAGGACATGAGTAATATGTTGTTTTTATAATACCATCCAACTACTAACCTATAAGGATTACATCACATTTGACACACAATACCCAACTCCGGAGTTTAGCTGGGGATGTGGTTTCAAGGAGTACAGTAATACCCCGCTTTACGCGACCCCGTTATGCGCGGTTTCGCTTTAACGCGAATTTCAAATTTCGCGTTAAAATGCCTCGTATTACGCGAATTGCTTACTTAAGAATATGTATGTCCATAATTTAGTCATTGGCTTCTCTTTGGTCGCGGTAATCCCCTCTTTCTCTGACCATTCTGATCGAAGAATTGAGGATTCCCAGTCCTACGACTTTGTTCTATGGGAATTCCCTCGTTTGTTTCCTTTGTTCCATTTGTTTATCTCGGCTGGCAGTCGTGTTTTAACGTTTGGTGGAGATACATAATTTAACACTACGTTAAAAATGCCGCCTACGAAGAAAAAAGAGCGCAAAAGCGTAACTTTGGAACTGAAGATGAAGGTGAAAAGAAGAACGGAAAATGGAGGAAAAGCAACAATTGTTGGCAGAGATTTTGGTCTGTCAGAATCGACTGTGAGAACGATTTTTAAAAATCGGGAAAAAATAAAACTTTCCAGCGAAAGTTCAACACCTATAAGTGCAACAAAACTTCTCGTTCGAGATCTTCTATCCTAGAAAAAATGGAGAAGTTGCTAGCAGTCTGGATCGAAGATTTCATTAAGAACAACACACCACTGACTCAAGATATTATATGCACACAAGCAAAATCTTTGTATGAGATGTTAAAGACAGAAGAAGGTGACTTCCACTCCGACTTTTGCTGCCAGCAGAGGCTGGTTTCATTGGTTCAAGCAGCGTTCCAATCTTCACAATATCCAGACAACAGGTGAGGCCGCCAGTGCGGACACTCAAGCTGCAATTGAGACAAGTTTCAAGATTTCGTAGCACGAGAAAAAATTCCTGTTTGTCTCATCTTCAATGATGATGAGACCGGGCTTTAGTGAGAAAAATATGCCATCTTGAACATTCATTTCTAAAGAAGAACGTCAAGTCAGCGGTTTCAAAGCTGCGAAAGATCGATTAACACTTCTGCTGGCGGTAATGCTACTGGTGATTTCAAACTGAAACCTTTACTGGTTTACCATTCAGAAACACATTGTGCAATACGAGGTACAGACGAGATAAGCCTACCAGTCGTGGGCGGTCCAACAGAAAGGCGCGAGTTACACGGGAAGTTTTTCAAGATTGGTATTCTAATAGTTTTTGCCAGTCAGTAAAATCCTACTGTGACAGAAATGGGCTTCAACGTAAAGTTATATTACTCTTAGACAATGCCCCAGGACATCCAACCTCACTTGGTACGCCGAGAGACTTAAAAGTGTACGTGATGTTCCTTCCACCAAACACTACGTCAATATTACAACCTATGGACCAGGGAGCAATAGCAAACTTCAAAGCTTATTACCATCCCCGCACTTTTAGCCAACTAATTCATGAAACAGCCGGGGAAGGAAGACAGTCTATGCGAGAGCGGTGGAAGTCATACAACATCCTGAAGGATATTCACAACATAGACGAGTCTGGGAAAGAAGTTAAAAGGAGTTGTATGAACAGGGTGTGGCGTAATCTTTGGACAGATGTAGTGGAAGCACCTAGAAGAATTGTCAAAATGCACAGACAAGTGCTTGAAGACATTGCTGCAATGATTGAGTGGTCTGAACTTGAAGATGTCGCGGTAGAAGATCTTGAAGAACTTGTAGCAACTCACGACGAACCTCTCAGCAATGAAGATCTGATCGAGTTACAGAATAATTTCATAAACGATGAGGAGGTCAAGTAGAAGAGAGAATTTTATCTTCAAGAAGAATACAAAATATTCGTTCAAAAATTTATTCAGATTTGGACATATTGCATAGCATAGCTAGTGATGATGACCGTGTTTGGACCATGTGTCAAACAATTAAAAACAGCGTTGGGTGAACGTATTTTACAAGAACGTAAAAGAAATGCTACCCAAAAGACAATAGATGTATTTTTCCGTTTAAAAAAAAACATGTAATACTGCATAAAGTGTTCTTAGAATTAAAGAGATTGATTCCAATGATTTGTATTTTTTTTTTTTTTTTCATTAACTTTTGACTCTGTTTAGTCGTAAACCCCGATATACGCGAATTTCACTTAACGCGATTTTTTGCGGAACGTATCCCTCGCGTAAAGCGGGGTATTACTGTATTCTGTTGGCTCTGGCCAAGTGTCATGGGTGAGCAATAATGTTCTGGCCTCGCATTCAGGAGGACACGGGGTGAACCTCCATCCAGCCATCCAGATTTTGGTTCTCCATGGTTTCCCAAAATCACTCCAGGCAAATGCTGGGATGGTTCATTCAAAAGGACATGGCCATATGCCTTCCCATACCTTGGCTGCAGTGCTTGCCCTTCCCTAATGACCTTTATGTCAATGAGGTATAAAGCAAAAAAAAAGTGAATTTAGCTTAATACACAATCTTTGTGTGAAAGTCAATTGACTTGCAATTGATGATTTCTTTTCTTTCTTTCTTTTTTAGGGTGATCGAATAGAAGCTTGTAAAATACTGCAAAAACTTGGTGATGCAACTTTCAAGCCTGGAATTGTTAGTGCACTAGTGACACTATACTTGGCAGACAACAACAGGGAAGGAGCATCTACAATTTTGAAGAATGCTGTTGACTGGTATAGGAAAAATAAAGTAAGTAGACAAAAATGTTAGTTCAATTAAAGATGTTATTTTCTGATGAAAATAATTTCTGGTGTCATTAAAATTGGTTATTGAGACTGGTATTGTTATTGCAGTTTATTTTCATTTTCTGCAGATACTTTGGATATTGCCTTACTTTTTATGCCATACTTTCATATTAAGTTTAAAAAAAAATTAAGTGATGCTTAGTTGGTAACAGCATAAAAATACTTAAAACTGAGAGTGCATGCTCCGGTGACAATTTCCCCACACTCATTTGTCTCACTTTCTTAGTGTTTTATATATATAGCACCTTTTTTTCCCTTAATATATATATAGTAAACAGTGAAATGTGCTAAGTAGCAAAAGGGAATAACAAATTAGGGTAGGGAAATGAGCCGCCACTTACCTTAATTAAGATTATGTATGTGGGGCACGAACACACAGAAAAGACAAAAACACGCATGATGTTGAAATTTTCAGGTCTAGCCTGTCAACAGGAGTATATGGTGGATATACTAAACATTTTGATATGAGAATTCTCCTATTCAAATGTTTTATGTATACATATACTAGCAGAGTGCCCTGCGTTACCCTGTAAATTGGGATTGATGTACCATACACTATTTTTAGTATCCAACATGAAACATGTGTACCAAGTTTATAAAAGTTGCACCAGCCATTTTCAGAATCAAAACAAACCTAAATTTACACACATCTTACCCAGAAAAAGGTGGATTTGACTTGATTTGCCTCTACACTATTTTTATTTGTCTAATGAGAATCATGTTTAATTAATTTGGCTCCAGCAATTTCCAGAATTAAACTAAATGTTGATTTACCCATGCAGTTACCAGGTGGGGTGGGTTGGCTGCTGTGATACTGAATGTTAGTTTTTCATGTTGGCCTCAGGCTGCATTTCAAGTTTTCAACTTGATTGCAACACCTACTAATATTGCTGCTCAAAAATTGAAACATATACCATACCCACATTAATACATTCCACATACATAAATGTGTATCTGTAATGTGTGTGCCTAGCATCACAAAAAAAAATACAGATTTTGAATTGGTTTTCGCAATTTGAAAGGTTTGTGTCAGAGTTAAAATCTAACATATCTCTTGAGACATTACAAAAATAATATAGGATAGGGAAAATAACACGTCACTTAACACAGATGAAAACAGGAGGGCCAAAAGAAGACACATTTATATTCCAATTAATCTGGTATACATAACTGAAAACTGCTGAATTACTGAATTGCTTTTGAGGTGTTTTCACAGTATCAAACATTAGGTGTATCTAATTGTGCTGCTTCATCTGACAATAGCTGTGCTTAGTTTTGAAAGCATGCTTCATCCACTACCGGCTTGCGAGGTCTGTCATAGCATCACCAGAACCCCGTTGGCCATCATTTTTCAGGGTTCCTGTAGGATCTTCACAGCCACCGTATCAGTTCCGGGGCATACTAGGTCCCCAATATAAATCACCCCCACAGGTAGTCCCCTTCTTCACACCATTGCCCATCTCCCACCACGTGGAGGGGGTTTGGACTTTTGGGAAACAGAGGATGTGCAGGATGATCTGCAGAAGTGTAAACGTCTGATGATGATGATCTGCCAATGGAGCTGAAAATTGTCTCATTATGATACTTAATCTGGCACTGTTCCACACCTTTACAGTTGAATATCACATATTCAGAATTATTTTCCAAAAATGCTTTTATTTCAATGTGAAATGCTTATTTCAATGTGAAATGCTTATTTCAATGTGAAATGCTTATTTCAATGTAATAAATAGAAGTTACACCTAGGTTACTGTTATAAGTCAGAGATTGTAGCTACCAAGCATGGTGGTGTAATGGCTAGCGTTCTGGCCTCGCATTCGGGAGGACGGCTGTTCGAATCCCCGTCCGGGCATCCAGATTTGGGTTTTCCATGGTTTCCCCAAATCACTCCAGGTGAATGCCAGGATGCTTCCTTCAAAATGCCATGGCCAAATTCCTTCCCATTCCTTGCCCCCCCATCTTTTCCCGTCTCTAAAGACCCAGTTGTTATAGGAGACGTTAAGCAGTTAAAAAAAAAAAAAAGATTGTAGCTTCGATGCTTGAGGTAACTTCAATGCAATGATGTTCCATGTGAGTTCTTTTTTTTTTTTCCTTTCCTCTTTGCATTCAGTGCAGCCATCTGTGGCTTTTAAAGACTGACTTACCAAAATTTAACTAAGGAACCAGTATAACACATATTATTTTTGCAAAGTATGATGTATGCAACATCGAGTTAGCATCCTTGGTTTTCTTCACGACACATTCAGAATTACATCTCCTTATTTGGCATACGTCGAGTTACAGGCGTGAACTGGAAGAGGGTGGCTCAGGATCGATCGGCCTGGAAAGAACTACAGCAAAACTATGTAGAATTAAATTCTAATATATAGCTTATCAGACTTAAAGAGGCTACATCCTGAAAAAAGGATCAATATAGCTGCAATAATAATAATTTGGTATCATGTAGTGTTGAAACATATGTCTGATTCTAAGCTTTAAAATGGTGAATACATCATCAGGTACTGATATACATGGTTTTCATTTTAGATATATCAAATTATTTGAATGTAACTTCCCAACCCATCTCCTTGTCTATAGCAGATTTTAAATTCATTCAGCATTTTTGTTAAATTATTCACCAGCCTTCACTACATTCTTGGTAATTTATTCCAATCTGCGACTAGCTTACCTACAAAGGAAAATGACTATAAGAGTTGCTTATGCTGTTATTGATCAGAGTCAGTTGCACATTAATATCTATTAAATCTTTGTGTTTATACAACATTAGAACAAAATGTGGACACTATTAGCTGACTGAGGGGTAGGTAACAACATTTAGTTGATAAATTTGCTTTCAAAGTTTTTTTGTCTGTTGGATCAGCTGACATTTAAACACAACAGCACATATAACCATTTTTAAGTTCAGTAAGTGAACAGTAAGCAAATTGTCTGTAATCTGTTTTAATCATAAAATTTAAAAATAATTCATATCATCTATAATTTTAAAATTTTCACCTCATATATCTTAATGAATTGAGTTTTGTTTTCAGAATTAAGGACCTTTTAATATATATACTACTTGCCACATAATTTGTACATTGTTTGTATATTAATTAGGTCAGCACAGGTGATCTCGGTACATTATGGAGACAAGCAGCCGAGTTTCATCTTCGAGGAGGAGAACCAGAGGTGGCTGCCAAGAGTTTGGAGGAGCTACTCAGGCTGAATCCAGGAGACAAGAAGACTCTGGCACAGCTGGTGGTAGCCTATGCACAGGTAACCATTATTGAAGTTTACTATAGTAGCCGGCACGAAAGTAGACCTGCGAAGGTCAGAGTGTCTCCATACAATGTTGTAAATCCTCAGAAAAATCAACTTTCAGCAATATGTGTGGAAAAATTAAAAAAAAATAATACTGAATTTGTGGAACAATGTGATGTTTTTTTAATTTGAAATATTTACATGACTATTTATTAAAAAATAAAAATAAACTAGTTCTCATGATAGTTACGAATGAAATTACTTCCTTCACTTCAACCAACCAAAAAATCTAAACCAATGATAAAAAAAAAAGCTGAAAAATTATGCGACTTCTCGAAAGTTAAGAGATTAAGAAAGAATATATTATATTAATTATGTAGCAAAGAATGTTATGAAAAAATTAAAAAGTTATATAAGAGGGCCGTTTAGAAAGTAACCTCCGATCGGTCACAGTGCGGGTGGTGGGGATAGTCGCGACGCCATCTGTGCATTCACGCACTCAGCAGGTCAGTCGGCATCAAGCCGTGGTCGAGTGAACGTCGTACCTGCGCTAGTTTAGTTTTTGTGGCAGTTTGAAATGTGTGCTGCAATAGAAAACCCCGCCAAATGTGAAGTGCGTGCTGTCATAAGGTTTTTTACAGCCAAAGGATATTCTGCAGCAGCTATTCATCGTGAGCTTTGTGCCGTGTATGGACCAAGAGTTATGAGTGAAGGAGTTGTCCGTGAATGGGTACGTTTATTTAAAAGTGGACGAGAAAACGTTCATGACGAAGAGAGGAGTGGTAGACCATCATTGGTGACTGACGAACTCGTTCAGACAGTTGATGCAAACGTTCGTAGAAATCGACGTTTCACAATGTCGGAGTTGTCTACTTTTTTTCCGCAGATTTCTAAGACTCTCTTGTATGAGATAGTGACAGCAAGATTGGGTTGCCGTAAGTTCTGTGCACGATGGGTGCCCAAAATTCTTACCGACCACCACAAAACTCAAAGAATGGCCTCTGCATTAGACTTTGTCACGTTATGAGGACGAAGGAGAACCATTGTTAAACAGAATCGTGACCGGTGACGAAACCTGGATTAAGTACGTGAACCCTGAGACAAAAGAACAATCAAAGATGTGGGCACATTCAAATTCGCCTACCAAACCAAGAAAAGCCTTGCAAGATTTTTCTGCCAGAAAACTGATGGCAACGGTGTTTTGGGATGCCAAAGGGGTGTTGTTGGTTGAATTCATGGAACGTGGGACGACCATTAATCAAGACGTGTACTGTGAAACAGTAAAAAACTTACGACGGGCTACACAGAACAAACGCTGTGGTATGCTGACTTCCGGTATCTTTTTTTTGCACGATAACATCCGTCCTCACTCTGCTCGCAGAACAACGGCCCTTCTTGAGTCCTTCAAGTGGGACGTTATCAACCATCCACCTTACAGCCCAGATCTGGCGCCAAGCGATTATCACCTCTTGATGCACATAAAGAAATGGCTCGGGTCCCAGCGGTTTGATGACCACTAAGAGCTCAAAGATGCGGTCACAGGCTGGCTCCAGGCACAAGCGGGTGATTTTTATGCAGAAGGAATTTCAAAGCTTGTGAAGAGATACGATAAGTGCTTAAATCGCTATGGAGACTATGTAGAAAAATAGTGCAAAGATGTAGTTGTAAGATGTATATATTAAAATATTTTTATTTAACTTGGTGTATTTTTTTAAATCAACTGGAGGTTACTTTCTGAACGGCCCTCGTAAATCGCTTGTTTGTTCCTATTGTGTGATGTAAAAGGTTGTTTCTGACTAACTTCCATTCTATTTGTTCATGCAATAACTTCCAGCAAGAAAGTTTGTGAGAGAATTAATTATAGAAAACACAACAGCATCTTTAAACGAATCCTTCTGGTTTATTTAATAATTTATCTGCGCAAATGTTGTCATGCTGCAATCGCATCCAACACTGGCTGACGGCTTCCGTCTCTTACTACGAGCGAGACAATTGTAGTTCCTGTACCTTCTCAAAATATTCAAATTGAAGCACATTTAAGAAACATTGTCATAACAGAGAATTATATGACAAAATACACATAAAAATGAACTCCCTAAATTTAAATCCAAGACTTTCCAGAATACGAAGAACGGATCTTTCTGAGCCTGAATAGGTCATTTTACGGCAGAGATCGGACAATATTTTCATAGCCAATGGGTATTTTCCTCTGTCGTAGTACTCTAAAACAGTCCTGCCTATTACTTCTTTATTAAAATCATCAGGTTCAGTGCACTTGTGCTCCCATCTATACTTCTTTCATGATGATTCAAAAACAGAGATCATACCTTCAGTTTCTGGCGAACTTAAAATACCGGTGATACGTTGTACTGACTTCTCGGAAATATCACAAGCCTCTGCTATCAATGCTTGAACTTGGGCAAAGTTAATGTTTCTTCTGGCTTCTTCGTTGTGAGAAAAGTTCCTAAAAAAACTTGAAAACATTTGCCACAATAACTTTACTGGACTTTATCTGGACGGCCTGCACGAACACCGAATTTACTTCTTTCTGGTAACGCACTGCATGCAGGATTCTGTTCCGCAACGTCACTCATCATAAAGACGAACCAATTAATCGTGACATTAGCGAAAAAAACTGACGGCAGCGAAAAGTACGAACCGACTGGCAGTGGAGAAACATTTGTCAACCCCACTGTCTCAACCGAAGGCAAGGGGTGTAGTGTGGGCAGGGGATGGAGGCAAGACTGCGTGACCTTGGCAGGACTAATTTGGTGTCTTAGACTATAGTGCATGTTAAATCACGAGAGCAGAAACTTCAATTCTGCTGTGTTTGTTGCTGTTATTTCATGATGTGTTCTATCAAGCAGACCAAGGCACTATCAGTCATCTTGAACACATATCTAAGAGTTTATTAAAATGTAAAATTTGACCTAAAATAGTATAGTGAAAGAAATTTTGAAATTAGCTTATAGTTGCTTTGTTGAACTAGTTTATTATTCCTTTACCATAAGAATACATCCCCTTTTGTGCGAGTTATTCCAGAAATAGAGTATTGACTATATGTGGCAAAATAATAAATAATGTATTTCAAAGCAACACTATCACAGGACAACTTTGCTTCATTGTCATTTCCAAACAATGCACACAATGTTCAGTTGGTTTATGGTGCTACTAACTGTTTACCATTTATGTTTGTTTATATTCTTGTCTCCACTTTCTTCCAGTCTAGAATACTACCTGTCCAGCCTTCTTTCTTATCTAGACTTCCTTAGATACCGAGCTTCTTGTTGGGACTTCTTGTCAACTCTTGTTTCTGGATATATTTCTTTATGTGTAGGCCTTTTCTACTACAAAATCATTTCTTCCAGAAGTTGACATTTCTATCTTCATCTAGGAGCTTCTACTTCTTTGTTTCTCCACCTCCAGATGTTGACAGTCTGACATAATCTTGGTACACAGACTTCATGGTTTCAAAATTTATTTTTGATGACTCACTGCACTTATTCTGACAAGGTCCTCCTTTAAAATTTTCACAGTGTCCTCCAATTACATTGCAGTGTGGGAAACCTTGTTTACATAGATAAAATATCCAACTCCAAAGATTCTTAAATTCCTTTCATTGTGTTGCTGTCGACACAAGCTAGGCAACATTTCCACACAGCGCACTTGCTATTAAATTTGCCGTGTTTAGTGATGATTTTGATGATCTTCTTTCATACACAACTTACTTATCAAGTATTAAATGTCACAACATATATTTGTTGAGTAATTTCTGACATCCACCCTCTCCTATAAATTTTACAGCCAAATTTTTTAACTTTTGGAATTCAAATGAGGCTCTGTAAGTTTCTGCGAATTTTGATTGGTGTTAAATCTGATAAGAAGGGAGACTTTGTGGGAATATCAACTTTTGTTTGCTGAATGATGATTTATAATATTCTGCATTTATGAATACTTTACGAGAATTTAATACAAATTTTCTTTTATATATAACTGGATTATTTGGTGTGGATTCCATCTCCTTAAACTGACATGAACACTATGTTCAAACTAAACTCAAATATCTTCTTTCCTTCTCAATTTTTCTACACTTCTCATAATCCTCTTGTTCCATTGTAGTTCCCAGAGATCCTCCGTCTCCCAAGCTGGCACTGTCAAACTATCTATGGTGTCCTAGCTCTATACCTCAAACAGAAATGTTCACTATACAGGCATTAAAAAATATGAATATATTTTAAGGGGAGGTATCCACATTGCCAGACATTTCCCTGAGTCAGTTTGTTGCCAAAATTGCCCATGTAATTTTACGAGCTAAAATTTAACATACATGAGTACACAGATACACTAGATGGAAATATGTACAATTCTCATACTTGATATTAAAAACACTAACAACTTTCATTAATTTTACAAGTTCTTTTACAGCTTTAAATCAGATGCATTTCTTAAACCTTGCTACAGAATATAGATATAACTCCTCTATTTAGTATTTCCTTTATACTGGATTATATTCTTTCCCTCATTGTACACATCTAACTTTTTTTTTCACCTTTCCCATTGTCGAAATTTCTTCTTCTTTTTCTTGATTATCTTCATTTCTCATCAAGTAAGTCCTCACATCTTCCTCCTTAGTTTTTATCTTCTTCTATTTACTGCATGTGTTTCCACCACCTCGAAGGCTCACTTTGACCTAACACTTCTTGTATTAACATTTTTTCATTCGTTTCATCCTTCCTTCTTCCTGCAATTCTGTCTCCCAATACTGAGTGAGCATGGTGGGTGAGTGGTAACGCTCTGGCTTTGCATTCAGGAGGATGTGGTGTCTGGGCATCCATTGGGTTTTCCGTGATTTCCCCAAATCACTACAGGCAAATGCCGGGATGCTTTCTGTAAAAGGCAATTGTAGAATTCCGACAAAAAAAATGTCCCCAAATACTGTGAGCATGCCTGTCAAACTTGCATAACCCTGCAGTCCACCTCTTATGTCCTTTCATCACACACCCCTTCACATTTCTTTCTTCTGAATTAGTATTCCCATTATTTTTCAAAGCAGTTACATCATTTCCTTTATTAACATCTACTGATAAGTTCATTGCTGTTTCCTTTCTCACTGTGACCTGTTCTCTTTTTATTCATTCATCCCTCCTTCCATTTTGCATCCTCCTACATTCTTGGCATATTGCCAGAGCTTCAACTTCATCCACGAATCCCTCCAAATCAGCTGATTCCATTGTTACCAGTTTTCTCGTGTTGCCATGTCACTTGCGTACTTACCCCATGGCTCCAATTTTGATCGCTAATCCTCTCTGTACCATTTCTCTCATACCACTGTCTTTATCCTTTGGTTTGTATCTTCTGTTCTATTTAATTCTCCTCTTGCTCCTCTTATTCTCTGTTGTATTCCACTTTCTGTCACTCTTCTTTTGGTTGAAGTAATATTTTTCTCCATATACACACATTTCTGCTTCTGATAATTAGTTGGCTCTGTGAATGGCTTGGGAATAGCTTTTTCAAACTTCCTCATTCATTTTTCCACTTCTTTTGGGATGTTCTCATATTTTCTTCCTAAATCTTTTTCCTGAAGGGTTGGTGGTCAAACCTATGTAGCAAAACTGTCAATGGTTGCAGGTTAACTGATATTACACTAGAGGTTTCACAGGTGGCATATCCTATGATGGGGTTGGTGAAAGGGGTGGTAGCAGGGTGTATGTTGCACATCTTGCAGCTGGGTGTATTGAATGGGATCTTGGAACTGTTTTTTTAATACAGGGCAGACCATGTTTGTGCACTGTGAGGACAGCTTTTGAAACAGGTTCTGGTAGGAGCAGGAAGGATGTGGGAAAGAATGGACCTCATTTCTGGGCAGGCCTGCAGAAAATTAACCTTGCCAAAGGATTTAGTTAATGATTTCGTATGTTCTTTTTCTGTGTGCACACCTTTCTCTCCAACAAAAAAAAAAAACTCGGCTCCAAACGCTTGCTTTAGCAGACATTCCAGTCTCAAGAACATCTCAGTCTACAAATGCTCAGCTTCGGATTCTTCTAAACCACCACAGGGATTCGTTCCATGCAACAGGCCTCACTGCAAAGGTGAAACATACATCTAGTTACCGTGACCTATTCCGATTTGGCTAAAAAGGAATCCTTTCCATCATTGGGTATGCTACATACACCAGAATCCATATCATATACCAACTAACCTGTCTTTTGTACACTAGTTCTTAGATAGTCCTCACCACCAAGCAGCGTTCAATCAGAATGAATGGCCATAGACACATAGTCTATACCTGGAACCTAGATCATTAAGTGACAGTCCAAGCCACGAAAATTCTTGGTTAGGTATTTATTATGTTTTAGGTCTAAAAATTGAAAAACCAACTTAACGTTATCTGTCATTTTATTACCAAAGTAGTACAACATAGAAAATTTCTTGCTCTAAGCACCAATGACACTAACTTTTGATATAAACCTGTCCTTTGGTAAAAAAAAAAAAATTACAATCATTATCTGTGCTCTACTCATGCTGCTAAAGTAAGATGTGTTAAAATAATTGCTTTATATTTTCCAGAGAAACTTGTTTCTAATCGCATCAATGAATTTCTTTTGGTGATTGAAATTAACGCAAAACATTGATGTATGGATTCGTGAATTTTACTATCATGATTCGTTATCAGTGTTTATCATATGTAAATAAAAGTTCACAAGTTCTTCTAAAGCTGTCATTGACAATTAGAAAATTAAACTGAACAATATTCAAAATGTATTTGATCACAAATTTAATGGAATAGCCTCTGAACACAGCCCTTGCATGTTAGTCTCAACGATAACTAAAAAAATTCTCAAGGTTTTGAGTTACTCTGTATGAAATTATTACACAATGATATTTAATAACATTAGAGTTATCATTTCCACCAACATTTTGATAAAATGTACAAATATATTTATAAAGTTCTGGGAAACTGTGTATGAAAAAATATGCACCATATTTGTCGGAACAACTTTTGTGTCTTGAATTTAAGTTGCTTTATTGAATGTTTACAGTTTGACCCAACCAAGGCACAGGCACTAAGCAAACAATTGCCTCCTCTAGATTTTACAAATAGAGCTGATGTGGATGCATTGGAAACATCAAATTGGATGATGGGTAGTAAAGTTATCAAGAAGGCAGCAGCTAAAGTGGAACCTTCACCCAAACCAGAGTATGTAATAATTTTTTATGCTATAAATAAGCATTTTGTTCAACGTAACTAACAAACAGTAGAACAGTTTGCAAAATAAACACTGAATAATCAGTAGTTCTATTTCTGATGACTATTATGGCCTTTGTCTTTGCATTTGCTTCACTGGTGCTAGATACTCAGCAGAAAGGGTTTTGTGGCTTACACATACCATTGACAAACTAAAGGATGAAACTGTGCTTGTTTCAGCATGTCACAAGAAGAACTATTGCAAAAGAAGAAATCCAAACGAAAGAGGAAACCCAGACTCCCAAAGAATTATGACCCTAATGTGTCACCAGACCCTGAAAGGTGGCTGCCTCGACATGAAAGAACTGGCTACCGCAAGAAAAAGGATCGACGCAACAAGGATATTGGCAAGGGAACTCAAGGAGCTTCTACTTCAGCAAGTGACATGTAGTAAGTTGCAGACATTTATCACTTGGTTATTTAACCTTATAATGCTCCTTGCCTAGTCAAGACTTGAAATTTTTCTCGGGAGTGAGGAAGGTGATGAGAGGGAGGGGAGGGGATGAATTTTACAGTGTCAGTTTGAGCTAGCAAGCTATTGGATAAGGTTTTTATCAGGTTGATTCAATGTGAAAAAAGTGAAAGCATTTTTTGCCTCTTGTAGGAACATTAAAACATGTGTCAGTACACATTGACTGTCAAGAGGCATGATCCTATATTTGAAAAAGCTATTTATCTCTTTGTAATTATGATTTATGCTGAAACACAAAATATTTGATAGAACCAATACCAAATCTGCCATTCTTGTTTTTCAAGCTTTATTATTTCTGCTAATGATTGGAAAGTTGTCTACAGAATCTTTGTGTGTGGAAGGTGGGTTAATTATTTTCATCTTCAGTATATTTAACAGTTTTTCCTCTATGATTATCGTTTTGGAGTACTTAAATGTAATGTTTTCATTGCCTTTAACAATGGCCGTGTAAATATTGGTAATACAAATGCAACACACACTGGTTTTTTGCCTCCTCTGATATTCAGCTGGGCATTTATACTTTCATATAATTTAAAAATATTGGATATAGTATGAGAATATACTCGAAAGTCTACTGTCTAGATTTACCAAGTAAACACTTTCATCCAAAATTTAATGTATATCAAGTAATTCACTGACACTGGAATTACTTTGAAGTTAACTATTTTGTGTTAGCTTTTATTTGAATGCACGTTTTTCCATTCAAGAGTAAAAGAGATCAGGTAATTGGCCCACATATTTTACTGCCATTTGCTCATTATTCTTGATAGCAAACTTCTCAATATCCTTCCAACGACAGTGCTGGCAGGGAGGGATAAGGTAGTTGCTTTATTTCTGTAAAATGAAAAGTCAACAATTCCAGCAAGGATCAAATCAGTCATTGTATAAACCAGTGTTTCTCAACCTGTAGTTCGCGGACCCCATTATGGTGTGCTAGGACAGGACAGGTGGTTTGCGAGCAGCATATTAAAAATTTGATATATGAGTACAGGCCAAAAACTTATAAATCAAACTTTGTAAAAACCATGAACATTCCAACGACCAGGCAAAAATCTGGTATTTCCAGAATATGACCATTGTTACTGTAATATAAAAAAAATATATATCAGTTGGCATCAAAGAGCGACATTTCTTTAATGATTAAGTTAATGACCATTTTATGAGGGCTTTATTGTAGGTGTAAAACTTAAGGGACCACGGTACGTGTTGGTAACAATTGAGAGTTTGTTAATAATATATACACAAGAATAAAATAAGGCCCATATAAACTAGTGGTCCATAGAATTATTTTTGACATTTTACTGGTTCTTATGTTGAAAATGGTTAAGAGACAGTGTTATAAACCATATAGCATAATGTTGCCATTGTTCAACAAATTAAGTGGATAAATCTTCTTATTCTCTATTATTTAAAATAACACTTAAAAAATGTATTTGGAAAGACTGTTTGTTTAACAGACTATTTAGGAGAGGTGAGGGGGGAGTTCAGTGGCGGATCTACAAATTTTCCGAGTCTGGGAAAAAACTTGAGATTGCCGCCCGGGGCGGTACAGAGCTATTCTTTGATTTTGCCGCCCCCTGATGGTTTCCACTTGGGGCAGTAGAGCCCGAAAAAAAAGGTCACCGCCACACGAATTTGACATTAACCGCTCCTTCAAACATGATTTTGCCGCCCCCCTGAAATTGTCGCCCGGGGCAAGCACCCCCGTTTCACCCCCCCCCCCCCCTAGATCCGGCACTGGGGGAGTTAAGAAGTGTGTATTCATAGTAAGGCACACACTTTTTACAATGGAATAATTGTTGTCTAGATCATTTAGTTACATATAAACACGCTGAATGTTTGTACTATAGTTTTTTAATTTGTATTTTGTTCATTTAGCGATATTACAAAAATGCCAAGCCAGCAGCTAAAACCATCACCAAATCCGCATAGCAGTCCGGCGCCAGAAAGTGCGGGTCCACGGCAGCAACAGCGTAAAGTACAACAAAAGAAGAAAAAGAAAGGTGGTAAATGGTGATGATAGTGTGTAAAACAGTTCAGCAATATAGTGTGATAAGGACTATATGCCTCCCATATACTGTTTTTTTGTTGTGGTTTATATCTGCTAAAGAACGAATCTGACAGTTTAAAAGTGGTGAAATGTATTTATGCATTAACTAAGAAGTTAGCCAATTCAATCCAGAACTTGCTCACTGATTGAAAGATGCTGTTTTCATGTTGTCATCCACAATTTATACTAAAAATAAAACCTATTTTGCTAAAAAAAAAAAAAATATTTTTAATAAATGTGTATATATATTAAAAAACGGCCATATCCCTCTTGTAAGGTTTTTTTTTGTGCGTGTGTGTTTATATGTAGTGACAATCTGATTTATGTCATTTATCTTTGTGTTTTGATATTTTTTAGTAAACCATTGTTTTCTTCCTTCTTGTCCAATACTTTACATAATCAGCAATGTTCCAAGTCTTCAGAATTAACTTTCATTTATTTTAATATGATTAATACAACACACATTCAGGGGCGGCCCTAGCCAGTTTTTCAGGTGGTGCGAGATCTCATCGTGGCGCCCCAAATGTGCAGTCGCTTATTCATGATTAAGATGTCCCTGAAGATAACATACGTTTGTTATATCCTACTAATATTATACATGTAAATGATTGTATGCTTGGATGTTTTTACTATTTGACGTCGAAACGGCACAAGATAAAATTTCGATTAATGTATTGGCTATCTACTTTTATCCCGATCGAAGAAGTAGTTCCCGTGGGATTGGAAAGGTTTATTTAAGCTATTATACAGTACACAAAGCTCACTTCAGCTATCCGTTAAATTCACATAGTTTTTAATAATTTTTTAAACAAACAAATGAGGAAATAAAAATCAAAACTAAAAAGTCTAGATTGCCATCTTCCTCGCTTTTGTCCTTGAGCAATATTATTTTCTATAGATAAAATTGCAAGATCTGACGGTCTACCGTGAATAAGTTTTAATTTATTGAAACTTCGGTCTCCTTTAGCGACAGTTACAGGTACCGTTGGCAAAATTCGAAATGCTATCAAGGCATTCGGAAATATATCCTGCCAACCATTTTGCTTCATAAAATGAACTTTAAATGGTGCTGCTGTTTCAAACCCCATCAACAATAGTTTTAGTTAAAAAGTCCCTCAATCAATTCACAACCAGATACGTCACATTTTTCTCCAACAGTTAAACTTATTTCTAAATCTGCACAGAATTATTCCCATTTTGACTTTGCAGGAATTGTTTTCATAATGTTTAAGAACGACACTGTATCATTAAATTTTGCTTAGTTGTGTAAATTGAGTGACCAACGCATTCTCAGTTGTATCAATCATGTGCCAAAACACGTTCATTCTGGATCTGTTGCTATCTCATCTACGACTTATACTAAAAAAAAACTCTGCATTCTTCGGTATCTGACTGGCTTAGTAATAGTATATGTCCCACTGTGAGAAGCAATTTCTCTAGCTGTTTTCAGAGCAGACGAATAACCCTGGCACTCTTTCTTTAATTCCGAGCTGTTTTTCACCAATTGTGAAGCGTTTCATAAATCCACTTTTAGCTTGCGTAGCCTTGCTTAGAATATCTACTACTTGAAACAATGAAGTATACCAAGTCACATTGTAACTATGAACTCAAATTGCTCCATGATCTGGCCCAGGGACAAGGACTCTGTTGCTACAACTGAATGATTCGTCGCGAACTGAAGAATAGTGCTAACGAATTGCAGCGAAGATAGAAACTCCCAATTCTCAAAACAGGTTGCGCATTTTTTTCTTCTTTTTTTGAAATAGTTCTTCTAATTGCTTGGATATCACTTCCCATCGCTTTTTTGATAGAGAAAATAAAACAAATGTTTTTAAATTAAATCTGGACAAGGAAACCGATTTTACTTATCTATTGGTGGCACCTGCTATTACCAAATTTAATGAAAGCTACATAGATTAATAAAACTCGAAGATAATGGTTCAGAATTCTGCTTTGGACATCTTTGTTTCTTCCTATGATACTGGATCCATTGTCATATCTATAGCCTCGGCAATTGTTTGTATACAAATCGAACTTTTGGAAAGTATCCTAGATACACAGGCCAGTGAGTCCAGCTCCCGAATAGTCAATTTCCGGCTTGTAAAAGGAACGAAACACTCACGGACTTGCGCTTCGTCTTCATAAGTGTCAACGAAAACAGTATTAAATATAATTGATCAACGCGATTGACATCAGGAGTTCAATTCTTTGTGATGGAAATATATTTAGATCAATTATGCATAGTCAAATTTTTATTACGAACTTCTTTCGTTTTGAATACGTTTACCAAAATGATAGACATTAATATCCTTATTAGCAATACGGAGGATATGCTCCATCATCACAGGGTCATATTTTCCTAGCATTTGCAATACCCCCAGGATGTTACCATTATTAGAAGTATTTAGTGTTTCAAATCCAAACCTTCCTCTCAACAAGAAATTATTGCATTTAAAACGAATATATTCATTCCAGGATTTCAACCCATCGTGATGTTTCGTCTTCAATCATTATTTATAAATGCTTGCCTATTACACTAAAGTTTTTTAATTGAATCAACGCTTCTATTCAACTAGGCATGGTGCGCTGATGATTTGAGGAATTTCGTGAGTTTTGAGACGTTCTGATAAGTAGCTCCAGTCATTAATTCATTCTTCGACCAAATAAGATGAGACCTGCTGTTGAATAAACAACAGAAAGAACAGTATACTTTATCTGCAGATTTAAAGTAAACAAGCCATCTTCTTTTATAAGTTTCTTCATTTGGCATCACTCTTTAAAAATGCATATTTGAAAAATGACTTAGATATTTTTTTCTTGGATTTTTCCGTTGATGGAATAATTATTTCATCTTTGGCTGCAGAGTTAAAGAGCGACCATTTTGAAATATCATAATAAATTGTACTTTAAAAAAAGCGACGGTGGTGGTATGTCTGGTATACCCTATTCCGTAATATTTAAAACTGTAGCCGACGTTCAAGCCATAGCTAAATTTTCTGGTACATGTTGCTCTTTATTATCGTTAGTCTCGTCTGAAGAACTTCTATCAAATATGTTTTCTTCCGACTCGTGTTGACCTAGTTCTGGTGACGACAATTCAGATGACTTCTCAGCTTTAAAATATTTTGCAAGCATTTTATGTTTCACCTTGGTTTTGTTTTCTTTTTGAGTACTGTGCGCCAGATTGGTGTTTCTTTTTTTGCTTTGTAAATATTTACGATACGAACGTTAAATGCGATCACCTTACATCTAATATGATAGAAATATATAAATAGGTTGAATCTCTCCCATGAACATAAATAGGTGTGGGAATGAACTCCAAGACTACAGTGCAAAAGGTAGGAAACAGTTGCGGGAGCCGCGGCATTGGAGACTGCTAGTTATTGGACGAGCTGTGATTTTCTTGATTCGAATAACTCGAGGTTACGCGATTCTATGACGAAATACGACTATGCATTAAGCTGAAGCTCTTACGTCTATAAACTCTTCTGGATGAACAGTGTGTTAAAATAATATGTGTGAAGCATGTTGCGTTATTGTAAAATTTATTTTTCATTTTTTGCGCACACGATCTATCACTTCAGCGCCCCCCATACGATGGCGCCCGGTGCGGTCGCACCGCTCGCACCGCCCTAGGGCCGCCACTGCACACATTATATTGTATCTATAATATAAAAATGAATCGCAAAATGTGTTGGTAAGCGCATAACTCAACAACGCCTGGACCAATTCGGCTAATTCATTTTTTTATATTTTCGTTAACGCACAAGGAAGGTTCTTATGGAGAGAAAAAACGCAAAAACTGGAAGGAAAATAGTAAAAACAACACTTTTCTTTTCCCTCAATCAAAACAAAACAAAGGTGCGTTAGGATTATCTTTGGTATGACTTCAAGTTGATTAGGTCTATGGATATTAATCTATGCCTGCGTGTGATCAGTGAAAATAATATCACTGACGTACGTGTTATCATTATTTCCTCCGTGCGTGGCATTTTCTTGGTTGCTTTTAAATTTTCGTTCTCTCGAAAACCATTTGTTTGTTTATTTGTTCAGTGTGTTTACATTTATACCCATGCCGCCTACCACGAAACTTTCGACTATGAAAATAGAATGCATCAGTTTAGAAGGACGCAATATTAAGAATACCTAAAAAGCAAAATCGATTACTGGTATTTCAGTTGAGAAGCGATATGCATTATCGTCTGACGATCGAGCCACACTTATCCTATTATTTTAAGAATGCAGTGTTCTGGTAAGCCTTGTGGTGATGGGTTCCATTCGTTTTAAACTATGTTCGGGTAGAATTCATGGTGATTGAATTGGTTGCGACTAATAATACTTTCTAACTTTTAAAATCTTCTATCTATATATTAATACGCTAAGCGAAAACTTTGGAAACATTTTTCAGAATATTGCGCGCACGGAGAAATGTGAGATTTGGCATAGTTAAAGTTTATAGGGGGAAGAAGTGCATAAAGCCAAAATGTACATATAATATGTGTTAAAAATACATTAAATTAAATAAAATAAATCATTCGTTGTATACATTCAATTGTTTTTAAGAGGCAACGACACTTAGCGATGACTGTGATCTTTGGTCAACAGTAAAAAAAATAAAAATAAAATATAAGCATAGTTAAAACATGTTAGATACATTATTGAATGAAAAATAAATTCGGGAACGTGTGTATGAGTGAAATCGGATCGGAGTCAACTATGTGACGTGTATTTCCAGCATTGAGATACTCTGTGGTCTTTGGTGAAACCAAAGAGTCGAGCTTAATCTCTGAATTTACATAGAAGCAACATTTCGAAACGGAGTATATTCAGAATTCATTAAATCGTGATTTAGATATACGATGTTACAATGATGCAGTTCAAATTGATGTTGCTGTAATATGATGGTGAGCCACCATTTGAACTGGTAGTTAAAAAAAAAGTGATTACATGAATGGCAGCAAAGTCTTTATATACCGAGTTTAGCATTACGTCGGAACCTACAAATATTGTCCTGTCGGTCTGAAATTTGGTACACACATTCCTTAGGCGATAATATTGATTTAAAGTGTATATCGTAAGCTTCGAATATGTTGAAATAAGGAAAAATGTGGGTAGATGCATACATGTTATTACGCAAGAAATACACGTTCATAACTGTTGACATTTATTCCACGTGTTTTTAAGTCTACAGTATTGAATAAAAACTGCTTTCCACGTGCAAATAGAAAATCATGTAACAGTTACGATTTCTCTGTGAGGGCTGACATATTGTTTTTCAGTGCTAAGATATATGGCATCTACCGTAACTAATAGCAGTTGTGGTTAGGTTGAAATGCAGCCTGGACCAAAAATTAAGAGTAAGAAACACACAGAAATAGTATCGCCATGTAATAACGTGTATTTCTTGCTTAATAACATGTGTGCATCTACTCACATTTGAAGTGATTTTTCCTCATTTCCACGCATTCGAAGCTTACGTTGGAATGTATGTACTAAACTTGATACCGATAGGACAATTTTTCAAACGCAATAGAACAAATTCAAGAAACTATTTGCAATAATTATTACTCTGTTACAAAAAAAAAAAATACTAATTAACTTAATGAATTATGGTCGAATTTCGACCACTGAGCGATCTCTAGTATAAATAAAAATGAATCGCCAAATGTGTTGCTAAGTGCAAAACTCGAGAACGGCTCGACCAATTCGGCAAATTATTTTTTCCTTCATATTTTCGTTAATCCACAAGGAAGGTCCTTATGGAGAGAAAAAACGTAAAAATTGCGAGGAAAATAGTAAAATCAACACCTTTCTTTTCCCATACAAACCAGCCAATCAAAATAAAACAAAACAAAGGCGTGTTAGGATTAGCTCTGGTATGCCTTCAAGTTGATTAGACTGTATGGATATTAATCTATGCCTGCCCAAAATCATGGAGGAAGGAATAATATGGAGACGACGCAAGAGACCTTTGCCACGCATGGAAGTGAAGCAGGCCGGCGGAGGAGTGGGGGGGCATGGCCGGAGTGGTGGGGACTTGACCGCTTCCCAACAAACACGGGGAGTATGGTTGAACACCTCAAGGGGACTCTAGGATAAACGTGACGCCGCAATCTGGTGATGGATTATTATGTAACTCGATGAGACAAATAAAAAATGAAGAATAAAATTTTTTGATATCCTGCTTAGTTTTCGAGATATTCTGTCTCAAATGTGAAATGGTTTTGGTTGAAATTCAGAAGAAAAAATTATTCAAAGTCAAATTTTATGATGAAATTTTATTTAAAAAGACGAGACAAATAAAAAATAAAGAGTAAAATTTTTCGATATTTCACCTAGTTCTCGAGATATACTGTCTCAAAAGTGAGGTGTCTTGAGTTGAAATGCAGAAGAAAAATTTCGCAAAAGTCAAATTTAATGATGGATTCTTATGTAACACGACGAAAAAACTCGATAATAAGGAATAAATGTTTTCGATATCTTGCTTAGTTTGGGGGATATACAACAACCAAATTGAGGGGTTTAGGTTTGGATGCAGGCTGGACCAAAAATTAATTCTGTCAAAGCCACAATGATTACATGGTTGACATGCAGAATGGATATTTCAGTTTTATTACTACCACTTGTGGTTAGTCTGAAATGTGTCCTAGACCAGAAAAAAGTAAGAGGACCCACTCTAGGGATGAGCAACCCAGACATTTTGTAGGCTGGTACCAGAAATAAAATGTTTCCGCATAATTTATAGTTAGTATAAAGTGTATCAACAAAAAGTAAAGAGTGATACTTTACTATAATGTATGGTTGGCATCATGCGGTGTTCTTTTAAGTAACTTCAAGCAAGTGTGCTCCAATCATAAATGCGATGATGAGTCACTGTCTGAACAAGCCTATACTTTTTTCAACAAAATAACTTATCACGCTAGAAGAACTCTACTTCAACTTCTGTTTAAAAGGGCAGAGACTTTATTATTACCTTTAAAAATAAAAGAGTCATTTCACAATTGTTGCTATTACAGGAATGTACAAGGAACTTTATGAGACAGAATTTGATTCATTATTTTCCTTTACTTCACATTATTAATAATGAATTAACATGTGGTTAAAGGTAGGGACCGTGCACAAACTACACGGCCTGGTCCGGGGGGGGGGGGGGTGCTGGAAGGCTACGTTGAGCTATGTAGGGAGAGGGGGGGGGGGATTCCAAGCCAGGCCACGTAGCTATCCTTTCATAAAATTTGTCACAGTTAAAATGAGGAATGGAATTCACAACAGCATGTGAATATTTATTGGTTTAATTCTAGATGGCGATACCGCTATAGCACCTTTCTGCCGCACGCAGCTATCAAAGAATTATCCGTACCACTTTTATGACATTTTTCTTCTGGTCCAGGCTGTATTTCAACCTAACCTCAACTGCTAGGAATAATTAAAAAAAAAAGCTAGATCCCTGTACTGGTAGTAGGCCTAAAGTAGTTGTAGCAGTATCATGATCTAGAATTAAACCTATTTATTTCCCTCAGCTAATTATCTCCTTATGTAATTTATAATAGTCTGACAAGAGAAAACAGTGCAAAATGTCTTCTGGAATCAAAAGGGGAAAAAAAACCTACTTGCTAGGTGAGGGGGGGGGGGGGGAAGGGGGGTGGAGGCAAAAGCCAAGTTGGTCTACATGGGGAGGGATAGTGGTTCACAGGAGGCCAAATTGGAGCTATGTGGTTTATGCACGCTCTCTTATGTATGTATCTCAATTGATGCTATCTATAAACATTAGAAATTAAGGAAAAAAAGTCTGTTAAAAATTATTTTAATAGAATTTTATTTGCCAAAACATCTACAGCCACAAAAAAAGACTAAGGGTATTATTATTTTATTTAATTTCAATGGAGCACACGCTCCATAATATCCAAGTGTAATTAGGAAACAGTGATACAAGATTGATTGAAACAGAAAGTTATATATGTAATTTGAAAGTGTCACCATATGGCAAGATAATACTTGACAGCAGTAGGAGCACTGGATTCTTAGGTTTTCTGATTCATGTTTGAAGTATTTCTTTAATTCCTTAGTTATTGATCAAAAAATCTTAAAATATATATTAGCATATAAATTTAGTCAGGATCACTTTGAAATATTTTACAATGTATCAGATCTTTGGGGGGTGGAGGGGGGGGGGAGGAATTCAAACAATCCCACTGCCCATACACTTTAAAGCAGCTTATAAAAAAAAAAACTACTCTTGAAATGTGAAGTGAAATATGCAAACACTGGTAATTGTATACTCCTGGAAAAATTGTTAATCATGCTCCAGAACATATTATAAATTTTACATCAAGACATCATCGAATTATTGAAGAGGAAAAAGAATTACAGTTTCCTCCCAAGTCCGACCACGAATGTGACGAAAGAAATCGTAATAGTAAATTCACTGAATCACGAAGTAAAACACGCCCCTTTAAATCTCATTTTAAACACTCGTTAAAAAATAATGCTAGTCTATTATGTGCAAAATAGCAAGGTTTGCTGATTTTCTACACTACACCAAGAAAAATTTGAGAACAAAGTCATCCCATTGAGAGCTATGACTAAATATTTATAGACGTGCTGCAAAGTTTGGGTTGTCTACCGCTCACTTCAACAACGATAATTACAATTCAACTTACTTATGAAATGATATTCCAGGTTCATTCCTGTCTGGCCTATTTGTGCAACCGTACGCAACACAAGCTGGCATTTTTAAACACTTATACACAATACTAAATGAAATAATCACTGCCTCTACCACAATGTGAACACCTTAATTGTTGGGAAGCGCCATATGGTCGCTGCCGGTGCTGCCACCATGCGGGAGAGTTTAGTGCTTGCTTCACCGATTTAAGCTCACTTCTCCTCCATTTATTCCTTCCTCCATGCCCAAAATAAAGTTCAAAGGAAAAAAAAAAGGTTTGCGTGTTATCAACGAAAATAATATTACTGCCAGTCAATCAAAACAAAACAAAGGCGCTTTATGATTATCTTTGGAATTGCAAAATGATTAATCGGAAGAAATGGTTTCAAAACAACTCATTGGCATTGATAATGACAAAATCCCTGTAAACGTTTTGAGTGGCTGCATTACATTTCCTGTCAATTTTCTGGTTAAACGACCGAACTACATTCCAGAGACAAAAACACGGACATTAATTAAATAAATTTCGAAATTCAAAATGAAATTTCCGGTGAATTAAGGATATACAAATCAGTTGATTGTGCAAGATGATGACTATCCACCAGAATTTTTTAACTCACTGGATTTGCCAGGATTGCTGCTTCATAATCTTAATATATAAAAATAGACGTGTGTTCTCATATATTTCACTTTTCAACCACCACTACCAAACACAGATCACCGGTCTTTGTGTGTGGAAGTAACATGGAGTTTCCTGTCGTGCACAACGTTGGCCGAATGACGATAGCTGTGGGGATGTGGGAGATATGATGATTAAAGTTGGCCAATGCATGGCGTTTTCATATTTCGATAAAAAATTTGTGTCTTCTTATACTTCTCTTTCCTGCCACAACTACATAGCATAGACCATTGGTGTTTGTGTGTGGTAGTAGAATCGTGTCTCCTGTCGGTAGCTATGGGGGTGTGGGAGATATGGGGGTTGAAAGTGGTCGACCTGCGGCAATTTCATATTTCTGCCAAAGACACATGTGTCATGGTGTAGCACTTTTCAGCTAAAACTATCTATCGCAGATCACTGGCGTTTGTGTGTGGTAGTAACACAGAGTCGCCTTTCGATCACAACATCGGCCGAATTTCAGTAACTGTGGTAGTGTGGGAGATATGGTGGTTGAAAGTGGCCGGTCAAGGATATTTTCGTATTTCGACGAAAGACATGTGCCTCCGCAAATGTCACTTTTCTGCCAAAACTACATAACATAGAGCATTGGTGTTTGTGTATGGTAGTAGAATCGTATCTCCTGTCGTGCACTATGGTTGTTAGATGTCGGTAGCTGTCAATACAAATTCTTTACAAACACGAACGAAGTCGTGGGTAACAGCTAGTATCTAATATAAACAAAACTGATATGTATCAAATATTTCAAGAGTATAATATTTTTAGCACTTTATTTCTAAACTTATACAAAATGTCTTAGGAAATGGCAGCATACAATGATTTTTTGTTTTTTGTTCTTTACATAGAAGATGTATTTGATGGTGATAGTCATGTCACAGTAACAAACATACCCACAGTATTTTTTTTCTTCGACACTTTCGCACATCACAAATTTAATCATGCTCTCTGTAGTTATATCAGATAAAACTAGTAGAGTTTTTGAGAACTTATTAAATACTGAGTTTTCCTTATCTAATTTGAGACTTTTTCTGCTAATTCAGTTATAAGCTGTTGAAGAAAAACATAGAAACAGTCCTTTTTATCTTTCTTTCTTTTTTAATTTAGTTTGTATGTAAATATCTTTAAGGCACTGGTATATTTCATTTTTGTTTCCCCCATGCTTTGAAACAAACTTTGGAAGATTTTATGCTTCTGGATGACACGCAGGCACACTTCAGTACTGTTTACTAAGCTTCTCTGTAAACAATATTTATTTGAAGTGTTGTTGGCTGGCACATATATGGGCAGATTGTTTATTAGTATGTATATAAACAATCATATAAAATTCCTAATTGTATCACAAAATCAATCTATTGTAGATTGAACTATTTGAACACACCCTTGCCAAGGACAAATTTGCTCCCTGTTAACAGGTAAGTGAACTGTTCCCATATACGTCAGGCTAAGAGAATTGTGTATATCTACAAAAAGGTAAAAACAACCACCAGTTATTTTTTCTATGCTTGTTAGATTATATGATTATTATTATGGTAACTTATTATATGTATGGTATATAACCTATCATTGTGGTACTTTTCATTAAAATTCAAAATAGTGATTTCTTGGGAAAATATTAAGTTTAGCAGAATAAACATTATATTTTATTTTAATCCAGGACATAAGCTATTGGTGTACGTATGTTCCAATCAAATCTGTGTCTTGATTTTTGCGTTGTGTGTTCACAAGGAGACAAGAACTCCAAAATTTACAGTTGACACCAGGAACCATGCAAATTACCCACTTAGTAAAATGAACATTTCAAATCCTTCTTGGAGAATTACACAACACAGACATTCCAGCTGAATCAACATTGAGGAAGAAACGTCTTGTTATGAAAATGTTTTGCAGACAATCAGAGCTAAGATAAGCATCAATAAGATGATATATATATCAACTGATGTAAGTTATCACTAGTGTCCGGATCTTTAGGACGAGTCATAATTTTTTCCTGCCTTCTTTTTGAGCTGAAATAATCAATGATTCAATGTTTCTGATTGTTTCTAAATGTATTTTATAATGCATATTGAGGCCATTTCATAATTTTTGTCATATTACAATAATATTTATGGTCATATTTTCAGGAAAAATAAGGTAACTTTTTAATGGAAATTATAGATGGGAAGA
>JARYHS010008074.1:43700032-43753374 GCA_031002005.1 Vandiemenella viatica | reverse complement strand
CCCGTCGTAAGTTTTTTAGTGTTTCACAGTACACGTCTTGATTAATGGTCGTCCCACGTTCCATGAATTCAACCAACAACACCCCTTTGGCATCCCAAAACACCGTTGCCATCAGTTTTCTGGCAGAAAAATCTTGCAAGGCTTTTCTTGGTTTGGTAGGCGAATTTGAATGTGCCCACATCTTCGATTGTTCTTTTGTCTCAGGGTTCACGTACTTAATCCAGGTTTCGTCACCGGTCACGATTCTGTTTAACAATGGTTCTCCTTCGCCCTCATAACGTGACAGAAAGTCTAATGCAGAGGCCATTCTTTGAGTTTTGTGGTGGTCGGTAAGAATTTTGGGCACCCATCATGCACAGAACTTACGGTAACCCAATCCTGCTGTTACTATCTCGTACAAGAGAGTCTTAGAAACCTGCGGAAAAACAGTAGACAACTCCGACATTGTGAATCGTCGATTTTTACGAACGTTTGCATCAACTGTCTGAACGAGTTCGTCAGTCACCAATGATGGTCTACCACTCCTCTCTTCATCATGAACGTTTTCTCGTCCACTTTTAAATAAACGTACCCATTCACGGACAACTCCTTCACTCATAACTCTTGGTCCGTACATGGCACAAAGTTCACGATGAATAGCTGTTGCAGAATATCCTTTGGCTGTAAAAAACCTTATGACAGAACGCACTTCACATTTGGCGGGGTTTTCTATTGCAGCACACATTTTAAACTGCCACAAAAACTAAACTAGCGCAGGTACGACGTTCACTCGACCACGGCTTGATGCCGATTGACCTGCTGAGTGCGTGAATGCACAGATGGCGTCGCGACTACCCCCACCACCCGCACTGTGACCGATCGGAGGTTACTTTCTGAACGGCCCTCGTAATAATTATTTAATAAATTCACCAATACAACTGTTGTTGGATATTATTTACTTCACGGACACGTTTCGCCTCTCGTCGAGGTATCTTCAGCGTACAGTTTTTCTGTAATATGTGATTAGTTTTTAACTTTTGAATATAATTATTTTTTACATTTAAGGAAATTATTCTTATATAAGATGCATAATATGACATATCAGTTTTGAATTATCATGCAGAAGGTTTTTTTTTTTTTGAAACAACTAAACAAGAATTAATAACAATGAAGGTGGCTAAAGATGGGTTTATGAAGAGCATTATCGGTGTAGAAATTTCTGTAGCTATGTTAGAAAACTGAGGGGGAAAGGAGGTTGTTGAGACACTTATGGAGAAGAAGTTACTGAGGATTTGAAAAAGGCAAAGATTTAAGTAACTAGTTTACCGAGACGATTAGTGACAATAAATTAGAAATGGTTGGGTGTAAATGGGAGGATGAGCTTAACAACACAATTAGAAATGAGCAGTCCAAAAAAATTAGAAATTCATCCCGGGGATATAAAGAAGGAAATAAAGCTAAAAAACAAAGTGGCTGGTGTAGATAATATTACTACAGATGTCTTAAAGATAGCAGTATGTGACATTGTACCTTATCTCGAAATCAAATATATATATACATTGTGAGAGGTGGGTGCAACTGGAGACTGCCTCAAAGAAAGACCGCCAGTCGGGAAAATGGTGGAGGTAAATTCAACATCGGAAAAGTAGAGGGGCAGTGAATCCGAGTTAATACCCGAGCATAGATAAAAATGCAAACTAATCTCTGGTCGGTGGGAATATCAAAATATAATTAGAAATAAATATGAAAAAATTATAATTATAATTTTATATAACTATAATTTTTCATATTTATTTCTAATTATTATTAATTTTTATCTATGCTCGGGTATTAGCTCTGATTCACTGCCCCTCTAATTTTCTGATGTTTGAATGTTTCCCGACCGGCAGTCTTTCTGCGAGGCAGTCTCCAGCTGCACCCACCACTCACAATGTTCTCCCATTGACGAAGGGTTTATCCCGAAAATTCCTTTATTATTTATGTTTGTGTGTTCGCGCCCCACATCCATCATCTAAAGGTAAGTGGTGGCTCATTTCCCTATCCTAATTTGATTCCTTTCCGCTACTTAGCATCTTGATTTCATTGTTACTACACACACACACACACACACACACACACACACACACATTGACGCGCGTTTCCCTATATTTCACTTTTCAGTCACCAATACCTAACACAGATCACTAGTGTTCATGTGTGGAAGTAGCATGGAGTTTCCCGTCATACACAATGTTGGCAGAATGCCGATAGCTGTGGGGATGTGGGAGACATGATGATTAAAGGTGGTTGATGCAGGGCATTTTCATATTTCGACCAAAGACTTGTGTATCCTTATACAGGGTTCTTACTCTTTTAGCAAAAGAAAAATTAAGGCCCTTTTAAGGCCTTTTTAAGGCAATTTTCATATTTTTTAAGGCTATATTTAACGTATATTAAAACGTTATAAAAAATAATATGCAACTTACAGCAAAGAAATTAAAATATTCATGTTAAGATTATGATGAAATAAGCTTTAATTGAGTTTATAAATTAATAACAATAAATTTCTAATAAATTTACTTTTGTTTTCACACAATACAGTGAATATTGAAACTTTTTCCCTTTTCATATATTAAACATAAAATAAAAAAACTACTATAACCCGGAAAACTGACACAAGGGCAAAAAGAAATAGTACCACCTTAGTAATAAGAATTACTAACATATAAATACATAATTTAACTTAATTTGTTTTTATACATTATAGCACATTAGCAGTTACATCAGAGAAAGGACTGCCAAATTGTCAGCTCAATTACTTATTACATTTCAGGTATAATGTTGAATGACAAATACTCACCCTCCCCCCTTTTTTTAATGCTACATGTAAAAGAACCTTTAAAGATGAAAATTTTTCCATAGGTTTAAGAAACAGGTTAAATACAACTTTTTCAACATCTTTTGAGTTACAGCAGTAGTTCCTATTGGGTATATTTGATCAAATATTTTCTTATATGAGTAAAGTTTACTTACCAGATGAGCTACAACATGTTATAAGGGTAAACATAAAACATACTGGTAAGAGTCATTAAAATGTATGCAGGTTAAATTAAAAAAATATACACTTTTTTAAATGATTTTTTTCTTCACATTGTTTAAAAACAAAGGTCAATTCTCTTTTAAATCTTTCAATAGAGCCTTAATTTTACTTTCAACATCCTCAAATTCAGCTTTTTTAACTTTAGCGGTTCGTCGAAAACTATTGGACTGTGTGATGTACTTAACATCCCCTATAACCTCAGCTTTATCTGCTAGTTTATCAGCATTATCTTCAAGATCTTTAATTGCAGTTACTACGTGTGCCTTTTTACACTTCAAATCTTCCAAATCATTTAAAATAGATTTGCGTTTCACTCCCTGAATCCCTGTATTCTTTGCATTCTTTTTCTCTTCCAGGTACACAATATACTTTTGACGAGCCATAGCTGCATACATCCTTAACTCCTTAGTTATTAAAACTTATTTTTGCTGTTTTTGAAATGTTGACTGACTAATCTTTGAGCCACTAAAGACTCTTTTAAATTTTCAACTTCCAACTGCTCGTTCACAGAGAAGCCTCGTTCAACATCAGCTTGTCCATGTGATAACAGCAACAATATTTTTATTACTTTGTGTACTCTGTTATAATCTTCTTTGCCTAGATACTTCTCTAAAAATATATCTAATCGTGAATGCTCATCATGCGGATTAAATGAGCTGAAGTGGTTTGAAGCATTTGAGGCAACTTGTGATAAAAAAACTATGATAATGTATAAGAATTTCATCACAGTCTCCTCCTCCAATTAAATTTATTTTTGACAAGTGAATCAGAAGATATTTCATCTTTACATAACAGCTGCTACTATTTAGCGCCATCTGTCTACGATCAAGGCAAGTCATACTTCTTACAACTCTATAATTTATAGGAGATTTGTCCAGTATGTGCTTAATCATCATAAAAATGAAGTCTTTGACCTCCATTTTCATCTCGAAAACTTCTTTTTCAGACATTTTTCCGAGTTCAAAATCTTTACAGCAAATACTGCAATAGCCTTTGTATTTATCACGGGATGGAGCGAGCCAATGTTTGTAATCTTCGTTATTTAACCATAATACATTAAATGCACACTTTCCCATCGTAATTCATACAAAAAAAAAAAAAAAAAAATAGTTAACGCAAATTAAGCTGTAATATGCAATAAAACAATATATACATAAGAAACTTGTTAGAAATTGCCAAGAAATGTAAGACGCAGGCATGTACGAAGCAGAACTACATAAGAGAGGAACTGTGCAAAGACTCTACTACTTGCTTGAAATATAAGCACTTTGCTCGCACTTGGTCAAGGTCGAGCCAGAGAGAAATCTGCCGATCGTCGCGTCGCCGGGATAGTGAAATTTACTACGGCGTATCTCGGCGTTAAAAAAAATCAGGCTTTTTCAAAGATTTTAAGGCTTTTCAGGAAATTTTAGGGCCTTTTAAGGGCCCTTAAAAATTAAAATGAAAATTAAGGCCTTCTTAAGGCTTTTTAAGGCCCGTAAGAACCCTGTTATATTTCTCTTTCCTGCCACAACTACATAGGATATACTATTGATGTTTGTGTGTGGTAATAACATCGAATCTCCCATCGTGCACTATGGTGGTTAGATGTTGGTAGCTATGAAGGTGTGGGAAATATGGTGGTTGAAAGTGGTCGACCTGTGCCACTTTCATATTTCCACCAAAGACGTATGTGCCATGGTGTATCACTTTCCAGCCAAAACTATTTAGCGCAGATCACTAGTGTTGGTGTGTGGTAGAAGCACAGAGTCACCCGTCGATCACAACATTGGCCGAATTTCTGTAACTGTGCGAGTGTGGGTTGAAAGTGGTCGATCAAGGAAATTTTCATATTTCGACCAAAGGCATGTGTGTCCATATATTTCACTTTGCTGCAACAACTGCATAGCACAGATCAATAGTGTTTGTGTGTGGCAGTAGCATCAAATCTCTCATCGTTCACTATGGTGGTTAGATGTCGGTAGCTATGGGGGTGTGGGAGATATGTTGGTTGAAAGTGGTCGACCTGTGGCCCTTTTTTTATTTCTACCAAAAGACATATGTGTCCCGGTGTATCACTTTTCAGCCAAAAATATGTAGCGCAGATCACTGGTGTTTGTGTGTGGTAGTAGCACAGAGTCACCCATCGATCACAACGTTTGCCGAATTTCGGTGGATATGAGATGTTTGTTGTTTGTGTGTGGTGTTGGCCTCAAGTCTCCCATTGTGCACTATGGTGGTTACATGTAGGTAGCTCTCAATCCAAATTCTTTACAAACACGAACGAAGTTTGTGGGCACCAGCTAGTATTATTTGCCGGTGCTTAAAAAAAGGATGAGAAGTAGAGTTCAAAATTATAGGCCAATCAGTTTAACATCAGTGGTAGGTAGGTAAATTAGTGGGGAAATTGATCATCAGAAATATATCTGAGGAACGTAAGTGTTTTTTCCATTCGGCAACCTGACTTTAGGCAAGGATATCTGCAAGATATTTTGGATGAAATGGACAAGGGACATCAAATTGATAGTGTTGTACTAGACCTTTCAATGTGAGCCATAAAATAGTGGTAAATAAGGTAAAAACTATTGGAAATGGATGAGAAAGTGATTTGCTGGCTAGAAGTATTTTTAAAAGGCTAGTTTAGAAAATGCAGTATCAAAAGAAGTGGAAGTAAAAATGATAGGCACAGGGTAGCATATTGGGACCATTGCTACTCATTATTCTAATGAATGATTGTGCTGATGGTTTACTATCAGAAGTTAGATTGTTTGCAGAAGACATAATGCTATATAAAAGGATTAAGACAGAGGACTGAACAGCTGCAGGGTGATCTGGACAGAATATCTCTGTGGGTCAGTAAACATGGAATGAAATTAAATGCAAAGAGTCAGCTTATTAGATACACAGATAAAAAAAGTAAAGGTTGATTATGCTAAGGTGGTGAAAGAATTGCGTGTTGAAATGTAAATATCTTTCCATAACATTATATAACAAGCTCAACTGGGCAGGACACAATGGACAGATAGTAGGACAAAGTTTCAAAATCCTTCACTTGTCGGAGAATGAGGGGATGTAAGAGAGAAGTAAAGGAATTGGGTTACAAAACCATTGCTTAAATATGGTGCCTTAGTATGGGACCCACATTTTGAATATCAAATACAAGAGATGGAGAGGGTGCAAAGAAGGGCCACTAGATCTGTCTCTGGAAATTACAGCATGACACAATAAGTAGCTGATATGATAAAAGAGCCGGAATGGGAGTCATTGGAAGACAGGAGGAGGGTGAAGAGTGTGAGGGAAGTGTAGAAGGAGTGGAAAGATATCGATGTAAGAATTAAAATTAATGCATGGATAGGAATAGATGACCATGACCACAAGCTGGCACTCGATTTCAGGCACAATGGGGTGGGGACGTTTTTTTTTTTTTTCATAGAAAAGGCAATCGGGGATTGGAATAAGTTACTAGGAGAATTGGCGAATAATTTACCAAAAATGTTGAAACAATTTAAAGCTGAAATTTGTAGAGGGCAAAACTAGGTGGGTACAGGAAAGGGGAAAATGGGCGTGTAAGGAAATTGCCACCAGAAAGTGCGCTCCATCGCAATAAGCATAATAAAATTGTAGAATTTATGTTAAACTAGAAACTTCAATTGTGTGGACTAAGAATTTTATTGCTAGAGTTGGTTATAAAAAGGTGTAAAAGGTGTCCCATATGGGATGTAGTTGGTATATCACAGTGAAGCTTTTTTAAGGATACCTCAGCTTCTTTCAGTGTCTGTCCTTGGTATTTATTGATAGTTCTCACACAGCACATATACACATCCATAGTATAAAAAAATTTGTCTGTACATGAAATTTATGAACAAATCGTACACAAACTGACTAAGATAAACAATGCCTAAGCAACTGCTGTAACATTACAGACTTAAATACGCTGTCTGCCACCATTTGGTTAGTTTTCAAAATTTACTTACAAAATGTTAGGATCCTTTTTTTTTTTTTTTTTAGGGATAATGTGTCTTTCCTAATGATATATGGTATTTACTTATCAAATTTCATCCAAATGGGTTTAGTTGTAAAAATGTAACAAAGAGAGAGAGGGAGAGTTAGTTCTGTGTTTATATTATTAGTGTCAACAACTACATTACAAAACAAAATTGTTGGAATTTATGTTAATTGTAGACATTAATATACTTTGCTAGTAGAAGGAAAAAGCAACCAAATTACTAAGCACACTAAGTCATGGGGCTGCAAAGCAAGGGAAAATGCTAGTTTGAAATAAGACAGATATCACCAGAAGATGGCAAAAGAGTTTCATATTGCTGAAATATTGTGTGAAAACACCTTGATTACTTGGCTAGTCTCCCGAGAAGACACTGTCAATTCTCAATGCCAAGAAAAAACTTCATTTTTATATAAGACAGACGTTATATTACAAACAAATGTTCTGTAAATACAGTAGTCAGTTATCAACTAGGATACTTTTTACATGCTTATGACGAAATGTAAAACTCTGAAGTTTGGAATTTTTTTTGCCTGAACACAACCACACAAAAATTAATAGATTTAAGCAATACTATAGATAATTACATCTTATGGTATATCATCAGGGACCAAAACCATAAATTTTGTCTGTCTCTGCTCTTATCATGCAAATACTAACAGATTTCAAAGAAACTGCACATAATGATACTATATGTCATCAATTAACAAATGGGATACTTTTTCTTCAGATAAGTTGCATAATCAATGTCAGAACCAAAGTTTTTGTGTGTCTGTGCACAGATCGGGCGAAAACTTGAGTTCAGATTTCAATAAAATTACTCTTGGTGGTAACTTGGATTCGGATCCTTGACCTAAAAAGGGAGAAACATGCAGGCAAATATGACCTTAAAAATGGGTAAATATTACCTGAAAGATAAAAAAAAATATGACCAAACATTAAATTTACTATACATTAAAACATGTTCAATTGTACATCATTTATTTTATGTAGTAGCGTTTCTTTCATGTAGCCAGCATAATTGCTTCCATGCACTTGCTGTACCAGTGGGAAATTAAATTTTTTCAACAATTATTTTCTTGATTCTGTAAAAGGATAGATTACTAGATTTAACTTTTAAAAATGGTAATTTATAATAAATGTGTTGCAAATTAGTGTACCCACAATTTTTTATTCTATTTCTATTAGAGTATATCACCATATGCATCTTCAAGTTCTTGAAGAGTAATTTTCTCCTGTTGTCACTTAAAACTGTCTTGCACTGTGAGAAGCTTCGTTCAACATAGCAAGATATCACAGGGGTGTACTTAAATAGTCAGGTCATTGTGGGTTGTCTTTAGTCAAAACAGATTCCGATCACGTAAAATTTCACTAATTTTACAAATTGTTTTTTGTCCAGTATTCCCATGCAACACTTTATCAAGTTTGTTTTTTTGTAAACTAGCCACACTGTCCCCTGCTTGGCCTATCTCGGTTTCCACACTTTTAACGACCCCCAAACTTTCATGCAGTTCTAGACAAATTACTTCAAGATGCGAAATTGCAGTTGTAATGTCTGAAAAACTCTACTTTATGTAACACAAATTGCTGGAAAAGAGTTCTTAGACAATTTTTATGGAAGATACTTCACTGCTATCAAAATTAGAAACTATTTTCTTTATATTTTCATAATATTTGCAATAATAGCTAACTGCATCGAGCCATGTGCCCCAACGAATAAGTATTGGTTGGGGTGGAAAAGGGATGGAAGGTGCGTCTTCTTTAAATTTTGCCACTCTCACTGGAGCTTGGCTAAAATCTATTTACGTTTGATATTAATCTATCAACATCAGGGAAATTTAGTCTTACTTCCTCGGCCACAAATAGTAAGACATATTTTCTCTTAACTTCACTGTTCCATAACAGTTTCATAGCGTTGTCGAAACAGATGCAATTGTAGAGTGGTTTACTGATTCAAGAACTTCATAGTCCATCACCCGGTCTGCCAGCAAGTAGGGTTACAAAGATGTTTACATCCTTCATCCACTGATACTCAGATCTTATTTATGCATATCTTAGTTCTGATTATCTACAAGACATTTTCATAACAAGACGTTTCTTCCTCAATGTTGATTCGGCTGGAATTTTCTGTGTTGTGTAATTCTCCAAGAAGGATTTGAAAAGTTCATTGTTCATTTTACTAAGTGGGATGTTGACTGATACTATCATTTCACAGAGTTTTTTCCACAAAAAAGTGACAATTTGGAAGATGAGGACGCTTTAGATGTATCCTTTCACATAATTTACAAAAAAAGAACACTTTCGTCTGTACTAAAATGCCCCTCTCCAAATTCCTTTATGTAACTCCGTAACTTAGCACTTCCAAAAAAATTTGTTTTCAGAATTGCGGTACTCACTGCAGATTTAACACTGACTGAAGATTATTTTCAAAAGTATTGCTGACAGTGTGAGAGTGACCACAGGCTTTGCGCTTGTCTCGACTCAGAGTCTGGTATGCGGAGAATGTCTGACCTTGATAGAGAGGGATTTCCTGTTAAGCAGCGGTCTGTCCGTACTGTGGACCATAGGAAGGCAACTGATTCCTCTCAACTCATCGGTGGGTCCCTGTACTGTACTCAACTCCAGCGTTACTGTTGCAAGTGAGACATTGATTGATGCGGCTCGACACAGGCATGCTGCTGCTGCATTGTCGAAATTAAAAAGGAACATTAACGTTTAGAGTGTGACAATAATTTATAACTTTAATTCTTGACTGGTGAATTCTGACCAATTCAGTGACAATTAGGTTTGTTTCTTTCTACAATGTATAACAGGAGTACATTTCTTCCCATCTATAATTTCCATTAAAAAGTTACCCGATTTTTCCTGAAAATATGACCATAAATATTATTGTAATATGACAAAAATTATGAAATGGCCTGAATATGCATTATAAAATACATTTAGAAACAATCAGAAACGTTGAATCATTGATTATTTCAGCTCAAAAAGAAGGCAGGAAAAAATTATGACTTGTCCTAAAGATCCGGACACGTCATCAGTTGATATATACCGAATGTTACAAAAAAATGTATACACACTTTTAAAGGTCATAGAGAGTTCGTTTTCACGCTTGAGAGGATGAAATTTGGTACAAACGTAGTGTGATGTTTGCTCAATAGGTGGCAGCAAGCTAGGGCCGTGACGCGGGCAGCGGTGCTTAACTGATATCAACATGGCGGAAGTACGGTTGAACTTTGAAGAGCGTAAGCAATTGTTGAAGTGGTACTGGAAATTTGAGAATGTGGCTGCTGTCCAGAGACAGTGGAGACGTGAGTTTGGTACAGATCCACCTACACGGTTAACAATTACCCGTATATGTGACAAATTCGAGATGCATGGAACAGTGTGTGATGTACACAAAGGCCAATCAGGGCGACCTCGCACAGCTACGAGTGACGAGTCCTCGGCTGCGGTGCTGTAACACTTTCAGCAGTCGCCACAAAAATCTACAAGGCAATTGTGCGCGTGAGAGTGGTGTAAGTCATGTCAGCGTGCTACGCATTCTGAAGAAAGGCAAGTTTAAAGTGTACATTCCCAGACTGGTGCAACAGTTAAACGACGACGACTCAGATCGTAGGTTACAATTTTGTGAATGGTTTCGGGACATGGTTAACAATGTTCCGGGATTTGTGGGGAATGTGGTTTGGTCAGATGAAGCACAGTTCAACAGACACAATTGTGTGTACTGGGCTGACAATAATCCTCACATCACAGTGGAAACGGCTGTGAATTTGCCTGGTGTAAATGTGTGGTGCGGATTGACTCGTAGGGGACTCATTGGTCCTTTCCGTTATGAAGGTACTTTAACCGGTGAACTTTATCTGAGAATGCTTAACGATTCAATTTTACCTGCTATTCATGAACTGTACGGTAATGAGAGGATTTATTATCAACAAGATGGCGCCCCTGCGCACTACCATAGGGATGTAAGAGCATACCTTGATCTACATTTTCCAGAGAATTGGATAGGACGCAGGGGTCCAATCGAGTTTCCTGCACGTTCTCCAGATCTAACACCGTTGGACTTTTACTTATGGGGATCAGTGAAAGACCAGGTGTACAGAAGAAAACCAGATAACCTGAACGAACTTTGGGATGAGATTAGAACAGTGTGTGCAGATATCCCACTGGAAACTTTAGCGGTAGTTACCGAATCAGTCGCAACCCGTGTTCAGAAATGCATTGATGCAGAAGGCCATCACTTTGAACACTTAACATAAACATTTACCCCAGAAAGTATATTGGAAACTTCAAACAGACTTATAATCTTACTTTCAGGCTAATAAACATTTTGTATGAAAACGTTTCCACATGTTTTTTCTTCTCCTGAAGTGTGTATACATTTTTCTGTAACACTCGGTATAATATCTTATTGATGCTTATCTTAGCTCTGTTTGTCTGCAAAACATTTTCATAACAAGACGTTTCTTCCTCAATGTTGATTCACCTGGAATGTCTGTGTTGTGTAATTCTCCAAGAAGGATTTGAAATGTTCATTTTACTAAGTGGGTAAGTTGTATGGTTCCTGGTGTCAACTGTAAATTTTGAAGTTCTTGTCTCCTTGTGAATACACAACACAAAAATCAAGACACAGATTTGATTGCAACATACATACACCAATAGCTTATGTCCTGGATTAAAATAAAGGATAATGTTTATTCTGCTAAACTTAATATTTTCCCAAGAAATCACTATTTTGAATTTTAATGAAAAGTACCACAATGATATGTTATATACCATACATATAATAAGTTACCATAATAATAATCATATAATCTAACAAGCATAGAAAAAATAACTGGTGGTTGTTTTTACCTTTTTGTAGATATACACAATTCTCTTAGCCTGATGTATATGGGGACAGTTCACTTACCTGTTAACAGGGAGCAAATTTGTCCTTGGCTAGGGTATGTTCAAATAGTTCAATCTACAATAGATTGATTTTGTGATACAATTAGGAATTTTATATGATTGTTTATATACATACTAATGAACAATCTGCCCATATGTGTGCCAGCCAACAACACTTCAAATAAATATTGTTTACAGAGAAGCTTAGTAAACAGTACTGAAGTGTGCCTGCGGGTCATCCAGAAGCATAAAATCTTCCAAAGTTTGTTTCAAAGCATGGAGGAAACAAAAACCAGTGCCTTAAAGATATTTACATACAAACTAAATTCAAAAAGAAAGAAAGATAAAAAGGCCTGTTTCTATGTTTTTCTTCAACAGCTTATAACTGAATTAGCAGAAAAAGTCTCAAATTAGATAAGGAAAACTCAGTATTTAATAAGTTCTCAAAAACTCTACTAGTTTTATCTGATATAACTACAGAGAGCATGATTAAATTTGTGATGTGCGAAAGTGTCAAAAAAAAAAAATACTGTGGGTATGTTTGTTACTGTGACAGGGCTTTCATAACTTGCAAATAACATGACTGTCGCCATCAAATACATCTTCTATGTAAAGAACAAAAAACAAAAAATCATTGTATGCTGCCATTTCCTAAGACATTTTGTATAAGTTTAGAAATAAAGTGCTAAAAATATTATACTCTTGAAATATTTGATACATATCAGTTTTGTTTATATTATCTATACAATATAATGTGTTGTATTAATCATATTAAAATAAATGAAAGTTAATTCTGAAGACTTGGAACATTGCTGATTATGTAAGGTATTGGACAAGAAGGAAGAAAACAACGGTTTACTAAAAAATATCAAAACACAAAGATAAATGACCAAAATCAGATTGTCACTACATATAAACACCCACGCACCAAAAAAAAAAAAAAAAAAACCCTTATGAGAGGGATATGCCCGTTTTTTAATATATATACACATTTATTAAAAATATTTTTTTTTTTAGCAAAATAGGATTTATTTTTAGTATAAATTGTGGATGACAACATGAAAACAGCATCTTTCAATCAGTGAGCAAGTTTTGGATTGAATTGGCTAACTTCTTAGTTAATGCATAAATACATTTCACCACTTTTAAACTGTCAGATTCGTTCTTTAGCAAATATAAACCACAACAAAAAACAGTATATGGGAGGCATATAGTCCTTATCACACTATATTGCTGAACTGTTTTACACACTATCATCACCATTTACCACCTTTCTTTTTCTTCTTTTGTTGTACTTTACGCTGTTGCTGCCGTGGACCCGCACTTTCTGGTGCCGGACTGCTATGCGGATTTGGTGATGGTTTTAGCTGCTGGCTTGGCATTTTTGTAATATCGCTAAATGAACAAAATACAAATTAAAAAACTATAGTATAAACATTCAGCATGTTTATATGTCACTAAATGATCTAGACAACAATTATTCCATTGTAAAAAGTGTGTGCCTTACTATGAACACACACTTCTTAACTCCCCCAGTGCCGGATCTAGGGGGGCATTTGCCCTGGGCGACAATTTCAGGGGGGCGGCAAAATCATGTTTGAAGGAGCGGTAAACGTCAAATTCGTGTGGTGGTGACCTTTTTTTTGGGCTCTACTGCCCCAAGTGGAAACCATCAGGGGGCGGCAAAATCAAAGAATAGCTCTGTACCGCCCCGGGTGGCAAGATTCATGTTTGAAGGGGCGGCAATCTCAAGTTTTTTCCCCGACTCGGAAAATTTGTAGATCCGACACTGAACTCCCCCCTCACCTCTCCTAAATAGTCTGTTAAACAAACAGTCTTTCCAAATACATTTTTTAAGTGTTATTTTGAATAATAGAGAATAAGAAGATTTATCCACTTAATTTGTTGAACAATGGCAACATTATGCTATATGGTTTATAACATTGTTTCTTAACCTTTTTCAACATGAGAACCACTAGTTTATATGGGCCTTATTTTATTCTAGTGTATATATTATTAACAAACTCTCAATTGTTACCAACAAGTACCGTGGTCCCTTAAGTTTTATACCTACAATAAAGCCCTCATAAAATGGTCATTAACTTAATCATTAAAGAAATGTCGCTCTCTGATGCCAACTGATATATTTTTTTATATTACAGTAACAATGGTCATATTCTGGAAATACCAGATTTTTGCCTGGTCGTTGGAATGTTCATGGTTTTTACAAAGTTTGATTTATAAGTTTTTGGCCTGTACTCATACATTAAATTTTTAATATGCTGCTTGCAAACCACCTGTCCTGTCCTAGCACACCATAATGTGGTCCGCGAACTACAGGTTGAGAAACACTGGTTCATACAATGACTGATTTGATCCTTGCTGGAACTGTTGACTTTTCATTTTACAGAAATAAAGCAACTACCTTATCCCTCCCTGCCAGTACTGTCACTGGAAGGATATTGAGAAGTTTGCTATCAAGAATAATGAGCAAATGGCAGTAAAATATGTGGGCCAATTACCAGATCTCTTTTACTCCTGAATGGAAAAACGTGCATTCAAATAAAAGCTAACACAAAATAGTTAACTTCAAAGTAATTCCAGTGTCAGAGAATTACTTGATATACCTTAAATTTTGGTTGAAAGTGTTTAGTTGGTAAATCTAGACAGTAGACTTTCGAGTATATTCTCATACTCTATCCAATATTTTTAAATTATATGAAAGTATAAACGCCCAGCTGAATATCAGAGGAGGCAAAAAACCAGTGTCTGTTGCATTTCTATTATCAATATTTACACGGCCATTGTTAAAGGCAATGAAAACATTATATTTAAGTACTCCAAAACGATAATCATAGAGGAAAAACTGTTAAATGTACTGAAGATGAAAATAATTAACCCACCTTCCACACACAAACACAAAGATTCTGTAGACAACTTTCCAATCATTAGCAGAAATAATAAAGCTTGAAAAACAAGAATGGCAGATTTGGTATTGGTTCTATCAAATATTTTGTGTTTCAGCATAAATCATAATTACAAAGAGATAAATAGCTTTTTCAAATATAGGATCATGCCTCTTGATAGTCAATGTGTACTGACACATTCAACATGTTTTAATGTTCCCACAAGAGACAAAAAATGCTTTCACTTTTTTCACATTGAATCAACCTGATAAAAACCTTATCCAATAGCTTGCTAGCTTCTCACCTACTGACACTGTAAAATTCATCCCCTCCCCTTCCTCTCATCACCTTTCTCATTCCCGAGAAAAATTTCAAGTCTTGACTAGGCAAGGAGCATTATAAGGTTAAATAACCAAGTGATAAATGTCTGCAACTTACTACATGTCACTTGCTGAAGTAGAAGCTCCTTGAGTTCCCTTGCCAATATCCTTGTTGCGTCGGTCCTTTTTCTTGCGGTAGCCAGTTCTTTCATGTCGAGGCAGCCACCTTTCAGGGTCTGGTGACACATTAGGGTCATAATTCTTTGGGAGTCTGGGTTTCCTCTTTCGTTTGGATTTCTTCTTTTGCAATAGTTCTTCTTGCGACATGCTAAAACAAGCACAATTTCATGCTTAAGTTTGCCAATGGTATGTGCAAGCCACAAAACCCTTTCTGCTGAGTATCTAGCACCAGTGAAGCAAATGCAAAGACAAAGGCCATAATAGTCATCAGAAATAGAACTACTGATTATTCAGTGTTTATTTTGCTAACTGTTCTACTGTTTGTTAGTTATGTTGAACAAAATGCTTATTTATAGCATAAAAAATTATTACATACTCTGGTTTGGGTGAAGGTTCCACTTTAGCTGCTGCCTTTTTGATAACTTTACTACCCATCATCCAATTTGATGTTTCCAATGCATCCACATCCGCTCTATTTGTAAAATCTAGAGGAGGCAATTGTTTGCTTAGTGCTTGTGCCTTGGTTGGGTCAAACTGTAAACATTCAATAATGCAACATAAATTCAAGACAGAAGTTGTTCTGACAAATATGGTGCATATTTTTTCATACACAGTTTCTCAGAACTTTATAAATATATTTGTACATTTTATCAAAATGTTGGTGGAAATTATAACTCTAATGTTATTAAATATCATTGTGTAATAATTTCATACAGAGTAACTCAAAACCTTGAGAAATTTTTTAGTTATCGTTGAGACTAACATGCAAGGGCTGTGTTCAGAGGATATTCCATTAAATTTGTGATCAAATACATTTTGAATATTGTTCAGTTTAATCTTCTAACTGTCAATGACATTTAGAAGAGCTTGTGAACTTTTATTTACATATGATGAACACTGATAACGAATCATGATAGTAAAATTCACGAATCCATACATCAATGTTTTGCGTTAATTTCAATCACCAAAAGAAATTCATTGATGCGATTAGAAACAAGTTCCTCTGGAAAATATAAAGCAATTATTTTAACACATCTTACTTTAGCAGCACGAGTAGAGCACAGATAAGGATTGTAATTTTTTTTTTTTTTTTTTTTTTTTTTTGCCAAAGGACAGGTTTATATCAAAAGTTATAGTGTCATTGGTGCTTAGAGCAAGAAATTTTCTACCTGTTGTACTACTTTGGTAATAAAATGACAGATAACGTTAAGTTGGTTTTTCAATTTTTAGACCTAAAACATAATAAATACCTAACCAAGAATTTTCGTGGCTTGGACTGTCACTTAATGGTCTAGGTTCCAGGTATAGACTGTGTGTCTATGGCCATTCATTCTGATTGAACCCTGCTTGGTGGTGAGGACTATCTAAGAATTAGTGTACAAAAGACAGGTTAGTTGGTATATGAGATGGGTCGTGGTGTATGTAGCATACCCAATGATGGAAAGGATTCCTTTGTAGCCAAATCAGAATAGGTCATGGTAACTGGATGTATGTTTCACCTTTGCAGTGAGGCCTGTTGCATGGAACGAATCCCTGTGGTGGTTTAGAAGAATCTGAAGCTGAGCATTTGTAGACTGAGATGTTCTTGAGATTGGAATGTCTGCTGAAGCAAGCTTATGGAGCAGAGTTTTTTTTTTTTTTTTTTTTTTTTTTTTTTTTTTTTTTTTTTTGAGAGAGAGAGAGAGAGAAAGGTGTGCATCACAGAAAAGAACATAGGAAATCATTAACTTAATCCTTTGGCAAGGTTAATTTTCTGCAGGCCCCATTCTTCCCCAAATCCTTCCTGCTCCTACCAGAACCTGTTTCAAAAGCTGTCCTCACAGTGCACAAACATGGTCTGCCCTGTACCAAAAAACAGTTGCAAAATCCCATTCAATACACCCAGCTGCAAGATGTGCAACATACACCCTGCTACAACCCCATCATAGGATATGCCACCTGTGAAACCTCTTGTGTAATATAAGTTAACCTGCAACCATTGACAGTTTTCCTACATAGGTTTGACCACCAACCCTTCAGGAAAAAGATTTAGGAAGAAAATATGAGAACATCCCAAAAGAAGTGTAAAAATGAATGAGGAAGTTTGAAAAAGCTATTCCCATGCCACAGTGTTCACAGAGCCAACTAATTATCAGAAGCAGAAATGTGTGTATATGGAGCAAAATATTACTTCAACCAAAAGAAGAGTGACAGAAGGTGGAATACAACGGAGAATAAGAGGAGCAAGAGGAGAATTAAATAGAACAGAAGATACAAACCAAAGGACAAAGACAGTGGTATGAGAGAAATGGTACAGAGAGGATTAGCGATCAAAATTGGAGCCATGGGGTAAGTACGCAAGTGACATGGCAACACGAGAAAACTGGTAACAATGGAATCAGCTGATTTGGAGGGATTCGTGGATGAAGTTGAAGCTCTGGCAATAAGCCAAGAATGTAGGAGGATGCAAAATGGAAGGAGGGATGAATGAATAAAAAGAGAACAGGTCACAGCGAGAAAGGAAACAGCAATGAACTTATCAGTAGATGTTAATGAAGGAAATGATGTAACTGCTTTGAAAAATAATGGGAATACTAATTCAGAAGAAAGAAATGAGAAGGGGTGTGTGATGAAAGGAGAGAAGAGGTGGACTGCAGGGTTATCCAAGTTCGAGAGGCATGCTCACAGTATTTGGGGACTTTTTTTTTTGTCTTTATGCCTCATTAATATCGAGTTCGTTAGAGGTGGAATAGGAACAGATAGGAATTCTACCATTGCCTTTTACAGAAAGCATCCCGGCATTTGCCTGTAGTGATTTGGGGAAATCCCGGACACCACATCCTCCTGAATGCAAAGCCAGAGCGTTACCACTCACCCACCATGCTCACTCAGTATTGGGAGACAGAATTGTAGGAAGAAGGAAGGATGAAACAAATGAAAAAATGTTAATACAAGAAGTGTTAGGTCCAAGTGAGCCTTCGAGGTGGTGGAAACACATGCTGTAAATAGAAGAAGATAAAAACTAAGGATGAAGAGGAGCAAGATGTGAGGACTTACTTGATGAGAAATGAAGATAATCAAGAAAAAGAAGAAGAAATTTCAACAATGGGAAAGGTGAAAAAAAAGTTAGATGTGTACAATGAGGGAAAAAATGTAATCCAGTATAAAGGAAATACTAAATAGAGGAGTTATATCTATATTCTGTAGCAAGGGAAGTACCGAGGTTTAAGAAATGCATCTGATTTAAAGCTGTACAAAGAACTTGTAAAATTAATGAAAGTTGTTAGTGTTTTTAATATCAAGTATGAGAATTGTACATATTTCCATCTAGTGTATCTGTGTACTCATGTATGTTAAATTTTAGCTCGTAAAATTACATGGGCAATTTTGGCAACAAACTGACTCAGGGAAATGTGTGGCAATGTGGATACCTCCCCTTAAAATATATTAATATTTTTTAATGCCTGTATAGTGAACATTTCTGTTTGAGGTATAGAGCTAGGACACCAAAGATAGTTTGACAGTGCCTGCTTGGGAGACGGAGGATCTTTGGGAACAACAATGGAGCAAGAGGATTATGAGAATAGAAAAATTGAGAAGGAAAGAAGATATTTGAGTTTAGTTTGAACATAGTGTTCATGTCAGTTTAAGGAGATGGAATCCACACCAAATAATCCAGTTATATATAAAAGAAAATTTGTATTAAATTCTCGTAAAGTATTCATAAATGCAGAATACTATAAATCATCATTCAGCAAACAAAAGTTGATATTCCCACAAAGTCTCCCTTCTTATCAGATTTAATACCAATCAAAATTCACAGAAACTTACAGAGCCTCATTTGAATTTCTGGCTGTAAAATTTATAGGAGAGGGTGGATGTCAGAAATTACTCAACAAATATATGTTGTGACATTTAATACTTGATAAGTAAGTTGTGTATGAAAGAAGATCATCAAAATCATCACTAAACATGGCAAATTTAATAGCAAGTACGCTGTGTGGAAATGTTGCCTAGCTTGTTTCGACATCAACACAATGAAAGGAATTTAAGAATCTTTGGAGTTGGATATTTTATCTATGTAAACAAGGTTTACCACACTGCAATGTAATTGGAGGACACTGTGAAAATTTTAAAGGAGGACCTTGTCAGAATAAGTGCAGTGAGTCATCAAAAATAAATTGTGAAACCATGAAGTATGTGTACCAAGATTATGTCAGACTGTCAACATCTGGAGGTGGAGAAACAAAGAAGTAGAAGCTCCTAGATGAAGATAGAAATGTCAACTTCTGGAAGAAATGATTTTGTAGTAGAAAAGGCCTACACACAAAGAAATATATCCAGAAACAAGAGTTGACAAGAAGTCCCAACAAGAAGCTCTGTATCTAAGGAGTCTAGATAAGAAAGAAGCCTGGACAGGTAGTATTCTGGACTGGAAGAAAGTGGAGACAAGAATATAAACAAACATAAATGGTAAACAGTTAGTAGCACCATAAACCAACTGAACATTGTGTGCATTGTTTGGAAATGACAATGAAGCAAAGTTGTCCTGTGATAGTGTTGCTTTGAAATACATTATTTATTATTTTGCCACATATAGTCAATGCTCTATTTCTGGAATAACTCGCACAAAATGGGATGTATTCTTATGGTAAAGGAATAATAAACTAGTTAAACAAAGCAACTATAAGCTAATTTCAAAATTTCTTTCACTATACTATTTTAGGTCAAATTTTACATTTTAATAAACTCTTAGATATGTGTTCAAGATGACTGATAGTGCCTTGGTCTGCTTGATAGAACACATCATGAAATAACAGCAACAAACACAGCAGAATTGAAGTTTCTGCTCTCGTGATTTAACATGCACTATAGTCTAAGACACCAAATTAGTCCTGCCAAGGTCACGCAGTCTTGCCTCCATCCCCTGCCCACACTACCCCCCTTGCCTTCGGTTGAGACAGTGGGGTTGACAAATGTTTCTCCACTGCCAGTCGGTTCGTACTTTTCGCTGCTGTCAGTTTTTTTCACTAATGTCAAGATTAATTGGTTCGTCTTTATGATGAGTGACGTTGCGGAACAGAATCCTGCATGCAGTGCGCTACTAGAAAGAAGTAAATTCAGTGTTCGTGCAGGCCGTCCAGATAGAGTCCAGTAAAGTTATCGTGGCAAATGTTTTCAAGTTTTTTTAGGAACTTTTCCCACAACGAAGAAGCCAGAAGAAACATTAACTTTGCCCAAGTTCAAGCATTGATAGCAGAGGCTTGTGATATTCCGAGAAGTCAGTACAACGTATCACCGGTATTTTAAGTTCGCCAGAAACTGAAGGTATGATCTCTGTTTTTGAATCATCATGAAAGAAGTATAGATGGGAGGACAAGTGCACTGAACCTGATGATTTTAATAAAGAAGTAGTTGGCAGGACTGTTTTAGAGTACTACAACAGAGGAAAATACCCATTGGCTATGAAAATATGGTCCGATCTCTGCCGTAAAATGACCTATTCAGGCTCAAAAAGATCCGTTCTTCGTATTCTGGAAAGTCTTGGATTTAAATTTAGGGAGTTCATTTTTATGCGTATTTTGTCATATAATTCTCTGTTACGACAATGTTTCTTAAATGTGCTTCAATTTGAATATTTTGAGAAGATACAGGAACTACAATTGTCTCGCTCGTGGTAAGAGACGGAAGCCGTCAGCCAGTGTTGGACGCGACTGCAGCATGACAACATTTGCACAGATAAATTATTAAATAAACCAGAAGGATTCGTTTAAAGATGCTGTTGTGTTTTCTATAATTAATTTCAATATTCTCTCACAAACTTTCTTGCTGGAAGTTATTGCATGAACAAATAGAATGGAAGTTAGTCAGAAACAACCTTTTACATCACACAATAGGAACAAACAAGCGATTTATATAACCTTTTAATTTTTTCATAACATTCTTTGCTACATAATGAATATAATATATTCTTTATTAATCTCTTAACTTTCGGGAAGTCGCATAATTTTTTCAGCTTTTTTTTTATCATTGGTTTAGATTTTTTGGTTGGTTGAAGTGAAGAAAGTAATTTCATTCGTAACTATTATGAGAACTAGTTTATTTTTTTAATAAATAGTCATGTAAATATTTCAAATTAAAAAAATATCACATTGTTCCACAAATTCAGTATTTTTTTTTAAATTTTTCCACACATATTGCTGAAAGTTGATTTTTCTGAGGATTTACAACATTGTATGGAGACGCTCTGACCTTCGCAGGTCTACTTATGTGCCGGCTACTATAGTAAACTTCAATAATGGTTACCTGTGCATAGGCTACCACCAGCTGTGCCAGAGTCTTCTTGTCTCCTGGATTCAGCCTGAGTAGCTCCTCCAAACTCTTGGCAGCCACCTCTGGTTCTCCTCCTCGAAGATGAAACTCGGCTGCTTGTCTCCATAATGTACCGAGATCACCTGTGCTGACCTAATTAATATACAAACAATGTACAAATTATGTGGCAAGTAGTATATATATTAAAAGGTCCTTAATTCTGAAAACAAAACTCAATTCATTAAGATATATGAGGTGAAAAATTTAAAATTATAGATGATATGAATTATTTTTAAATTTTATGATTAAAACAGATTACAGACAATTAAGCTTACTGTTCACTTACTGAACTTAAAAATGGTTATATGTGCTGTTGTGTTTAAATGTCAGCTGATCCAACAGACAAAAAAACTTTGAAAGCAAATTTATCAACTAAATGTTGTTACCTACCTCTCAGTCAGATAATAGTGTCCACATTTTGTTCTAATGTTGTATAAACACAAAGATTTAATAGATATTAATGTGCAACTGACTCTGATCAATAACAGCACAAGCATCTCTTATAGTAATTTTTCTTTGTAGGTAAGCTAGTCGCAGATTGGAATAAATTACCAAGAATGTAGTGAAGGCTGGTGAATAATTTAACAAAAATGCTGAATGAATTTAAAATCTGCTATGGACAAGGAGATGGGTTGGGAAGTTACATTCAAATAATTTGATACATCTAAAATGAAAACCATGTATATCAGTACCTGATGATGTATTCACCATTTTAAAGCTTAGAATCAGACATATGTTTCAACATTACATGATGCCAAATTATTATTATTTATTATTATTGCAGCTATATCGATCCTTTTTTCAGGATGTAGCCTCTTTAAGCCTGATGAGCTATATATTAGAATTTAATTCTACATAGTTTTGCTGTAGTTCTTTCCAGGCCGATCGATCCTGAGCCACCCTCTTCCAGTTCACGCCTGTAACTCGACGTATGCCAAATAAGTAGATGTAATTCTGAATGTGTCGTGAAGAAAACCAAGGACGCTAACTCGATGTTGCATACATCATACTTTGCAAAAATAATATGTGTTATACTGGTTCCTTAGTTAAATTTTGGTAAGTCAGTCTTTAAAAGCCACAGATGGCTGCACTGAATGCAAAGAGGGAACTATCTAAAGGAGAAAAAAAAGAACTCACATGGAACATCATTGCATTGAAGTTACCTCAAGCATCGAAGCTACAATCTTTTTTTTTTTTTTTTTTAACTGCTTAACGTCTCCTATAACAACTGGGTCTTTAGAGACGAGAAAGGATGGGGGGTAAGGAAATGGAAGGAATCTGGCCATGGCATTTTGAAGGAAGCATCCCGGCATTCACCTGGAGTGATTTGGGGAAACCATGGAAAACCCAAATCTGGATGCCCGGACGGAGATTCGAACCGCCGTCCTCCCGAATGCGAGGCCAGAACGCTAGCCATTACACCACCACGCTTGGTAGCTACAATCTCTGACTTATAACAGTAACCTAGGTGTAACTTCTGTTTATTACATTGAAATAAGCATTTCACATTGAAATAAGCATTGCGCATTGAAATAAGCATTGCACATTGAAATAAAAGCATTTTTGGAAAATAATTCTGAATATGTGATATTCAACTGTAAAGGTGTGAAACAGTGCCAGATTAAGTATCATAATGAGACAATTTTCAGCTCCATTGGCAGATCATCATCATCAGACGTTTACACTTCTGCGGATCATCCTGCACATCCTCTGTCTCCCAAAAGTCCAAACCCCCTCCACGTGGTGGGAGATGGGCAATGGTGTGAAGAAGGGGACTACCTGTGGGGGTGATGTATAGTGGGGACCTAGTATGCCCCGGGACTGATACGGTAGCTGTGAAGATCCTACAGGAACCCTGAAAAATGACGGCCAACGGGGTTCTGGTGACGCTATGACAGACCTCGCAAGCCGGTAGAGGATGAAGCATGCTTTCAAAACTAAGCACAGCCATTGTCAGATGAAGCAGCACAATTAGATACACCTAATGTTTGATACTGTGAAAACACCTCAAAAGCAATTCAGTAATTCAGCAGTTTTCAGTTATGTATACCAGATTAATTGGAATATAAATGTGTCTTCTTTTGGCCCTCCCGTTTTCATCTGTGTTAAGTGACGTGTTATTTTCCCTATCATATATTATTTTTGTAATGTCTCAAGAGATATGTTAGATTTTAACTCTGACACAAACCTTTCAAATTGCGAAAACCAATTCAAAATCTGTATTTTTTTTTGTGATGCTAGGCACACACATTACAGATACACATTTATGTATGTGGAATGTATTAATGTGGGTATGGTATATGTTTCAATTTTTGAGCAGCAATATTAGTAGGTGTTGCAATCAAGTTGAAAACTTGAAATGCAGCCTGGGGCCAACATGAAAAACTAACATTCAGTATCACAGCAGCCAACCCACCCCAACCTGGTAACTGCGTGGGTAAATCAACATTTAGTTTAATTCTGGAAATTGCTGGAGCCAAATTAATTAAACATGATTCTCATTAGACAAATAAAAATAGTGTAGAGGCAAATCAAGTCAAATCCACCTTTTTCTGGGTAAGATGTGTGCAAATTTAGGTTTGTTTTGATTCTGAAAATGGCTGGTGCAAATTTTATAAACTTGGTACACATGTTTCTTGTTGGATACTAAAAATAGTGTATGGTAAATCAATCCCAATTTACAGGGTAACGCAGGGCACTCTGCTAGTATACATAAAACATTTGAATAGGAGAATTCTCATATCAAAATGTTTAGTATATCCACCATATACTCCTGTTGACAGGCTAGACCTGAAAATTTCAACATCATGCGTGTTTTTGTCTCTTCTGTGTGTTCGTGCCCCACATACATAATCTTAAGGTAAGTGGCGGCTCATTTCCCTATCCTAATTTGTTATTCCCTTTTGCTACTTAGCACATTTCATTGTTTACTATATATATATTGTTAGGAAAAAAAAGGTGCTATATATATAAAACACTAAGAAAGTGAGACAAATGAGTGTGGGGAAATTGTCACCGGAGCATGCGCTCTCAGTTTTAAGTATTTTTATGCTGTTACCAACTAAGCATCACTTAATTTTTTTAAAAACTTAATATGAAAGTATGGCATAAAAAGTAAGGCAATATCCAAACTATCTGCAGAAAATGAAAATAAACTGCAATAACAATACCAGTCTCAATAACCAATTTTAATGACACAAGAAATTATTTTCATCAGAAAATAACATCTTTAATTGAACTAACATTTTTGTCTACTTACTTTATTTTTCCTATACCAGTCAACAGCATTCTTCAAAATTGTAGATGCTCCTTCCCTGTTGTTGTCTGCCAAGTATAGTGTCACTAGTGCACTAACAATTCCAGGCTTGAAAGTTGCATCACCAAGTTTTTGCAGTATTTTACAAGCTTCTATTCGATCACCCTAAAAAAGAAAGAAAGAAAAGAAATCATCAATTGCAAGTCAATTGACTTTCACACAAAGATTGTGTATTAAGCTAAATTCACTTTTTTTTTGCTTTATACCTCATTGACATAAAGGTCATTAGGGAAGGGCAAGCACTGCAGCCAAGGTATGGGAAGGCATATGGCCATGTCCTTTTGAATGAACCATCCCAGCATTTGCCTGGAGTGATTTTGGGAAACCATGGAAAACCAAAATCTGGATGCATGGACGGAGGTTCACCCCGTGTCCTCCTGAATGCGAGGCCAGAACATTATTGCTCACCCATGACACTTGGTCAGAGCCAACAGAATACTCCTTGAAACCACATCCCCAGCTAAACTCCGGAGTTGGGAATTGTGTGTCAAATGTGATGTAATCCTTATAGGTTAGTAGTATGGTGTTATAAAAACAACATATTACTCATGTCCTCTGTAATCTCCATCTGGTAAGTATAATAAAAAAAATACTAGAAACACAATGTTAATCACCAAAGTAAGTGCACTTATATAATGTCCTCATTGTCCCTCTGGATGGCTGATATGCGAACCTCTTCCAGCCAACCCATAGGCACAATAGCTCTGTTTGAGGTCCACTCTTCTGTTCTATATGATTCTGCTCATGCTCACTTGGTTTACACTGCTTACCACCAACTAACTACACTTCCATATAAGAATGAATAGTGCTGCTTTCCACATATCTGTCAGAGCCCTTTAGCTATATTAATTATGTTGTCATCAAGTCATATCAACAGCTTTTTTAAAAATACACTGAAGGCATGCGTATGCAAACACAGAGGTATGAACGCTCAGAGTACGGTGCTGCGGTTAGCAACACCTATATAAGACAACAGGTGCTAGGCACAGGCGTTAGATCAGTTACTGCTGCTGCAATGACAGGTTATCACAATTTAATTGAGTTTGAATGTGGTGTTATAGTTGGCGCATGAGAGATGGAACACACAGCATCTCCGAGGTAGCGATTTTCCCATACAACCATTTCATGAGTGCACCATGAATATCGGGAATCCGGTAAAACATCAAATCTCCGACATCGCTGCGGCCAGAAAAAGATCCTACAAGAACGGGACTGACGACGACTGAAGAGAATCGTTCAAAGTGAAAGAAGTGCAACCCTTCCGCAAATTGCTGCGGATGTCAATGCTGGGCCATCAACAAGTGTCAGCGTGCAAACCATTCAATAAAACAACATCGATATGGGCTTTCAGAGCCGAAGGCCTACTTGTGTATCCTTGCTGAGTGCATGACATAAATCTTTACACCTCGCCTGGGCCCGTCAACTTCGACATTGGACTGTTGACGATTGTAAACATGTTGCCTGGTCTGACAAGTCTCGTTTAGAGCGGATGAACGTGTACAGGTATGGAGACAACCTCATGAATTCATGGACCCTGCATGTCAGCAGGGGACTGTTCAAGCTGGTGGAGGCTCTGAAATGGTGTGGGATGTGTGCAGTTGGAGTGACATGGGATCCCTGATATGTCTTGATATGACCCTGACAGGTGACACATACGTACGCATCCTGGCAGATCACCTGCAACAACTCATGTCCATTGGAAGACTATTAGTTATAAGCGTCGGATTAGCCGTGCGCGTTAAGGCAGTGTATTTAAGTGTGAACAATCCCACTGACCACCATCCTTTTTTGTGCCTTTTCTCATTGTTATTTGCATTTACAGAATTACAAATTTGTTTTGAAACAAATTCACCAATTTATTTATTTTCCTTTGAAGGAATACACAAATGTTACAATTTTGGATAGCTGACAAAAAAAACTGAATACTTTTTTTTTTTGGGGGGGGGGGGGAGGGGGAGGGAGGGGGCTTACTCTTTAAACCATACATCAGGAATGAAAAATTAAAATATTTGTTACTGGTCAATTCTTGGGATGACCCACATCGATATGACAGTTTATGATGATCAAGTCTTTTCAAATGAAAACAGAAAGGGTACTTGCACAGTAAAAGAGATACTGTCAACATGTATGCATTTATGTCAGCCATTTGTTGTGCATTTCTATCATCAGGAAAACGCTAGTGAAAAGGCTTCAAAGTGCACCCAAACTATTGCAAAATAACAGCAAAATATCTTCTTATGAAGATACTTTAAATTATTCATGACATTTTGTCAGCACCCAATTTTTATGACATGATAAAATATGAATGGTATAGTTCAAAATTAAAGAAGGGAAGACAAATGTAAAGGAAATATACTTTCTTACTTCAATAATAAAAATTGTATGGAGTTGTGGAAGGATATTTTTTCTCAGGTAATTTGTGATTCAAGTGTTTATGATTTATACCATCCAAACATTTGCATAATCCTCAAAAGGAAAATTTGTAGTGTTGTAAATAGCAAAGAGAAAAAGATATGAAAAAAGTTGGTAATCGGTGGGACAAACCCAGGACTATTCGCAAATGAATACACTGCTTTAACGTGCACGGCTAAACCGATCTTATAGTTAATAGCCTTCTTTATAGATATAGATCATTCACACACAATTTTTAACACCGGATTTATCTTAAACGGAGGACCACTAGGCAGAACTACTTTAGGGTCAGAAACCTGAGGTGACATATTATTTATCAGACTTGTTCGTTCTATGATCACAATTTCCACACCAAAGACCTGTCCTTGTTAGTATCAGAATTTTTTAATACCACCTCATACAGATCATAAATAGTTAGAAGATAAAAAAGTTACTTACATCTGTTAACAAAAGCTGAACTGCAGCCAGTTTTAATGCTAACTGACTTTCTTTATATTTTCCAGAACATTTATCCAACAAACCAGCTGCCTCCTTGGTCTTCCCATCTTTAGTTAATTGGACAGCTCGAATCAATGCAGCTTCTACTCCCATATCTGGATAGTTCTTCTCCAAACGTTCACACAGTTGCTGACACTGGTCCCCCTAGATTTTGAAACATCATACATCTAGAGATAATTTTACTCATAATGTAACACAATCAGAATATAAATACCGAATTCACTGTCCATTATTGCATTACCTAAACCTTTAATATATAGTTAAATGTGCGTAAACAGTGTGGTCTAATAATTACATCTTATCTTTCTATTTTAAATACAGCAGTTACTTGTACAAAATCAAAATACTGAACTGAAGAGGGATATGGTAACAATTATTTTCCTGCCATTATAAATATTTATATCATTATACAACATTTCCATTTTCAATAAATTTAAGCCGTTTGTAATTGTACTTCAAGTCACACAAATATTACAACAATAAGGGACTTCTAAAAACATACCACTTTTCTTTTGTAAAATATGTATACATACTAAGATTAGCACAATATTTTGGAGCAAGGTTTTTTGTTTTGTTGCTTTTATCACTTTTTTTATTAAAGGAGGAGGTCTCATAAACCATAACTGATTTTTCCAACATGAATATAACAAGAAGCATCTTTCCTGGTCTCTTGGCTGACTATGTGATGCTGTATCATAGTGTAGCAATCCACCCAGACAGCCAAGAGATCATCGTTCCAGTTGCAGAAGCCTACGATTACAGCATCTTCCCTAATGGAAAAAAATTGCAATTACAGCTACCTAAATTGTGTATTCATTGATCAAAGCAGATTTTCAATACTTACCTGATTGGTGTACATTGCTAACAAACAATGATTTAATGCAATATTCTTCCTCTGTCTTGAAGTAAGTTTATGTTCCAGTCCATCCAAAGTAGCATTCTTTATTTTCTTTTTTGAATCAAAAACATTCTGATCTTTGTTTAACGTTATTATATTATTGCTTATAATTGCTACTAAGCCTATATCTGCAGGTTTCTGTTTCAATACTGATGCATATATTGCTTGAGCTTCCTTCTCACGTCCTTGAATATGTAAACAGTATGCTAACTGAACTCTGAAAAAGAGAAGTAGGTATGAGAGATGTTTTTTGTGCAGCGTATTAAGCAATGAAAAAGTTTTATATATATGTTAGCAACAATGGAGTACAAAGAAATGCTTTGAGGTGGTATTTATGTGGAAAGGAATGGTAACATATATCCAACTCTCACCAAAGATGAAGGGATAAAGGCAGCAGTAACAAAAAACACTCCACAAGCACAAAAAAACAACATTTTTGTCTATGCCCTTTTATGAATATTTTTGTAGGCTAGTTCCTATCTTTGTTCATATGCAATGGTGGTTTCCGGAACTCTGGCCTCTTTCACCATACAGTAGTTGAGATTTTTAGAGTCGTCTTTATTGGTGTGGGCTGCTAATAGTGGGTATAGGGTGCAGGCATGGACTGTTTGCTTATGGCCATTGATAGAGAGCTGTTTTGTGGTGCAAGTAGCATGTCCAATGATGGGAAAGGTTTCTCCTGTCATCGGACTGGAACAGACCGTAGTAGAGCAAGCTGCAAGTTTTGCAGTGAGATCTGTTGCTAGGAAAAGATTAATGTGGTGATTTGGAGAATCAAAAGGGTTGTATTTGTGGATCAAGATGCTTCTGAGACTGGTAGGTGTGCATTTCAGGGAGAAGTATAGGAAGTTGTGCCCATGTCACATGATCTGATTAATGTGGACTTGAGACCAGGAGAGAATGCAGGACTATGGTTGGATTTTATAGGTGCAGAGATTGGCTAACAGTGCACTGGGTGTTTCATACACAGATTACGTATTAAATTTATTTAGCATAAGAAAAATTCAATAAGTTATTTTTAGACAGAGTTCCTTATACACTTTATGAAATTGCCTTTTAAATGGTTTATATAGCCACAAACAAACAAAAATTCAGTTGGAAAAAAAGATTTAGGGTCTAAAAAAGTTTTTGAAAACTTTTGAAAAAAGTACTTTTATTGCATATTTATTATCTGGTTCACCAACTTCTTTGTTGAATGATGCAGATGATTTATAGTAACAAAATTATCTGATAGTTTCAAATCAATCATTTATTACTTTGTGAAAACCATAAACTCCATTGCCATAGTTTTCTTATACTCACTGGAAAGCTACATACCACTGTAAATTTTTAAAGAAGTTTTGGATCAGTAGTATTGGAAATATAAGAGAAGTGGTATTTTGCCCCTGGTTTTTAGGCAGAAGTTTCCACAAATAATGAAATAAAAAGGAAAATCCAAACAATCTGAGAGTAACTGGTTTGCCATCTTTCATTTGATACTCATGAAGATTATTTACAGGAAATATTTTTCTGTCCTCCATATTTATTTTCACCCTCCTCCCATGATTTTCAAAAATTTTATTTTATAGTGTGCAATTAAAAACTACTAAATTAATGGGTTCAGAAGTTATGAAGGTGCGGCAAATGGGCAATCAAATGAGTGAATCCATAACGGTTATGTTTTTAACTCAGGAGGAACTGAACTAAAAAAAAGCAAGGGCATTAAGCCTTAAAAAAAGTTAATTTACTTATAAAGTAAAGATAAAAATGTATGATTTTGAGATAAATTATGATGTAAAGAAAATTAAATTACTAAAAGTGGGCAAAGGAAAATAAGAGATTAAAGAAATTGAAACTTATTTTTTTTTTTAATATCTGCTTAACGTCTCTCTGACAGTGAGGTCTTTAGAGATGGAAATTGAAAACAAAACTAGTTCAAGAAGTCAGGGATACTTTTTAGTGCCAAGTGTCCTCTTCTCCCACCTAATACAAGTATTACTTTCATTCTCTATTAAAGAAGAGATTTTAAATTAAAAACAGAAACAAAAAAACGTTCAAGATGTGTGTGTTGCAACTAGGGATGTAACGGATATCTACATCCACAAGTTCGGAACTTTCGCATGAAATCCTACACCCACTTCTGCATCCACAATTTTTAATGCGGATGTATAGCGGCTGTTTGTTTACATTGCAATATATATTAGTCATTTCTCTTTATTCGAGATTTTGCCCATCGTTGCTTAACTAACAAAAAAAGTGGTTGTTTTCTGATGAACTTGCAACTAAAGTAACGATGAACTAAACGGTGTTTTTACCTAAGTGACGAATTTACAAGTTTGAACTTACATATAAAGTAAAGGTCAGGTTAAAATAGACCGCACCGAAACCGCATTGTCAACAACCGACACTTTTCTTATTGTTGTCACTAACTCGATTGAATTGAGTTCCATCGACACCACACCGGGTGTCGGCCGTCATTAGTTTGGTTCAATTTTTGACGATGCGGGCCAGCGCCGGGCTGGTTGATATGGAGAAGCATATACAAAGAGTTCAGAAATTTCTGGTCCGTTATGAGTAAATGTTGTTTTAGCGTTACTGATTGCTTTAGAAAAGCCTTACTTTAGGTTCATCAGATGTTCGTAAAATGTAGGCAGAGCCCTTGCATGTCCACATTAACAAATCAAAGCTTTGCCAGAGGCATAGGTAAATTTTAAGGCCTGTAAAAATTATCATCCCAGACCCGTATTTTGAACCGGGGACCTCCAATACCTGAATTGCACACTGCAAGCATCTGAATTTTGAAGAACTGAAAAATATGTATTCAATCATATAAAAGTACATTTGTTTTGTGGAATAACAAAAATAAATTGTATAGAAAAAAAAAGTATATTTATTTTACTATGTTTAAATATTTGTCATTACATGCAGATTTGTCTCTTGACTCAGATGGATAAGGTGTACGATTGGGGTACTGAAAGTCCCTTGTTCAAATCCCAGCATAAGCTGTAATTTTTATGGGTCTTAAAATTCTTCTCTAGCATTTGTTAATGCTAAGATGCTGGGAATCTCTGTGGTTCAAATTTCACATTAACCTGTAGGTCTCCTCTTAAAAATAGGTGACAACGATAGAGGTGTACTGCGTGGCTGATAAAATCTGACTGGAATTTTTAGGTCACATGAAATTATTATTATTTTACAGAATCTTTGCAGTCTATATTTAAATTTAAATGTATAATAATCTTATTATTTTTTGTTAAAAATATTGAGTAATTCGAAAGGAACCTCAACCAAAACAAACACGTTAAATGTGAAATGAGTGACGCTTGACATTTCACTGTGACTATGCTGATATACACGAGAATCTTTCAATCCAGTACAGTGATGATCATTTGTCAAAACTGCATTTGGGATACTATTTTCGTGCATAAGAGATCAAACAGTGAGGTGATAACAGGAGAGAGGCTAAAAAAAAATAATTCTATTCCACTCTTACTTTCTCAAGGCACACCATGTGCCCTTATCACACACTCGTAGGATGTTTTCTCCAATATCCATAGGTTGTTGGACAGCAAGGACCCTTTTTGGTTGCCTAGGAGTCCAACATCATCCAACACCTCCTACATGTATTCCTGTAACCGCTTTCATGGGCCATCAAGAGTTCTTTTATCAAAAATCAAATCTCTTGGGTCCTACAAGTTGTACTGTGAATGGACCACTAGAACGGTGGGAAGGTGAGTGGCGAGCGTGGAAGTGAGCATGGTGGGTAGATGGTAAGAGCCTGGCCTCGCATTCGGGAGGACGTCGCTTCGAATTCCCGTCTGGGAATCCAGATTTTGGTATTCCGTGGCTTCCCCAAATCACTCCAGGCGAATGCTTCCTTTAAAAGATGATGGCCAAATTCCTTCCCGTTCCTTGCCCCAATCTTATCACGCCTCTAATGACTTCAACGTCGGCGAGGCGCATAGTTATAAGACCAAAAAAAAAGAGAGAGTGCGGAGATGTGGCCTTGTGCTTGACTCTTTAACTCCGCAAAGTTCATATGACAAAGACTGTGTTTTAGACTCATGCGTCATTATGTAAATAATTTAATTCACTTGTGAAATCATCCCACATTTTATGTTTCTGAGAAAATAAAAATAAATCAATATGGCAGTATTATATGGAAATAAAACTTACTTATGAAAAAAGATTGATTTTAAATTTATTTTTGATAAAATATTAAAATCTAAATTTATTTTTCCACATCTGCAAAGATGACACCTGCAACAACCCTAGTTGCAACTGCACTATGTTATACCAAAAACTACAGTAAATTATACTATTTATACTAATTTATTCTTTTTATTTATTATTTGCTTCATAACTACCCAAAAATCTGAAAGCTAATTTTACCACTTATATCAAAAAAGATTCTAAATGTATACTGGAAATATACCACATACTTGATAATAGCCAATTCATCTTCAATGTCTTCTTCAGCTGCCCCATCCTCTTCCAGAGATTCCCTACACAATTTCTCTGCTAGTTTCAACTTCTTTTCAGCCTCCTGATATTGCCCTTTACTAATAAATTGGCATCCAGCATTATAACATAACTCATATGTATGTTCACGAAGTTGAGGTAGATCCTTCTTCTACAAAAACAGCAGGTAAAAATATACCAAGTACCTTTTAATAAAATTTGCAAAGAATAGATGTCAGTGAATGGAACAAACAATTTAATGTAATAATTTATGTACTTACTGGATCTTCCAGATACAAGTTGGCAATTACAGCTGACAAGTTAGCTTCACGTTCATCCTCATATTCATCATTACTATTTTTAATAATATCTCGATAAACGTCAAAGCATTCCTCATATCTAAAGGAGAAAAAATGCACATGTATCATGAGCTTAGAAAAGAATATGAAGTAATTAATAGCAGAACAGAAATTTTACATCTGCAGGCTTTTATTTGCAACTTATTAAAAAAATCTACAAAAATTATAACAGAAATACCTTTAACCGAACTTCATCAGTACTACAGGAATTTATTTTAAGGCAATGTGAATACAAATAAGACTAAGGGAAGTAAATCTATCACTCACTAAATAGGAGGGAGGACTGTGATGATGCAAAATACACAAGAGACAAACAAAAACACATGATATTTTGGGCGATTAATAAACCATGGGAGAAGATGATACAAAACCAGTACCTGATCTGGGGGGGGGGGGGGGGCGACAAACCAGGGTGCTTGCCCCGGGTGGCAACTTGATAGGGGTAGAAAAATCGTGTTTGAAGGGAGGTAATTTAAGTTACAGTGACTTTCTTTTTAACGCTACTACTACCCTGGGTGACAACAAACAATCAGGACGGTGACAATCAGGACGGCGACACTCAGGGTGACAACAATGGGGATGGCAAAATTATGTTTGAAGTGGCAGCAATCTCACAAGTTTTGCCCTGGCTCAAAAAATTTCTAGATCTGCCACTGTACCAAACTCATGTCCATATCGATAAAGGTTAAATAATCTTTGAGATCCATGCAGAAACAGGACACAGTGATAATATGAGCACTAAAGGGGCCCCAGACAACAATTTTACTGTTGAAATATAGCTATTGATACAAGGTATATGTGAAAAACAGATATGGCAGTGTGTGGAACTGAATGTCTGTGGTGTTCCTCTGCTGGGCGATACAGAACATCGATACAGGATGTGATGATCAGAGCCAAAGGATTCTTGGGCCCCAGGTAAGTGTTTTTAGCCCCTCCCTCGCCTGACAAAATTTTGCTTTGCTTTTGGAAAAAAGTCGGAAAATTTTAATGCAAAAAAATTAAATAACACCCTTTTTAAGAAAGTTTTTAATATTTGATTTCAATTTAGTTAGGTAACCTGGCCAGCGGGCCCCTCTTGGGGCCTGGGGTACATCCCCCCCTCCCCCCCTAAAATGCTGGCCCTGGTGGTGGTGCCATAACAGGATGCTAAATTGCTTCCCATACCGTGGACCAGGCTGTCATTGTGGCTTGAGGTAACACTTCCCCCTGTTAGAAAAGTGAAGATTGGAGGTCAACAAAGGTCCATCCTTCAGCCTAGAGCAATGGTTCCCAATTAAGTTTTTCCCAGGTACCACTCCCAAGAAAGAGCTCAATCTCGTGTACCCCTTATAGCCTAAATGGTTGAAAAAGAAATCAGTTGTTCAACATTTATAGTGATTACCTTATCCAAGAGATTACCACGCATACCCCTTGAAGCAATTTCATGTACCCCCTGGGGGTATACGTACCACTAAATGGGAACTACTGACCAAGAGCACCCCACACATGTTCAATTAGATCTAAGTCAAGCAATTGAGCTGTCCAATGGAGATGTGCGATTTCCTCATGTTGCAGGTTATCGTCTACTAGGCTCTACTAGCTCTTTGTTGGTGGACATTATCATCCGTCAGATGGAACCCAGATCCATATGAACCACGAACAGTACTGTTTTGGGATATCATCTCCATAAATAACAGCCATCACAGTATCCCCAGGAAACACACAAAGTAGGGTACATGCTTCTAACAATGCCACCCCATACAAGTACACTGGTGTCACCTTATGTCAGTCCCTTTACACAATGTTATCAGAGTTTTAACATGCCCCTGTAGTGTGCCAGATAAAAAGACAGTGCGAGTCCTTCTCTAAGCTGAACCACAACTCGTCAGTGACCAGAAACTAACCCACTATTCCTGGGCAAGACACAATATTTGTCGAGCCACTCACTTTCACAGTCATAAGGTAACAATAAGTTGTGGACAGTGCCTGCATTTTGTACATTTCACAATGAGGCCATTTAAAGGGATGAGTGCATTAGAGTGTTTGTATTTATGCACAAGTATATTTTTTAAAGTAGTGGTCTGCTGAAGGTGATGTGTGTTAGTGGGTAGAATAGCTAGAAAATATCTGAGAAAATCACAGCCACGATGAAGAATCTGGATCAGGGATCACAGGCTAGGAGAGAACAGGGTGAGAAAGGTAGCATTACAGTTGGTTTTGAATTGTCTGTTTTGGTGTGGTGAACAGTTTATGCCTCAGGGTAAGTTTAAAGAACAATTCCAGAGAATCACAGGATATAAGGACTTTTTGGAGTAAAGGGCAAAGGGTCAATTGTTGTTGGGTAAATATAAACTAAGATCTAACTAGATAATGTACCTACAATTTTTAAGAAGAAAAAATTACACAAGAATTGGAATGATGGGTATCAAATTATAAGTGTGCTAATGAGCATTAGCAGTGCAGCATGCTTTTTATACATTACTATTAACAATACACATATGCAGTAAAAGACATTTCTTTTAGAGAACATATTATCCTCATCAAAACTTCATACATTTCACTAATGAACCACTAATGATTTAGGCAGTGTATTCCAAAAAAAGTCTATTCACCAGTTTTTGTTAATTCGTTTGAGTAAAATCGACACTTACAAATACCTACTTTATCTATACTAATACAAGTTTTGCTACAAACTGACCAGATATGAATTAAAACTAACTTAATGCAAACTGGAGCAGCAGTTTTTGAGTTAAAATTGTACTAGCACAGACAGATGCTTTTATTAAGTGCAAGGAAGACTTACAGACACATTTCACAAACAGAACAACACAAAACATCTTAGCATAAAGCCTATACAGTTTATAACCTTAAGTTGATGGTTTTGTTAATTATGGGGTACTGGCTTTGATGTTGAATGTTTGTTGTAACCATGACGCAACAACAATTACGAATCTAATCACAAAAAGATGAATTTACAAAAATAAATTAAAACAGTAAAGGAAGACAGTGGTGAAACCTCTTATTTAAAAACGAAATACTTTGATGAGATTATAATATTTGTTAGATTCATGTCCCATTATCATAAAGGCTTGTTTGCAGGGTTTTGAGTAGGCTACTTTAAAAAATAACCGTTATTAGTTATTGTCACTAGATATGCCACAGTCAGGTGAAAGGTCAGGTCTTTTTGTTGTTCTCTTTTTTTTTTTTGGTATGCAAACAGGTGTTTGTTTTGAAATTAGATTATTCTTTCATATTGTAATGACACATTACAGCCGTGTGATGTTGCAACCACGTAAGTTTGCTAGGAGCCAGACAGGACAGGTAGCTATCGGTGAAGGAATGTGGCTCCCCTCACTTTCCCCCTAATCCGCTGGACCGCTAAGCGGAGGGGTGGCGGGACTCGCTTGGAGGCGACACAGGTGTGCACCTCGTGGCGGTACGCGGACGGACGTGCAAAAATACGCGAGTGTGAGTGTGAGTTCGCGCTCCTGCTGGAAGAGCTTTCCAAGGACCAGGTTCGCCGCCAGACCACGTCGACCATTTCTCATCCAAGTTACTTGGTGCAGCTACTCCAGACAGCGTCAACTGGGCGTCGAACACAACGCCGACCTCGAGTAGAGCTGACTGACTTCGCGCAGTCCCGCAGCAAGAAGCGCCTCCACCGACCTGCCTACAGCTGCCGTCGCAGAAGCCACTTCACGGTATTGTGTAACCAACGAACTTGTGTGTGTTGAGTGCGTTCACCTACCGCGTGCACAAGCCCAGCAAACGACCCTGATGAACAAGTCAATTCATGCTATCCAAATCACATCTCTTAATCACGTCAAACTAATTAATGCAACCCATGTACGTGATCTAATAAATAGTAATTTTAAATGGTGCCTTTGATAATATTATAATAAATAAAAGTAATCCCATATTTCTGATGTCGCAATTAGCGTGACACTTCAATATATAATATTAATTACAATAAATCAAGAGTACTTTCAGAGGTTTTCCGTAAGATCCGTGTGCTAATTACTTTACTTATCTGGCAGTACCAAGGGTGCTTTCAAAGCTGGCGATCTTGTGGTGGTCAACCGAGAGAGTGCTTTATCCTGGAAAAGTGATCGAGGATGCCGACAAGGGATATAAGGTGAACGTCATGGAGTGGTTGAAGTTGCACTGGATAGACCGGATGAAATTTTATAAAAGGAACGAGGTTTTATACATCATCAACTTGCTGAATCCAATGGGAAAGCGAGGGCTGTTTGCAAGACCTAGAATAAGCTGTCAAATTTTGTTACAATGTTTTAGTAAAAGTTTTAATAAATGTTTCATTGGGCAATAATTTTTTCTCTTGCATTTCTGGCAAAAACACAACTGGCACAAAGTAACCTCACCCGACAATTTTTAACCTAAATTTCTCAGCTAATGTTAAAGATTTACATTTGAGCAGCAGGATAGTCAGTTTTGGGAAACTTTTAAAATAGACTATCTGGCGTGAAAAAAAAAAAAAACTTAAAATATGTCCAAAAGTAACCCCCTCTTACAGTATCAATATTATCACATACTAGCCTCGTACCCGCGACTTCGTACGCGTGGATTAAATTTTTTTGCCAGAATTAAATATAAAAAGTTGTTGGTAACGAAGGAATGGTCCCAAACAATATCGAGTCGGCATAATATGACAGGAAAGCTATCACTATATCATTCTACCGTCGAACCTGCCTCTTGAAGAGAATCAATTACCAACAATATTTCTGTCACTATTCGATAAGATTCCAAAATTTCGTGACTACAACTGTTAATCATACTGGAAAAAATATCCTGTGCCCTTCATACAGCTTTCCTTATAAAATTCCATCACAACGATATAGCCATATAGTCGTCAAAACGTAACAAAAAGACAGAGACTTACTTCCGTATTTATATTAGTATTACTGTGGTTCACACTCACACACTGACTGCGAACAACACCTGAGGGATCATTATAACGTAAAAAAGTGTACACATACAAAATTGCAAGACTACCTACGATTTGCCACGCATTGCACCCCCACCTTTCTAATATCTACAGTTTAACATGCAATCCGAATAACCTACGGCCCAGGCCTGACTCTTACACTGAAATCAATTTTTAAAAAACTTAGCCTCTACGGAGATTTGAACCGGAGACCACGACGTTCGTAAGCAAGCGCTTTAGCCACTAAGCTGCCAGTCCACGACACGGAAACACGGTACGGAGGCGACCATCGCCGTATTTCGAAGTTATGAGACAAATTGTCTTATTTATACAGGTAATTTGTCAACCAAATGTAGACAGTATTTTTCTCCTTGTTGCAAAGGATAAGTGTTCAAAGTTTCATCGAGATTGGATGAAAACTGTGGATTTGTATGAAGAACAAACAAACAAACATACATTCATCTTTATATATAAAGATATCTCAATTACTGTTCCAAAAGGGAAATTTGTTATAACTGAGGAACAATTAAATTCCACGATTTCCTAATAAGGGAATTTCAAACAAATGAACCAAATCATTCTAACCCTTCTTCCTCTTACCCCGTGACTGAAAATTGTATTAAATAAAAAAAGGCGCTTGTCACCAATGGCAAAGAAACCTTTCTTATTTTATACAATACATTGAATCATGAGATTTAGAAATTTAAGTATAAAAAATTCTAACATTAAGGTTTACATAGTACTTACTTTTCAAGCCTGTACAGAATTTGAGCTTTCAGCTCTTTTAACTTTAGTGGAAGGTTTTGAACTGAGTTCACAGTTTTAAGAGCTTCCTCTGTCTGATTTAACCTATACTGACAATAGGCTTTCTCAAAGAGTAAGTTCCTGGAAATATTAAAAGGTGAAGAATAATTAAAGCAGTATTAGGCAAATATTTGTAAAATATAATTATAAGCACAACACAGAAGAGTGAACAATTAAGATGCTAAATAACACAAACATTCCAATTCTCATCTAGAAACAAGGATCAGCTTAGCAAATCTCAAAGGTGACTATTTTTTATTGTTATTATTATTAGGCTAAGCAGAATGCTGGATGATAAACTGACAAATTTTCATCTCTCCATAGAAGACTATTTAATGTAAGTAATGTGAGATTCTTGAAACTGAAATGATGCAATGAAAAGTTGGATATAGGTAGCACAGCAGTGACACAGAAGTAACAACTTGCAATGTTATTTGGGGAGATGAAACGGCTTGCCACAAACCAATAACAGAAAATACTATTTACCAATGCCTGTTTTCTACAGAAAGAAGGAAATGGCTCTACATATTATTGTATTAATTTTTGAAGTCTAAAAATTTGTTACACTCATCACCATCTTGGAGAGTTTCCAGCCACTGGTCTGCTGGGAAACAGAAGCCTCTAGTGTGTTGCTTCCTTTCACCTTTTATTCCCTTCATTATTGTCCAACTATCTGCCCTCTATGTTGTACAATTCTTTGTACTGATATGCACAATCAATCTCTTGTTTGGTTCTCTAAATAGAGGAATTGACAATTAACCATAGTGCAACATCTAATCTTCAGGTATGAGTGCCTGCAAAAGGCCTAATTGCTAAATGTACAGAGGTGGAATATTTTAATTTTTAGTTCAAAATGGTTATGGAGGTGAAAGAGGCAATGACACCTGAATCTAACTTTGAAGGCACAACTCAGTAATATTTTGACCCCGTGGCAGTCCCACTGTTTGGTCCTGCCCAATTAACCTGCTGCAAATTTGGATTGAAGCCTTTCATTCCATAATTGCAGCAGGATACAGCTTTGAGATAGTGTGTGGGATGAATCTCAGCCTGGCAGGCTAGGATCCATCTTAAACAAATCTATGCCAGAATCGGTAACAATGAAAGGAAAGAATTGCCACGCCAGTGGTACTTTTTGCTGCATTCTTTTCATTTCACTTTTTTTTCTCTTCCTCAAGCCTAACATCAATGGAATAAGGATAGTGGAGGCAGGGATTTCTAGTTTGGACCTGCATATAAGTGATGGTATTTATTTTGATGACCTGTATGACAACTGAGAAATTTGGTCCAATATGTATTGGGCAGGTTTATTTAGGATCAACAATGCCCACCAAATTTTCGGAAGGCCTTAAAAAAGAGGGGTAGTGTCAGAAGTTGCAGACTTTCTTGTCCAAATAGAAGGCTGGACTCCTATGGCTAAGAAATCATAAATTAACATGTGGGCCATCTAAAAAATTGCAGCAAGTATGTATTAACATGTTGGTGATTTTTCACCTTTTTTTCTGGCCCAGTTCCTTAGTTGCTATAATTGTTTTATGGGTTATGTTTCCGACTTGCAAGTAAACAGATGCTTTTGATGGCACCTACATCATTGAAGATGCCTTGAATAAAGGTGAAACGCGTCTGCCATCAAAAGCATTTGTTTAGTTACAAGTCGGAAACGTAATGCATAAAACAGTTAAGTATATATTAACTTGCCAGCCTGTACATTGGTGTTGCTACCTTAAGCGAAACTAGATTCTATAATGATAGAAAAATTGAGCGGGGTTCTAGAAATACCATCCGCAGGACAGAAGAGTATCATATTCATGGTGTAGGATTTGGTGTGGTATCAAAACTGGTAAGTGACCACCAACTTCCTCCTACTGCAGTTCATTGAATCTCCAGTAGACCAGCTTCCTGATTAAAAATACAGTTGTGAACAAGATGTAGAGAAGAGAATTGAGGCTGCCCACATCACATTTGTTCTACTGCCTCATTCAGTCATCAAGAACAAAGATCTGACAATGCATAACAAACTTGTGGTGCACCAAGTTACTGTGGTATCACTGCTACATTCAAAGTGTGAAATGAGGACCCTTTATTGCTGTGATATCAAAAGACTGGAACACTTTCACCAGCAGAAACTTAGATTCATCATGAATGTCAGATGGAAGAACTGCATTACCATTCTTTATAAAGCATGTGATGACAATAGTACACACACTCCTTGATAATGTGATCATAGCTCATTAGCTTTGATGGACTGGACATGCCCAGCATGTTAGAGATACCAGATTTTCTCTCCAAATTTATGGTGAACTTGGCTCTAGCCCAAGATCTTAGAGAGTGGGCATGGGAGGAGCTCCTTTGATGCATTAAAGACCAGATTCAGCTGGTCATGAAGGAATCAGGTATATACCACAATCTTGGGAAATTCTTGGACTCGCTTACTTTGGCACCAAACTGTAGCCACATCAGTTGACTGTTTGGAACAAGAAAGGCAGAAATATGAATAGGCCAATTAGTTAATAAAACTTTTGAAAATCTCAAACACATCGACACCCTATCCATACAGTGCAATTTGTGTACCCAAGTGTTAGGATCAACCTCCCCAGTCACCAGAAATATGGCCATAAAAATTCCTGAATGGATAGATTTTTCGGGTAAAAATGAATAGTTGGAATCAAGTTATATTTATTGAATTCCTTTACAACCTTCAATTTCTCAACTCTTCATGTAATGTCAGTATTTGTTCCACTCCATCCTTTTTCCAGGCTGCAATAGTTATTTTGCCTCCCCCCTTTTTTACAGAGAATTTCTCTCTGTTATGAATTCAACTGTCCTCACACTTCCACAGTTTTTCAATGCCAATTCATCATCTGCAAACAATATAGCTTTCATGTTTTACTACCCCATTATTGCCCTCCTTTATTATTTTACCCATACAATAATGAATACCTTTTATAATTTCAAACGTATTGTTCTTTCCAAACCCACCTTTACGAAACTATCATATCCCTCGCACACTATTCCCTACCCTTTCAATTCTTCTTTATCCTTTTACTCTAAAAATGTCCTAAACTGTATCCTTCAGAAGCTGTAATACAGTGTTTTGATCCCAGTCACATTTATAGTGGCTACCTATTAAATTCCTTACGGCAAAGATTAAGTCATCAGTTGATCTCCTCAATTTGAAGCCATATTGCTATTCTTACAGTGCCCTTTACTGTCCAATGTCCAAAGTTCATTAACATACTAATTAATTGGAAAGCTTCAATTCATAATATAAAAACAATAAATTACAGATTATTTCTTTAATCTACAATTGGGTACTTCAATTCATATTGCTACTGATGTACAAATTCTATTAATATCTTTCTTAGTTTTCATGAAGATTCTCCCAATTAGCACCCACAGTTTATTAAAATCACATACACTTATTATACTTTCATGAAATGGTGACATCAGTTCTGTGATAAAACGTATCATGTGGACTAAAAAGAAGAATTTCCATTATGAAGGTTATAAAAAATTTGCAATTTGTGCAATCTGGAGATTTAGACAAGGAGTATAAAAGAATTAAGATTGTATTAAACAACAAGCTGCCAGTGAAAGCAATAATATTAGCAACACAAATGGAAGGATAACTTCCTATAAGTCATAAATGTAGAGATAGTGGATATCACTAAAGTGTATGCACATTAGGAGGGGTGCACAAAAGAGAAAAAGGAATTTATACAAGAACTGATATTGGATATCACAGAATGTCAGGATAAAAGAAGAGTTAAATGATTAAGTAGGAAGAGAGAAATTTTTATTCCTTTAAGTTTTAAACCTAACTGGCTTTGGGGACATTAGAAGGAGGAGAGAATTGGGGATAAGGATTTCGACCATGGACTCTTGAAGGAACCATACTATCCTAGCATTCGCATGGAGTGATTCTGGGAAACGATAGAAAACTGAAATCTGGGTGGCTGGACAGAGGTTTAAACCAGCATCCTCCCAAATGCCAGGCCGGGGCATTACCACTCACCCACCAGGCATGGTCCAAATGATAAAACAGGGCACAAGATATGGGAATTCATGATGTAGAACTCTGAAATCTTGACTCTGGATAAGAAGTTTGGACACTCTTGAACTCTTTGTCGCAGTTTAGTGTATGTCTGAATTCTGAGGTTTCGTTTGTCAACACTGAGAAGATGAGGGACGAACTTCGCTGCAATTCGTCTCATGTTCAGTTCATCAGCTAGAATTTGTTGAAATGTACCATATGATGGGGTGTAAGGGTTTGGGAGAGACAATACTAGTCTTTTCCAACCAAATGTCAACCTCTCCTTCACGTGGTGCACCCTGTTTGCACGGACGAGGCTCTGGCGACTGAAAGATTCCCGGTATAAGGAGTCACCCACTGCTTGCCAACGGCCTCCGAAAGGAGGGCGGAAGAGCGGGGAGTGGTTCAGGGCACCCTCTTGCCCTTGGGGTTGGAAACGGCCCCTAAAGGCGGATGAATCAGAAATGATCAACGGCATGGGGATGCAGAAGGCAACGGGAAACCACTGCATTAAAGACCCAAAGGGTATCCCGAGGACATGTAATCCTCTCAAATTACATATATCATGATGGCTTCTTCCTGGGTAAAATATTCCGGAGGTAAAATAGTCCCCCAATCGGATCTCCGGGTGGGGACTGCTCAGGGAGGAGTCATCAGAATGGATAGAAACATTCTACGAGTCGGAGCGTGGAATGTTAGAAGTCTGAATAGGGCAGGTAGGTTAGAAAACTTAAAAAGGGAGATGGAACAACTTAACTTAGATGTTGTTGGGATTAGTGAGATTAAATGGAAGGACGCACAGGATTTCTGGTCTGGGGAACACAGGATAATTAGCACACAAGCTGTCAATGGAGTCACTGGTGTAGGATTTGTAATGAACAAGAAAGTAGGGAAACGGGTGAGTTATTATGAACAGTTTAGTGACAGGATTATTTTGATGAGGTTAGAAACTAAGCCCGTCCCAACCACATTAGTACAAGTATATATGCCAACGTCACAGGAAGATGACGAAGAAATAGAAAAAATATACGCTGAAATTGAAGAATTAATCCAATATGTGAAAGGGGAGGAAAATCTAATAATCATGGGTGATTGGAATGCAATAGTGGGAGAAGGAAAAGAGGGGAATACTGTAGGAAGTTTTGGTCTAGGAGAAAGAAATGAGCGAGGAAGCAGGTTGCTAGAATTTTGTGAAAGATATAAGCTAGTAGTGGCGAACACACTGTTTAAGAACCATGCAAGAAGAATATACACCTGGAAACGTCCTGGGGATACAGGCAGATATCAGCTAGATTATATCATGGTCAAACAGAGATTCAGGAATCAAGTTCTAGACTGTAAAGCGTACCCAGGAGCAGACATAGACTCGGACCATAATTTGATAGTAATGAAGTGCAGGCTGATAATTCAAGCGAATAAGGAAGCAGTATAAGCAGAACAGACTGGAAGTGAATAAACTGAAACAATCTAGCACCAGAGAAAATTTGCAGAAATGGTAGACTTAGGTCTAAGAATTAACTGTGAAAGGAGCTCAACCGAGGACGAATGGAATGCATTAAAGACCGAAATAATGAAAGCTGGCAAAGAAACCTTAGGCTTTAGGGAACAAGCTGCCCGAAAACCTTGGATCACAGAAGAAATTTTGCAGCTGATGGATCAGAGAAGAAGGTACAAATATGCTCAGGATGAAGCAGGAAGAGAGCAGTACAGGCAATTTAGATAATCAAATAAATAGGAAATGCAAAATAGCAAAAGAAAAATGGCTACAAGAAAAGTGTGAAGAAGTAGAAAAGGAAATGGTCGTAGGTAAAGTAGATGTTGCATATAGAAAGATCAAACAGAATTTTGGAGAAATGAAGAAAAGAGGTATGAACATTAAAGCTGCCGATGGGAAACCTCTTTTAATGCTCAGAAGATAGAGCTAATCCGATGGAAGGAATACGTTGAGAAACTGTATGATGGAGACGACTTGAACAATAGTGTATTAGGAAAAGGAAGGCGATGTCGACATTGATGACTTAGGAGATCCTGTTTTGAGGACAGAATTAATAAAGCTCTGAATGACTTGAAAGCAAATAAGGCAGTTGGAATTGATGAGATCCCTGCAGAACTTTTTAAATCTCTAGGAGAGGAAGGAATCGAAAGATTATTCAAGCTGATATCAAAAAGTTATGAAACAGGAGAGATTCCAACTGATTTTAATAAAAATATCATCTTCACACTTCCAAAGAAAGCACAAGCCGACAAATGTGAGAATTATCGCACCATTAGTCTAACATCACATGCTTCAAAACTACTGACCAGAATAATATACAGAAGGATGGAAAGGGTTAGTAGAAGAGATAGGTAGGTGAAGATCAGTTTGGGTTTAGGAAAAATCGCGGTACAAGGGAAGCAATTCTGTCTTTAAGATTAATACTTGAAGGGCGGATGAAGAAAAACAAAGATACTTTTATGGCATTTGTTGATTTAGAAAAAGCTTTTGATAATGTTAGGTGGGACAAGATGTTCAAAATTTTAAAGAAAGTCAGGTCTGAAGTATCGAGATAGAAGAATACTCTATAAACTATATAAGAATCAAGTGGCTGTAATAAAAGTAGAGAATCACGAGAGACATGCATCAGTTAAAAAGGGTGTGAGACAAGGTTGTAGTCTATCCCCGTTAATATTCAACTTGTATGTAGAAGAAGCAATGAAGAAAGTCAAAGAAAAATTTCCATGTGGCATAAGTTTCCAGGGAGAAAAAATCAGTATGCTACGATTTGCTGACGACATTGTCTTATTAGCAGAGAGGGCTGAGGATATTGAGAAGTTATTGAATGGAATGAACAAAATACTGAAAGAAGATTTTGGACTGAATATAAATCAAAGTAAAACAAAAGTAATGAAATGCAGCAGAAATGATACCAATACTAGCAGATTAAATATAAAAATAGGATCTGATGCAATAGGAGAAGTGAGTGAGTTCTGTTACTTGGGAAGCAAAATTACAACCGATGGCCGAAGCAGGAATGATGTTAAAAGCAGAATAGCACTAGCAAAAAGAGCCTTCATGAAAAAGAGAAATCTTTTAGTTTCAAATATTGATCTAGGAATTAGAAAGAACTTCTTAAAACTCTATGTGTGGAGCACAGCACTTTACGGTAGCGAAACATGGACTTTAGGAATACCGGAAAGAAAGAAACTTGAAGCATTTGAAATTTGGTGCTACAGAAGAATGCTGAAAATTAGGTGGACAGACAAAGTAAGAAATGAACGAGTTTTGGAAATGATGGGTGAGAAAAGAAGTTTATGGAAGAAGCTTACAGGAAGAAGAGACAGGCTGGTAGGTCATATTTTGAGACATGATGGATTGGTTAATTTGTTAGTGGAGGGAACAGTTGAAGGTAAGAACTGTAGAGGTAGACAGAGATTAGAATATATGAAGGAGATAATTGAGGATGTGGGTTGTAGGGGGTATGTGGAAATGAAGAGGTTAGCACAGGATAGGAAGGGATGGAGGATTGCATCAAACCAGTCTAAAGACTGACGACAGCAAAAAAAAAAAAAAGGTATGAAAGATAATTGTAACGTAGTTTGCCCACTAAGGCACCCACTACACGCTGAAGGAGACAAAGTTTCTGTAGATTAAAAATTTTCAAAATTTATTTGCGGTAAACTCAGACTCAAGGTAGACTGTTAGATCTTGCAACTTTATCTATAGAAAATAATATTGCCCAAGGGCAAACGTGTGGAAGGTGGCAATCTAGGTCTTTTAGTTATGATTTTATTTCCTCATTTGTTTGTTTTAAACAAATTTATTACCTTAGTTCCTATGATAGACAAATACCTATAGAAATTATCCCTGTCTTCCATAAATTATAAAAATTAACGTGAATTACATAAAAACAATGTTTTTTGGAGTTGTCCCTATTTTTAACCCCTGATCCCGATTTTTTTTGCCCTTCCTTCCCGATTTTAAACAACCTGGACCTGGCAACACTAGTTGCTCCCCATATGATTTCGCCATAAATCATGTAGTGTAGTATGAGCAATCCTTCCAAAGGCATTAACATGTTTACCTAAATGGAACTGTCTGTTATGTTACATGTAGGGTTGCCAACCATGCTTTATAATAAATTATCATACTTTATTCTTGGTCAGTATACTTTACCCTGACCATAAAGGTATGCAGAAATACTTTATTTCTGGTGAAATATACAGTTTATTGAACGGAAATATGCATGAAATTAATTGTCAATGCGAAGTAACCATCTCTTCATTTGCCTCGAGTAATTTCGGGATAATGGAAACCAAAATCTAGACGGCCAGACGGGTATTCAAACCCACGCTCTCCCTAATGCGAGGCCAGAGCATTACCGGAATCGGTAGGAAACTATTGTTAATTTCCTATACTAGTCAGTATTCCACCATAACATTTACCAAGAAATGACCATGAGATGTGTTTCATGCTCAACGAATCGATTAAATAAAAACAAGACAAATCCTGTTTAGTCTCGATAATAAGAAATTTATAGTTCTTTAGTTTGTTTCTGTGTCTTCTGGATGAAATGTCACTTGAAATCGTAATAATAAATAACTCATCTCTGCTCAATATCAAATAATAGTTGAAGTTAACTTATTAATTATTTTCACTGTTTGCATTGATTACAGCATAAAGGAGATACTGTTACTTGTCATTTTTCAGTTTTGTCATATAAACCCGTGAACGCAATGTACCGTAAGCCTAAGCTACAAAAATACCACGAGTTCACAATTTAATTTGCACGACTGTTAATGTCGTGATTAATCAAAAATCATATACCCAGTTAAACAGTCATAAAATCTTAGCCTGAAATAAATAGTAATGCGGTATTTTAAATAAATAGTGTGCAAATGTAACTGAAACAACTTCTCCTTGTATTGTGAACGTTTTAACCTGCAATCTTCAAATGTTATTCGTACTCCATCGTCCACCAAGTTACAACCTGTCGCGATCACGTCCAAGCTAAACAGATGTGGAACTCTGATTGACCTTGTTATTCTCTCTTCTTCAATCCCAGTAAGACAGTTTCTTCGGTGGTACAACAAAGAGAATCATTCTTCCTTAAGATCACAATCCATTGCCTACATAATCTTTTACTCTTATTTTAGACAACAATCTGTCTTCAAACATTAGTCGCCTCGCTTCAAAAAAATGCAAATTGTACTCAGGGCAGTTTCATGACTTGTCATAGCTGGCTAGATGGTGGTCCTATAGGTTTTTAAACATTCGTGGAGCTCAAAACAAATCAATAAGCTCTTTATAGAAGGGATCAAAAGGTAACTAGCTATAAAATCAGGGTAACTGAAAGCATTAAATCAACTAATCAAAAAATAATAAGTGGCAGGAAATTATATTTCGTCCACATGTTAATTATTATGAAGTTGTAAGATTTTTTTTGATCGCCACTGGTTGTGGATATCTACTAACGTATGACAGGCACTCAGTGACAATTGTGTTTCAATCTTACCAGTGGACTGTTGTTCGCTGTGAATAATCATTCCAAAGCGACCTGAAACTGTTATAAGTAACGTCCACCTAACGGTATGATATTAAGAAATTCACTGTTAATTTTTTATTCTGCAGGTACCAAGAACACTTAAGCATTGCTAATAGGAAAGTACGCCTGCATAGAATACATTCTTTAAAAAAAAAAAAAAAAAAAATGTGCTGTAAATATATCACCGAAAATAGCACAGAGGAATTATGTCCGGTCTCAAAAGAAAAAATCTTCAAATCAAAACATTCACTGCTCTGTTAATGTTTTCTAAGTTAAAATTTTTGAATATTGGTGTAAACTACCTTTTGAAGCATTTTCTAAATGGAAATAGTAATAAGGAAAAGTCTTAAATTTGTGAAATGTAGCCACAGCATGTAAGAGATGTCGTGTTGTGAATAACAAGGTGATCAACAACCTTAGCAACAGCAAAATACTTTATTTCCCTCTCACTCTAAGATACCACTTGTGCTCAATCGCTTTATCTGTGTACATAGTACATAAGGTATTCAAGGGCCTCATTCTAGTGTTTGAGAAGAAAACAGTGAGTAAATTACCGTGAGATACGCGCTCCTGCGACAATGCGTGCACAGTCGTATATCACCACAGTAGGAGCAAAGCTGAACCACTGCCCACACCACACTTGCTGCTACATAGAGCTCGGAACAGGAGGCCTGCATAAAAATATGGTCCAGAATCCATCGATAACTACCGAAGAAGTGACCAAAATAGTGCAAAATTATTTGCAGGATAACAGTTTCCGGGTTTTAGGTATATCATTCACACCATTGGAGGAACTGAGAGGCCTTATGGGCGCACATTTCAAGACACGCATCGCCATCGAAAGGGATGTAAATGGTAAACCTCAGGCAAACGCCTTGCTCCTGTTTTCAAAGTCGGAGCCAGGAGGAAACGATTCGGTCACAGCATTCACCAAAGCAGGAAACACTTTCGAGAAGGAAACGTTCATCTACGGCACTCTGTTTCCACTTCTCAGGAACCACCTGGTCGGAACCAAGGAAGAAGTCACGCGACTTCTGTCCACCACCAGTGCCTGTTATTACGTCAGACCGGACCTGATTATCATGGAAGACTTAAAAGAGCAGGGATTCTTCCAGTTGGAGAAGCGTACACTTCTTGACACTGTCCAATGCCTGAGCGTACTGGAAACTTTGGCTCGTTTCCACGCCACTGCAATAATATTCGAGGAGAAGGAGTCAGCTGCAACGGGGAAACTGTGTAGAATCGGCGACATGTTTCCTATTCTGAAGAAGGATACGTTCTTCAAGAAAGAGGAAGGTAACATGTACACCAAGGTGTTGGAAGCAACGGTGAGTAAAGTGTCAGCGATGGTGGATGAATCTCTTAAGTACGGCAAGAACAGCGAACTCAACGATTTGATTCAGAGGAAAATCGAATCAACAATGTTTAGTTTCATCGACTTACTGCATCCAGCGGACAGCCAACGCAATGTTGTCATTCACCGTGACGTATGGCTCAACAACACTTTGTTCCGGTATGTAAAAAAAATCTTTGAATCTTTTATTTAAATCATAGGGGTTAGTTCAACATTCTGATCGACTTTTTCAGGTAGATAAATTTATTACTGTTGCAAATTCTCTTACAGTTCAAAGTCCGAAGTACCGGAAATAAGATATTTCAGTACAGAACCTAACAGTCGTAACAGTATATTCATTGTTAGAAAAAAGGGATTTTTTCGTGAAAATTTAGCCGATACTGCTGCTCTCCTTCCATATCTTTTTCCTGAAATACCTGTGTGCCTTTTCATAATTGTATCTATAAGATGACTGCATGTTATTGTTCGGTGGATATTGGGTTTTGGAAATCAAATGACACTTATTTTAAAAATTGTTTGTGAGTAACATTATATGTTCAATTAGTAAGCATTCCTATTGCTGTTTAATACTGTTCAGAAAATATCAAATCAACATCTATTAAGTGGTTTAGTAAATGTAATTTACAAAATAGTTGTTGAATTCTTTGCTATTATTATTAAATGTTTAATTCATAGACCAAAGATATTTACCTATTTCCTCGTAGTAGAATAATTCTTGTGAACGGTTCTAAAGGTTGAATTGTATCAAAAAAATAAAAAAATAAATAAAATGTAAATGCGTATGACATTGTTGGCCGTAATATATAAGAACCTCAATGTCTCGATAACTATCTAAAATAGCGTTTAAGGTAGTGTGAACTCTCAAGTGTTGATTTATAAATACCATTGACTTTTGCCCACGATTTCGTCCACATGGAACAGAAGAATGCTCTCCGTTGTTTTCTAATGAATTTGTAAATTTGAAAACATGTATGCAACATGTTTGCCGTAATCCTTCACATAGTCCGGAGTGCAACGAAACGAAGTTTAATGTTAAGAACAGATTTGAGAGTCCTAATCCGCTGCCAGGTTCGTAGCGCGATGAGTAGTATCTCAGATTTTAAGTGATACCCTTGGCTTTTAAACCACGTTTATCAGCTCCTGCATGATGCCGTAACAAACAAACACATAACAAAAATTCTAAAATCAATTATTTGTCCTCAGACACAGCTCCGGTACTAATTTGGTTCTCACTTAACTGTATGATCTAAGATTTACGTAAAATTTCATACTAAAACTCATCAACAGTAAGTAAAAAAATATTTTTTGTGGATTTTGAACCCATACAGATCAGAGTATAAATTGATTTCGTTGCTCCTTTTATTATACTACATAACCACAATTGTTCAAACTAATTTATTAGAAAAATTCTATTGAGGATGAAATTGAAAAATGAAGTAGAAGAGTTTGTCTTTTGAATCTGGATTAAGACATTAATCATTTTGTTAAGTATTTTTCAGATTTCGTTTGATGGTATTCATCTTTTTTCAGAAAGTATTTCTAAATCCTCGCGAATCTGTTCGCGAACGTCAGAATCGGACAAGAAGAGTGTCAAAATACACTTCATAATCTACACTAAGAATTACAACGCTTTTTTTAAATCCATTTAGCGAAGAATCCTAGGAGATAATTTTAATATAAAAATATGACGGGGACTCGAAACTGGTGCTGTTATACGCGCGAAACGACACTGGTGGATAGATGCTCACTCCATAAAATGCAGTTCTCCCAAGACGGTAGTCTTTCAAGCTTTCATACAAAACTAGTTGAGAACATAATTCTCTTAGGCAGGTGTACAAATTCGCCCGCCATAAATAAACAAAGGTGCCGGAGATTTCAATAAATATACCAATGATATAATTATGATTTGTTTGTTGAGTTGACTAACGCTGAACATCCTTTGTTGTCCTACCTTTCCGGAAGCCAAATTGCTGCTGATTCATTCCTTTCAGTAATCTGAATTCTTTCGTACTTTTACACAACAATTTTTCTTGACGTTTCTCTAATATATTAAGTAGTAAAATTGGTATGTACGATTTTGGTAGTTATTTATTTATTTCAAATATCCAGGACATGACATTACAAGTTAAAACAAATAAAACTAATTGGTTAATTAATGTCAAGCTTATAGACAGCAGTACACAAATTAAATTGAATATGTGGATCAGAATTCTGCAATCCCGATGACCTTCTCATTTGGCCTAAAAAGGTCGTCAACGATGCAGGTTTCATGGTATGTTTCTACATACCAGGAGATGTTTAGGGTACTTTGGTAGCAAAGGGTTTTTATACATATTGTTGTTATTTTAGATGTATTTCAACAATGAGGTACAGTATCTCTTACCAGCTATTCGGTAAGGTAAAGAACCATTTGTTGACTAAAGGCTTGTCCACTTCTGATGTTATCCCATCGGACATTATTGCCTTATTTCTCTTGAGCATGCTTTCTGATATACTGAGGACCTCTTTAGGGAATGGTAGAACCACAATGCTTTTATCACACTCGTTGTTCATAAGTTGCCTTCTCAGCTTGTGCACTTCAGAATCTGACTCTTTCTGGTCGTTCGACAAGGGTATTTTCGGGAGGAATTCAGCCGATTCCTGTCAGCCGCTTGTCAATTTCCATCTTCTTTCCTGAAAGTACGGTAAACAATTTTATTTTCTGTGCAGTTAACTTGCACGGAAGTCACCTTGGATTTACAACCAGGTATTTGCTTATGTATGTATCCTAAGTAGTTAATCTAGCATCCTCAAATTTCTGCTCTATACTGGTCCAGTGTACAGTTACGCTCAGCAGTCGTGTTATTGTCTTTGCGTTCTCCTTAGTCTCTGAAGCGTATCGTTCCACAGAACACATCTATTATCTTTGCACTACTGAATCCCTCATAGTATCTTGTAATGCACTCGTTAATTCTACCACCTCGAGGTCAACATTACCTGACACATGTTGAAATGCTGGTATTTCGAAAAATCTTCTTAATAGATTCCTGTCTTTAAATAATAATAATTCCGTGCGGTCGGAATGACCTGGTGACAGGGTTTCTACTGGCTGCGCA
>JARYHS010008074.1:43658023-43699032 GCA_031002005.1 Vandiemenella viatica | reverse complement strand
GTCTAGGGATTGATTTAATAAAGGTTTAATTTAATTTGATATAATTGTGATGGAGCACATGCTCCGATGGCGATCTCCCTACACACCAATCTTTCTCTTTTCCTGGTCCCACCTGCTTTTGCCCTCTATTAATTTGAACTTTAAATTTATTCAGTGTTTTTGGTAGATTATTTATCATTTCTGTTGGTAATTTATTCCAATCCCTTACACCTTCATTGCAAAAGAAAATTTTCCCACACCCGTATGCCTGAAATCAGGTGCCAGCTTGTGTGGTCATAGTCATCTTTACCCTTCCACACACCTCTCTTATTTCTCCCACCACCATCTTTCCATGCCTCATCACCAATATCATCTGTGATTCTCTTCAGCGAATTCCCTTCCAGCTCCTTTATCATATTAGTTACTGATTGTGTTCTGTGATCATTTCTAAAGACTAATCTAAATAGCTTCCGGAGTTGTTAAAAGAATGATCCCATGTTTTCTGTACAATTATTATATGCCAGATTTAGACAATTTAAGTTACCATTTGCTGTCAAAATCCTTTTCATTTATAAAGCTTAGAAAACATCACTCCGTTTTATTCTGCTTTCTATATACTCAGATGCTGCAAAATTTGTGTCATAATTTTCTGTTGGAAAAATAAGATAAATGATGATTAGATGACAAGGAAATGCAATGAAATATGTCAAAAATGTTTATGAGAATGAGAAAACATTCTCATTGGAAGACTCACATTACATGGAGAATTATGTTTCTGAAGTATCTCTCATACCACCACATTTATACTTAGTTTTGTGTCTGGAAATGCCAGAACATGATGAAAAACATCCACAAGTTATGTAATTCATGCTATAAATCTAACTCTCCACCTGGTCATCAGGCAAAGATTCATGCTTTCTTATATTTGTTTCATATTTGCATATTTATCCCCTTTGTCATCTTTTTTGCTAAGCTGTGGTTTGCCTCACCACTGTCTGAATCTTTATTAACACCACAATTGTTGCAAAACAAATTTGTTGTCCATGACAGCGTGGGGTTGTGAAATGTTTCTCTATGAAACCGCCCTGGTCTTGAATTTGGGAAGACACCGGTTTGAATCCCCCCTCCAGACTTCTAAATATGGGTTTTCTGTGGTTCCCCAAATCACCCCAGACAAATTCCAGGATGCTTCCTTCAAAAGGCCATGGCCGAATTCCTTCCTGTTCCTTGTCGCCAGTCCCATCCCACCTCTAATGACCTCGACGTCGATGAGGTGTAAAGCCATAAGTAAAAAAAAAAGTCTTTATGAAATGATAACATTTTTAATTATTTGCAAGTTTGAAAGTTCAGACTCAATGTATTCACAAACTACATAAAATGTTCTGCACTGCCACCAACAATTAATTTGACCGTTCCAGGATAAGAGCACCAGAGCTTCATTTCTGAAGGTTACAAGTTCTTGCCATCCATCAGCTAGGCTGACATCACACCAAACAAACATTCCAGCCAAAACCAAACTAACTTCTATACATCTCCAATATTTGCTGGAAAACTTTGATCAAAACACCTTAATACCATGCTGAAAAGTTCATTATATACTGCACTGCACTTCAGAAATAATTTTGACTGGCCATTAGATATTTTTTCAACATTTTGGAGCCTAAACATAGCACAGGCTTGCGATCTCGCAAAATTGTGCTGTGACACACAGATACTTAACTACTGAGCTGCCATTCTGAAGTTGGTACTGGAACTCTCGACAACAATAAAGAAGATAGGTCTTTTATAGTGCAGGAGCAATTCTTGACAATGCCTCTTGAAGTCTCTAGATTGCCTAAACAATTTATCTTATTCAAAATTTAGGTGAAAATGATAGCCAACTAGTTGCATCAATTAGATTTATTTAAGATCGTCTTCTTCAGAAGGACTCGTGGAATCACATATACTCAGAAAGGAGCCAAATAACTCTTGTCATATCGCAGTGTGATGTGCACTTATGTCAATGGTTATAATGTAAATTTTAAGACTTCCATTACATTGTCAAACATGTTAAATACATATGTCCACTGGTCCAAAACGTACATGTTGGGCAGGTGATTTTCGCCAACTCGGTCAAGGTTAAATAAACCTAATTGATGCAACTGTTTGGCTATCATTTTCACGTGAACAACTCTCACCGTTGTTGAAACGCAGCCATGTTCAAAAAAAAATATCTTATTCAAAATAGTTCTTTAAATGCTAAAAATGCTTTATCCTTACTCAAACTAATTCATACATCAACAAATCACTGTCTTGACACACAGTCCAATATACTGGACCTTATTTTCAGGTGACTATGTTATTCATAGTTATTACTGTGGAAAATGTAGTTAGTTGTGTTGCATCCTACCTGTCTCAACAGGTGGGCATTTAGATTCTTTACAGTCAGGTTGTACTTCTATGCTCATTTTAGCATAGATGTATCACTTTGTATTTCACGAGCCTCACCCTTAAAATTGCAGAAACAGTGTAAAATGATTTCTGTCTGTGCGCAGAAAGTGCAAACTTTCAATTTCTTGATCTCCTTGAATCTCAACTTTTTAATTGTACTGACAAATGGGTTAATCGTGGTGTTGAATATTTTGGAAATGAACATCACAAAGTTGGGAAAGATAGATAAACTAAGGACAAAAAAGTGTAAGATGTGACAGGGAGCAAAACATCTCTCCCTACTGGGGGGGGGGGAAACATTCCTGCTGCATGGGAAGTCATGAAGTTCAAGGATGAACTGATTCCGCTATTTGAAATAAGAATGACAAAATCTGGCATTCTATACTTATTTTTAAGTGTTTGCCAGCTTAATTGATTTTTTTAATAACAGTCCATAGCAGTTTGAATGAGAAGGTTGAGGTTTTGCCCTACTTCACATGAGAAGGTATTAAAAATGCTTATTCAAATCCTGAGGTTGCCTTTTTACACAGACTATACTAATTGTTGTTTTTGAATGGTTTCAGTAATTATTAAATGGAATGTTAGAATGGTTCTAAGCTTACAGTTTCCGATGTTTCAAAAACAGATCAATACACATTTTAGACAGTTAAGCAGCTCCACTGACAATTACAGACACTCATTTCTCTCCCAAAATTCAAGAATCACCTCACTGCTGGATTCTTTGTTATTGCATGTGATTATGATAATTTTATATTAATGTTCTTTTGAAGTGTTGCTAGATCCGTATTAAATATTTGGACTGCAGTTTAACATGTAATATTTCACTCAGTTAATCTCCTATTGTTCTTATGTAACATGGATATTTTTATTTCTGCTCATCACAGTGTGATAATGTTATTTGCCATCTGCTATTTCTCCTTAAACAATCTGAATATTGTGTTATAGAACAGGTATTCACTGCAGGTTATTTTTTCTAAAACCATGATGAAATTAATATTTATTTCAGGAACACCATTTGTGCTTGGAGAGGTAAAGGAAAGAACTGTTGATGGAACATTTGTCCCAATGGTTACAGCTGATGTGCCACAAGAAGGATTCCCCCAGGCTTTTGCCCGGGATAAAACAGTATGACATACCATATTGCAAACCATTTAAATGTTGTTTAATTAATTTCTCATCTTTTAAGTCTGATTGTTAAATGCTGCTATTTGCTCTTTTTTATATATTAATGAAATCAAGTTTTATAGTCAGTAAATCATTTCTTCCAAAGCACTAGTGTCCCTTGAATGTATTTATCATATTTACCAAGGACATAATGAATCCAAAGTATTGATAAAATTGTTTGAAAGAAAATAGTGTTAAGAAAATTTGATTAATTAAATTGATGAATTTAGCATTGCCCACAACAATGGAATTTATGAAAGATAGATAGTGACCTGTTTCGCACACCCCTTACATGTGATTAATACTTTGCTTTTTTTCCAAAATAACACATATCATTAAGTGTAATTATGCTTCCCATTATACTTACATTATTAAACTATTGCTGATATGCCAAAATTCCACTAAATTATCTAAACATTCTATCAGCAGCTGTCTTAAATACTAGTTTATTTCTCCTTGTGACTGTTGGCTTAGTCCAAAGTTCCCCATACAAAATGTACTGAAGTAAATAGAGTACAAAATCCCTGATGGCCATAATGCACATAAAGCTCTCAAATGACAAAAATAATTAAAATCGTTGATAAATTCAACTGTTCTGGAAATGTTTTGATGTGAAAAACAAAGTTAAGTGTAAGCCACTACATTCATGCTTGCTACTTTTAGAAATTTCCTTATTACTTCAGTTCAGCAGTTGGCAATATGAAGATAACATTCAAGATATGAATGACTATTCTTTTACAAAAGGATTGAAAAAGGTATGGCAAGAAAAGTATAGCAGTTTGAAAAAAGTTTGAATTTTGAAATTGCCTATATTGAAAAGTAATGTGAATAAATTATCTTGAAATTAGAAAATGTACTTATAACTTTCAGATAGTAGTTGAATGTCTTTTATATTCAGGTTTTCTAGCTCTCTAAACTATTTTATTCCAGATTTCTGCAAATCTGCCTTGGTACCAAGCAACTGGTATCAGAATTCTCATTTTGTGTTAGTCGTTTAATGTTTCGGTATGTAATATATATGAGCTAGACAGAAGTAATGAAATATAGTAGAAATGATACCATTAACAGTAAATTAAATATAGGAGTGAATGTGTAGGGAGTAGTAAGTAAATTCTGCTACTTGAGAAGTAAAATTGCAACTGATTGCCGAAGCAGGAATGATGTTAAAAGCAGAGTACCATTAGCAATAAAATAATTAATTTTTTTTGAAAAAATAAAAACCATTAAAAAAAAACATCAAATTATTTGAAATAACTTTATTCCTTGCTTAGAAGAAAATAAATCTAAATGGACTGTATTTAACATTACTGTTATAGAAATTTTTTACATTAATCAGTTATTTTTGGAGTCGAAGCAAGAAAAATAAAAAATGACAATAATACATAAAAAATCATCTTATTACTTACCTTTGATTAATGAAAGAAACATGTTTCAACAAAACTGGTGCTGTATTTGTTGACCTTACCGCAGCCTATGACACAGTGTGGCGAGAGGGCCTGGTATATAAACTGCTGAACATTTTGAAGTGTAAAAAAATCACTTGTCTGATCAATACCATGCTAGCTAACCGAACATTCCAGGTTGTTTCAGACAATAAGATAAGCAAAGTAAGAAGAGTGAATAATGGTCTGCGTCTGCCTCAAGGCTCAGTTCTTGCCCCACTTCTTTTTAATGTTTATATTTCTGACATTCCTCAAACAGAATCCAGACAGTTCTCTTATGCCGACGATCTGGCAGTAGTACAACAATCTGATAACGTTCAGCAAATTGAAAATAGTTTAACAGTAGACCTCAAAACCCTGAGCAACTATTTTCGGAAATGGCGTCTTGTACCCAGTTCCAGCAAGACGGAAACTAGTGTCTTCCATCTTAACAATCGGGTGGCGAATCTCTCACTTGACGTTCTTCTTGATGGCACTCCCATCCGACACAACCCCTTCCCCAAGTATTTGGTAGTCGTAATGGATCGCACCTTGTCGTACAATAAACATCTAAACAACCTTGCAGCAAAACAAGAACCAGGAATAATTCTGTAGAAGTTAACTGGCACCTCCTGGGGAGCATCCGCCTCTACACTCCGCACATCAGCACTGAGCCTTGTATATTCTGCAGCTGAGTACTGCTCATCTGTCTGGATAAATAGCGCCCACGTCAAAAAGATCGACACAGTTTTAAACCAGACAATGCGGATAATTAGCGGATGTATTAAGACCACTCCACTGTACTGGCTACCTGTTTTGTGCAACATCGAACCGCCTACAATAAGACGACACAATCTCCTAATTGCCCAGTATAATAAGATCTGTGATAACTTGGATCTGCCCATCCATGACGACATGGATAATATGTTTGTGCGACTTAAATCGAGAAATCCAAGTGTAAAAACTGTAAAACAGATTATATCTGATAATTTTAATGGGAGAGAAGCTTGGAAATTGGAGTGGATAGCCTCAGCCCCACCAGAATGGCACTCCCTGTTCGACAGTCAACAGGCACTAAAGGAACTCGACCTTCCTCGCAGGACCTGGGTAGCTCTTAACAGAGTTAGGACTGATCATGGAAGATCTGCTTCATCTTTGTATACATGGGGAATGAGAGATTCACCGAGATGCGACTGTGGTGAGGAGAAACAAACCATCCGTCACGTGACATTTGACTGCCCACTTCGAGCATTCAGGGGATCACCGATAGATTTTATTAACATTTCAAATGAAGCTTTAGATTGGCTACACCATGTTAATTTTGAATTTTAATTGTAATTTAATGTTAAATTGTATTATTTTTGTGCAATGGCCACAAGCTAAATAAATAAAAAACTGAAACATACAAATGATACATGGAATTTGGTAGTTAAACGAAGCCAGACATACAAACCACTAAATTTTATATTAACTGTAAAGTGTTTACTGCATGGTGCAGCCTACCAACTGACAATGTAGGACCAGAGATATGCCTCGACCGCCAACGAGGCTAAGCCACAGGTTAAAATACCATCTAATTTATTTTCCTAAAATGTCTCCTGCAAAAACAAAATCCGCCTCACTACGTGCTGTAAAATATTCAGAATTTTTGTTCGTACTCGCTGTGTACAGCAAATATAGTGTTGTAATTCCTCGTGATGTGACAAGCTGGCACTGACTCCAAAAATAACTAATTAATTTAAAAATTTCAATGACAGTAATGTAAATTATTGTCTTTTTAGATTTATAAGCAAGGTATAAAGTTTTTTTTTAAACTTTTGGTGTGGTTTTTTTTTTTAATGATGGTATTTTTTTTGAAAAAATTCTTTTATTATTAAATTTTTAGTGGTATTATAATTTGTTTGGCATTTCAGATATGGGGTAGCAGTTCTCATTTTGCCACCTTACAGGGAAAAAAAGTAAAAAAAATTGACACCGCAACGACATTGAACTCATTGACCTCTCAAATAGCTTCAGGTTGGTGAATTAACGATGACTCAGCTGGTTCTATTATGGTAGCAGCGACAAGTATCTTTGTAATGTGATTTTACTAGTGATGTTACTGTCCGTATTTTCACCACAAATTAGACAACTTATAATAACCATAAGAAAATGCTAAAGAGTACTGTGTGTACACAATAAAATTGCTGTAGACGAGTTTTGTGACTAGGAAATTTATGATGTGAAACCACTATACAATGTTATTCCAAGTGACATTAATAACTGTGGAGGTTTCTTAACAGCCATAAAGTTGGGTGATGAATCTCAAGTTTTACTGTAGCATATTATTTCCCTATCAATGGGCTTGTGAAATGTGCGGTGGGGATCGTAAAAAAAAATTAATGGACTGCTCTCTGAAGAGATCAAATACAAGAAGGGGAGTTAGCTGAAGCTATACTGATAAGATTTCATGACTCAACAATTGATCTTAGAATGAAAGACAATGATGGTAGGGTAGCAGTTTCACCTTTTTGTAGCAATGAGGCAGCTTCTGAAGTCATTCTCGATCTGTTCTCAGATCATCATCTAGAGCAGCTGGTTAATGAACCAATATGGTGTCATATCACTAATGAAAATATTTTAGACCTTGTGATTACCAATAAGCCAGAATAATTCCATGACATTTCAATGAAAGGAATAAGTGATCACAAAAAGTTGCAATTGCAACCGTCAAATCAATAACTGAGCAAAAAAGGGTAAAAGAATGGATTGTGTACAGATTCAATAAATAATGATTCAAAGGAATGTTTTAGAACTTATCTGAGGAATAATTACCATAACTCCAAGTTAACAAGATATGCTGTTGAAGAGATGTGGCATCGATAAAAGAGGGCAATAATCCATTGTGGTATATGTGTGCAGTCAAAACATTACTCAAAAAGTAAAGGAGGATACTCGCACGCTCAAGAAGGATGACTTAGAAATCTTGGCTGAGTTAAGAGGACATGTTAAAAATGTGATGTGTGAGACCTTTAATGATTCCCATTGCAATTCTTTCTCCAAGAGCTACTCTGAAAACCCCTAAGAAATTTTCGTTGTACGTGTGAAAATTCAATTGTTGTAAAAACAATATACCAGTTCTTACCTAACACAGAATTAAAAAATTCTTTCACTGATTTTCCTACCATTTCATGTGGAGCTACAGATGGATTCATTACAAATAGATAGTGCAGGTATTATAAAGTAATTAGAGCTCCTGAAGTGTAAGAAAGCACTGCATTGTGATGGCATCCCAGTAAGAGTATTTTCAGAATACGCGGTGGAAATCGGACCATTTCTTTATGATATATAGCGTAAATCCTTAAAAATGAAAAAGAAAACATCTTCTGAGTGGAAAATCACACAAGTAACTCCGATTTTTGAGAAAGAAGATTGAAGTGATCCCAGGTACTACTGACCTATATCTATAACATCTGTTTGTTGCAAAGTTAAGGAGCATATAATATGAACGTTATGAATTTTCTAGAAGAAACTTTGTTTTCACCAAACCAATGTGGAATTCTGAAGAAACAATGATGTGGAACATAGTTGACCCTGTATACACATGACACAATGAAAGTTACTGATGCAGATTCACGAATTAATGTTTTTTTTTTTATGTTCACTAAGACTTTGGATCTGTATCATACAACCATCTTTTAGCGAATATTCAAGTCTACAGTATATCAGATTAACTAGAAGAATGAATAATGGATTTTCTAACTGAACTTTTTTTAAGTCAGTTAAAAACATCCTTCATGAAAAAGAGAACTCTTGTAGTTTCAAATATTTAGCTAGGGCTTAGAAAGAACTTTTTAAAACTTTATGGGTGTAGCACAGCACTTCATGGCAGCAAAGCATAGACTTTAAGAACACTGTAAAGAAGGAAAATTGAAGCATTTGAAACATGCTATAGAAGGAGGCTGAAAATTAAGTGGACAAATAAAGTACAAAATGAACATCTTTTGGAAATGATGGATGAGGAAAGAAGTTTTTGGAAGAGTCTTACAGAAACAAGAGACAGGATGATAGGTCATATTTTGAGACATGCAGGACTGGTTAATTTGTTAATGGAGGGAACAGTTGAAGGTAAGAACTTTAGATGTAGACAAAAATTAGAATATATGAAGCAGATAATGGAGAACGTGGGATGTAAGAGGTATGTTGAGATGAAGAGGTTAGCGCAAGATAGGAAGCGATAGAGGATTGTATCAATGAAGTCGAGAGATTGATGACAGCAAAAAAAAATAATGAGCTTGCATTGCAAATGTAGGATAAGTAAACTCGTCACTTACAAAATAAAATGCAGGAATGCAGTGTCAAACACAAAACAGATGCACTTAGTACACTACATATAGGTGAAAACCTTATTCATGTAGATTGACAAGAAACTTGGCTAAGGGATTATTTATGGTCACACCGTATGTCACCACTTCTGTCTCTTCATGATTAAAATTCGTACTGAAGTATAGTTTCCCATGTTCATCTTTCGCAAGTGATGGATTTACTTCCTATATCGATGTTTGTTTTATTGATTATTGGAGTATGATTGGATTAAGGATGATAGCTTTGTTTGCATCTAAAATTTATGACTTATTTTCTTTTCTAGTTAAAATACCAGGGGAGAAGCATATTTTCGCAACAGCTATCAAAGGAAAATCTTTCTCAGTATGATTGTGCTGTTTCTGTTGTTGACTCTTCAAAACAACTCTCCGCTTCAAAGGAAATATTTGGTGAGTAATTAGTGAAGGAAATGGAAAACATGGTACATCAATTATGTTGAAATAAATTTTTATTCGATACCAGTAATTGTCAATGACTTTTTTTATGCAGATAATTAATATGTAGATAACTGTCTTAAATAAATAATTTTGGTAAGTGCTGATTCTTCAAACTTCATACAACCATAGCAGTTAAGTGTTAACAAAAGGTGAGTTCGAAGGCAGTTTACTTATTTCAGTGGTTCAAGAAGAAAGTAAAAAATAACAAACTTTTATAAGCAGTTTTTGCAACTTTTATCCGTTTATCAAAAGCATGAAGATTCATAGGATGCCAACATGAGAGGAGACAACAAAAAGGCAACATACAACTAGTTATGAGGAAAGCATTTGATTTTGAGGGCAACAGCTACAGTATTGAGTGTCACAGCAGAGCAAATGCCCTCAAGAAGCTGCTATTCTTAAAGCTGGAAATTTTTAGCCATCAGATTATGTGATCCTTTGAAAGAAAATCAGTGTGAGTCAGATTCTATTGTGCAATTTTGTAGAAGTTTCTAAGAAGCATACAAAAACATAAACTGTCTAATTCTGCATGCTGGAAGTCCAGCTGCACTTTTTTTTTTTTTTTTAAATGGCTTTTGGCGACTAAACCATTCAGCCAGCTCAATGTGTTTACGATATCTCTTCATGTGAATTAGTTTCTCCAGTACGTTTTTTTTTTTTATGATTCCTAGTATAGACACCACAGGACGGACAGGACATTCACACAGACACACAACACTTAAACATCCATGCCCGCGGCCGGATTCGAACCAGCGACCTTCGGCACGCGGAGCTAGCACGCTAGCCCCTACGCTACCGAGGCCGGCAGCTGCACTTGGTTAATTGAGAAATTCTGCCGCATATTGTTGATATGATTTTAATCATACACTGTATTGATTCAGATATATCCCACATCATTTTCATCAATTTCAAGCTAAGTTTTAGTGGTAAAATGGACATTTTACAGACTACGGAGTTCTCTGAATGTCTTATTTGTGTAATCACCCAGTCAAGTCTCCAGTCCAACATACTAGCAGTGAAGATTTGTCTTCCTTATTTGCAATCACAATAAACTTTTTGCCATTGGGGAAAGGCAACATGTATTGCCATGTCCCTAAAAATTGATGGTAAATCAGTTTTTTTTTTCACAAATAGTCTTTACCAGTGCCTCTGCTATCCCAGAGGCAGTAGTAATTATTTAGTTCTAATAGAGTGGTACTTGTATTGATTTTTTGTTACCTATATATATATATTGAACATTGGATAGGATAAAAAACCAGCGCTTACCAAAGAAGGGGATTCCAGCGGCGTTGGTACACGAAAAAAACACGAACACACAAAGAATAGAATTTTCGAGCATGGCTCTTCCTCAGTAGAAATGAGATGGCTGCACGCAAGCGCTGCCGACAGCCAACTGAGTTATGCTACCATTTTAGTTGGGTCATAAGCACATCATCATCTGTTTATGAGTCATTTTATTACCGGGTGGCATATTATGACCATCGCTCCTGTGTGATGGTCTTCTAAACAGCCACCAGAGTCAAATGATGGTAACACAAATATTGTGATATTGGGTTACATGGAGGTCACCAAATGTTTCAAGTGATACATTATAACAGTGGTCAGCAAACTTTAGAGGGTAAATAGCCAATATCACCTTTAAAGGTGCCAGGAAAAATTTATAAGAGCCATAGGCCTAGTTATATTTTAATATAATTTATTCAATAATAAATACACTATGGACAATGTGCATGTATTTCCTTAGAAAGACTTATGATGTTAAGTGTGTAGCTTGTTGCTTTTAATTTCAAACATGAATCCAAGTTCTCACGAATTATTTGGGTTCTCAATTTATTTTTAGTAAGTTTCATATTGGAAAAAGTTTGTGTTGAGCCTAAGATACAACACCAAATGCAAACTTTTTGAACTCGTGTGAATCCGACAAACTCTTCCAAGTACAGAACATTATTTTTTTTTTGTAAGTTTTTGAGAACAGTTAACATGTCCTTTGAAAGAAAAGTACATTTTTTCTTTCTATAATCTCAATTACTATTGCCGATAAAGATGTATAAAAAAAATATTATCAAAGAACCGCCTGTGGTTCTGGAGCCGTGGTTTGCCAATCCCTGCATTATAACATTAGCAGTTGTAGCATTATAGCAATTCCTTTTTTGTAAGGAACTCCCAAATTGCCCAAGACTGACATGGCTTCAAGAACGTGAGCTTGTGCTGTATAGGCTGGGGCAGCAGAGCCTTCTCTTAATAGCTCTGCCGGCAACTCTTATTCCCCTGTTCATGAAGGCGTGGTTCCCATACAGTACACTCCTTTACAATTGGACAGGGCAGAAGGTCATCCCCTGCAGCTTAAAACTAGCATACCAGCTAAGGAAACGAAAACCCTGAACTAAAACTTCCAGGTTGGATGTTGTGTTATGGAATGGTAACTCCTCCATGTCAAAATCCTGCTACTTGTAAGCTCTAAGGGAACAGCTGGATGGAACCTAACTGAAACAAGGGACTTGGTGTAACAGAAAGATTTTATCTGGCCACATGGAGTGACAGGTTTGTATACCTTAAAAATGCTTATTGTAGCTGTGGTCATGGAAATTGGCAGGTCAGTGTGAACACGTTGTTGCTGCAGTTGGGAACATTCAGCTTAGCACTCTCTCTACAACATTAGAAAATGGCAATGCTGAGTGTCCTGTGTTGCCTAGTATGAGCCTCAATGCACAACCTATTACTACAAGCAAACAGGTGAATTTAACTGTTTAGTGCACTGTTTGGCAATCGTACATTCAAAGCCGCATGCCAATATGGCTGGCCACTTTACAAGAGAATTAGAATAGAAAACGGTGAATATAGCAAAAATTTCTTGGTTGAGAAGAAACTACAGGGATCAAAGGAAGCTATAGTACAGTCAAACAAGAGAGAAGGATGACAACTGGGATAAAAAGAAATAGAATATACAGTTGTTACAGGTAATATTTTGCAGGCAAGGTGAAATGTTTGTTAGGGTGTTCTGGGTTATGATTGGTATTTCAACACTTGCTATATAAGTCTTCAGTTGCATTGAGAATACTAAATGATATTTTGTTACACACATGTTTACAAAATGTTATTGATTAAAAAAATCACTTAACATGGAAGTTTTGTAATTGACAGAAAATATGATTCCAGTATACGGGTTAAATTCATATGCCAAATTATATGTAATATTGTTGAAACAATTAAAGCAGGAAATATTAAGATTAAATGTTCTAAGAAAACATTTTATGAAATTATTACGAGCTGTGATTTGTGGTTGTAAATTTAATATTATATATTCATGTATTAATGTTTCATGTATTACACCAATTTGATCTATTATGAAGAAATGCATCAATTCATTCCACTCTAGAGAGCTATGAACATGAACATTTATTGTGGATTGAGAATTATGTGTTTTGTTTATCCTTACTTGGAAAAACCGTTTTTTATTTTTTTAAATTTGTTTATTCCTCAGTTTTATGAAACAACTAAATTTTACTCCCTAAATTTGAAGGTCTATTTTGCTGTCTAGCTATGTTTTTCCTCAGATAAAAAGAGAAATGCCAATCTTAAGTTTTAATATATATTGTAAACGATTAAATGAAAGGCACTTAGTAGCGAAAAGTAATTACAAATAAGGATACGGAAATGAGCCACCACTTATCTTTAGATGATGGATGTGGGGCGCGAGCACACAACAAAGACAAAAAACACACATGATATGAAAATGTTCAGGGCTATCAACTTGAGAACATTATTGGGGGGGGGGGTTGTGGGAGAATGCGATTCAGATCTAATGCCACTATGCTCAGCTATTAGCTCTGAATCACTGCCCCTCTACCTGTCCTCAGTTTGAATTTACCCCCGCCATTTTCTGAGGCAATCTCCCACAACATCCTCCTCCCCTCTCCCCCCAGAAATGTTCTCCTGGTAACAAAGGGCTAAGCCTAAAAATTTCTATAGACTGTGTGTTTTAGTCTTTTTCTGTGTGTTCGCATCCCACATCCATCATCTAAAGGTAAGTGGTGACTCATTTCCCTATACTAATTTGTAATTCATTAATAAATCACATACAAGAATTATTAAAATGGGGGGAAGGGTACTTGGGGGAACTTTCATTGTCTACATGGTATATTATAATCAACTGTTTCATTAACATTTAATTTTTCAGGAAACAAAAGCATATTGGTAACTGGGACAGAAGCAGAAGCAATTCATGAAGAAAATCTTATGAAGCTCAGTAAAATGACGAAGGAAGAAATATTACAAGAACAAGAAAAGTTGACAACACAATTAGACCCAAAAATACTACAGTTCTTAAAGTCACGAAGGAAAGGTTCTGGACTTGGTTCATCTTCAAGAAATATTGAATATTCTTTGCATTCCAGCGATGAAAAGACTGATCTAAAGATGGATGTAGATGATAGTACTGGAATCATCTCTTCATTGGATGGAGTACAAGATGAAAGTGCAGTCAGATTGACTGTTGAAGACAGTAATACTGACAAAACACTGCAGTCAGTTCCATTAATTTCCAATATGGCAAACAGATGGCTGCATATGGATGTGGTAGAAATTGAAAAATTAAAATGGATGTCAGAAGTACCAGAACCTCCACCTTTACCACCAGATAAGACATATGCAGCCAGATTTGATTTTCAGGGTAAGTTATCTATAGGCATACTTCTTTGGATCTGCGCTACTGGCAGAACATGCATAACCCAACAGCTGAAGAGCATGAATTCTTGTCACCAGCGTACTGTACATTTACTGGGGTAGATGTTGCTACAGCTATGTTATTGGGCTCTCAGTTAAGAGATGCTCAGCTGAAATACTTATTTTCTTGTATAGATTTCCATTTTCCCCTCACTCCCCTTACATCTGGCATAGTTGAGTGGTTAGTTAATGCATTCTATAAATGATTTATTCATTGTTACTTAGTGTACATCACCAGTTTGTAGAACCGTCACTGTTAAAAACAAGTCTGGAGTGTTTCATCAGCTGATATCTTTCATTGACAGTAAATGTTCAAATAATCATTCAGGGTCATTTACAGCAATTTGAATTTTTTTGTGGAAATATGAGATTTCTGATTGATTATAACCTTTGCTTTGAATGTAAACAAAGTTTAGTCATAGAGCAAGACCCCATGAACTCCGTATTCTACTGCTGAAGAAGGATTTAACCCTGAAAATTTCAGTATTGTTCTGTTTCTGTGTCATTCTGCCATCACCTGCACTCCAGTCAAATTGCCGGGATGCTTCCCTCAAAAGGCCAGGTTCCTTGTCCCCAGTCCCATCCCACCTCTAATGGCCTCAACGAGACATAAAGCCATTAATATTTTTTTTTTTTCTAAAAGAACTTTCTTTTAAGTGATTAAATGTTACTATCAATCTTTATTATTATTTTCACATTTACTTTTATTCAGTCTTTCTTCATTTAAAAATGTATATATTCCACCCCTTCTCGAGGGTAAATACTTTTTGTCTTAAGTATTTACTCTATTTAGACTACGCTGTTCCACTCCACCTCACCTAAAATTGTGTTTCTCCCTTCATAAACAAATAACTATCCATGTGTCATTTGTACAGTTAGTGTATGTGGCCATCTGTGTGAGGCATGCTGCATGTTTCATTTAATTTTTCACATGGTCAAACTGGCATCCAGAATATTTTTTTTGATTTGTTTTCATGGTTTGTTGTTGGCCACTTATAATTGATGTTTTTACTTTCCCTATCCTTATTTGCAACATGGATCCTATTTTTCCATATCTGAATAAAAGGCTCTTGTTGTTTTCCATTTAAAGAATACTTTGTGAGTCACATTAGTTACTCATGTCTGAACTAAATATCTTAATTTCTTTCTGCCTACCTTCTTCTTTTTAGTACATCCTACACATATCCACCCTTGCAAAAATTTTGCATCATTTAGTATTAAAAGTTTCTAAGTACATTTAACTGTTTATTTATATATTACATTGCACTTCTTAAAAACAAATGCGTCATAGCTAGCAGTCTTTCTTTTCTCTATTTTTTATATTGCTGATTTTGAGCCCTTAATTCAGACTTATGGAACAATATGGATAATGGAAACAAAGAAACTGCGATTGGGCACTAAAAATAAGATAGGATAGGGGAAAATAATCAATCACTTACCACAGATGAAGGCAGGAGGGCTAGATGAACATGTAAAAAACACAAATTGCACAATATTTCGTTGAGAAACCTTAGTCATGTGAGAGGCGAAACATATGGCAGGGGGAAAGATGTGATTACATCCCAACCCGTAGCAGGTCGGGGACCTCCTGCCTTCATCTGTGGTAAGTGACAGGTTATTTTTTCATATCCTATTTTATTTTTGCTGAACATTATGAATTAGTAGTTAATGTTTGTGCCTGGCATTGAGGAGACATAAGTTTGACTCCATCTGGCCATCCAGATTTTAATTTTACATGGTTTTCTAAAATCACTCAAGTTGAATGCTAGGAGTATTTTTTCAAAATGATATAGACAGTCTTTCAACTCCATGCTCTCAGTCTGTTCTAATGACTGTATCATCAACAAGCCATAAGCCCTAAGAAAAATGTTCCATCTGAATTTTGTAGCATTTAATGTTGTAACAGTTTATTTTAGCTAAACAATGCTGTAGTCTTTCCACAAGGTATCATATTGTCATGCCTAATAGAGGTGGTTGCTTGCTTGGATTATTAGACAGTAAAAGTTTAGACATACTACGAACTTGTGCTATAACCATATGCTCAGTACAATAATTGAGTTTATTCTTTTTACCATGTTGCAGTCACTTTCCATGGCATCTGGTCATGGAAGAAACTCTTCTACTGGCTGGTTTAAGAATCAAAAGTACTAATTAGAAGGTTAAATGGTCACCACCCTTTATTCAGGGGAAAGGTCTCAGCTACTCTCAGTAACAGTTCTCACAAAAGGAATTCATTAACTTGTAACAATTAAACACACACACACACACACACACAACGTTCAATAGACACTAAAGTTTATTAAAAATTAATTTACCGTGATCCCATACCAGACCACATCACAACTTCTCCTATAAATAATGGTCTCCAATCTTAATGGGTTGCAGGTTGAAATTTAAAACATCCACACCACATCAACACATCTTCCCTACAACATATATGTTTTTTTTTAGACGATTGGCACATAAGTACTTTCAACTCTGGTTCATCATGCAAATTTCATGTTTCACTGACATGAAATGAGTTACAACAACTTCATTCTTTTCTCTGTCCACACCACAGATGAGCTTTTTTTTGTAAAAAACTTACACAGGCTGGCCAGCAAAATATTACCACCTCAAAACCTGGCTACTCGTCTTCTCCAATCACACGTTCTTTTCATTACATTCCTTTCATTAGCCTATCGCAAATTTCCGCATATATTTCCCTTACAATTACTACGCTTTATTATGCTAGTCACTCCAGTATCTATCAAACTATCTAAAGTTGATCGATTTATATCGTTCATGCTGTGCTCTGCTTTGCCTGACCAAAATAATGTGTTGCATAGGTTCGACTAGCCAAAGTTTACAACTTCTGTGTTACAAACCCTCTCCCCCCCCCCAAAAAAAAAAAAATACACTTTTTTTGGGAGTGAACGCACAAAAATTATTGGAATTTTAAAACTAAAGTTTTGCTTTGAGTGATTTACATCATCCATGCCAAGCTCTGCTTTCTAGCTCACTAATATCATGACTCAGCTACTTCTCTGACAAAAATAATCCGTTACTTCTGTTTAGCTGAAGTTTTCAACTTCTGTATTATAGTGTCCCTTCTTTATTATACTGGAAGTGCAGATATACACTGACCCGTTGATTTCTCCATTGTAATGCATGTATTAGTAAAATTTTATATGTTCAAGTTAGTTCAGTTACCAACTTAAATGATTAGTGTCTCTAGACAAAAGTTGCACATTGTAGTTAATTCAGATATTGTTTTTTCTTTTCTCTCTCTCTCTCTTTTCTTTTTCTCAGCACGGTGTCATAATCAAATTCCCCTAATGATTATTTAAACAAATTAGCATATTAGGGAAAATGGTAAAAGCAATGTTATAGGGTAATATTGCCCACTCTATTTTCAACAATGCTTACTTACATCTCTCAGTGTACTGTTACTGTGGGTTAATCAGAGTGCTTTCATTGAGTAAAACTGCTCTCTATTAACTACTCTTTCTGATATTTGTGACATTGGAGTATAATTTTCTAAATTTAATCCTGAATTTTATGAATTAAATGTTGAATTGAAGTCAAATTTCTTGCGTTCTTGTACTGCTTGTAAAGCTTGTAATTTAGCTGTTCTTGAACATAGTCTTGTAGAATCCCTAGAGTTAAAATCATGTTATATTTATAGCCCTGCCTTATTACCAATGATTTAAACAAATATACCTTCTGCAATGACAGAATTTAATGTACAAAAGCATAGTTAGGTTATTACGGACATGTCTTCAGTACATAAGCTCTATCACAATTTGTAAATATAACAACAATGAGGAAATATGGATGGAAATATTTAAGACAGTTGTAATTGTTGATATTTTAATTAGAGATTAATAAAATGTTACAGGTATGTTACTTCCATATGTTGATGAAAAGCTAGATGTGAATAAAGGATTATACCATCATGGAGAAGAACCTGCAAGACCAGGCTATTCATTGCAAGAGTTGTTTCAGTTAACACGGAGTTCTTTACTGCAGCAGCGTGTCTTATCAATCAACACTATTGCAAACATATTGGAAAAGGTAATTGTAACACACGCATGAAATAAATTGTTGCTTGGAAATATAGTTCACAAACAGTTGATCAGTTAGTTCTAAATCTGAAAAAAGCAATATTAGCAATGAAGGAGGATAGGAATAGATACTCTTTTAATATTATTAGATTGGTTTAGGTTATCATAAGTCATGAAAAATGTAGTTTATTATTATCTTGTCATACTTATACTTTAAATTTTTAAAATATATTGAATTTCTTATAGCAGACTTATAGGCCTAAAAGAAAACATTAATTTGTTATTTTCACTCAAATCTGTAGGACTGATTTTTAGGAAACAAATACATTTACAAATTCAAGAGTTGCATATAAATATATGAATCACAAATTAGGATAGGAAAATGAAGCACCGCTTACCTTAGATGATTGTTGTGTTGAACGAACACATTAAACAGACAAAAACACAAATGACATAGAATTGATTCTGTGAGGCAGTATCCTTGAACAGCAATCGTCTGTAATGTTCACTAATTGATAAAGGGCTGAGATCCAAAAAAATTTATGTTGTTTGTGTTTTTTTCTTTTTAGTGTGTTCGCACCACACAACCATCATCTTAGGTAAGTGGTGGTTCATCTTCAACAATAGTGTGAGGTAGCTGTTAGACACCATCTCACTCTATAGTTGAGGAAGGTATATAAACCCGAAAATTTCAATGCTCTATGTGTATACATGTCTGTTTATGTTTTGATACCACTACAACCTTCTACTTTGGTAAGTGGAAGTGGTGGTAATTCTCCTATCCAAACATTTAATTTATCTGCTTTATAGCTCCTTTGTTTCATAAGAACAATAATAATGAGAGAGATAATTATTTTAGGCAGTGAAAGTAATAAAGAATTGGGAAAGTAAATGCAACATTTGCCCTATATGAATGAACATGTATTACAATATGTTGTATATTAATATATTTTTCTTCAGTTACTAACTGAATAAATGTGAGATTTTTACATCATATTTTGGTGATCATAATCTCTGTCACCATCTTTAAAAGTGCTGATCTGGCTGGAAGACCTGAACTTTATAGCCTGCCATGAACATGTCTGTTGTTTGGCTGAGAAGGCGACAGCTGACCCGTTGCTTATTCATCAAAGCATCACTACATTGGTAGTCACAATCCCAGTTGACAAAATCAGATGTGAGGTGAATTTCTACTGCTTTAGTGAGAACATTGTCCTAGATGCTTCTGGTATGAGTCAGCCATCTTGATGTTTCATAGTCGAAGCCATGTCGTAATTCAAGGCTATGTTCTGCCCGAGCAGATTTTTCGTTCTGTCCCAGATGAACATGTCAGGAATGCTCCAAACAATACTGCATAAAGCACAATACCATCTGACTAATGTATCCCATATTCACATCTATAAGTGCTGGCATACAGAGGGCAATGTTATCCTTGGAGGAGTGCAGAATGTTTCTCGATTTTGGTTGTTGTAGGAAACCAAACACTGAGCGTGGTGGGTGAGCGTTAATTCTCTAGCCTCGCATTAGGAGGGATTCAGGTTTAATCCTGTTTGCCATGGTTTTGCAATATTACTCCAGGCTAATGCTGGGATGATACCTTCTAAATGTTCATGGCCAAATTCCTTCCCATTCATTGCTTACAGTTGTTTACTGCCTCTAATAACATTGACATTAACTAGATGAAAAGCTTTAAAAAAAGAAACTGAAGCACAGGCTTACTAACAGCAATAATGAGCCAAATAGCCACCTATCCTTCTTGCCTCACTCTGATGCTTCAATGTTGATGATTGGAATGGTTTTGGGATGAAATGAGATTAATACCATTTTCCGACCACCACCAAAATTGAGGAACATGTCGGAGATTAAGAGCAATATTATCTTTGAACTAGCAGTTACGATTATCTGTGGACTCTGTTTATAGTTAGTTTCGTTGATCTCATAGAGATTAATAAAGAGTTAAAGCACGTTTGTAAAGCACGTTTGTTTATAGTATTAATACGCTACATTTTGGTGCTGAAACCTGGGATAAGAAGCTTATTGCATGACTTCCATACGCTGTCTTCGCTATGAAGATATTTGACAGGAAGTAAATAAACGACAGCTTCTATCTGAACCTACAACACGTAAGTGCCAGACGCTATAGCGAGCTTACTGCATTACAAGCATTCAGTAATTTATTTGCAGCGCATACTTCAATTGCTTTATTTTAAAATACGCGTAGCCTGCGATAATACACTGTGAAGTAATACAACGCTTACGCTATTTGTAAATTTGCATAAAAACAACTTCGCTACCAGCGCCATCTCTTGGCTAACTGTATAACTATCAGGACTGACTAAAGAACGGCAGCTGTTAAACATGTCAGACGAGGATGAACAGCAGCTACGCATTTTAAGGCGGAAACGGGCGACAGAAAGGAGCTTAATCACAAAATTTAGTACTGCAATTAGTGACAAGACTTCCCAAGATGATTGTGTATATAATCTTTCAAGACTTGAAGAAGCATTGAGAGATCTTATCATGCTTGATGACAAAATTCATAACTATTTGTCCGACGATGAATACAACGAGGATGTGATACGATGCGAAGAATACGTGGACCTCGCTAATAGAGCGATCTTCAAGGCAAAACGAGTGATGGGAGAAAAAACTATAAACGAAATGCCTGTCTTATCTGCAACGCCTGTTCTATCTTTTCCAGTTCAACCACCAGTAACTCACACTATAAACTACCGGCCATTAGACTGGAACCTTTCTCTGGTGATGTTGAGACGTGGTCAAGATTCTGGGAACAATTTTAATCCTCAATAGACACGAACCCGTCGGTCTCTGCGGTCCACAAACATGTCTTCCTGCGTGGATACTTGGATGGAGAGCCTAAGAACTTGGTTGATGGCATTCCAGTAACTGCAGAAACCTATGAGGAGACAAAGAGAATTCTTGTTTCATGCTATGGGGACAAAAATCGAATCATACAAGCTCATCTTGACTACTTAGAAGGGTTGAAGCCTACATTAATTGCATCACCCAAATCATTGAATTTGACATATATCGAATGTAATCATAGGATTCAAGCATTGCGGGCCTTGGGCGAAAAGGTTGATGACTACGGGAGAATGTTGGCTCCAGAGATTTTACGGGCCTTTCCTGTGGATATTGTCAGACGCTGGATCATCTACTCCAGAAGACAGGGGGTTCCTGAAAGCAACATCACTAAACTGATGGAATTTTTAAATGAAGAGGTGGAGGGAGCTATGACGACACAGAAGATAAGAGGGGATCACGACTTAGTAATGCTTTCATCCACAGCTGATGCCCCTCAAGTAGCCACGAAGCAGGAAAGGAGAGGAATAAGGCCGAAGAAAGTACTGCCAGTTTGTGTCTTTTGTGAATCTCAAGGACACTGGGCGCAAGATTGCAGAAAAATCTCTGACGTGAATAAAAGATTAGAGAAACTGAAGTCTGCACATAGATGTTTCTTGTGTCTCAATCGAGGACACGGGATGAAGGTTTGCAGCAAAAGGGACAAAGTTGCTTGTGCCAAGTGCAAAAAGTCACATCACGTCTCAATCTGCAGTGACAGTCAGCAGGTAACAGTGGGAAAAAGCGACGTCGAATCACCACAGTTCACGTATCTTCAGACTGCTTCTGTTCGTATAACTGGCCCAACAAGACTTTGTGCGCGTACCCGCTGCATATTCGACGCCGGAAGTCAGTCGACTTTCGTCAGTATGAAACTGGTGGAGCAGCTCAAGTTAGATGTGATTGATCACAAAGAACTATCTGTTACTGGGTTTGAGTCAACGCAGGCAGTGACAAGAAGTTGCAAACTTGTCCGCTTCAGCATCGGGGGGATGTGGACCAGTGCGACAGTAAATATCACTGGGTTCGAAAGCGGAAATAAGTATTCATCACATCCAGTAGCTCCACAAGACGTCCTGTCTCTCACCCAGCAAGCAACCTTGTGCATATTTATTACGCCATGTGCGGCTTGGTGGGGAGGATTGTGGGAGCGAGTAGTTGACTCTACTAAACGCTGCCTGCAGAATGTGCGTGAACGCTCCATAATGGACAGAGAGGGCTTGCAGACGGCACTGACCAGCATTGAAGCCGCACTTAACTGCAGACCCCTGACGCAATACGAGGAAACAGGAGACGTACTTACTCCGCCTCATTTCCTATTTGGAGGGCGACTCACACCATTGTCCTCTGGACCAGAACTCGCAACACGCGCGCCTATAATGCAATTTAGATTGGAGCAGCAGTTGGAAGATCACTTTTGGAAATGGTGGAATGAAGAGTACCTGTTACACTTTAAACGTTTCCATAAAATAGGAAATCACAGAAAGAAAATCGGCAGAATTAAAGGTAGAAGATATTTTCCTTCTTCAGGAAGATGTGCGTCCACGTCACATGTGGAAAGGAGCAAGAATTCATCAGTTGAACACCGGAAGATGACTGCATACGAAATGCTGTCCTGTCTACGCCAGAAAGAAAACTTATCACCAGGCCTGTCCAGCTGGTCATCCCTCTGGAGATTGACCAGGGTGGGGAGGATGTCGGAGATTAAGAGCAATATTATCTTTGAACTAGCAGTTACGATTATCTGTGGACTCTGTTTATAGTTAGTTTCGTTGATCTCATAGAGATTAATAAAGAGTTAAAGCACGTTTGTTTATAGTAATTAATACGCTACAGAACATTCTATGCTTCCCCAACGATGACCTTGCCCTTCATATAGTGGAAAGTTTTAGTATTCTGAGTGAATGTGAGAAAAATTGACAAGACAGTACAGTGTATTGCCCAACATTGCTTGGAACATGTCTGACATGTTCGTCTGGGACAGGAGGAGAAATGTGGTGGTGGAACAAAGCCTTAAGCTGGGACATACATTAAACTCTGAAGTGGTGAAAATTTGTTTCAAATACTTTATTGTCAACTGGGACTGACAACTTAGTAATGCCTGGATTTTAGTTATCGAAGTTGCACAACGTTAGCATTCCAAGTATTGCAATCACAGTGCACTGAAAACAAATGCTAGGCAATAACTCAGTGGTCACCATGTCAGTCAGTTCACTCTTGTCAAGGTAATAAATTCAAACATTTGGTCCAGTAAGCTCTTCACTTGGCCAGGGAGATTATGATCGCCTACAAAACGGTGTGTTTACTTGGTTAGTTACTTAGGAAAGATATATTAACATATTACATATTTCAGTAGTGAGCCTTATTCCTGTGAGTAGATGAACATGTGGCAAAGGACACAGATATTTTCACACTTTCACCACATGAATAATTTCAGATTTCATTCACCTGGTGAGTGAAACTACTAAAATGTTATAATACATGTTTTTTGTGTAAATCACTGCTCTTTGTGATAAGTTTTTATTTTCCCTATTTCATTGGCACTGTAGATTCAATATACATTTGTTCCTGCCATATTAATATGCTCAAATCAGTTAACAGCTCACTACATGTAAGTTTACCTGGAATCTTATTAAAGATTTGATTGCCATGTACCAAAGCTATGCATCTTGGTTCCTGATACCACTGTAATTGAGTGAGACAGCTTCACTTAACTGTGAGAAATTATAAGTTAGGCATTTCAAAAGCCTGCTTTTATTTTAAACAAAGCACAATTTAACTAGTTAACATCTTGGATAAAACAGGTAGTGACTTGATGAGTTGCATTAATAATTATGTAAGTGAAATCTGTACTTCCACATGAACTATGAATAAACTTGCAGCAATTAATTGGCTTGTTCACCAAAAGGTGTCAGTATGTATAGGCAAAGAGAATGTTCAAGAAGCATCACATGTCTCGACAATGCTTAATTCATGGTTTCTTGACAATCCAAACATTAATGATACAATTTGTTCATTACAGATGTTGAATTAAACTTTACCAAACTGATATAAAACGATTACAAACATGATTAAATGCCACTGGATGAAGTTGAATGAATTAAAAAGTTTGAATATATTGAAATAAATTTAGTTATTGTCATATTGAATGCTGCTAACTCTGATAGAGACATAATTTAAGTAAACCTAATGAGTGTCTCACCACAACACACATGAAACGTTGTAATGTTTGGGCAAATACCCTTCCTTAATTTTAGAACATGGCATGCACACTGCACATGGCAAGGGCCCAAATTGTGACTATAGGGCATTCAGGTCTACCGTGCTTATTGATTTTGGAAAACAGGAACTGATTAGAAATGTATGGATTTGTAGTAATTGGAAGTGAGATGGACTATGGGGTGAGACATTCAAGGAGCCCATGACCCCTAAGAATTTTTGATATTAATTTTGAAAGAAGGTGCGGATCACATGTGACGGCATAGTACGTATCTGATAATTGACAAAGAACATCAGCAACATAGTCACTACAGTACATAAATACTGTAGTTAAGCCCTTATCTGATGAAAGGATGCTTATGTTGGGGTTGGTTAAAAATTCATGGCACAGGTTGGCTGGGCTAACAGTTTCAGAACCTAGCTTAGGCCAGATTGGCAGATATTAAATTATGAAATATTTGAATGGTTTTGGGATTGGGAAGGTAACTTACCTTGGATCGTGACTGGAATTTCTGGAGAGTTGACTCCAAGTCTTCCCACTGATCAGGCTTTCTGCCATGAGAGGCAAAATGACAGAGAGTCACAGATTATGGAGGTATGGTCAAATTTTGGTGTGGACAGGGGGAGAAGAGCGTTGAGAGTACAGTTGGTCTTTGATAAGTTGTAGAGGATGTATGTATAATTGACAGTTTAGGTTTCGAAAGTGAGTTGAGGCTAGTAAGGCAAGGAACAGGTTTTAAGGAGAGATTGAAATATTATTAGGAGATGGGCAATGGATGGTTTGGAGGAAGTAAGGGAAGGTTGTAATTTAGACTGTTGACGGGAGTTGGGACTTAAATCGTTTAGACAACTCGCACTTGTATTTCATATATATTAGGTGAGTGTGGTATGGTCATTATTGCTGAGTACTTTTTCTGTCACATCTTTATCCTCTACAGTATTATACTTGTTATATGATTAAATCATCATCTCTGACATTATATGATTGGACACCTTTGTCTTTATTTTGGTTCATGTAAATTAAATGTAGATGCATTCCTATTTTCTACTTCCATGGTGTTTTTAGAGTCTTGCCATTCCATGACCTAATATTCCATACACTTTCTTAAATTATGGTCTGTTGTTGCCACCATTTTCTTTTTCCATATTGTGTCTTTTAAAGACAGTTCTGTCATGTTACGAGGTTTATTCTAGTTGCTTACAGTTATTGTCAAGTTGTTTACATATATTTTTCAGATGATACACCCAGTTTTATTACTTGTTTAACTTATTGCTAAAAAATATTAAAATTACATCTACTTTCCAGTTTGGATTGTGTTTTGCAGACAAAATCGGGATATTACGACAAGTGCATGGAGGAACCTTTGCTGAAAGTTATGCTTGACTCTGATGTTCTTCTACTGTTGAGATTTTCATTAGATGATAATACTGAAACACTACTTACAGCTTCATTACTGGCTCTCAGAAATTTTTTATATAATTTTCCAGATGAGGTAAGTTGGTGGAACTGACCTACATATTTATTTATATACAAGCTGTTATTGGAAACATAACTGTCATATTCAATAAAGATAGACTGGTATAGGTTAATACTCCATTTTTATTATGGCATTTAAGATTGATTTCAAATCTTTGCAGGCTAGTTGTTCTCATATGGCTGTACAATGAATGTTTATTGCTATATGAAGAAAACGATGACTTTGGTTTTTAAAAGTAAATTATATTTGGAAATTGCAATGCACATATTGTCTGTCAGTTCCAAGCATTTGATACACCTTTGTATTATTGAAGTAATTTACTTCTTGAATAAAAAATTCTTGGGCTTCCATCAGCAGAGCATCAGTTTGATTTGACATTTCAAAGTCAATTTCAATTTCCAGTTCTTGTAACTTTCTTTCTTTTGGAGGGGAAGTGGTGTGGTTGTTAAGTGTAAGACTAGATTGTTGGTCCTCCTTGTATAGTTCTAAGAAAGCTGTTCTTTCTTTCAGGTCTCAGACATTTTGTATTGTTCCTTAATTAATTTTCAGTACAGAAATAGTTCTGTGTAACTTGTTGGGACCATTATATACCAGTATGCTAAACATTCATAAAGTAACAAATCTAATAAAACATCATGATTTCATTTTTCATGCCCAGTAGTTAGCAAAGATGAATTGTGTAACTATTCTATGTGTTCATATGGGAAAGCTGCTGTGTTCACCCTCCAATTTAATAAACAAAAAAGTGAAGTAAATTCTAGAGAAATATATTACCTGGCTTTAAAACAGATAGTTTAAATGTCATTAACTTCAGTTATTTAAGTAAATCAAAATGTACCTGAGAATTGTTGTCATCAATGTAAACTTAAACTTTTCATTAGTAATGGCTTTTTTATTTTTAAAATAAGTAAATAGGATTGGTGGCCAAAGATAGCAATGGATATAATCATGCCAGGTAGGAGACTAGTGAAACAAATGAAACATTTTGTCATAGTCATTGTTTTATTTTGTTACTTGTTGCATATTTGATTCAAAACTGAATTTTAATAACACAATGCCTTTGATTCGTGGGTAAAAATACTTTTAATTATACAGCAGAAATTTTTAATGTGCCTACTAATTTTACATTTGATGGGAATGTAGAATGAGTTTTGTAATTCTCACCCATTGTTATGGTTTTCTCATATACAAATATATTCAACTAAAACATAGCAACATTTTACTCATTGTAATACTGGTAGACTATTTCAATGATTCTATTTTATCTGTGCCACATGTGGAAACATTTCTTGTAGAATTAGCATCTAAACTTAAAGAGAATTGTTTTTTTTTTTTTTTCCTTCTCATTTTGAATTATCAGTATTTGAATCGGGGGAGGGGGTTAGAGTTATTTGACAGTTGTTGTTTTTCACATGTTTGGTGAGTTTTGCTCTGAAACAGTGTTAATGTTTTAAGTTTCTCCTAGTGATGGCGTGTGGCCATATGCGTTTGTGTATAATTGATGGAACAGAACATGAAAGTATACACTCTGAAAACAACAATATATGTCTTTAAACTGTGACAGAATTTGTTAAAATTCTTTGCTAATAGAATTCAAGTTTAATAGTCATAAACTGTATCAGCCATAAACTTGTATCAGTCAAATAATAATTAGGCAGAAGCGTAGGTAAAAATTATATAATTGTTTCTGGTAAAAAATAAACAACGCGGTATAACCCGAAAGTCAATTAATCATGAATCTGAAGCAAGTTCTTAATTCTTTTCAGAAAATGTCTTTATTTGCAAATAAAAGACCAAATGAATATGCACATCAGTTACTTGGTTGCCAGTGCCATAAATTATGTTAAATCCAGTTTTGATCTAATAAACTATCCTTTGTGGAAATTATTTTTGTAGTTTACTTTCTGCTTAAATTTATATAGTGCTGTGTGGCACAAGCATTTCAAACAAGCATTCCTGTTTATGTAAGCAAAAAATAGTTCAACTGTTTTATACAGTAATTTCATGAACTGTTCATTTCTGTCACCAGGTATGCCTTGACCGAGTATTAGGTTGTTACAAGGGACTGGAACAGCCATTGTTAGAAGTTAAATTAGATGTGAAGCCTGAGAAGAAAGAAGAACTGAAAGATGAAGAGAAAGAACTAAAAGACTATCAAATTGCTCGTGTTGACTTAATAAAAGGGGCACTGCGAACAGATATTATTTTAAGAATAAGGTAATGAAACATTAATTTTTTTAAAAAAAAGACTTCTTTTTTCATTGTACATACTATTGATGTTAATAATATAATAGTAATTAAACAATCGAAAAAGGAAACGGCTTTAGGCAATACAAATTACAAGGAAAGGGAAAATGACTCATCACTCATCAAAGTTGAAGGTAGTGACGGAAAAAGAACTATATCACGAACAGAAAAATACACAATATTTTGGTCTTAAACCTTTGAATAATGGAGACAAAGAGACTGCCGTGAGGCACTGAAAATTAGATGGGGGGGTGGAGGGGGGCGGAAAAAACAGATACTCGTCACTAACCACAGATTAAGGCAGGAAGGCGAGACGAACATGTAAAAACATACCAAAAAAATGCACAACATTTCGGCATGAACCTTAATCATGTGAGAGGCGAGACATATGGCAGGTGCATGATTCATGTGGCAGGTTGGGATGTGACCACATCTTTCCCCCTGCCATATGTCTCGCCTCTCACATGATTAAGACTCATGTCGAAATATTGTGCAATTTGTTTTGTTTTTTTTGTTTTTTTGTGTTTTTACGTGTTTGTCTCATCCTGCCTTCATCTGTGGTAAGTGATGGGTATCTGTTTTTTTCCTCCCTCCTATCCTATCATATGGTCTTAAACCTTATTCGTGCTAAAGAGAATGAGTCATGTGGCTCGGGAGGTGTGCACACGCCGAAGTCATGTAAGAAACTTCGGCGTGTGCACACCTCCCGAGCCACATGACTCATTCTTTTTAGCATGAATAAGGTTTAAGACCAAAATATTGTGTATTTTTGTGTTCATGATATATGTTCTTCTCCCGTCACTGCCTTCAACTTTGGTGAGTGGTGAGTCATCTTCCCTTTCCTTGTAATTTAATAATATAATAGAAAAGATTATTCAGATGTGAATTCAAACAAGGATAATTCGTCAGTTACCAGAGTTAGAGGAAGAAGGATTTTTATGATGCATACTATGTGAAAACACAAATACTTGAAGTTTTGTATTACCCTTTGTTCATGTGGAAGATTAAATGAAGTACTGGGCACATTCTGGTAGCCAGGATTAGCTTATGAATGATCTGAGGTAGAAAAGATATATCTAAAAATATATATTGTTTCTCAAAAGTTACAGAGGGAGGAGGGGAAACTTTGTCATGCTGGGTGAAAATGGAAATATGATAAACAATACTAAAAACTAAAAGGGACCTAATTAATTTAATTAAAATGTGGTGGAACACCTACTCCAGTACCAATTTCTCTAGTCATCTATTTACCCCTTTCTTCTTTGATATTTTTAAAAATTATTATCTCAAATTCATTGAGTTTAAATTACACCACTCATCTAGTTTTGCACTTTATGAATTTTAATTTTAAATTAGTTCATAATTTTCAGTAAATAATTCATCACTTCCCTTGGTAATTTATTCCAATCTCAGACTAACCTACAAATGAACATTTTTCCACTCCTTTATGCAAGAAATCAAATGCCAGCTGATGGTCATGATCATCTTTTCCCTACCATGTGCTACTCTTCATTCTTCCACCAATATCTTTGCAAGCTTCATTACCAACACCTTGGATACTTCCAGCATTATCTTCACCTTTTACCTGGTTTCCAATGCATCCCAGTCTAGCCCCTTTATCATATCAGCCACTGATTATGATCTGTGGTAAGTTCCACAGAAAAATCTAGCTGCCCTCTCCTGCAGCTGGCTGACCACAGTTTTGTAGCCCAACTTCCTTGCTTCTTAAGGATTTTGTAATCTTTACCTACCACCTTCCCACATTTGTCCTGCCCAGTTAATGTTTGTCCAACATACTTACAGTTTATATCTTCAACCTGTAGTTCCTTCCCCAGCCTAAAATTGTGAGCAGTGTTTAGTTTTCTGTTAGTGTACCTAATAAGCTGACTCTTCTGTGTATTTATTTTTATTTAATGTTGGCCTACCTAACTAAATATACCATCCAAGTCACCATGCAGCTATTTTGTCTTCGCCTATTTTGATCCTGTTCTGCAATGTTCTGTAATCTACAAACAACCAAACTTCTAAATATAAATATTGTTCTCGGGTGACTAGCCGAGTTATAGGAGTGTTATAATTACACAATATTTCAGCGCTCTCAATCATTGGCGCGATCTTCTGGTGACGTGAAGTCAGTAATGTGCGAAGTTGCTGAGCTAGACCAGACTCCTGGTGCTATGCTGTGATTGGTAGGCTGTGGAACCAGTCGTAGCAGGGGTCAAATATCGTCGCGACTTGAATTGATGCCAAGATGGAGTTATGGCTAGATTCAATGTCATTTTCCTTTTTACACATGGCATGTAACGGACGGGCTGAAAGTCATCGCTCGTTCGAATATGATATCCGTGAAGCCTGGCATCAATACTATTCGTCGACAGCGCGGCTGGGGCGCATTACACGGCATGTCCAGATCAATGGGAAGTTCGGTAGTAACATAAGCGAGCAATTTGTTGCTCATGCATTAATGTGCAGCTTATGGGGAAGGTTTTGCCTTCTGATTTTTCCTTCTTTTGAACGACGAGTTGTGACGAGGCAGGACCCCGGCTACGATTGGTTACAAAGCTGACCAATCACATGGCAGTATGGCTCAATATGAAGCCCGCAACTGATCCATGTTGACCCATCAGTTGGATAAACAATTTATGGCGAAGGCTTTGTTTTCGGATATCATCTTCGAACGAGCGATGACTTTCAGCCCGTCTGCTACATGCCATGTGAAAAAAGGACATTGAATCTAGCCGTAACTCCATCTTGGCATTGATTCAAGTCGCAATGAGATTTGACACCTGCTACGACTGGTTTCACAGCTGACCAATCACAACGTAGCACCAGGAGTCTGATCTAGCTCAGCAACTTCGCATGTTCCTGACCTCACTTCACCAGAAGATGGCACCAATGTTTGAGAGTGCCGAAATATTGTGTGATTATAACACTTCTATAACTCGGCTAGTCACTCGAGAACAATATTTATATTCTCAACGCCAAGAAAGACAACGTAACTATGAACCAAACTTCTGACTGCAAATCATCAATACAGTAATTCATTAGAACGATGAGTAATGTTGGTCCTAATACACAATCCTATGGCACTTCCATTTTATTTCCACTTCTTTTAATAAAGGGTGTTCCCTAACTTAACGCTTTGCTTTCTTTCTTTTAATGATTACTCTAACCAGCAAGTCACTTTTTCATCCACTCCAATGTTTTTCACTTTATTTAACACCAAATTAGGGCTTCGTCTGTCAAATGCCCGAGCAAAATCAATTGTTACACTATCAGCTTGGCCTCCCTTGTCCATTTTACCCAAAATATCTTGCATATAACCCACCAACTGTGATTCACATGAATATTGTTGTTTTCAGTTTGCAAATCAGATCTTTTCCTAACAGAGGTTTCTGATGTGACTGCATGTGGAAAAAGTTCTTTAAAACCCAAATGGGACAAACAAGGAGACATTATTCTAACAGAAGCAGGAGGGTAGAAACCAAGAAAGATAAAAAAAATCTAACATTAGAAGTAGTAACAGCTTTAGAAAAGATGAAGGGTGGAAGGTATTGATGAAGTGAGTGTGGAAATGGTAATAGGAGCAAGGGTAATAGGAAATGAGTAGTTTTATCATGTGATGAGAACAATTTGGAAGGAGAAGTCATCTCTGAAAGAATGGGAATAATTGTACCTATCTTATAAAAAGGAAGTATAAGAATTATAAATGAGTCTTATGTGCCATTGTACCATAGTTTATGAGAAGATCCTAGAGTAAAGAGAATGCCAGTGGTTTTGTTGGATATTGAGATAACATATGATTGTTTACAAGGGAGAAGGCATGGAAGACTATGGAAAAAAAGAAACTATAAGTAGAGGACGACTTGAACAATAGTGTAATGGAAAAGAAGGCGATGTCGACATTTGATGACTTAGGATATCCTGCTTTGAGGACAGAATTTAATAAAGCTCTGAATGACTTGAAAGCAAATAGGCAGTTGGAATTGATGAGATCCCTGCAGAACTTCTTAAATCCCTAGGAGAGGAAGGAATCGAAAGATTATTCAAGCTGATATCAAAAAGTTATGAAACAAGAGAAATTCCAACTGATGTTAATAAAAATATCATGTTCACACTTCCAAAGAAAGTACGAGCCGACAAATGTGAGAATTATCGCACAATTAGTCTAACAACACATGCTTCAAAATTATTGACCAGAATAATATACAGAAGGATGGAAAGGGTAGTAGAAGAGATAGTAGGTGAAGATCAGTTTGGGTTTAGGAAAAATCGCGGTACAAGGGAAGCAATTCTGTCTGTAAGATTAATACTTAAGGGCGGATTAAGAAATACAAAGATACTTTTATGGCATTTGTTGGTTTAGAAAAAGCTTTTGATAATGTTAGGTGGGACAAGATGTTCAAAATTTTAAAGAAGTCAGGTCTAAAGTATTGATTTAGAAGAATACTCTATAAACTATATAAGAATCAGGTGGCTATAATAAAAGTAGAGAATCAAGAGAGACATGCATCAGTTAAAAAGGGTGTGAGACAAAGCTGTAGTCTTTCCCCGTTAATATTCAACTTGTATGTAGAAGAAGCAATGAAGAAAGTCAAAGAAAAATTTCCATGTGGCATAAGTTTTCAGGGAGAAAAAATCAGTATGCTACGATTTGCTGACGACATTGTCTTGTTAGCAGAGAGGGCTGAGGATATTGAGAAGTTACTGAATGGCATGAACAAAATACTGAAGGAAGATTTTGGACTGAATATAAATCAAAGCAATACTAAAGTGATGAAATGTAGCAGAAATGATACCAATACTAGTGTATTAAATATAAAAATAGGATCAGATGCATTAGGAGAAGTAAGAGAATTCTGTTACTTGGGAAGTAAAATTACAACCGATGGCCGAAGCAGGAACGATGTTAAAAGCAGAATAGCACTAGCAAAAAGAGCCTTCATGAAAAAGAGAAAGCCTTTAGTTTCAAATATTGATCTAGGAATTAGAAAGAACTTTTTGTGTGGAGAACAGCACTTTATGGTAGCGAAACATGGACTTTAGGAATACCGGAAATAAAGAAAATTGAAGCATTTGAAATGTGGTGCTACAGAAGATTGCTGAAAATTAAGTGGACAGACAAAGTAAGAAATGAATGAGTTTTGGAAATGATTGGTGAGAAAAGAAGTTTGTGGAAGAAGCTTACGGAAAGAAGAGACAGGCTGGTAGGTCATATTTTGAGACATGCTGGATTGGTTAATTTGTTAATGGAGGGAACAGTCGAGGGTAAGAACTGTAGAGGAAGACAGAGATTAGAATATATGAAGCTGATAATTGAGGATGTGGGCTGTAAGGGGTATGTATAAATGAAGAGGTTAGCACAGGATAGGAAGAGATGGAGGATTGCATCAAACCAGTCGAAAGACTGACGACAGCAAAAAAAGTAGAGTGAAAGAATTGTGCCAGTGGTGGGGGGGGGGGGGGGGGGGGGGGGGAAGAAAGGACAGATTGCTGAAATAAAGAAGTGTGAGCTATGTGATAGTGGGAGAAGAAAGGACATATTGACTGGAACAAATAAATGGTTTAAAACAAAGAAGTACCCTCTTACCATTTCTTTTCACTTTTGTAATGGACGAGATAACTGAGAAGGTAGCAGGAACAATGGGAGAAACTAGTGGCTTTTGCACATGACCTAATGATTTGGGGTAATAGGAAGAGCATGTCCAGTAGCAGTTAGGCATACATGCAGACATTGCAGATCAACATGGCATAAAATTCAATATATGATGACAACCAGAAATGAGGAAAAATTAACCAGGGAAATTATGGTGTAGGAAAACAGCTGAAGAAGGTTAATACTTTTAAATACGTGGTAAGAGTTGTTGAGAAAAGTGGAGTACATGGTGGAGATAAAAATGAAAGAAGTGTTGGAAGCCTAATATGAAACAAGTTATGCCTTCCAAACAAACTAAAACTCCAGAAATGCTCTAATTAACATTCCATCTTCCGATATAACTATCTAATCCTAATCAATTGGGAATGAATGAAGGTACCTTAAAATTGACATTATTGAGTACAGTACTTCTCAGGAGGGTATTGTGCAACATAAAGTCAATCTGTTTAGACTTGCACAAGACTGTCTACTATAACATTTAAACTGATTTATGTTTCAAGTTTTGTGTTATTCCAGCTTTCTTACCTGCATTTTTTTTAAAATGATGCAGTTACTTTATTCTTGCCCAATTTCATATTATTGTCATTTATTATTGTGACTGTTTTAAAATAATCATATCTTAAATATAACATGGGTATTTACTTGTTTCACGCAACTTTCTCCAAAGTGAATAAATAAAAATAATTTACCTCAGTGACATCAGTTTATGACTGTTATGTTATCTGTTTCAGGTATATTTTGGAGATCCTCAGACCTGGCCCAAAATCTGTTATCGCAGCTCTAGAGATTTTGACCAGAGTAGCACGCCACTCCCTTGCAGCTGTTACTGCCATTACATCTTGTCCAAGACTGTTGGCTGTAATAATAGAAAACTTTGTTCCTAGAGATTGGAGGCAGCTTGGTAATAAAGGATTCAGCTAATTTTAGTTGAACTTAACCTAAATGCTGAGTGGTGTTGCAAAATTTCTAAAATCCATAATCCTCCATTTACCATACTTTCCTTGTCTTTTTTAGGAAATTAATTGCTAAAAGAGGATGTATTGTGAAAATTTTAAGTCTCGTAAATTTAAAAATATTTTAATGACATCTGAACAATCAAGTAGTCACTTCTTGTTTATCTTAACACTAGAATTTCTTATTTTATAATGCCATCAGTAGAGGACATTAGACCAAATATAAATTACAGAATTTTTTTCATTGCCTCTTTTTTTTTTTTAGTTTAGGGACCGAGCGTGGTTGTGTAATGGCTAGCGTTCTGGCCTCACATTTGGGAGGACGGCGGTTCCAATCCCCGTCGGGCATCCAGATTTGGGTTTTTTCCATGGTTTTTATTTATTTATTTATTTCCATTTACATTTGACCCAGCATCTAGAGGCTAAACTGGGCCGATAATCTTCCCTTAAGACCATGTTTAAAAACAAGTTATGTTAATACTATTAATGTAAATAATTCCATAAATGCGGTAGCAACTAAAACAGGAAAAAGTTACAGTTAAATATCTAATCCTAATAAATCAGCACTACAAAACTACACTAAATAACACAAAAAAACTGAAAAAAATGAAATGTTAGGTACTAAACAGTTCTTTGACTGTCCAGCTTGTGAATGAAGTCTCATTCTTATCCTCACATCCAGGTGGTTGGTCGAAGGGTGAGTGTGTGACGTGAGACCACAGCTCTCACTCCTGGTATCGACTGCGGCGTAGACCCCAGCTCTTCAGGAAGCTGCCCTCCTGGAATACATGAAGTACTCCAGCAGTCACTCAGAAGTGAGATTCCTCTGGAAACTCAGATGTGGCTACAGCAGGTCATGATGGATGTCCACGTCGGTTTCCGCCCTCAGCTTTCTTCCGCTCCAGATATTTCTGCTTTTCAATTGAGAGGCTATTTCCGCACCTTCATTTAGATAGTGCCATAGTCTCTCTGAACGCAGTATGTCAAAAATCCTCAGACCTTGTAGCTGTTGTTGCTGAGTGATTCTCGTCTCTGCTGTTGTTCTGCATTCCCACACCACGTGCTCTGGTGTGCTTTCCTCGCCACACTCGCAGTTACTAGTTGGTGTAAGTCCACGTTTGTTTAAGAAGCTTCTGTATGGTCCATGGCCGGTTATGTATTGGATTAGCCCTGGAGAAGGTTGTAGGAATTTCATGCTGATTCGTTCAGCTACAGATGGAAACATGTCGTACGTTCTACGACCTGTTTCACTAGTGTCCCACTCATTTTGCCATTCTTCAATCAGTACATTCCACAATTCCTTTTTTGTGCATACTTCTTTTCCAGTTATTTCTACCACCTTGTCCATCCTGTTCTTCCTCAGCCAATACATTGCTCCTCGTCTCCTCACTTCTAGATCTAGGGGCAGTACACCTGCTGCTACTGCTAGAGCTGCTGTTGAAGTTGTGCGATATGCACCGGTAAGCCTGATGAGTATCGTTCGTTGAAGCCTCTGGATTTTCTCCCTCGGCTTAACCTTTGTGAGGTGCTTGGCCCAAACGCTTGCAGCGTAGCCGACAATGGATGCAAGTATCACGTTATTGTATGCTGTCATTGCCAGGGCAGGGATTTGAAACTGTCTGTGACCTATACTTATGATTGCATTCATAGCTCGTAAAGCTCTTCCGCAGACCTCCTCCAAGTGGGCTCGAAAGTTAAGACTCTCATCCAGCCACAGGCCCAAGTATCTGCTTACGGGACTCCGGCGTATTTTCACATTACCTACCCTTATAGTGGGATTTCGTTTAAGTTTTTTCTCTTTTGAAAATACCATATAGTTTGTCTTATTTAGAGCGAGTTTCAATTTCACTTCGTCACACCACTTCATAAGAATTTTAAGCACTATCTCACTTTTCGCTTCGATTTCAGCTCTTGACATCCCTTCCACGAGGAGAAGAAGATCATCTGCAAAGGCAACAGTCCTAGCAATTCAGGTATCCGTTGAAGAATTTCCAGTAATGGCTCTAATGCTAAATCCCAAAAGATAGGGCCGCAGACAGATCCCTGGGGGCAGCCTTTATTTATTTCTCTTTTGATTTTGTCGTTAGGGCATCTCATGGTAACAGTTCTATGCTTGCAGTAATCTCTCAGGCTGTAGTACAGCCACTTTTGGACAGCGGATTTTCCGGAGTCTTGCAAACAATGCTGGCCACCACAAGTTGTCGAAAGCCCCTGAAATGTCAACAAGGACTCCCACCACATATTTCTTTTCTGATCTATCGACTATCTCGATGGCTCGGTTTATTGCATCCTCAGTCGATGTTTTTGTCCTGAAACCATACTGATTGGGATTCATACCAATCGATGTTCTAAAGTCCTGAAGTTTTCGACACAGTACTTTTTCCTGTACCTTCCCCATCACGTTTAGTAGGCAAATAGGGTGGTAAGATTTCGGCATAAGGGGATCTTTATCGGCACCTTTCTTAAGTATTACAACTTCACCATGCTTCCAGATGCTTGGTATTCTTCCTTTGCCTGAGACATTCGTTTTGAATAGTCTGCACAGAATTGGAGCTACATCCAAGATCAACTTTTGTATCACTTCAGCCGGGATTCCGTCTGTCCTGGTGCTTTTCCCACTCTCAGAGAATTAATTGCTGATACTACCTCGTCCAGTGTTATGTCACTCCTCCCTGAAGTCCACTCCTATAGGGTTGCCACATTTTGCGATAGAGCTCATCTTGTTGTTCACCTCTTCTCCTCTGGTATGTCATGCGGCAGTAGGCTGTTCAACAGCTGGTCCACTGATCCTTCCAGTTAGTTGTAACTGTACCGTCTTCTCTTCTAATTGAGGATAACGTGGTGGGAGGTCGTATTTTTCCCGCGGCTAATTTGTAAGGAATTCCCCCATGGATTCACTTTCAGATTTTCTTTCACAAATGCTTCCCATCTAGTTTGTCTGGTTGTTAGAATTTTTTGCTTGTAATCTACTCTCATTTGCCTGTATCTGGCAAGAAGAAAGTCTCTTTCTTCTGCTACTCGGCTCCTTTGGTAGGCTTTCCTAGCTTTCCTTACTTTTCCTCTTAGTGCTTGCAATTGTGCAGTCCAAAAACTGTCAGTTTTACCACCAAGCTTCTTCAGAGGAATAGCAGCTTTCATTGCATCCTGAATTGCCCATGTTAGTTCCCTCGCCATGTTGTCGACATCGAAGTCTTCTTCCGCTACTGCCGGAGACAAGAAAGCTTCTCTCAGCCTCTGCCATGAAGCCCGTCTTATATTGTACTGCGTTTTGAAGTAGGGTTTTCCAGGGTCGGCTGTTGTCTGTTCCCATGCAATTTCGAATACTATGACGTTGTGGTCACTAGTGGTAAGATTGTCCATTACTCGCCAGTCATGCAGCATATTTCCAGCAGCGTTATTTGTTAGAGTTACATCGATGTTGGTGAAGGCGCCAGTTGTGTTGTGGATGGTGTATGGATTTCTCTCTTTGTTCTGGACTTCAAGATGCAGTTCATTTATAAGATCAACCAGCAGTTCACCCCTAGTATCAGTTCGACGACTGTGCCACAGGGCTGACTTTGCGTTTACGTCAGCCGTTATTACCATAGGTTGATCAGATAGAGCTAAATGTATCTCCCTTATTTATTCAAGTAGGGTTCAAATTCATCTCGATGTTGAAAGTACATGTTTAATACCACAAAATTGCCCCAGTGTGTGCTAATTTCTACACATGTGGTGTGTTCATCACAAAACTGTGCTAGTTTAGTCACTACAGTGTGTTTTTTGAACACTATTATGGCTGACAGCGGTCCAGTTGTGATTATCTGCGACGTTGCCGGCATGTACGGTATTTTGCCTTGTTGTGAATATGGTTCCTGGAGGCAGACAATATCGAAACCTAACTCCTCCACCAATTTCCTTACTTCATGCAGGACAGTGATACTTCTCTTGGCATTGAGTTGCGCGATCTTTAGCTTCGTGAGTGACTCAGGGATGCCTCGTGTAGACATTACATCGGGGCCAAGGTAGTTTCGTGTCTAGTACAGTCCTGCCATAAGTCTGTACAAACTGCCTGTACAAGATATCGGGATCGAAGATTTCGCCTCTCCTCTCAAAGACTTGTTTTACCAAGGTGAGAAGCTGTGCATAGTCTGTTGGCAAGTTATTTGCCTTTAGTTGAATTCTGTCGACTGCCTCGGGATGAGGGAAGGTGACATGCTTGCCAGCCGGATGTAGCCCTCTCGTTAAGTGCCGAAGAGCCAGTGACAGTGTATGAACTTCCTCAAGTTTAGTAAATCGCAGGTTGTTTTCAAAATCCGCGTATATTCGTTCCAGGTGTATCGGTGCATACTTGGGTTCACTGGTTTTCACTGTTACTTGTTCGTGCGTAATTCTTCCAATACTTAGTGTTGCCTGTGAGTCATAAGGGTCTTCAGTCTTCCTGAGATAACCAATACCACACCGTTTCGATCGCGGTTTTCGTGAAGTTTCAGTCGTAGTTGATGAAACCTCTCTTATTTGCATAGCTGTGTCCTCGGTCTGTGTGCCCATATTCACGAAGACTTTGTTAGCTTTCTGCGCCAGTTTCTCTCTGTAATTTGCTGCTCGTATTGCATTCCTTCTTCTTCTAGACGGTGGATTCCCTTTCTTTTTCGTGACGCTGATGCATGCCTTACCAATTGTTGCCACGATTAACTTCTTGATGATATTAGTTAATTGCTCTTCTAAGGTTGATTCCACTTCTATAAGGGGGCGCTTACAAGCCATAGTCGATTTTGTTAATGAGCCGTTGTAGCAGCAATTGGTAGGTTGGGCAATCTTTTCCTTTCTTTCTGCAAGATTTCCCTCGTTTTTGACAGGGAATACACAGCTTCTCTTGCGACAAGTTAGGACATTGATCTTTTTTATGGTCATCTTTGCCGCAATGGGCGCAGGTAATTTTTTCTTTTGGACAATGCTTGCTATGGTGGCCTAGATCTTGACATTGTATGCACTTCGTGACGACTGTATAATCTTTTACCGAAATTGCACAAAACTCAATGTAAACTCTTCGCTGCTCTACGAGAAGTCACCTCACTGATGGACTGACCTCGACTACCTGGTGAACTGAAGCTTTATCTCGCGGGCCAGTCCTAAATTTCGGAGTGAATCCACTCAGGAATTCTTTTCTGTCCATTTTTTCTTCAAAGTTTTGTTCATAGATCCTTCCTGCTATCTCTTCTGTTTCTGTGGACTTTGGAAGATCATACAAGATGACCAAGGGCCTCCTCTTACGGGGCAGCTCACACTTTAGTTTCCTCATTCAATTCCTTGTTGCTCATTATCTACTTCACATCTTCTTGCGATTGCGTCTCCACAATCACTGCATTCTTAGTGTTCCGTATTTTGAGAATTCTAATCTTCTCCTTCGCGGGTTTCAAAATTCTTGTCAGTTTCTCAGCAACTGACTTTGGACTTTCTCCTGCCTTCGAGGAGACGAATACTGCACTTGTTGTTGAGGGACTCGGTTTCGGTTTAAGTATTGGAGTAGCTTTTGACACAGCCACTGACGCATAAGTAGGGGTGGAAGCCGAGTTCTTTTGCTTTCTAAGCTCATCAATTTCTTTCTTTAGTCTGGAGTTTTCCTTCCGCAGTTCCTCTTCTCTACCTTCAATGCGTGCTACTGATATCGCAAAGGTAGCCAACTTATCCTTCATTTCTCTTAGCTTCTGATCACTTAATTTTAGACCAATGTTCTCGTTAAGGAGAGAAACAATCTCTTCGTGCCATTTCGCAATGTCGATGGCTTCCCGCTGGGAAGTACTTTCTGTCGCTGTGAAGGCCATACTCACTTGTCTGCTACGCGATGAACTGCTTGCTCGGCATCCAGACGGCTCTCAGCTGTGCGGCGCGGCAGCCTGCTTACCACAGCGCAGCGCGACGCGGCGGTCTGCTTACCACAGCACAACGTGACGCGGACCGAACGCCGTGACGTGGCCCGGTGGCGAACTGATGACGCGGCGGTATTGCGGAGTCCGAAGCACAACTGTTCGCTGAGCTATTTATTCACTGTTT